>JAKRZM010001275.1:606026-1284099 GCA_036379175.1 Heliconius cydno galanthus
AATTGGAAAATCCTTATTGAAACTACGAAAATGCGGGTTGCATTAGGGTTTAATTAATTTTCACATTATCTTAAGTGCTTTGCAAACATACATTATATGAATAATCCAGTAGTAAAAGCGGGCGAAGCCGCAATAGGGTCGCTAGTCATATTATACAATATCTATACATAAACCGTCCTGGCGCAGGGGCACAAGGTTGTAATTATAACGGGACAGTTGTAAGTTCGATCCCCACTTGAGGGAATCTGTTCAGAAGTCTTTGCGTGAAAGTAGAATAAGGAAACAACCATTGTCATAGATTTTCACATCTATAATATAAGTAGAATAGAAAAATTAAGTTTATAATTCTGTTAATTATAAAATAATATTGTATACTTTGTAAATATTAATTTGTATGAAATTATTATGATGTTGATAGGAATACAGCCAGCGGCGCATTCAATAAAATATATAATTACCAAAATATATTTTATTTTATTTTGACTGTGATTCAATATTATTTAAATACTAATTAATTTACCTATATATAGTTATAAAATTTTAAATTAGCAATCAGTCTGTAATGTATTGAAAACGTACATAATGTGATGTTTAAAAATAAATAAATAAAATGATTTCTATTAAAAGTTGATATTAGTGTAGCTCTAAAGTAAAACCGTTTCAAGCGTGCCGGCTAAGAACAAATCAATTCGACAATGTCACGTTGTACGGAGAACACGCGAAGTACGTTAAAAAGAAATAACGTTACTCAATAGAAGAAAAATATTCTTCAAATTTCATCTATAACTAAACCTACATATTTATCATATTCTAATGAAATTAGAATAGTATTTTATTATTATCATTAGAACAAAATTAAATCTTTATCAAATAATTTCTAGATAATTTTGTTAAATGATCATGACAAAAGGAATAGACGGAGAATAAAATGATCCTGTAATATTTTAACTTTTGAACGGAGCCCTAAAAATAAAAAAATATCAATTCAATTAAAAAAAAACATTAACAGAAACTACTCTAATCAAAATTAACAAAGGAAAATCCTTTTTTAAGTCAAATAGATGAAGTGTAAAAGACACGCCTAAGCTAACCGGCTGTTTATCTGTAGTTAGTAGTTAGTGTCACGTCGGCGGAAACGTGACAGCGAACCGTATTGTTTTAATTGGCGTTAAGAGGATATCCTCTAATGATGCTTGGATCGGGACGCACCGGCTTGAACAATACTGTTAATACTTTATTTATTATTTATTTATTTACACTTTATTGTGCACAATTACACATTAAGAAGAAAAAGAAGAGTATAAAAACGACAAAAAATATAACAATTGACACACAAAAGGCGGCCTTATCGCTAATCAGCGATTTCTACCAGACAACCTTTGGGTTAGGAAATCTGTGATAAAATAGAGTGGAGAAAAATACGTTTTTTATTATTATTATGCCACAAAAAGAAATAAGCGCGGCGTTGAACTTCGCAAAAGTGAAAAAGTCAGTTTCTTAACACTAGGTTCCTTCTGCCTACCTTGCTATATGAGGCAGACAGCATAAAGCCTCTTTAATGTCACGCATCTCCAGTACATTGCAAGCAGAAAGCACTTAAAGTTCTATACTTCGTTATCTGCCTTCCGCCCAAATTCGAGATATTACTTATTGAGTAGTGGAATTGAACTAGAAATAGTATTTTTTTTTGTAAAATAACAATTAATTAATTTAAACGACAACCATCTTTGGCCAATTACCTATGGTTACTCAGAGATCGATCTTAGCTGGTTTTGACAGTAAAACATTTTATATTCTCTAAGGGGTCTCTACATATTAGACTTGTCTATCCACGCAAGCCTTCTAAAGGACCAGGTTCAGTTGAACCTTAGAATTATTTATTTATTTATTTAGTTTCACCAGTAGTAATTAGGCATTAACTTTTTAGGCGAATAACTTAAAAATATTTCATTGAACACGTGTTTCATGGTTTATTAGAATCCACCCCTAAGGGTGCAAATAAGTAGGCGAAGCTGCGCGCGTCCGCTAGTATAGAAAAAATTAATCGAATTTAATTGTTACTTTACATACATATATGTATTCGTATTTCACATAATATTGAAATCAAATATATATTTATGTATTGGTTTTATTGTTTTTCTTTGTTTCCTAGTATTTATAGCTAAAATTTCATAATCTGTCACATATACGCTAATAACATGTTATAAGTTGGCGTCATTGTATATTTTATACCGTGAGCAATAAGCGGAAGCAATAAAAATATAATGAATATTACAAGCGTTTCTATTATTTCTACATATCGTATATAATTATATTTAATGTACTCATCATTAATAATTAAGTATATTTATTATTTTATTATTTTTTAACCTATTTAATAATTATATCCATATATAAAAAATCAGCTTCACGCTGTATCCCGCACACAGCAGAGGCGATAGAGGGAAGCGTGTTGAGTGGCAGAACTCAACGACGGGCTTTTGCTTTGGTGCCAGAAGGAAGGAATGAAAATATTAATAAATTAATCATTTATTCTTCCGAGTAGAGATCGAACTCACAACCATCGAATTACAGTCGACCTTTGCGCCACGCCGACTTCTTTTATATCCATATTAAACAATATAATATATTATTATTACAATTATAAGAATCAATTATACATATTAGCCATGTACTATTAATGAGTAGAGAAAGAAAATATTCAATTAATTATAGAAAAGACTCTTAACGAGATACAAAGTGTTCAATTAAGATAAGTATAAAAAAATATATAATTTATAATTTAATACGATCTAAGATTTATTAATATTAAAAGTTAAATAACTAAAGGCGATATTTTTAATTGGTGTACAGTAAATTATAATTTTAATTAATAAAAAATAATGAATTCTTTTATAGGCCGGTCGTGGCGTAGGGGCACGAAGTGTAACGACTGTAAACGCGGGGCAGGTAGTGAGTTCAATTTCCACTGGAGGAAATGAAATATTTGATATTTTCATTTCTTCGATCTGGTATCGAGGCAAACCACAGCGTTGAGTTCCACGCAATGTCACGGCAGAGAATGGAGAACGGAGTAACTCAGGACTAGATTCCTTCTGCCTTATGGTCTTGACTGGCATATTATGTCCGCAAACATACATTTGTCAACTTTTATAAGTTGTACTTTCCATTTACCTGCAATCTTGAGTACGGATGCCTCGGTATGACTCGCACTTAACCGGTTTTTTTATATTTTACCAATCTGAAAAAGTAAAGATGAAAATTTTAAAAAATATGCCAAATCTCGAAACATTTGCCCAATCTTAAAAAGCACTTAAAAGAAAAATTTCTCAAGTAGCCTTTTGTACTAATAATAATATTTCTATTCTTTGTCAGTTTATTCTAAATGCCCGTAATATATGCTAAGAGCTCGTTACCGGTATGTGCATTGCAAATGATTCAACAATCACTTGGACCGTGAGTTCTGCAACTCGCTAATTGATACAGTCTAGAACTAGCAGAACCTTTTACACCTATTGAATTTTCAATATTAAGTTAAAAGAATATACCCTTGAATTGTTTTTTTACTAAATTTAGGTGTAAATTATTATTTTTTATACTAATCTTCGTTTGGAGTTTCAATTTATTTTTGGTATTTCTTAGCAATTTTAAGTTATAGCTATATTTGAAGTTTTAAAAACATTTTCAATGAAAGAAACTAATTTATTTATCAATGGTTAAAATGTCATATTTATTTTAAAATAAAAAAAAAGCTTCACGCTGTATCCACACACAGCAGGGTACACAGAGGGAACCACTTTCCCCACTTTCTGCCGAATTCTGGAGACATTGCGTGTTATTTCAAAATATTTCAGCAATATCTCAAAAAAATGTACTTATTGTTATATAAGGAAAAAAATAATATTTTCATTTTTATTTTCCAAAGTTACATGAGAAAAATATTTATACCACGTCACATGAGGAATAAGCTAAGGTGACGTGGATTTATGATGATCATAAGTTTGACGGAATATCTGACCAGCATGCCCAGATTGGTCAGTATTACACTTGCCATTGATACAGCCTAAAACCAGCTTGTTCAAAAATTTAAAATACAAAAAAATATTATGTTTAATCAAGAAAATGGGACGCCGTAGCAAGATTAAAATGTAACTAACCGTGGTAGTAGCAGATTCACATATTATATAGAAACCTATCTTTATATGAATAGACTAGCGGACGCGCGCAGCTTCGCTTACTTATTTTGGGGGTGAATTCTAATAAACCATAAAACATGTGTTCAATGAAATATTTTTAAGAGTCTAAATTTCAAATTTTATAATAATCGGTGGCGTTTTAAAGATTTTTCCATACAAACTTTCAACCCCTTATTTGCACCCTTAGGAGAAGAATTCTAGAAAACCATGAAACATGTGTTCAATTAAATACTTTTAAGAGTCTGAATTTCAAATTTTATAAATATCGGTGCCGATTTAATTTTTTTCCCATACAAACTTTCAACCCCTATTTCACCCCTTCAGGGTTAAAATTTTTCAAAATCCCTTCTTAGTGGATGTCCAGATTACGAAAGTAAACATCTTTCCAAATTTCATCTTTCTACTATCAGCGGTTACGGCTGTGCGTGCGTCTTACCTCAGTCAGTGAGGACAAGTCCTTTTATATATATAGATGCTAGAGTTAAAGTTGGATAGAAACTTTCAGTATTCTTATGGGTGAAGGTGAAATTAAATTATGTTAGTTACGAAAGATATTAGATATTTAATATTTTTATTTACGCGTCATTAGTAACGAGGCAAAGCACAGCGTTGAATTCCGCCACTTAACACCTTAAGAATTCGGCGTAAAGTAGAGATTAAAAGTATATTCATGAAGAACAGAGTGTGTTAGCACTAGGTTCTCTGGTTCAGTGCCTTCGCTATTACATCCGGGATACGTGAACCTAAAAAAATCGAAAAAATTCAGGGAAAACAGTGAGCAAGCTTACGCCTCTTGTAGTTTATGGAACGACTGCATCACTTCCGAGTAATGAGATTTCCTTGGACGAACAAGATTTTATTCGTATATATATGGTGTGTCCGTAAGACTTGTATGTCCAACTTTAGTCAGGTTTATTATATATTCATTGAGATATTTTTTTTCAGACCATTTATTGAAAATAACGTCTTACCGCCATAGCACAGATAAAGTTGGAAATAGTCAATTTAAGTTAAAGAACAAAAATTATACATAAATTTAAGTATTTTTTTTAATTATTTTCAATTTTACTTCAATGGCCTTCGTGGGGTAGAATAACAGTGTGAGAATGTAAACACGACGGTTTTGAGTTCGATTTCCATTTGAGAGAATAAATAATTTTTATTTTTTCATTTTCTCATCCGCTATTAAGAGTTCTGTCACTTTATTTAAGCAATTTCTCGAAAATACGACAGAAAGTGGAGAAGGAAGTGTCTTTTCATACTAGATGTCTCTGCTTACTCTGCTATATGCAGAATACATCCTGAAGCTTAATAATGTAGAACTTTTTAACACATTAGAAAAATGTGCTTGTGCTACATTTGAATTAATTTCTTTAAGAAATATGGATCTTCATTCATTTATATTTCATATTTTTGGTCCAATTACTCAATAAACAAGGAAATTCTTGAATTAATATTGTACCAACCTCCATTATTACATCTAAAATACTCGACTGGGCTTATTTCGAACACAATATTATATACAAAGCTTTATTTCTTGATTTATAATATTTAAATAATTATTCTAAAATAAGCCGTTAAAATAAACGAGCTTCCCAAGTATATTGCGTACAAAAGCCCCTATCTGAATTATTTGTAAAGATTTCCTTTCCGACTTAATTGTTTACTGCGACAACGTCAACGCTTCAAGCCTTCGTCGACCCCTTTTACAAAAGTCACTTGTTTACGTTTCACAATTATATTTTTGGAAATAAACGAAATACTTGCTCTGATTTTTATTTGTTACAAATTGGTTGGTTTTGTCATATTCGCGTATTACAAAATTGAATGGAAAAGCATTTAAAATATTATATATATATAAATATTTTTTTATAAACTGTCATCAGGACGTATCTTATAAACAGTTGATATTTTCACAGATGATGTATTAAATAACAGAATGAAATAAATATTTAAAGGACCTACCTACAACAAGTGTGTTTTTTTACCATTTTTATAGATAATGGTACGGAACTCTTCGTAACTTTCTACCGTACTTAACTATTTATGCATATATTCTTACTACTTTTTACCTAGGACTTCCCCTGCGTCTTCTAATGGAAACATGACACGCGACATATTCTAACATGACCTTCGAAGTGATCGAACTATCTCTGACTGTAGATGCAATGGGTTATATCGAATCAATCATTGTGATGCAGCTCTAATGAACAGCTTACTTATACCTTACTTACCACAATAAGGCGGACTATCCACCACAAAAATAGGATTTCAATGTCAGCCATCACTTTCTGAGATTAGTGCACTTTACCCAACATACTCTTTATTTATATACAGTATTGATTATTCAGAGCAAAATGTAAGTTATAGCATTTCACATTATTATGATTTTGCCAAAAAATCAAAAGGTTTTTTGTCTAAAATAGATTCATGTTTGTGACAAAAGAGATTTCAGTTCCAAATAACACTTTGTAATCTTTTAGCGTATAGTTTACAATCGGGGTTTCGGTGTTTTGTGATGTACAAAATACAAATACAAAACAAAAAACGTTCTACACGTTATAGTACCAGTTTTATTTAAAACGCGATGAAACTTTGTTTTTTTCTTTACCACTTGGTAAAAAATATACCTAATATATGTTTGAAAAATACTATGGCTTTTTTTTAGCGTCACTCTGAATGCAGAATGGGGACTTATAGCAGCAGAGAAGGGGAGCCTAGTGTTAAAATAATCCATCATTTTCGGAATTCAGAAGGCATTGCGTGTTGAGTGACGGAACTCAACGCCGCACATAGCTTTGAGTCAGAGTAAAGAAAACAGGAATATTAAATATTTCTTTCTCTCGAGGGAGAATTGAATCCGCAACATGTCGCCTTTACAGTCGCACTGTGCCACTGGTAAAAAATAGTAACGACAAAATTTCGTAATCTCAATAATATATTTTTCAGATAAATATAATAAATAATTTAGCACTAGAATACCAATAATTATTATTTCTAATACATTTTTTTTCTATGAATCCAGACTACGAAGCCTAAAAATAACGATATGACTAACATTAACTAATAATATCAGCAATAAGCTGCATTTATATTTACCTGTTTATTTCATATTATTATACGTATATTTGATACTTATTACTAGACTTCAACAAATATTAATATAAAGTACAAACCGGATGGTTCGGTTTGCTTAGTCGCAGCCGCTGTACCGAGTTGCTATGTTAACAGATGATCTCATGTTAGAACCTATTTACTTGCCAAATGTATGATGTAATAACCTTCTCGCAAATTTCTATTACTTAAATTAAATGTTAGTCCTAATAAAAACTAAATTTAGCTCTACTTATATGTGTATTTGCTGAATAAAAAAAAATAAAAGCTGATAATATTTTTTTATTTAATGGTAAGTAAATAAATTTTAAATTAAACTTAATATTCCACATTACACACTCATAGCTAAGAGAGCCTAATGTAAGACACACCGTTCTCACTTTCTGCGTGAATTTTGAGTTATTGTTAATAAATAATTGTCTAACTAGAACGGGATAGTGAAAATAATTAATGTCATAGAGTGCAAACCCATAACCATCACGCTTACAGTCATATGCTGCCCTACTGCGCCACATGGAATAACACTTTTTTTCTTCCTTTATTATATTCACGCTTTATTCTTTCGCTTTATTGTTTCGGTCCCAGAGCTAGGAAATGAAAATAATAAACATTTCATTTTCGATTTCAATCGAAATCGAACCCCGTACAGTTTACAGTGCTCCTGCGCCACTACGCCTTCAACGGCATTGTATAATAGTTGTGCATAAAATAAAATATTAGATAACAATAATATGTGACATTTAACACATAATAAAATGACTACGGACAGCCAAAAGCGACCGACCGCTCGTCATAAAATGTCAATACGTTTTTTTACGACATTCATTTTCTTATTAATAATATTTATAGTTACATTAACTGTCCAATACGCTTTTTATTTGTACATAAAACTTTCCAGCTGTCATTTCGATTGACCGTAGATTTTGATTTTTTGATATTTTCTGTTCTTATTTGGTTTCTTTTGGTTTGAATATTTTAAAAAATAATATTTTGTTTTTATTTTTTGTTTTCTTAAATAATCCTAAAAAATACATATATGCAGATTTAAAATTTATTAAAAAATGTTATCGTTAAAAAAAATTGTCACGAGTCGACATTTTTTCAAGCTTAGATTTTTTTTCTAGTAATAAATAATAAATAGATAAATGGTTAATGTCGTTAATATTAATAAAAACTGGTACTTAAGATTACATTCTAACTGTAATCTCTCATAGCAGCAACCAAGAGAAATCGCTAATCCAATTTCAGTAATTCAACAAATTAACTGTAACCGATAATTCTGTTGTAATTTTAGATCTAGCAACCATTCAATATTTCACGATCCTCACACGCTCTCGTTTCTATAGTACGCAATTGTACTAAATATGGTACAGCAAATTGATTATTGAAAAACACCTATTGCTACTATTCTATCCTTAACCTTAATACGCATAACAATCTAACAAGATTGGTTATATTTTTGATATAGCGACCGTTTCGGTTTTACTTTTAGGTTGCGCGGGCGCAGGCACGCATTGCTCTTCCGTTACGTTCAGTGTTACAACGACAGTGGTTGAGAGCGAACTAAGTCGAACTACGAAATATCTTGTGAACTGTGGCTATTGAACTTTTGTGCTTTTAGTGTGTGTTTAAGCTTATTTCTTTTTAAGGTAAGCTTTTCTTTGTAATTTATGGTAATTTATTGTGATTTATTAATTGATTTACATTTTGTTTGTGTTTTCTAATAAGTGTGTATGTGTGTCCCTTTTTTCTATTATGTAGGGTTTATATATATATTTTTTATTTTATAGAAACAATTTGATTTTAAACATATTTTAATAATTTAAAATTAATTTAATTAACATTTCAAATTACAATTGAAATAATAATATTCCAAAAATAAATAAGCGATAATGTTAACATATTAAAAACATAAATATATCCTTTGAAGATATTTTTTTTATAATAATTTAATTGCTGAAAATAAATCGATAAACGTATTGTAAGGTAATTGGTGTCAATATACGGTACATTAGCTGTCATTAGCATGAAATATTACATGTAAATAAGGTCCGAATTTTATTGAAGTCCAATTTTGTCTCAATCAGTACCATCATAAATATATACCATTGATTTAATAAAATATATTTATTCATTTTATTTTAAAATAATAAAATATAATTAACTTTTGAATGAAATGAGTATTTTTGCGAAACACATTATTGTTATAAAGAAAGGAAAGTTGGAACAAAACAATTCTTTTTATCTACAAAAGAAAGTTTTTATTCATTATTCTAATTACGTAAACGTTTAATGTGAACGAAATGAAATAAATAAAGTAATATTTATTAGATATAAAATAAAAATATATATTAATCGATATTAGGTATTGGTTGGTAACAATTTTATTACATAGGCTAGAAACAGGCCACTCTTATAAGTATTTAATAAATGAATATTTATAATAAGCCTTAGGTCGATATTAGAATTAATTGAATATATTATTACGAAAATTATCCACATTTTTGCATAAAAATATTATTGTATGAATATTAAAATATTATTTTATAAATTATAAATATAATATTTTCTTATTTCTTAATCATTTAAGTAGCTGTTATCATTTAATCTTTTTAATAAATATAAATAATATATTTTATTAAAAAAAAAGACAAAAATAATAAAATACAGGTAATTTAAAATTAGTTTTTTAGTTATCGTCAAAACTGCTAAACTGCTTAAAATAAATTTAATTTAATATAATTGAATTTTTAAACAAGTTAATAATAATATATTAGTGCACTGTACCGTCATTTGATAGTGGGGACTGTCGTTGTGCCTTCGATTCCCGTTAAGAAAGTGAATTATTATTTACTAATATTTTAATTTCTTCGCTTTGGTACCAAGGCAAAAGTGCAGCGTTGAGTTTCGCCACTCAACACGCAATGCCTTGAAAATTCGACAAAAAGTAGGAAACAGAGTATCTTAACACTAGGTTCCCTCTGCTTCCCTGCAATAAACGGGATACAGCATCAAGCTGAAAAATGAAATATAAGCATAAGTGTACTTAACTGTTAAAAAGGCTAGTGTTGAAAATAGAAGTTTGGCAATTCAAATTAGCATGGCAGTAACAATCGATGATTTTTTTTCGCCATTTCGTAACGTCCGATACGGTTCGCACGAAATATGTAACATCGTTGGGCCATAACGAAAGCCTATTAGCACTGTTCTGAACTACTCGAAACTACTCGGTTCAATACTTTAGAGATTGATGGCGAAAAATTAAAATTTGCCAATTTAGTTGCCGTTTTTGTAATAATTATCATTTTTTTAATATTATTTTAACTTAATAACTTTTTTTGTGTGTTTTTTTTGTTATTAAATGGTAAACATAACTAAAGAAAAAAAAATATAATATTTAAACTGCATTAAATAGGTGTTATTGATGAATTACAAAATATTTATATACTTAGTAATGAATAAAATCGTGACAATATTGGTTATGCAAAGTTATGCTTGTCAATAATGTCTTATGTTAGTGGGACCGAGTGTCAATCGGGTGAAAATTTATATTCTTATTTTTAGTAAAAATACGGCGTTCAGTTCCTCCACGCAACACCTCCCGAACTCGAGAAATAGGAACGGACTGTAGTATATACATATACAGTGTGAAGCTAAAAAAAATAATTAAAAATATATTACAGCATATATTTTTCTCCCCAATATTCTACGTAGAGCGGTTAAAACAACAATCACACAGTACTTAGATTTTCCAATTTGTAGTAATCATAGTTCACATTGATTATCGTGGCCAGTTAATTGTACGTAATAAATCAAATCGACTCCGTTATTTTAGATTTCCAAAACTCAACATTTCAATTACCAATTTTCTACTAATTTACCATTATTTCTAGCCGCAAGATTCTGGTATAATTCACTATAATTCAAAGAACGCGAGTTTTCTCTCGCAAGTGGTCTAAACGTCCCACGTATAAGATGAGCACGACCTACTAAAACGTACTCTCACTGTCACGAACGGAAAGTAAATACGGATGATGCTATGCAACAATGGCTCTCTTTATTAAGATTAATTATAAGTAATTATTCAAAAATATTTGCATTATAATATTTGTAGCGGAGGGGTACAAATTGTGACTGTAAAACCGACTGGTTCTGGGTTCGATTCTCACTCGGGTCTTAACACTAGGTTCCCTCTGCCTACCCTGCTGTGTGCGGGATACAGCGTGAAGCTGATTTGATTTTTTTTTTTAATTCTTCTTTCTTCTCTTTCTTACTTTCCTGCCTCAGCACACTTTACTTAGACTAACCTTATCGGCGGATATCAAAAGTAACCATCTGCACCTGCAAATGCATAATTCATTATAAATGTATCTATCTATAGGCAATAATTTTCAAAGCGTTCAATAATTACCGATATTAACCTTTTACATTATTCTCGTGAGGCACATACCTTGGCGCGATCGTGATTTCTCGAGAGATTGTACTTTACTGTACTCGGAAAAATGTCAACTTATGGAAATCTATTTGAAACAGGTTGAATAGAATATAGTAAAAACTTATTGATTTACACAAACATGCAAGTTAAACAAGAAAAGTAACGAATATACAAGGATATACATATATATTATGATAATATAATGTCTTATTTCTGTTATTTTCTTTCCTTTTTCTTGTTTTTTAAAAAAAAGTATGGATAAAACGGTCTTTTACTATGAAGATTACAAAAAACTTCATATATACGAGTATACAATTAATTATACTTGTATTGATTTCAATTCAATAAGCTTTATTATCTACTGTTTCTTAAATGAAATACAATAATGTATATTGTATTAAGTTTTCTTCAGTTCAAGAACACAGGAGCATTTTGTATTTAATACAAAACAATCAATTATACGACCATTTAATAACAATAAACGCTTTATATTTATTATGCTTGTTATTATATTATTCCATAAAATTTATAATTTTATAACCTTTAAATATATTTATTATTTATCTCAAATATATTTATTATGTTGAACGTAGCGAAAAAAGATATGAAAATATTAAATATTTAATTTCCTCGAGTGGTAATCGAACCCATAACACACGCTTACAGACACACACCTGTGCCCCTGCGCCACTACAGGCCTTAATAAACATATTCCCCTGTAAATAATGCTGATTCGAAAACAAAATATAAAATATTTTCGATTTAGAACAATTATTTCTAACAAAAGCCAAATAGTTAACTAATCGTTTATTTTTCCTTTATAAATATTCATAGAGCCACTAGGCGTAAAGGCTGTTTTTGAAGGTAAAAATACAAAGTTTATAATTATATTCAATTTTGTAATTAAAACGAAACTTAATATATTTGCTCAATAACAGTGATGCCTCAATCATCGCTGTATTTTAATTAGTGAATTGTTTTTTCTTTTAAAATTAATAAAGAGGCATCTAGGCGCAGTTGGAATGTATTTTGTTTTGTGCGATAGTTCTGAATAGTCTAGAATATTCTGTATTCCGTTTTTACGCACGTAGATATTTTTAAATGGAAAGAAACTAGTAACTAATGTTATGTCAGTATGTTTTTTTTGTGCTTACTTTCACATGACCTGACCAAATGTTCCTGTCCATTTTCAAAGTATAAAAAAAAGTGAAAAATTAATCAAATTAAAAAAAATCAATCAATTTCAAAAGAACGTGATTTTAACCCAACGTAGGGTTAAATTGTTACCGTTGGGTCTCCATAAATTTAAGAAATAGTGATATCACAAAGGATCCCTATAATTTGCGTGATAAAATTCGCAACACATTTTGGACTAACCCGTTTTAACCAACCTAATGATATATTTCCAAAAATATATTGACGTGAATATAAAAAAACGAGGTTAAGTTAAGGTTACGTATAGGCATGGAGTAATACTTTTTATTTATCGGAATATTTTATTTGCTTAGTCTCTCTTTGAAATCTCTAATTGGGTACATATATCACTAGATCACTCTTGACATAATTCGAAATAAAGAAATTAAATAGCAACAATGATTTTATTTATTTATTTTTATTCTTTTCACTTTATACCAACGAAATTTTTATAACCAAATCTTAATAAAAATAATAATAAAATTTTGGTCGTCCACTTGTCATAAAGACGATACACTCTTTTTATTCCGAAACATAATAACTTATTTAAAAACCACTCGTAATATAACATATTTTATATGAAAAGAAAACATTTCACTTCGAAAACTTTTATTATAATAAGTCCATGCAATAACGACAGACGGCTATCCAGCTATCTCCATATTATAAATGAACCAAGAGATTACATTTATCACTTTTATATCCACGAGATGAGACAAGTGAAAACCGTAAACTTTTTAAACACGCCAAGTTTTTTGAGGTAACTTTTATGTAATATTTTTTTTTACATATTATTACTATTGTGGTATGTGATATACTCAAAGACCTATGGCGCAATCGAGAATGGCTCACCAAAGAAAGCAGGTGAACCGTAGATTCGAATGCCAAAAAAAAAAAAGGTTTTGTATGCGTTATACAATTTTTAATATTGATTTTGTATGACGATTTAATTAAATATATAATACTAGTGGCTACGCCCGCGAAAATATAAGCCTAAATAATTAAAATAAGTTAAAAAATAATAATAAGTGGAGATTTATTATTAGAAAAAATATCTGAGTAACAGAAATGAACAAACAAAAGAAGTAAAAGTAACTAAAGGAAATTCTTGATATTAGAAAAAGTACCTAAAGTTTGCCGTGCGCGCGTACTAAACATTTTTCTATATTAAATAATTATTAATTTTTGCGAACAATATTAAATAAAATCCCAAATGATTCAAATTACGATATTTTAAGTGTATAACATCGGTATAGATAACCGAACTGAGATAAATTAATTATAAGCAGCAAATAATTACATAAAAAATAATAGTAATTCGAAAATATATAAAAATTTACAAAATCATCAAAGTCATCTGCCCGTTCGCGTCGGTCATACTATACCACTCGTAGGCTAGGTCATTTCGAATCAGTGACATCTTAATTATTTATTAGAATGTTATACAGTAAACTATAATTTCCATCTAGATGAAATGCTAAAAGTGACTATTATATTTATTTTCATAAGGATGAATATCAAATTATAGAAATCATCTAATTTTTGTTAATGTATACAAATCTATATCGGCGCGCGCCATGTATGCATTAAGCAAACTCACTTTGGGTGACGTTTTCTTAAAACAACAAACTTTGCAAGCCGTTGCTTAGCAACGCATAGCGACGATGAGAAAAAAAAAAGTATCCTATGTTCATCCCGAGACCCTCAAGTATCTCTATATGAGTATTTTATCACAATTAATTTAGTGGTTTGGCTCTGATTGCGTAAAAGAAAGACAGACAGACAGACAGACAGACAGAGTTACTTTCGAATTTATAATATAGGTATGGAGTATGGATATATGCTTTAAGAGGTATAATTAATTTTTCTGCGTAGTGATCGGACTCACACAATTCGTATTTACAATCAGTCGCTGACCTACTGAGCCACAACAATGCAATGGCGATTATTAATTAAATGGCATTGATTATAATTTAAGCATTACAACATTAGGAAATTAAAGCATAAATACATTCATTTACTTGCATATTGCTTTAAATAATATAATTTATTAGTACTCGCGGAAATTGAACCCACGACTACCACGTTAGCAGTCAGAGACCGTACCACATCTCCTCAACATATATTTTAATCATATTCTTTTCAAATATAAACATAAGAAATAACAATTCAATATTATCTATTACCTATATTTTATACTAAAACGTCAAAACGTAAAACGTGCATTCGCGAAACGCATCGAGTACAAAATAAATGAGGGTAGATTTGCAACGTGTTTGTGAAAGTACCCATCCATAACTTATTCCGTACACGCGACCAGCGCGCGAACTATAAATTTGATCCTTCATACACTAACCGAGAAACAGCGGAAAAATGAAAATGGTTTCATAAAAATATTTTTATTTAGCTCTATCAGTTTATGTATGCTAATGCTTTCTTGCCGGGTATTTTGATCCCGCAAAATATTACATGCCGGCTTTGTTTTTAAAGTAAAAGTATATATATTATATTGAAATTGCGTATAAAAAATTTACGCTTAGTAGAGTTTAAGTAAAAAGTCTTATTATTAATATAAATTTTGTTCAAGAATTGTACAAAATGCAAGAGGTGAATGTAGAAATTCCGCTACACACATTTTTTTTACAAAATATATTTAGTTGTTTTTCTTTTTTCTTTTATTTGATTTAGTCAAATAAAACTTAAATATTATAAAAAAAAGAAAACTTAAATAATTTAGAAATACTAAACTTTTAATTTTTCAATCTCACAATTTCATATATTATTTTACGTCTAGTATCTACTAAATATGATTATGTGAAAACATATATCTCCATACATATATTTTTGATTAATATCCAAATCTAATTTAAATATTTTTATATATATATATTTTTACCTCCAAATAAATATTTCGCTTTTGTCCACTGCATACTTCCAAGCTATCAAGTACAAGACGCACGTAGCGTCTGACGCAACTAATTATACTCGAGACCGGCGTATAGCGTACTATACGACGTGTGCGCATAAACATACTCGTATGAACTGAAGCGAAAGTTAAACAATACATAATAATATTAAGTAAAAAAACGTGACATAAGTTAAAGGTGTGACATATCTGTCAGGAATATGTAATACTAGCAGCCCGCTCGCGGTTTCACCCGCGTGAACTATGTTATTATTAATTTCTGTCTCCATGACTACGTCCTAGTGACGTCTAGGCAAAATTTGAGACTCCTAGCATTTGTAGTAACGAAGTTTCATACAAACTTTCGACCCCAAAAACGACCCCTTAGAAGTCGAATATTGCAAATTCCCGTCTTAGCGAGCACCTACGTCCTATAAGTAACTCTTATGCAAAATTTGAGATTCCTAGCACATGTAGTTTCTGAGATTTCGTGATGAGTGAGTGACCTTTCGATTTTATATATATACATAGATATAGAGGACAGTCGTGGCGCCGGGGTAAAAAATGTGTCAGTACGCGCGACAGGTTCTGGGTTCGATCCGCAATCGAGGAAATGAAGTATTTTATATTTTTATTTTTTCGCCATTCAACATGCAATGCCTTCAGAATTTGGTGAAATACTTGGGAGCGGAGTGTCTTAACACTAACTTTCATTTGCCTACCCTGATACATGCAGGATACGGCGTGACGCTAAAAAAAAACATAGAACTTTTAAAATATTATTGACTCAAAAAGACATTTGCAAGCTCTACTGAATCATTGAATGAACTTAAAGCTCCAACTCTCCGTTCTACTGAAAAAAGAAATAAATATATGTATTAATAATTATCTTTATAGTAATAATATTAACCGCAGAAAACAATATCTTAAGCTTTTAATTATCGACCTCTAGTAGGATATGAAATAAATTATTAATAGCACTTAAAACAATTCTACGATTAGATTATTATAAAGCAGATTAATAAGAATAAGGTAATATTAATAATTTATGTTAAGCTGTAAACCTTGGCTTAGAAAAGCAGTAGAGATTGTTTAACAAAGCTTTTTTTATATTTTCTATAAAATATTCTAAAGGATGTTTGCCCAAGTTCATGAAAGAAAGAAGATAGAGGAAACTTATAATGGATATTAGTTTAACTCCATCCGTAGTTTAAAGGTTGGTAACATTGACTTCCACACCAGAGGTCGTAGGCTCGATTTTCTTTTAGGTGCTTTTTTTTAGATAATAGTATACTCAAAAAAAAACAAGAAAATATTTATTATATAAGTACCAACATTCCATTACTATTTTCTACGAAACTTTTAGTTAAATCTCAACAATAATTCCCGATGGAATTTAAAATGTTAGCAAAGTCCATGCAAAATACAGTCAGCCATTAACATAACTGAGAGTTCAGATAGCTTTCGTGGTATGCTACCCGTTCAACCGGAGGGAGTCATTGCACTGAGGGTCACTCCTCTCAACATGTCCTGAATACTAACGTCATTTTACACATATTGTATGGTACCTACCGGATACCTTTGGATTTATGGATGTCTGATGGAACCCAACGGTACATGTTAAAGTCATTAGTCATTGGTTGAGATTAAAATAAAAAAGTGATGGAAATTAAAATTAAAATGGTATTAATTTCTTAGTACTGTATACAGCAACTGCATAATAAATGGTGATTTTTAGTTTCCCGATATATCGGGCATATATCATTGTAGGTAGAGGGAACCTGGGAACCTTGATTTACGACACTTCATACCCTTGTGCCACCGATCCACGACGGCGTCAACCCTCATTTAATAGTAATAATATGAGTTAGGTATGTAAAACAAATTTTCATATGTATTGCTTCATTAGTATATAAATATACACGCTATTTATATAATTTAAATTGACTTTATAATAAATCTAGGCAGACGTACTATTTATATAGTGCCTCTTGAATACCATTGAATAAATAAAAACCTCTTTAACCGCAGACTAACTGAAATCGACAGCTCAAAGGATTTTAGCATAAAGAAGGTATTGTGGCTATAATAAATTTTCTATGCTTGCATTTTGTATACTATATTTTATATATTAAATATTTTTTTTGTTAAATTACGACATTGAAACATGTCGACCGTGTCGTGTGAATAACAAATTACCTTCGAGGTAGTGTCATACAAATATTGATAGCCGATTCAGGAGGATAATAAATGCAATTTATAGATAAACTGCATAATTATACTATATGTATAGATTTATATAATATATAAATAAACATAGTTACATCGACAGTTACCTTGGAAAGGTTTGATGTGGAATTATTTTAAATTGGACTATTTATTACGTAAATACTTACGTAAAGACGCGACGGATTGTGGGTTCGATCCCCACTTGAGGTAATAAAATATTTAATATTTACATTTCTTCGCTCTGCTGTGGAGGTAAGCGCGTTGAGATCCGCCACTCAATACGCAATACCTCCAGAAATTAATAATACTTAAAGATATTGATTTTAATATTTTTCTTATGAATGAAGACTGAATGAAGATAAATTTGACAGTTCGTAAGTGTGGATGCTAAATCTATTAAGGTAATGACAACTTTACGGATCTAGATGTAATTTTACATATCCATCTTAGATGGTATACCGCATTACTTAACTGAGTGGCACGGATTTTAATTAAAACCTCTTGTAGCTCATTCTAAGATCCACGCCATAGTTTATTTTCGCCATTAAACCGGATATTTACAGATCTAAAAGGATTTCTCAAGATGTATTTAAATCCGCAAACATCATATTAAATTGAAAATTGAAGTTAATTATTGACAGCACCATAAATGTAGCTTATAATATACAAAAGATATACTTATAAATATCTGAGGCCGTCGTGGCTCAGGGGCAGAAGAGTGTGATTGCAACGCGTCGTTTGTGGGTTCGATCCTCACTCGAGAGAATGAATTCTTATTTATTAATCTTTTCTTTTCTTCGCTCTACCAACAAGGCAGATACCCCGCGATGAATCCCCCTCTCAACACGCAATAGCTCGAAATCTTAATACTTTCCCTCTGCTCATCCTGCTGTATTCGGAATACAGGGTGAAGCTGATTTATTTATTTTTATTTTATTTACTTATTTATAAATGATTGCATTTACTTCAAATGTCTAAACATAAATGCAATTGCTTACTATAAATACAATACGAGCTTGTAACCTCGAGACCATACAGTCATAACACTATTAATCTCACACATACTAGCCTTAACTGGGTTTAATATGCAGTTATAATAATAGTTCAAAGTTTTAACTAAAGATGGTGTAAACAGTAACTCGGTCAAGTGGACTGATATGTTTCCCCGCTCTTGACATTAGGCGAGGGCGTAGAGGGAATGCCGACATAAAGGAGACCTTAGTTCTGTGTGTGTTACATATTATGTTCCTTTTGTAAGACTATTTTAGTATATTTCCTTTGAAATACGTTTTGAAGTGTGTTGTTGAAATTTCTATTTGTGTTTTTTACAATTCACGCTGTATAGAACACATAGCAAAGTAGGCAGAGGGAACCTGGGAACCTAAGTAAGTGTTAAGATACTCCGTTTTTATTAAAACTGTTCCGTTCCCCACTTTCTGCCGAATTCTGAAAGCATTCCGAGATGAGAAGAGGCTGCGTTTAGTTTTACCGAATCAGATTGAGAATCGAACCCTTAAGCTGACGTCGGATTTACATTCGCACGTTTGTGCCTCTGAGCCACAACGCAACAGCGTCGTTTTACTACAAAATCTAACAAATATAGCCAAAATAAAGTACTAAAGTCTACGTTTATTTATTTATGTAGGTATTATATATTGTAATATATAGAATGTTAAGCGAAATATGCAAGAGTATATTTTACATTAAATTCAAAATTATGATATAAAGGGTAATTTAGCAACACAATTTTCACACATTTACGTCTCCACTATTAAAATAAACACGTATTCACACTGTACAATTTACAATGTTTTACAATTAACATGTTTAACATAACACTACATGTACTTTTATTATGTTTCTTATGACACCTTTTCTAAATAGAGCTACTCTAAGCTCTCTTTTACGTAACTTTAAAATTACGTAAAATTCTAGATGACATTCTTAAAGATAAGATGGGAATGGACTATTCAAACGAATCTTTTCATTTCCTTAGTCATTTTACTTTTATCTTTTTTAATGGAATCAATTCGTTTAAGTAATGTTTTTCGAAAGAACAATAATTTAGAATAATTGTATAATGATTTATAATAGAAAGAAATATAATCTATGATGAACTTATCTATACATGTTATCAAAAATTTGATATTATTATTTATTAAGTCTTCATATCTATGAGCGATTGCGAGCGTCCAACAAACAGGTTTAGCTGCAAAAGGATTTATTTTGCGCTAAATCTATGTCAAGATCAAGGAGGCTGCGAACACGTTTGTTACTCAGGCATGTTTACCCACGGATGGCGTCACTGACCTACAAATACATCAAAATAAACGAAGACAATCGTTAGAACAAATAACAAAATGAAAGGCGAAAGCAAACTTCCACTAGAAACACAAGTTAACACCGATAAAATCATATTAAAAAATGTTACAAAATTACCTATTTACTTTCTAGACTTTTTATGTTTCATGTAATTTGTATTCGCATGGTGTTCTTTATAGAAAATACTACATAATCGAGTCTCAGAGGAGTTCGGATACAAAAAATTCTATTACAAGTATCGGTCCAGGTTGGCATACTAATAAAGGGGAGACCAAATTTTGCGCCTCTTCATCTAACTTTAAAGAACGGAACGCTAAAATACTGATTAAGCTAGCCCAATGTTGTTTAACTTTGCAAATATAAAAAAAAGTTTGTTTGAAGGTAGTTTCAAATCGACTGGTGGAAGAGAATACGAAATAATGCATTCGATACAGCAAGTTCGAGACTTAATCTCAGTTGAGATTACTTGAGTTCTGTACACCATCCGTTCCTGGCCCATTACTTAAGGAGTTGGTCTGGTCGTATCATTTTATTTTAGCTTCGCGTAACGCGATGAGCTGGAAGCAGTCCGACAACTTTCAAACAAGATGAACAGCGGACTTCAGTTTTATTTCTTGAAGTTTTATTCTTACTTATCTTTCAACACTTTTAGTTTACAATTATTTCATTTTGAAAAATTACTATATATAAATACATATATAATACAAACTATTTGTCCTGTCTCTGTATATACTCGTATAATTAGGAATGTAAATATTTTAATTTTATTAACTTTAAAGTCCAAAATATATTTCCGTCAAATTTAGCATAAGATGTATGGCTATTAACCGTATTAACAATTAATAGCACATATTAATTTATTTAATAAATAATTAGATTAAATAAAAAAAGAAAACTAATAATAATGAACAATTATTAAATAATAAATGTAAATATTTTGCAATGTCCGCTTTCAATTACAGTGCTCTCTAAACATTCCAAATAAGCGTTATTCCATGCGTGGTGATAACTTGTACGAAAACTACTCGTAAAATGCATCAGCACTGAGTTAAAGCAACGAGGTGTAACTTGTTGGTGGGTGGTTGTGTAAAGTAAATAGATATTTCTATTTAATTATATTAAAACTATAATAAAACAGTAAAATTAGATAATAACAAAGTACAGTGGTACAAATATGAAAGGTATGTTTTAGAACTCTATCTTATTTCATTAGAATAATACCAACAAAATTCGAACCCACACCCCATTAGTGTTACCCCATAGTAAATAGTGTCGACATAAACTTGTACCAATTGTAGCTAAGAGTTTTCTACAATTCAATTATATTTAAGAATATTTTCAACATTGTTTAGAATATTTTCATTAAAATACAATTCTAAATTCTGACTCATTATACTATGCAAACTCTCCAGAGCGCAATAAAGTTGTATATCTGCAGTATAAATTATTATAATCAAAATAAATCTATCAACATAAAATAAATGAACAATTACATAAGTTTGTAAGTTTAATTCAATTCCAAGTCGCTAATCTAATTGAGTCTGTAAGAAATAACAAAAATACTCGTGTAATTACAACTTTCTATATCAATGGAGATTTAGTTGATCTCAGAGACGGTGATTACGTAAATAAATAAATCTTACTACAGCTACGCCTGTATGTAATCGCTTTCTTTTAACAAAGAACTGTTATCTTATATCATCAGATGATACTTTCAAAAATTACAATGCAAACCAATAATATACCACATAAATATTTATAAGTATTTTAAACTCTTTAACCTGTCAGCGAAACCTGTAATTATATAGACTATCGAGTTTCTCGTAAAGCGGTCTTGATTGTTTCTTTTTTTTGTCATAATTTTATTTTGGCTTAATTGTGTTTTACCGTTGCAAGAAACATGAAATGTCAACAGTAACAGGTTCAAATATTGGACAACGATAATGTTTTTATAAAAAAGGAAATGTGTCAGTGGATCTCACAAATTACTTCTTGTAATTTGTTGGTAAATTAAACAAAAAGTCTATTATAAACTGAATCGATTATATTTTGTGAAAAGAAATATCTATTATTCTTTTAGCGGTTTGCATTGTCATTTTAGAACAGTAGGTTAATTTATTTAATAATATGCTTATTTAATAAATAAGTTTAAAAAAATAGAGAAATACCGATTTATTAGAAAAATCCGTTCATATATAGATATTAATTTTAAATATTGCAAATGCACCTGAGCTGGTGTCAACTATAATCCCTTGGTATGCCTATGAATGCACCAATTACTAGAATTATTGAACCGGTTTTAATGCAATCCACTTTTCTGTGCCTACGTAAAGGTTCTACTTTGTAAAGGTTAAAATGTGAAATATGGTAACGTTTAAAATGTTTCCATTTCTAAATTTGTAGATTTTAAGCCGAAAGGAAGGAATGACCTTTCAATTTGAATTTGATTTTTAAAGGTATTTAAAGATCATTATGAACACATCTTCAAAGAAAAATCGAGAAAATATTATTTAAATAAGGTTATTGTATTGTAAACATTCAATAGCTCGTTAAAATAAGCAATTAAATATTTTTTTGGTTTATGCTTATTCATAAGACGATGTCTCTATGTGAACAGAATAAGGAAATCAAAATGTTTGCATTGATTGCATTTTAAATAATTAAGATATTTTAATACCTCTACGTACGGATTCTTTTACATCAGAAAATATTAATAATGAAAAGAGTTACTCTCTATTTTAAAACTAAATATTAATTCATTATACTATAGAGATATTATATTTTCTAGAAAAGTAGTACGTAACAAGTAAACTAATAACATACGACAAGTCCTAACAACTTTCCAATTGTAATATATTTTTTCCTAGAATGCTTAGTAATATGTCTCTCCTAGAATGCTTAGTGGCATCCATATTATTCTAATTACAAATAATAATAATAATAATAATAGTTTAATATTTACAATAAATTGAGGCAAAGCGCGGCGTTGAACTCCGCATCCAGCATTCGGCGGAAAATGAGGAGCGGAGTGTCTTAACACTAGGCTCCTTCTGCGTTAACCTGCTGAAGTTAAAAAAAATCTTAATAGATACCTTTAAAGTATATTTTCTCGTTAAGTGTGAGTTATGCGCGAGTGAGTACGTCTTATCGCAGTTCCACTTTCCAGAGAAAGCGAATTTATATTTTATTTTCAAAACTACAATTACGCTATTACATGCAATTTTTATGACTTTACGACTTAAATATTGTTTTAGTTTGCGTAGAATTTTATGCTTGTATAACTTGTACAAGCTTCTTTTGTAATGTTATTGTTTTAATAGCTACCTTCTTTGTAGAAATAAAAAAATATATAACTATTATTTATTAAAGTATTTTAATATATTAGTATATATGTGTAATGTAATGTTATATAGCCTATAGCACTTCTGAAGAATGCAGCTTTCATACAAAACAAAAACATAGTAAATCGGACCAGTAGATAGACCAGAGATCTTAGCGTTCAAACAAACAAACAAACAAACTCTTCCGCTTTATTATATTAGTATAGATTGTAAAAACTATTCTCGCACCTTGATACTATTTATCATAAATAAGCTTTACGCTTTATCCTGCACACAGCAAGGTAAACAAAGGGAACCTAGTGTACAGATATATAGCGTGAAGCTGATTTTGATTTTTGTTTTATTAAATACTACACCATTCTCATTCACTCTTTATCCAAGCAATCTGTCTATTCGTTCAAATAATGTTTATGATTCGATTTTTCACTTCAACAACAATTTTTTTTACATAATTAACAACAAAAAAACTATATTACTCGAATCGCCGAGTTTATTTCATAAAATAATTTCGGTCCGTGTCTGAAATATCTAGTTTCTAATATTTGCACCATAGCAAGTACTTGTAGTAAAAAGATAAAAAGAATTAAAGTAAAATGAGACAAAATGTATAATCAATAAGAAACATTTTCAAATGGCGAGAGATGTTACCGATGTCCAGCAACCGTCCTAAATGCATCGCAATTACCGAGTCTTTGGCAACTCTGAGCTGTTAAGTAGAACTACTTAACTAATTCATATACATATAATAAAATTGTAATTGCTTAGTGTATGTACGTTCGTATTTGTAAATAAGAGATATATAAAAAAATTGAAATTATAAAAAACAGAGACAAAATATTTATTTTATGTTGTAGTTGGCTGTTTCCCGTACTTAGGAGGTTAAGGGAACCTGGGAATCTAGTGTTGGAAAACTCCTTTCCCATTAAGATACTTCCGTTCCCCATCGTCCGG
This sequence comes from Heliconius cydno galanthus, assembly GCA_036379175.1. NCBI lineage: Eukaryota > Metazoa > Arthropoda > Insecta > Lepidoptera > Nymphalidae > Heliconius > Heliconius cydno. The sequence goes on from JAKRZM010001275.1 coordinate 630,714, forward strand.
AGGATCTCTGTGGACATTGTAGTTAACTCATGTAATTAATTTTCTTTTTTTTTTCAAAGTTGTAAATTCTTATTAGCTATTTAGTTGTATTATTTAATTAACTAAAAAAAGTTTTAATAATAATTGTTGTAAGGAAAAGTGTTGAAAAATTATTGAATATTATGTTTTTTTACTATATTATATTACACAACAAAATAATGGTAGTAAATAAATGGCATTCACAAGCTGGCGTTAATTTAAAATTTAAAAAGTAACTTCGTTAAGAGGGAAAGCGTGACCGATCCATTACACCGAATGCCCTTTGATTGCGAATACCAACAAAATCTTCGATGACACAACACGAATGATGTCAGATTAAACAAATTAAGTAATTAGTTATAACTTCATTGTAATTCTTGGTGTGATGAAAAAAATATGTTTTCTTTAATATATATTTATATATTTTTTATTTTTGTTTATGTTATATTACCACTAGTTACAGAGTTTTGGTTATTTAGCTATCATTTAATCCTTTCATGTTTATTCGTAAGACTGATTTAACTGATTGAATTAAAACAGACAATAAATATTAAGGAAACTTTCCAAATTATAACAAAACTGTATTTAAATCCGTTAAGCGCTTTCTGAGATTAGCGTGAGCAAGAACACAGACGAATAGACAAAAAAAATCATTGATTTGGATTCTATTACATTAATAAATGCTTCCAATAATAGATTAGGTCATATATCTTTCATATAAACAGCGATCAATTACAATTTTATTATATGTATAGATATATTATGTATAGTTATAAATAACATATTTAAGCGAAATTAGTTATTTTATTGAAAAAAAAAACATTTTAGACAAAATCGTAAGAATATTTACATATAACATTAGATAATAAGAAATCTCAAAACATTGTTGCTTACTTAGAAGTTCTCATATGCCGTAAATTTAAAATTACCCATACGTTACAAGTTTCTTTAATAACAACACAGCACAGCACAGCACCATGACCCAAATTGCTCGTCGGTAGTCCTTTAAACGGTTATTGAAAGCATTGTGGTAAAGACTTTAACGATGATTAGTGTCATTATAAGTCTCCGCTTCGTCTCTTCACTAGTTTCTATGGGAGCTAAGGTGTTTTTTCTATATTAAAGTATATAATAATTTAATATTTTTTTAATGCTGTCGTAGTACAACGGCGCTGTCAGTGTTGTGATGTTCGTTGGTTCGATTTTCACGTGAAGGAATGATTATATTAGGAGGGAATTATATATTAATAGCTTGTGGTTTTGCCCACGTGGTGCAATGGAAATAACTGAAAGTTGAGTTGTTTAGAACGAAATTACATTTCTTTAATGTCATAGTTAAATTTAACAAAAGTCCAGTCTACATCGAAACGATTAAAGTAATGTAATATAGCTTAAATCCTCTCTTGATAAATGCACTATCTAACACGATTAGATTTTTGCAATTCAAATCAGTAGTTCCTAAGATTCAGCATTCAATCAACTAAAGTAATTTATAATTATTAATTTTATAATATAAACATGAATATAAATATATAGCAGGTCATATAATGTCTCCAATTTGGTCTAAAAGCACGAAGTGTTTTAACTGAGCCTTTTTTTTCAGCTTTCCACTGTATCCCGCATGTATAAAGGTAGGCAGAGGAGGCCTAATATTAAGACACTCTGCTCCCAATTTTCCGAATTCTGGAGGCATTGCGTGCTGAGCAGCGGAGATCAACGTTACTCTTTGTCTCGACACCACAGCGAAAATAAGAAAATAAAAATATTAAATATTTCATTTCCTCAAGTGAGAATCGAACCCACGTTTACAGTCGCGCCACTTGTACTCTTACACCACAACCCCTCATACGCTGGAGAATTAAACTTAAAAAATGTGACTCTACAAATGTTATGCAAATGGCAACTGTCACTTGCGTAACCGATGGCGTGCTTGTGGTGAATCGATCTAGATCGCTCTCTTTTGAAGATCGACGTACGAGTACGTGTGTCGTACGCGAGGAGAATAACTCAACACATTCTTGCACATTGCAAGTGTCACAATACAAAGCTATGACATTCTGATGAAATAGTTTTTTATATACTTATAGTTGTATATAAGGTTTAATGTTATTATATCTTTATAAAAATGAATATTTAAACTAACCAAATAATATATTGTCAATAATAAAATGTTTTTGAAGATAGACAAACACTATAGAATTGATTTCAATTTGAATAGTCTTAGTTTACGCAAAAAGAACATCTTTCACCAATTTCTATCAGTCTACCCATATTATGCAGAGTAGGTACATAAGAAATCTTAGAAATATGTCCATGTTTTTGTATTAAATATATAAAAAAGCCTGTGGAAGTTATTATTCATAATTAAAAAAAATAATAACGTAGTAACTATGTGTCATAAAAGGAACGTCTGCTATTCTTGTAAAAAAATATCCTTCTTTATAAGAATATAAAAAACTCATTTACAAAAAAACTAATTAATCTCTCTCTCTCTCATATTTTTACATACATATACATATAAATGTAGAATTTATCTCCCAAGAATCGCGTGTCCATACATTAGTCGCACTAGCGCTAAGCGATAGCGCGTCGCTCTCTCCGGCATCATTCCGGCACCATTCAAGCGACATGTCGAGCCGCTTTCTTTTGCACACTATCGGAAGAATCTCTACCTGTACGTACAGGAAGTAAACTTATATATATATATATATAATATATACATATGTTTACTTTGTAAATCGTATATTTATTCAGTAAATATAGTTTTTAAAATATAATACGTACAAAAGTTACAAATTCCAAAATTATATTTTTTGCTTATGTAAAATGCAATTAAAAATATAACTACTACTATTTTGCCTGACGAAGCAAAACGCGGCGTTGAGTGCCGCCTTTTGAGTGTCTTAATGCGTAAAAAAATTCGGCGGAGAGTGGGGAATGAAATGTCTGTTGAACGAACGTTTGTTTGGATGATCGCAGTTATTAAGGAATTAATTATTTCCACTAGATCAAGGGTTGCCACGTTGGCAGCCGCAGGTAAGAGCTAGTTTTATTATAAAAAAATATAAAATTTCCTACAAATATTCTGTAAAAATCTCTACTAGGACAATATGCTCATAAATATTCGCGAATCAGCTAAGCCATTAATTTCTGAAGCTTTTCAAACAAAGCCTTGTACCACAAACATAATAATAATAATTATATAATATAATAAAATGTCATCATAAAATCATCAATGTAATATTACAGCATCGTCAATTTACATTATAAGTTGTCGCTATTTGCGTGTATAGAAGACATAAAACAATCTAAGGTTAGAAAAACAACTTGATTATATAATAAACATATTGAATAAATATTATACGAGATGATCCTCGGACGTCCATTAAGCGATTGTGTTGCAAAAGTGTGCTAAATGAAATATGTTTGTGTATTTACGTATAGTATACTTATTTTTATACGATCTTTTTTTAGAATAGATTCAGTATTAGAAGAAAATATAATTATTTTGTTTAAAATATAATTAATATATATTTGTGTTTTTTGAATATTTTATTCTCATTTCTCATGTCTGGAATAAACGTTGAGTTCCGCCATTCACAACATAATGTCTCGAATTCTAGGGCAGAAAGCGGAAAACGAAAATAAAAATATTTGCCTGAAAAACTTGAAAACCTAAAAACAAACAACTGGCTTTCAAAATATATATAATAGTGTATTCCTAATAGTTATATTATGTTGAATGGCAACACAGAATATTATACACATTCTATTATGTCACTAATAAATTATATTTCCTTCATTGTGTTAATTATTAATACAATTACACATTATAAGCTCAGGAAGTCAATAAGACTTTATACCTACAAGTTTTTTTGTTATTATTAATTGTATAATAACACATTTAATGGGTATTAAGAACAAAACATAGTGCCATTTTTAAATTAAATTCTTATAAAACTTAAGAGATCGCCAGAAAGTAGGGAAAGGTAGAGAAAAGGAAAGGTTCCCAGGTTACCTCTGCCTATCAAAAAAAACATTATTATTTCACAGAAAACATATCTGTCATTGCAAGCTCTCACATCATAACATTAACCTCATGTTCAGGTCGTATTACATAGCCTTGCACTAGAATTACTTATAAAAACTGCTATTCTATAGTGTACAAGCACCTCACATGACATTGCTTTAATTGTTGCCCTTAAAACTTATATGGACGGTCACGGTGAATTTTTAAGCAAATAGCTATTTATCCGTGGAACTGATATAGACATACTAGATGCTTATTTATCTTTAGATTAAGCTCCAATATAATGGTACATTCCTTAGTACATAGGTAAGATACGTGTTACATATATTTATACGATTTGAAGAGAGAGATGAAACCTGTTGTAGGTTCATTCATTAACCTCAGCCAAAATAACATCAAATTAATAAAGCATTAAAATTGAAATTCACTCCTCTCTAAAAAACTGCTTCTGCTTAAAAAACTGTTTACTTAAATATTATAAATACAAAAATGTTTCCCCAACCAAAAAATATTCATACAAAGAAAACAAACCTTGGTACAATAACTCCTATTACCTAATATAAATATTACGACATATTAGAACATATATGAATTAACACACTTACTATACATATAAAACATTTGCTAACACACATTATATATAAAAAGAGGCACAAAAACGACCCCCGACATATGAAGCGTGAGGTCACGTCACGCTGCGCACGCGCAGTTAAGTAATACCACTATTTAAGCAGTCGTGACAGTAAATGCTTCCTCGTATCTGATATACTATGACATCATGATAATAGATTTTTTTCTCAATGAAATGCTGCAAGGTCAAGATACCTATTCATCATAACAAAAAATGTTTATAATGCATTCAAACCTCCATTCCTACATCGAAATTAAATGCACTACATATTTGCGTGTCTCCTTTGAGATTTATTAATGATCGTGTTTATTTTTTAGATGTAAGCTATTTTTATTGGTCATTAGTCACGCGAGGTTGAATGCTCTTGGATTTGACTCCGCTGAATTCCAATAAAGATATCGATAAAAGTTTGCAGAATACGAAAAATTCATTCAAAATTAGATTTATAAGCAAAATTCTCCATAACAATTGCCGTCGACAGGTGGGCAGCGGAATAAATCGTGGAGTTTTATCGTTAGCACCAGAGAAGCCGGACCGGTCCAGGTAATAATTTCAATCTGCACCACCGTTGAAACTTCAAAACGGGCAAACTTGGTGCCATTATGTTTTAATTTGGCACACGAAAACAAATAATACGCCGTCAGGTATAAGTAAAAGGGGTAAACTTCAGGTAAAACTTAATGAATCAACGGAGAGATCCCTCTGTTCCGCGAGCAATAAGATACGAAATTCTCATTAAAATTAAGTAAGAAACTGAAACTCCAATTCGGATTCCTTTAGGAGTCCATTCAATTGCCTTTTCAAACTAAATCGCAAGTTTTAACGAATTACTATCACAATAAGGCATTGAATATTAAAATTTGGATTCAAATTCAATTAAATTTGATGGAATGTTAAGATTGTGAGTATAGAAAGTATGGATACGATTAAAAATATAAATAAATTAAAAATAAAAATAAATTTTCTAATACTAGGCTCCCAGTACTAGTCATAAAAATAATGATATAAACACTTATTATATTAAGAAATTAATTTTATACTCTATAAACTGACACCAAGTAAATATCACTTGAAACAAGATAATAATTTTGTAGGTGCTACATAATATATCCTTTTAAGATAAGTCTTGTAAGACCACGTCTAGAACAGGTATAAACAGGAAGACCGGGACGGAACGTTGTGAATGTATGACGTGTGCGTACATAATTTTTATTACATGGTTATATATTTGTAATGCCATTAAAAAATTAAATCAGTTTCACGTCGTATCCCGCATACACCAGGGTAGATAGAGAGAACTTAGTGATAAGACACTCCGTTACAGTCAGTACACTACGCCATTCACTCATTAATATTACCACTTTTCAAAAAATTTTCTTTTGCTCTCTATAATTGATGATATATTTATGATCATTATTTTTAAATAGTAATTAGAATCAATTGAAACTTTCACCTTAATTATATTTCGTTCCCAGAGGTGTTTACTGTAAACAAGTATATTATGCAAGTTTAAAGTAGAAATAAATAAACTCTTTACTTTATCTAAGCGAGGTAGATTAATATATTACTTATAGTAATTATTTTTACATACGATTACTGCAACTGTAAAATAGCGGAAATAAATGAGAGGCAACCCATACCTAGGAAGGTTTTTTCAACAAAAAATACTACTATTGGGACAAATTTAATTACTTCGTGAGGATCGAACTCACAACCAGTCGCATTTACAGTCATACTTTGTGGGGCACAACTGGCCTCATAGTATGTAGGTACATACATTAGCTATATACTGTAGATTAAGTGGAATATAGTTCTACAAGATGTTCCACCCTTGAGGGATATTAATCACACTCATACCTCCAAACTTTACAACTATGAAGTTTGATCAAAGCAGTCTATATGTTATATTCAGCTAGAGGTATACTAAAGTTAAATCAAAATATAGTGTCTGTAGTAACTTTTCGGTTAAAAATAGTTTTCCAAGTTACCTACTTTAATTTTTTCGATCATGGTTAATGCTGTTAAGTTAATGCTGTTTTACAGCGACACCAGAGTGGAGGGAGTGGAAGAGGGTACTCTGTCATGCAAGCACTATGTGGCTGCCTGTGGTGTTACCTATATATGTTAAAAGTGATATCAATTTATCTTTTAATAGTATAAATCAACATGAAACTGAAATTAAATTATTTTACATAAAAAAAATGCACAATACAATTAATAATCGAATAAATAATATCATAAAAATCCATAAGTTACCAACGTCTACAAAAAAAACTTTGACGACTGACCGATTTGCGGGCGCCAGGTGAGACGTTCGTTTTCATCCTAACTTGTATTATGCTAATCAACTTCTCTGACTTTTCAAATAGAATAAATTTTAATTTCTCCGCCTCGTCCCCCCATTTAGAAGTTTCTTTTTCCTGAATAGACCTTACTGATTAATTTTCGAAACTCATTCTCATTTTCATTGAATGAAGCAAGTTTAATTAACAGTAAAGTTAAGTGTTGCGACTTTGCGAACTTTAATTAAAATAAACTCATACTTGCCCCCTTTATTTCTAATGTTCTACTTTTGTTTTCTAGATATTTTCTTGTTTTTGTTTTAGAAGTAGTTACATTGCTATACGTATTATGTATGTATATTTCAATACGATCAAATATCTTCTGTAAGGTGTATAGTATGGCAGTATTTTACTATTATACAAATTAAAGTAAATTCGATATTTTCATATATATTTCCATTACCTATTCAACTCAACTTTTAAAATAATTGTGTAACTTATTATTATAGTACATTTCATATATAATTGTCTTTTATATAATTATTTTATACATGTATATAGGTGTGGAATTTTAGATTTGGCCTGGCTTATGCAGAACGCCTTCCTTAAGTTTTTGGATCAGTGCCTCTATCACCCTATCGTCTCTTTGTGACATTGCCCCTTTTAGGTTCGCCTCCACCACCTCCGTAAATGAAGCGCCCACCGCTCGGCTGATGAAGTTGCCTATTGCGTCACCGCCATCGTCAGAGTAATAGACACAGGTGTTGGTGTGTCTCGTCACTGCGACGACTGCGTGAGAGACGCTCTCATGTACTCGGATCCGTGCGCGTCCGGTTCGGACGATGACGACGTCTGCGAAGGTCTGCCCCTGGGCCTCATGGATAGTCATGACTTGCGAACCTGCTCCAGCTCCATATCCCTGGTCTTTCAGCTGCCTCTTCTCCTCCTGCGTGTGGACCAGATATAGGGTGCCGTCGTTACAGTGTGGTATTCGCGCGTCGGTGTATCCGAGAGCCTTTAGGGAGTGGACAATGGGGCTTGCGGAGTAAATGCTGTTATATACTCCGGCGAGGGCATAGGCGACGTCTATTGGGCTCCGATGTGTGCAAGGCAACTAGCATGTGATGTTAGTTGTCAAGCTAGGCCTACAGTACCTTAATTCGATTAGATTTTGTCTGTCGATGTAAGGCAGCTGATTGATATCTCCGATGAGTGTGACCTCGTTCGCTCCTGACAGTCTGGCCGCCATAACCATGGCCCCGAAGTGATTCATGAGGGCTTCGTCCACCGTTAGCCGGTTTATAACTATTCCCTCATGAAAACCGTTGACTAAGATCGAGGCCATTGTTCGCACTCTCTTTGTCGCTTTCGTGCCAAGGCGGTGCGCCAGCTTCTCTCTTAGATCTTTCGCGGCCTCTACTGTGGTTGTCGCTACTACTTCCGTGTCCTCATCGAAGTGCTTGATAATGTGAGTTGTCTTACCACAACCCGGAACCCCATTTACCCAGGAATCTGGGTTCGATTACCACTCAGGGAAATGAATTATTATTTGGTAACATATTCATTTCCTTCACTCGGGAACCAAGACAAAAGCACGGCGTTGAGCTTCACCACTCAACACGCAATGCCTAGAAAATTCACGGAAAATTAAAAACGGAGAGTTAAACCCTAAGCAGCCTCTGGATACAGCGTGAAGCTGATAATAGTAGAAAAAAACCATTTATTGTATCACACCTCAGCTGGTAACAAATAGTTATGGAGTTTCTGCGTGACTTATTATTTAAAGGCTTTCACTTTGCATTAACGATTACAGCAGGCAATTAGGTAATTAGTTCTGGCTCGATTCGGTTTATTATTTATTATTATAATTTTAGGCAATTTAGTTATTAGAAACAATTTTCGTATCAGCTTAATTAGCATATCCATATTAAGAGGCTGTTGTAGCGCAGTGGCACAACACGACTGTTATGGGTTCGGTTCCCAATCGATTGAAATTAATTTATTTCATTATTTTCCTCTGTTAAAAAGACCAAGCGCGGCGTTGAGTTCCACACTATATGCAATATATAAAAATAGTGTGATATGTGGGGAACTGAGTCTATTAACACTGGGTTATCGTGGTAAAAAGTAACGTACAATCTCCAAAAATCAATAAACACTGTTTACTTTACTTTTACTAACTAGTAGTTTTACTATTTTAATGGTTTTTGTAAAACTTCTACCTTCCGTTCTACAAGCAACCACTTTCCGCATAGATTTTCCATCGCTTTACCTCGATACCAGAAAGAAGAAATGAAAATATTAAAAATTTCATTTCCTCGAGTGGGAATCGAACCCTCAACCAGTCGCGTTTACATTCAAACGCTTGTGTCCCTACGCCAAGACTGGCCTCCGTTATGTTATGTTAGCATGAAGTTATTGCAACTCGTGATATATGTTTGGAGTATAATGACGAGAGCGTGTGCGACTCTCTCTTTCAACTTTGACCCCAGTGTCTCGAAATTTACGTAACCAATGTAGAATATTTAATTGACAATAAAAATAATAATTTCATGTAAATTGCATTTCCTTATTTTAATTTTATAATATATCACAGTCAAAGGTCATAGGTTAATTTTAGTTATATAAAATAGACGAGACAATTTTGTTTTGAAACATTAATGTGAAAAATGAGTCCCAATATATTAAGAGTCGAATTATAATATACATAGGCAAATTTTTAATAAATAACACTTTTAATATGACGTGACTTCTTTGTCACTTTTGTCACTTTCTCTATATCGTTGTATTTGTAGGCGGTTTTTAAAGATTATTTATATTTTTAAAGTATTTTTTTAACTTTATATTGAAATCAAGACTAGAAAAAAAATTTTTTTCTTTTACGGCTAGTAAATATACCTGTAGTATCCTTGCCTGACATTCCTATAAATAATTATATTGTAATAAATGCCGTTACATCTATAAATTGATGCACTTTGTGCTAAATATGCATATTAATTTGAGCATTATTTGCAATTAGCGCGACACTCGCTGCGGTTAGCTGCGCCACGAGCTGCGAGAATAATGCAACTTCGCTATGCAATACTTCGTATTCATTCATATAATATTGTTTGATACTAGTGGCTTGCCCTGGGTTTGTCGGAGTTTTAATATATACTGTTCATACAAATTTCATTATTTAGGATCCCATTTCAGGGATTACTAGCTAGTGTTTAGTTAGAGAGAAACCAAAGAAACACAAAAATGTGGACACACTAATTGAAAATATCAAAACTAATATGAAACTAAATGTAAATTGTAAAAAGTAAACAAGCCGAAATTTGAAATACGCGTTTGTGTGCCGTTTAGCTATGCTGCCGTACTTTTTTACCCGCATATCCGGCTTTGTACTAACTTACCATATCAATTCTAATAAGAATTGCTTTAAAACCGAAAAATAATTTATTTTATTTTGAATTTACGGACAGACATGTTAGCTCATTTACATATACAGCTAGCTAAACTCTGAGCACTAATAGCTTTCTAAATACAAATAAATATCTACACTATTGTGATGCAGTAACAGCGTTTCTCACTAACGCTGATTACTGCTCGCTATACTGCTTGGGGGCAATGACCTTACGACAAAGCTTATACAATAAGCTACACTTTATATTTTCAACAGGTATTATATATGTTAATATAAATAACTACATAGTTTTGTAGAAAACAGAGAAATTTTAGTTTCTGTCAATATAAATATGGATTTACTATACATTATAATATAACAATAAATAACGTTTAATATCTTTATATAAAATACGAACGATTTCAGGTTTTTTTTATGCAAGATTCTATCACAAGCACAACAGACAGAGTCATGTTATCCAAAATTAAGAAATAACTCTTCCTTTTCTTATTTTCCCTTACAGTGTTTCTCTTACAGACCACCAAAAATAATCAAGCTTAATACGTTCTTTCTCATTATTGTAACATTTACGTAGAGCCCATAATTTATCTGTATCCCGTAGGTTGTAATTCTAAATCTAATTTCCCGCGTCAACTGCGATCAGGGTGAAAAAAGTTATAACGCGATTAGGGAGTACAGCAAAGAAACAGATTATAAATCTTTGTAAGATCGAGAAGGCCTTTCACCGTTGATTGTTTTTTTTTCACGTCTAAAAGTTTAATTTTGTTTGAATCTTTTTTTACACTCTTTTGGCATTATGGAAACAGATCTTTTTATTTGTAACTCAAAACAAATAAAAATAGAATTTAAAAAAAAGCTTTGTTAAGTATCTTAATCAGAATATTTTAATATACAAAAATGGTTGATGGCTGTATATGCTTGAATGTGTGTCATTTTATATTTTTTAATATTAATATAAAAAAAAATGGAAATACCTATATAGTATTTTGTTTTCATATTAGGTAATATAAATAAGTACTCCACTTAACTGTGGACTATAGCCTATTTAAATATTGAAATTCTAGTAAATATGATGTTATTACTATATAAAAAAAACTTAAATTAGTGGATAAACCAGATAATTAAGGATACGATAGGAATGTAGACAACATTGAAATAAAATAAGATATTTTTTTGTGTCTAAACTTAGCGTGAGTCAGATTTCATTCAAATGTTAACTTATCAATTTGAATCCAAGTCACGTACTAGCAAACCTACAATTGCATAGATTTATAATAGTAGCCTGCCTGTAACAAATTGCCGTCTCTGTTTATGTTTTATTAAAATTTATTCTATATCCTATTAAAGTGTTTCTATATAATCTAGTATTATAAAAGACTTTATAACGCACAGAACTTTCACATATAGAAAATCTAGTCATTGCAAGACATAGCAGTGTTCAGTTTGTTCTAAGTTATATTAGATGGCTATGACCTCGCAATTAAGTTATTAAGTTTTTTTTTTTTTTATTTATCTAGGTGAAAGAAACACCTAATATTTGAATGCCTTGAATATGATAACATAAAGTTATAATCTATATATATAAAAGGACTTGTCCTCACTGACTGAGGTAAGACGCACGCACAGCCGTAACCGCTGATGATAGAAACATGAAATTTGGACATATGTTTACTTTCGTAGTCTGGACATCCACTAAGAAGGGATTTTGAAAAATTTTAACCCTAAAGGGGTGAAATAGGAGTTGAAAGTTTGTATGGAAAAAAAATTAAATCGGCACCGATTTTCATAAAATTTTAAATTTAGATTTTTAAAAGTATTTAATTGAACACGTGTTTCATGGTTTTCTAGAATTCACCCCCTAAGGGTGCAAATAAGGGGTTGAAAGTTAGCATGGGAAAATCTTTAAATTGCCACCGATTTTTATAAAATTTGAAATTTAGACTCTTAAAAATATTTAATTGAACACATGTTTCGTGGTTTATTAGAATTCACCCCTAATTACGCAAGCGAAGCTGCGCGCGTCCGCTAGTAATATATAACTAAAGTCATAATATATACCTTATTCTGCTTGTTTGTTTATTGTTAAATCAACTCTACTTAAGACACATGATCCTAATGAATTGAAATTTGTGCCTAAATATTACAGCTATCACACTGCATTTCATGAGATATTTATTTATTTTTATTAAAATACTTAATACAATATAATTAATGTACAATTTCTGTTCCAGATAAATCACCATATTACAAACTGGTAAGCTTTAAAGTTGTAATTAATATATAAGCTTAAAACATGGTTTAATTTTACAAATATCAACACAAATAAAAGCAGCCGTTACTTAAGCCTCATAATCAATGAAATATTATACGCCATGTCAAAAACAATTGATGCCACGTGCTCTATCGAGCCAAAAACCACAAAATCTCTCGGTTATTGCTCTAATGAAATATTAAGTTACAAGTTCTAAGTAATAAAGACAGTTTAACCTATAAATTTAATTAATAATAATTCCTTGTAAAGATTAAGTATTTGAAACATAATATTAATTTGCGTGGGTTCGATAGACAAAGGATAATATTATTTCTAAATAAGGTTTTTTTTAAACAAGTATAGAGTGTCTAACTTTTATTTTCTTTCTTTTGATACATTTTGAAAAACATATTTTGCTATCAAGTCTAAAATGATCTAGTATCTAAACTCTTCGTTCTACGATTTTTGTCCTAATTCAAGGACTGCGTGTTGAAAGGAGTAACTCAACGCCATCGTTCGTCTGAATAGAAAAAAAATAAATATTCAATTTCCTCAAATGTGAATTAAATTCAAATCAACCGCATTGCCCGGCGTTGTGCGCCACGGTGGCCTCATACATTTCGTAATAAACAATTTAATTATCTTATATATTAAAATATACACCATTTCATAGTTATCCAACACTGACAGTTCAGATAATTATGATTTTAATAGTCCTGGTCCCACTAGCATCCTGATATACGAAGGTAGCCTCAGGCCAGGTTAGGAAGGTGGGTGTCCCAGTTAGATTAGCTCGCATGTCTTATTAAGTTTAGCTGGGGCAGGAAACTATCGACCCTCGACGCCGGCGGCCGTCGGAAATCGAACTAATCGATTTTCATTTCGTCGACAGGAAATTAAATCCTTTGAGAGTCGCTCCCGATAACGGATTTCAACTAAGCACGACACGTGTTCGAACGTTTAAACGTTTGATCCGAACGTAAAAATTTTAATATCATCGGGAACCTTTATTAAATTTCTCGTGAATCTAAATCGGGGATTTACGTCAAATCGAATTTAATATTTATTTTGCCTTTCGTACTCGTATTCGTGTTCGTGTTCGTGCCTTCGTTTGCGTCGTTCATCGGATCTTTCAACTACATTTCATTTTCACTTACTCAATTTATTGAGTTTATTGGATAGATGGAATATTTTGTATGGAAAATGGTGAGTATATATAAAACACATTCTTATTCATTTAATTCTTAAAATAAAACAAAGAAAAATAATTTTAATCCTGAGAGTGGTTATTGATGTTTGTTTAGTGTGATTTTAATTGATTGCTTAAAATGAAAACTATGTATTAGAATATTTAATTTGAAAGAACGGAGAAAGAATAGAAAGATTTTATTATTGATTAACTCGAAGAAGTCGCATAAACTAACTAAAACAATAATCGTAATTAACTTTATTTTGTAATCTAATTTCTAATCTACTCGGTTCCATACATACCTTAGTGCTTATAAAAGTGACACGGCCCCACGCGGCAGCGCTATGACATGAACGTAAGAACGTTTCAATTCGTTCCTGGACAAGGCGTCTCCCTCGGGAAATTAGACAACAGAATACTGACCACACTGCCTCTTATTTGTAGTTATGTCCAACGCATCTTTAGATGAATGAATTTCAACATAATGCTATAGAAGTTTGATGCAACGAGCAGTTGGAGTTAGTTTCTGAATACAAATGCATATAGCATCTATATATGTGCTGGTCTGAAGGCTTCGAATCATTCTAAAATAAGATATCCTCCCCTGGGAAATTATGAAGGATGCCGACCAAGTCAATGTTTATTTTGAGAATACTAAGATTCTGTTTATTTTTAGTCAACTTTGAAGAAACAGAGGATGTTTTGGATCCGATACTGGTTTTATTTCAATCTCACTTATTTTAAACATTGAATTATTATTAATCGATATACTTTTATAACCAACATTCACCAAACCAGTCTATTGATATATTTAAATTTAAACATTTTCTTATATGAACTTACAATTTCATATAGGTACATATTTCAAAAACTTTTGTGAATCAGGCATCCGTTTAGTATGAGGTTAAAATGGCGAGTTCCATTTTTGAGAGAACAGTATACTGAGGCCACTCGTGGTGCAGGAGCACAAGCGTCCAACTGTAACACGATAGGTGGTAAGTTCCATTCCCAGTCGAAAAATTTAAATGTTTAGTATTTTTATTTCTTTGTTCTGGTGTCGAGGCAAAGGGCGGCGTGGAGTTCCATTGCCACTGAAATTAGGGTAGAGTCTCTCTGCCTACCCTGCTATGAAACCTGATACAGCGTGAAGTATACTGACGAGCCATACCATGTACACATACATATATCACACTTTATTGTCAATCGCTAAAAGAAAGTAGGTGTCGCTTTAAAAATACTTAAAATGTAAAACTGTTTAACAAATTGGCTTACATGAAAATACCATTACTTTTACTGAAGAGTTGTACGCATTACGCATATAAAGTTTAAACGCGACCTACAAAATACAACATAACGCTTTCAGTATATAATCTAGATTTATATGATTTTTTAAACTGAATTAATTTCCTTTTAATGTTTATAATATGATTTAGTGGTGACAAATAAAATCCAAAGGGATTTTTCATTTCTAACTGGTAAAAAAATTACATGTTTTTACGTTATGTAAAAGTTTATATTAGTTAAAGTTTATTATTATTTATGAATGGTACTTAATATATATTTTCTAATAAAGCAGCTTCACGCATTTTCCCGCAAAGGGGGTTAGCAGGTGGAATCTACTGTTACAACATTCCGTTCCCCATTTCCCGCCAAAATAAGGAACTTATGGGACTACTCAATTTACTAAAGTTATATTACTTGAATATAATTATTTACTCGAGTGGGAATCGAATCCACAACGGTCGTCCTTCAAACAAACACAATCTCACTGCGCCACCACCGCCTGTATGATATATATGTTAGAGTTTTCAATAGCTACATATAGAAATAATGCAATAAATAACATAGTACGTTATATTTATAATTTAATAGATATTTGATAATATATCCAGTTTGAGCCTTCACTTTTTATATCAGTTAAGTAAGGAAAGGAGGCCTCGTTTACGAGTAACTTGTAACAATGTTCTGCTTTTATTATTACTTTGTTGTAATAGTTACCGAGGCGTGTTAGGCAAAGAAGTAGTAATTACAGATCGTCTTATATGACTAGTACTTACTATTGCATTATCACATGCAAATATTGTGTATAAATTATCCGTCTTTTTGCGCTTGTGCCCATAAGCGTGTGACTCTAATGTGATGCTTGTGGGTTCCACTTGGGGTAAAGAATTATTATTTATTAATATTTTCATTTCTTCACTTTGGTACCAAGGCCAAAGAACGGTGTTGAGTTCCACCATTTAACACACAATTCCTCGAAAATTAAGCGGAAAATCTTGATAGTAGATTCCCCCTTATCCTCATACATTGTTATGTGTAGCATGAAGCTAAAACTTGACTAAGATCAAAGAAAACAGTAGCCATTTCTAACTTGTCCATAGTAAAATTTT
This sequence comes from Heliconius cydno galanthus, assembly GCA_036379175.1. Lineage (NCBI taxonomy): Eukaryota > Metazoa > Arthropoda > Insecta > Lepidoptera > Nymphalidae > Heliconius > Heliconius cydno. The sequence goes on from JAKRZM010001275.1 coordinate 646,914, forward strand.
ATCTAACAAATCTTATTATAGTAATCACAATATAAACTTTAATATATTTCATTATGCAAAAAGCCATAAAGCTATAGCAGATAATATAATCATTCAAAATGCAAATGCCGCCCATAAATATTGCAAATTCATCTATACCTCCTATATAAGTCTATTATAAAACTCATTTTATTCATTCCATTACTAACTTTCTAAATAAACTTTTTTAATGAAAGTACTAATTTCTTCAATTTCTATCATTCTCTTTTTGGTGAACGAAAAAATAATGGTCGCGCCAAAGATCTCCATCACAAACTCAAATAAAACTAAAAATAAACTATTAGCGTTATACTACAGCAAAAAATACGCAATTTTGTTCTTTTGTTTTCAAGTAAGTGTTTTTTAATTTGATAAATAATCGTTATAAATCGATTGATCTTAATCTTATTTTTTATTATACCATAATTAACATAAAACACTTTAAAAAAATGATAAGTGTAAATAAATAGGACCATTTAATTTAAGTTAATATAATCATGTATGTAAATAGTAGCGCAAAAGCCCGGCGTTGACTTCCGCCAGTCATCACGCAATGTCTCGAAAAATTCGGCGGAAAGTGGAGAAAAAATGTGAGACATTAGGTCCCTCTATCATTAGCCATCCCTCTACTTACCCTGATGTGTGCGAGATTACAGCGTGACGCTAATTTGATTTGATTTTCTATAGCATTTCTAATATGCATTAAGGAAAGGAGTTTTATTTTATTCATAAAAAAAATTAAGTAACGAGACGCAAAACGCTTGTAAAATATCCAAATTACTCATACCCAAATAAAAATACCCATCTAGGGTTAAAATATATTTTTTAGAAAAGTAGTCTTAGAGAAGAAGATACGTAACAATAAAACAAAAAAAAGGAAAGAAATACAAAAAAATATAAAGTTAAATAAGAGTTCGAACGGACATATTTAAATGTGATGAGAGCGATTTTAAAATGGGGACGCCACCACAATGAGATTATGTAAATTCCGTCCATCATATTTTATTGTCGAACATAAATTATTGTTAGCTGGAAATCACAGAAACGATTTTTCACTGCAGAGAGTCAACAAGGGCTGCGAAGGGAATTCTGATTTCGCCTTTTCGCCCCCGGATAAAAACCGACATGCCCTTTTGTTAATCTACGTATAATAAGGCAGGGAAATCTGCTCGTTTGAAAAATCGAATCTCGCTTTTACTGGTATTTGTTTTACTTTGTGTAATAGGTTACTGATAAAGACAGATTCCATGGAAATGGGTTTAGAGTATAATTGTTTGTTTATACGTTCTTGGATTGTATGGAATATTACAATTATTAATCTTATAATAATATTTTTTATCTAAGGCTTTTATGTTATGTGACTGAATGAAGTTGAAACGCACCATCGAGCGTTTCAACTTCATTCAGTCTCAGATTTTTTTCACAGAAAGATTTTATAAAACTAAAATCAAAAGTATACAACAGTAACACTATCAGTAACAGTATCAGTAACAGATTTCATACTAATTCTGGTTTAAATGGCTTAACACAAGGAAAAGTGCAGCAAAATATGCGACATAGTATATAGAGAAATGTCCCCTTTAGGAAAAGCTTACCCAGAGAAACACTAACCCATAACTAACATACTTGACATCCTAGTAGGTATGTTAAACACTCAAAGAATATTTCTTTATAAAACATAAGATAACAAAACAACAAGAAAACAAACTTTTTCTATTGTAATAAATATGTATATTGAATTAAACTAACATAATTGTAATAAATATTTATTGTCCAGTCGTGACAGCGTAGGTGCGGTGACTAATTGGAACAACTGAAGCTAGGTCTTGGCGGAAGAGATTGCCCTAGGTGGTCTGGAAGCCTAGCGAAGGCTTCACGTTAGAGGACAGTTAATTACATAAAAATGCGGAAAATACGTGCAAAACCTACTATCTGTTAGAAGAAAACAGGGGAGACTGCCTTGAATGTATTATAATAACTGCTTCTTACTATTATTTCATAGACTGTTATTATAAAACGCCGCTTCCTTACTTCGGGTGTTTATTATTATATGTATTTGTTGCGCATGCGCAATACTGTTTTACTATTACAACAATTTTGTCATAAAAACATACACGATTACATAATGTAAACAATTTATTTTATATCTTTGCAATCATATTCACATTATAGTTATTTACTTTAATTTAATTTATTTATTCCTTTATTTGATTTGCCAATATGTTAAGTTTTTGCTTAAGTTTTAATGTATAAATTATATACTAATGTCGATGGCCACTTTAGAAATTGGGAAGTATGTATCTACCGTTTATCAAGGATTTGTTACTTAGGAGAACGTTTCGAAATATTAACATTTCATCGATATTATATAGAAAGCTTAAATGAGTACGGACTGTCTCTCTCTCTCTCTCTCTTTGCCTAGCCCAGTAAAAAATTCTAATGATACAACATTTAGAAAATTATCTTCAAAACTCATTCTATAGGGTAAATGAAAAATGTTGACCATCTCTAGTAAAGTATACATTATATATAATATTTAAAAATTCTTTTCGTATAAAATTTAATTGAAACTTTTCCACTCTTCGTTTACAGTAGCTTTACTAAACTACTAAGAAGTTAGCTCGTAAAGCGCTACATAAAAAGTATTTATTTTCTTTAAAATATTGTGGACGAAGTAAGAACTTTGTAATAGTAGTCATAAAAGTATCATAACGGTGGAGCACTATATTGTAGTGAATACGATTCACGCTGCATCCCGCATACAGCAGGTTAGGTAGAGGGAAACTAGGGTTAAGACACTCCGCCTCCATGAGTGTTCCCTACATGAGTGTGCAAAAGAAATGAAAATCCAAAAAAAAAAAAATACAGCCGCACCCTTGTGGCACTGCGCCATAACGGCCTCTTATAATGAAGCAATTGTTATATATCGAAAGACAATGGCACACAATATTTTGTACTAAAACTCACGTTGCAGACATTTCGTTAGACACATTGCGCTATTCAAACGTGCTATAACGTAATGCTCGCTCGTACATTTGACAAATGTAACTGCCCAAGAATAAAAGGTGTTTGGAAATGAGGTTTAAAGTACTGAAAACAAACCACTATATAAATATTAGAAAACATAACAAGTCAAGTCATGGCGCACAAACACAAGTGTGACTGTAAACGCGACAGGTTATGTGTTCGATTCCCACTCGAGGAAATAAAATATTTAATATGTTGATTACTTCGCTCTGGCGTCGAGGCGCGGCGTTGAGTTCTGCCACTCAACACGCAAAGCCTCCAGAATTCAGCAGGAAGTGGGGACCGGTGTGACTTAACACGATGTTCCCTCTGCCTACCCTGCTGTGCGCGGGATACAGCGTGAAGCTGATTTATTTTATTTATTTTTATAATAATTTTCATTAATTAACATGAAGCATGAACCATTCTGTCAACTCAAATTGATTATTTACTTACAATTTACTCACACTTGTTATTGAAATGAACTTCTCCAACAATCGTCTCAACGTTTCAGCCTAAAGATTAGTGAAGTGACAGATACACTTTACAATTAGACGACGTGACACTTGTGCAACTGTCACGTTATTCATTTGCTATGGCGAAATGTGACATCAAACATCGCGACACTTTCTCTCGCGGCATTCGGGTTATAAAATTTAAAAGTAAAAGTGTCACTTACGAAACACGTTTCTAACTTTTATTTGTGTGTAGATTTGATATGGCTTGTTATACGAACATGCGTAAATCTCTTTTTAAATGTCAAATTAAATATATTTTGAGCCCAGTTGTGGTGAATAAACGCGACTGGTTGTGAGTTCGATTCCCACTCGGATTGATGAAATATTTTATATTTTCATTTCTACGCTCTGCCACTCAACACGCAATGGACCGAGCAGAGCGTCTTAACACTAGGCTATCTCCACCTGCCCTGCTACATGCGGGATACAGCGTGAAGCTGAAAAAGAAAAGAAAAAAAATTATTTCAGTACAGTTACGTATGCTCAAACATCTTCGTCTGTAGAATATTCAACTAGTCTGTTTGTCTGTTTTCTATCTGCACCAACTGAACTGAAATTTAAGTTAAATATTTTCCCTACAAATTATAGAATAACGATGTAAATTATTATAAAATCTAAAGATTCTTATAAAATTACAAGAATTTCTAATAAATTGAGTACTTGTTTTTTTTATAGCGTGTGAATCAAACCAATTAACATTCCACTCCACATAACGCATATTTGACACAAATATTTAGTAAACAATTCTTATTGAGGTCTAACATATGCTCTTACAATAAAGAAGTCATAAAAATTACTATCGTAACAAAATATTTTTACAATATTTTTATAACATTTCTATGATTTACTTTTTATCGCAGATAGAAATTATGTAATTGAGACCTATACAACAAATTCCCTGCTATTTAAAGATAATCGTTTTTTTTTCTGCTTCGCGCTGTCTCTCGCACAGGGTATACAGAGGGAACCTAATATTAAGCTACTTCCATAGGAACCCATTAAGGCACTTCTGTTTCCCACTCTCCGCCGAATCCTGGAGGTATTGTTAAGTATCACAATCCGTCGCGCTTACAATCCCTGCGCCACGTATGGTTGCAAACAATAACTGTATACATTTATTCTTTAGGAAAATAACATTACTGGAGAGATTCTTCTTCCTAATACTCTTCAAAGTAAACAAAAAAAGGGGTTTTATATTATTCACATGTATAAAGTCTTTGTGTGGTATGTGTAATAATACGTCAGTAGGATTTAAATGCGCTAATTTCAAACACAATCAACACATAAAAACTGTGCCACGGGGGCGTCAATATAGCACCAATCAAATCCCAATATATCAAAATATATTATTGACTCTATAATCAAAAATATATAATTATTACCAATTGAAATGCCTTTATATTAGTGATCTCGATATAATGGCTCGCGCTACACCTCTACCGCCTTGTAATTATAGAGTAATACACCAATTACCACGCGTTAACGTATTTAAGTAATGCTAGTTAAGTGCATATATAGTAGAAGTAAATATAGTAATATTATGGTAGAAAAATGTATAGCGTGGTCATGAAGACTAATTTTGGGTTATTAATCTATTTTGACCTTATTTATTTTTGCTTTATATGTGGCCTGTCTGATTTTGTAACGTATTAATAAGGTAATTGATTATGGTAAATTATAGGTCTGTATTTTAAATATGGGTACAATTATTTTTTTTAGATTAACAATGTATCTCGCACATGGCAGGGTAAGCAGAAGGAACTTGGGAACCTAGTACTAAGCACCATTCTCCGAGTTATTTTTTTTTTGTATTTCAATGCCCACATATTTTTTTATTATTAGCACTTAGCAGCAAAAAAGATTGAAATGAAATAAACAATTTTAGTATAGCGTTTTATATAAAGAAACAATTAATGAATATATTATATTTTCATATCAGGCCGTGATTAGCAAATATTTTGTATCAAGAATGCGCACCAAGTGACTGAATCAAAATAAAAAGTGTAAAATCGTAGTGCGTGACCTTAAAAATAGAAAAGCCGGCCTTCACGGTCTATGAACGAGAATCAGAATCATTTCGTTTTGCTCATATTTTCCAACGATCGAGCGCAGGAAAAGGAAGTGACGCTAGAAATTGCTGGTTCGCCTCAAGGTGTTAGATTATATAGTAGTTATAATTATATTAGACATGTTGAGGTGTTTAATGACTATATTTGTGTATTTGTGCATATTATATTATCAGGAAGCTTTTATTATAAAATTGAAAGTCGATATGATAATATAATTTAATTTCCTATCTTAGCATTTTATTTCATTAGATTCTTATCATACTCAACATCATTAGATTCTTATCATGCTCAACGTAACTCAACGCCACGCTTCGCCTTCTTACCAAAACCAGGAAACTAAAGTAACTTTTCTCCCCGAATGGAAGTCGAGCACACGACCCTCAAGTTTACATTGAGCAAAGCTCATATAAGCAGACATTGGCATATATACTTATGTATATTAAATACAAATACTTCCCTTAAACAAGGTAAAAATAAGAATTAGTTGTAAAATAGAAATAAGCGGAATATAAAAAAGAAAGACATTTTTCTATTTCCAAAAGGAAACGATATATAAAGTATATTATATAGGTTACTTACGTATATTTTTTGGCTAATTTAATAATAATCATCGCTTGCAGCTAAACACAGTGCAATGTGCATTTTAATATGACCTTTATTATTAGTCACTTCTACCTTATCATTAAGTTTATTTTTTTCAAATCCTTCAGTAGAAAATTTCCATTCACTTTTATAAAAAAATAATTATATGGTATAAAATAATTATAAGCCTGACACCTGGACGTAGTCTAAATAGAATCAAATTTAAACTCATACTGTAACTTCCATCTGGTTTCCTTCTGGTTTATTGTACAATGTTCATAAAATAAGACAGAGGATGTCGCGGAGCCGTTAGGACGTATCGGATTGAATTTGATTGAAATACATTTAAAACTTTACTTCTTTTCATTCTTTTAGTATGGCCACAAAAATTAAAACTAGTAAAGTTTACACACTCTGAACATATAAAAACGAATATATTCTGCATTATGAATCATATACATTTATCGTATTGTTACTTAGAAGTAGTTACAATTGTCGAAATATTTAATCCATGTAATTTTACACAAAAATACGAAAATATACAGCTTAAGTAAATCATAGTGACCCAAATATCAAATCTAAGGCCCAGCAATATTGTGAAAACTAAGGGTCAAAGAACTCGGATCGTACAAATTGCAAGTAAGTGAAGCGTAACGACCGAAATACCGAGCATCTGTGTGGACGAACTTGACATCTCTAATAATACCAACATTTTATGAATGATTATTTAGCTCATCTTTAAAAGAAAGTATCTTTGAGAGGCCGTCATGGCGTAGGGGTGTGTCTGTAACGCGATGGTTCTGGTTTCCATTCCCATTCAGAGGAAAAAAAAATATTACATTTTCTTCTCTTAGCTTTGGTACCAAGGCATTGCGTTGAGTTTCTCCACTCAACGCCCAATGCCTTGAAAATTCAGCGAAAAGGGGGGACGAAGTGTTTTAACATTAGGTTTCTCTCCCTACCTTGCTATATGCAGGATACAGCGTAAGGCTGACTTAATTTAATTTTGTCTTTGAGAAAGAAAGTATTTGAGAAAAAACTGTGTATAATAATTGTATTTATGTTTGGAATACCCTAAAATAGCCCGAAAAATGACTAATGAAAAATAGGTTCCGTTTCCTTAGAGACGCAAGGTAAAGATTAAAGATTAACAAACAAACAGTTAACTATTTCTGTTTAATATAATGAATATTCTCACAGTTTCGTATATCCTTGAATTAATTAAGCTATTAATTTCACATAATTAATTTTGAAATTTAATCGAAATTTTTAATATATTTTTGTTTAAAATTTAAAATAATATCTACTAGCAGTACTGCACTAAAGTAATCATAGCAAGCATCGCTCTACAAAACCTGCAAAAACTGTATTCGTTACGCCTGAAAAACTGTTTCGCTACATCCAAATCAGCTTCTATCACAAAATATTGAACATTTCGTCATGCGTTGCCCAAGTGACGGCACGCGCGCGTCCCTTCTATCATATTTTTATGCATCGCTAACTTTTTGCTTACAATTACATTTATAAATTCATATATTATACCGTTGTGAAATTCTAAAACGGAACACTAAAATTCAATGCCACCATAGGAAAGTGCTCGCTGTACTCCAATTTTGCTAGCTATAAAATTTCGCAAATCTCTTAGTTTATTATTATTGCGTCATTCTAACGCCGTCTTTATGTTTTTAATTAAATATTTATATGTAGAATAAAGTGTTAGAATTGCTTTCGAATGATTTATTATTATATTATAATAACTTATTATAATTATTTGTATTGAATTTCTTTAGGTTTAGATCGAGGTTATTTAGTAACAAAAAAATATTATCTGTACTTATATTTTACATCTGTTTAATGACTAAATAATATTACTATTTTTCACCCACGACTTTATTTATGTGGACTTTGAGACACACTATTCCTTTTTTTTCGTTACTGTAAGAATTTTGAGTAATTTGAGCTCCCCTACGCTCCTTAACCTACATGTGTATATGTTTAATTTCAAATTTCTAAGTCCAGTAATTTCTACTGTGCTTTGTCTGTCTGTTATTGAGTAACGGAAGAGTTTTATATATAGTTAACAAGCAGTTAAATGTGTTCGTTATTTTTATTATTATCTATCTATATATATAAAATCGAAAGGTCACTCACTCATCTCAAAAACTACATGTGCTAGGAATCTCAAATTTTGCATAGGAGTTATTTATAGGACGTAGGTTCTCGCTAAGACGGGAATTTGTAATATTCGACTTCTAAAGGGTTGCTTTTGGGGTTGAACGTTTGTATGAAACTTCGTTAATACAAATGCTAGAAGTCTCAGATTTTGGATGGACTTCACTTATAGGACGTAGGTACTCATGGAGACAGAAATTAATAATAAGGTAGTTTACGCAGGCGAAGCCGCGGGCGGGCCGCTAGTATTAAATATACTTAAAATTGTCGCATAACTTTAACGTATTTCAAAATTCCAAACGCCCTCGCTGGCAGTATATAACGACCCCACAATTTCCCCTACCCGAGGAGCCCATTCAACATTTTGTCACGCCTCAATACTTTCAATCAGAATCCTCCAAATAAAATATAATATTACGAGTAGGCGCTCTTAATAGCAGCCGAGGTGAATATTAAAATGGACTTTTATTGTCATCCGCACTCGGAATTCTTAACTTTTTGTGGAATACGAAATATTATATATGTATGGCAAGTCTGAAGTCATTAGTTGATGGAATTTTTATATAGTACAACTATATGGTTTGATGAAATTATGATAATAGAGACAGGTGTGAAAAAGGAAACCTATTCTTGTCTTCTCTTCACTTCTAAAACACATTATATAAATGAAATGTAATTTTTTTTAGATATTAGTCCAATTGAACTTATTTCCATCTTGCTATATATTAAAAAAAAGTAATTAAAAAAACAGATTTTGACATCACTTATATTACAGTTCTCTCCTACTACCCTACTAATATTATGAAGATAAAAATTTGTGAGTATGAATGTTTGTTCCACTTTTACACAAAAACTACAAAACGGATTTGGATGAAACCTTACAATAATTATAGCCTATATCATCAGAATAAAATATGGGCTACAGTTCATATAAAGATTTTGTATAATTTGGCTATAGTATTACAATAAGTTTAAGCTGGCGAAGTCGCGATTAGGTCGCTTGTTTATTATAAAACAAAATTAATTACCTACATGTATTATTTTTAATTAAAAAAATAATACAATAAAGAATATATTTGTTCATAAGAAATATTTTCAGTTTGTCAATTAGCTTTTTCATATCGACAGTTCAATCTTAAATTAACATGTGACCTCAATTACCATTGACCTAAGATCTAGAGGTCGCCTTACGAATAATTAAAGTAATGAGCAAGCTAACTAAAATAAGAGAACGGGACGTTGCAAAGTTAATATATTTGTTTAAGTTTTGTTGGCGCGAGAACAATATAAGCGTACTTCGCTGTTATACAGCTCGTTAAATTCTATTTTGTTTTTAGCTTACATGACTCTATGTTTTTTTATTAATTAATGTTATATTTACTGTTTCGAAGTGTGGATAAAAATAAACTTCATATGTAAGTTAGGAACCCGGCGTTAAGTTCCAGTCAATATGCAATGCCTCGAAAAATTTGTCAGTAAGTAGGCAACGGAGTGTGTTAGCTATACGTTCCCTCTACCCTGTTATGTGCGGAATACAGCGTGAACCTATGCAATGATGCAGAATTCATTTTCTTAGGACATTGTCCTCGTATGAAGACAACCTTTGAAACTGAAACGAACCATCTCATCCTTAGCCCGGGGTGTAGAACCTCTTTATTAATGCACACCGCCGCCAACATAACCAACTTTAAGAAAACTACCCTAAACGTCTCGCGTCCTCTCATTTCTTCGACGTTAAACAAGCAACAGTTTATTGCTAGAAGAGAATTTCTACGGGAATTTCCTTTTTAAACTAAAATAGACTATTTCAAACTGCTTAGGAACAAATTACACGGCGTTAAAAGCCGGGTCGGCGATCACGAGTCTCGAACACAGTTATTAGGGAAGCAAGTTTCCACCCCATAAATGTTATTTATGTTTACGTGTTTTAATAATATTCCTTCAAGGAAAATTATGTTATGAATTTATGAATTATTGTTGGAGTTTAATGGTTTTATGTTGTTTAAGGATTTTTTTCCCATATCTCGTTAACTAGTTCAGTTCATCTATAAGCGCGACAGGTTGTGGTTCGATTGGGTTCGATTCCCACTCGATAAAATGAAATGTTTAATATTTTCATTTCTTCGCTCTGGTGTAAAGGTACAACGAGGTTTGAGTTCCTCCATTCAAAACACAATGGTTCTAGAGTTCTGCGAAAATTGGGAACGGAGTGTTTTAACACTAGGTTCCCTCTACTTACCCTGTTGTGTGGGAGATGCAGTGTGAAGCTTATATTGTTTAAGGATTTTTTCACATCTATTATATATAAAAGTTCATTAAACGTGACCTTTTGTGAACAATGTAGAGAAAGTGTGGAATACCTATAAAAGTATAATATACATAAATAATGTTGTCAGACCTCACTTTCACTAAATTTGTATGTAAAATGTTTTCTTATGTCATGAGGTACTCTATTTAAGACCCTTCTTCGTTTATATTGTAATATTTATGTAACAAATATAAGCACAGAGGCACAAGCATGCGACTTTTTGGGTTCGATTCCCATTCAAGGATAAAATATTTAATATTCCTCTTCTCTGGTAACGAGGCACAGCGCTTGGAAAGTGATGAATAGAAGTGGCTTAATGGGAACAGAGAATTACCTATAACACTAGGTTCCCACGTTTCCTCTACCTACCCTGCTATGTGCGGGACACAACGTAAGGCGAAAAAACAGCATATAAATAGCAGGTGTCGATTTTCTAAAATATATGAGCTAATTTTCAATACCAGTGCGTAAATAGAATTGCACAATGAGATCTAGAAAACTAAATATTTCAACAAGGCAACGTGGTAGGCCGAGGGCAAGGCAAATGGAGATCAAGCCATAAGCTATTTTCTAAGTCTTGCAAAACTAACCTGATAGTTGCTAGTAACTTACTACGAAACTTTTCGTGATCAAAGCCACAGGTTTTTCCGTGTCGAATGCTCGTTCTTTGTGCTTTTACATGTTTATATTTACTTACTATATTAATATTTATAGTGTTATATCAATTTTTTTTTTTTCTTTGTAATATAATTTATATTGGGCTCTATGTTTTCTTTTTATTGGCAAAAAAATCGCTTATGAATAATAATTAAATTTTAATTTATTTTATTTTATTTTTATTTTTCTTACAAATAAGAATATATTCAAAGATATTGAATATTTCATGAGTGTTAGTTAAAATTTTTTCTCAATAAAAAATTCAGCATAAATAAAATAAGAAGCAAATTATTCGACATCTGACCACACACTGGACTCTACTAAGTTTCGACACAGTATCCACAACTGGCGACGCAAGTTCATGTAATAGATACATTGCGCATTTATTTCTCCAAAATCTTAACTAAGTTGACCAAAACAGGCAATCTATATTACATAATAGAAAGGCAAGTGAAAGAGAGTTAGCTTAGCTGTGCTTAGTTACAGGTACGACTGGTATTGAACTGGGGCGCGCACTCTCGGTCAGATATACAGAAACTGGTTTCATTATCAAAAGTCAATAACTTTCCGATGCATTCCAAGTCAGGGCCAAGATCTACAAACGTAATAAGCTTAGCCGCATTACTGCTGCGGGCAACTATTCTGTTATAGAGCAGGTTTGGACTGTAATCAGCTGACTTTTACAAAGAAAATTGGGGGGGATTTCTCATATAGATTTTGTTATATCTCATAATAATTTGAATAAACAACTATATATCTATATATATTGAAGGTATAATAAGCCCATTATTGTGTAATGATAATGTCATTTGTACGAGCTTTCCTCTATGCAAACATGTGCTTATAAGGGACGTAGCGAAAACTTATGATACCATATTCTGTTAAAAAATTGAGAACAATATGGCAAGTCCTAACTGAATTTAGGAATAGAATCAAACATTAAAAGAAAATATGAGTAAGTATCCCTGATATTTATCTGATGAAAACCGTCAGCATAAATAGAAGATCAATTGTTGAGTTTCTTGCTGGTTCTTCTTAGCAGAACTGCTTTTTGAGTCGATGTAAGCAGAACCTTATTCAATCGACGATTCCAAGTGTTTGCCAAAATCATTTATGTATAAACATATTATGAATTTAAATTTGCAGTGGTTGCCATACAAGAGATACATCAAGATAAAAATTGATATTTAAAGGAGTGAAAGTAATAAAATTTAAATTCTAGATACTAATACTGCCGTAGATATATTCAATTTAGATCTGTTAGTGTTATATAAAAGTAATTTATAAAATCCTTAATAAAAAATTATTAGATAATAAATATGCAATTATTTTTAAAATATCGATTCATTATATGACGAAACTTTAAATCAGGAAACAGTCAACTTTCGCGAAACACTTTTTTTGGTGTTGAAGAAACTTGTCGCGCCAAACCCATAGAAAGTCATCTTTTTAATATTATACCTACCTACTGCTAAAGCTACATGACAGAATGGCCTAGGGGACACGCCTGTATCGATTTTACTCAGATGTCAATTACATATATTTATAGAAAACATGTATTTAGTAGAAAGTGGTAGAAATGTATTTCATAGTTTATAACGTCATAAGCGTGCAAAGATCTATAATTTATTGTATAATTTTATGTAATTTAAAACAAAATGTGTGCGTAGTTTTTAAAAAATAAATAAATGAAAATTGAATTACATTACAAACTTAGAAAAACTAGAAACTATTCGCCAAAATAATAGCTTAAAAGAATAACAATCTGAAAAACATATATACTGATATCGAGGTTTGAATAAGCCGAGGTCAGGTTATTAAATCCAAAGTTATATTTAAATAAAGTAATTATATTTTAGATACATTTCATAAATCTATCCAGAACGCACAACAAGGCTACACACAATAGATAATGATAAAGTTTTTACACGCTAATTAAATTAGTTTTAGTATGTATACGAACCCGTCGCGGAGCAGTGGTAAAAGGGTGTGATTGTAACGCGACGGTTGCGTGTTCGATCCCCACTCGACGGAATAAATTATTATTTATAATTTTTTTCATTTCTTCGCTCTGGCCTGGCGTTGAGTTACGCCACTCAACACACTGCCTACCCTGCTATGTGAAGCTGATCTAATCTATTTTTTTAGTATATATAACTCGAGGGTTAATATTACGGATGTCAGTTTCCGTATTATCAGGCTGCTTACAAGGCAAAGAAACATCCTGAATCAACATTTATTCTCAAAATATACTATAGACCTTAACACAATATACTGTAAGTTAATTTTCGTGTACAGTTTCAAAATTCGCGACCTATTTTAGCTTCACCCCTCCAGGCGTTTCCGCGAGTACGTTTTCAAATTATTTAACTTATATTATAAACATATGAATTTGTATGTAGCTCTTTAGATAATTACGTGAATAGAAATTATTGTTTTAGATTTATAAAACGTTTATTTATAAGAACTATAGAACTCTTATCAACTTTATTATAATTGACTACCTCACGCAAGTAGGTTTACGTGGCCCTTATGATCACCATTTAAGATCATAAAAAGTTACCAGTTTTATAGATGGAATTCCAGAGAAGAATCCATCAAGTGCGAGTTGGACACGCTCATTGAGAATTCCATACCAATTTCATGATTTTAGGTTAACAGTTACCAGCAGGCAGTAAAAGAATACACAAATTTAAGTTTATATTATAAGTTTGCTATCATTTTTTAAATATCTATGGCATGTGTAAATTTTGTATGTATAAAATTATAATATATCGACTCACCTAACAATAAAATTTCATTTAAATTAGGTTATTATCGCCACATAATACAGTAAATGTGCTTCAAAACCAATTAAATAATTAACTGTCCGAATATGGATACAGCTGACTATTAAAAATGGGCAGCAATGCAATTTACTTAATTGGATAATATGGGAGAAATTAGCGACTAAATTTAATTTAAACACAAGCATTATTTGTAGTAAATTTTATATATTACAAAGAAACGTTCACGCTGTATATGTATACAGCGTAAACTTAAAAAAAATATAATAAATATAATAAAAAAATAAATATAATATTTATTATTGTTTTCTTTGTTTATTTTTCAGTTTCATGTTATATCACGCTCATAGCAGGGTACGCGGGAAACCTGGGAAATACTCTTCATTTCTATTTAGACACTTCTCTCCACTTTCCGCGGAATTCTCGAGACAAGACCAAATGTATGTCTGAAATTATAATTTGTATATTCGTTAAAAATATAACAGTACAAAAATAATTATATAGCATACATTTAAAATCCGTCAATTACTACCGACCCGTGGCGAGAAGAGCGATCGTTATCAGAACCACTTTAATATCTGAATGGGACGTTTGTCATTTGCTTAAGTGTACTATTAATTTGTAATATTTGTGGTACAATAACCAAAAACTCGCACACCGCAGTTTTCAGTTTTCATTCATTTCGTGTTGACTGGCGTAACTCAACGCCGCGCTTTCATCAGACATTATAAAGGGAATCGGACTCACAACCCATCACGTTTACAGTTACTCTTTTTCCAAAAGTGGCCGCAAATATAAAAAGTTTAACTTCTAATGTTACATTTTAAACAATAATCGACGAAGTGAACAAAATTGGCACCTTTCGAGACGACCTACATTTAGGCAATGTCAAAATTATAAGCTTCTGCTCGTGATAGATTATTATTATTGGCAAGACACTTTGGTTTTGTAAAACCAGCGAAATGCTAGTAGTGTGGGGTAACGCGGTGCAAAAAAGATAGTTACTTTTAAATTGGAGTACTTTTTAGAAGAATTTTAAGATAAATTTTTCGTTAAATATAAACGTGGATATTTAACTAATAATAGTTAAAGGTAAATGAAATATTTAAAAATATAGAATTACTTGAAATTGTTGTTTTTAATGAATTATTCTTTATAGTTACTTTTTGATTTTTTTTAATTCACGCTATATCCCTCATCTAATAGAGAACACAGGAAAGCTAGTGTTGCAACTCTCCGTTCTTCATTGATAATAATAAAAAACTAAAATAAATACAATCTTGCATAAATATATGAAATAATTTTGTATGTAAATATGTTTATTAAATGATATAGAGAATGGTTACATTTGAGCGAACAATAAATTATCACTTTGTTAAACTCGGGGAAAATGATAAATTATGTTAACAAATTTCAATACCACCGCTGTGTTAGTTCCACACGCAGCTTCGAAGTAAAATTCTTATTTCCTTTACCCAATATTTATAGGTTGTCAGTACGAAAATATTAAACATTTTAGCATATTGAAATAATTTAATGATACGACAATAGTCCCTAATAAAAATATTTTAAAGTAAATAATAAAATATATTTTTTAAAAGTATAACCAGCAGGTGACAGTTGAAATCCCCTAATACTAAAGTTCTTAAAGTACGAAATGTTAATATCGTAAATATTGCTAAAATGTTCATATATTTTATATACGCCGTAAAACATATCGTAAAAACATTTAAGCATTGTACATAAATTGTTATGTTCATTTTAAGCTCGCCTGCAAATTGCCTACATTCACTTCATGACATTTTCACTTATCAAATTTTAATATAATCTAAAACATGAACTCGAATCATGAGTCAAAGCTGCTCCTATCACGACTTCATAAGTTACAATGCGGCGCAAACAGAAGCTTTAGCGTTTAATATTGATTTTTTTTTAAATATGTAAGTATTATTATAGCATATGTAAGTAGCAATAAGGAACTCTTTATACAAAAAATTATGACTTACTAATAACATAAATAATCATAAAATAATAATTGCACAAAACTATACAAAAAATACCTGTCGACGCAACTATCATAACTATTATTTTCCGTGTTACAAGTATATCTAATGCTTTTAAAAGTAGTATATTAAGCTAGTAATATTTCATTTTATATCTATATCTAGATATCCTTGAAATAATGATTATTTGAAGGTAAATAAATAATATTTGTGAACGGTAAAGATTTGAACCGTTGTTTGTCGAATGATTAATACAACTTGCCCTTTTCAAATTCCTCTAGAATATTATAATAGTTGAAGACCTTCAGTCGGATAGTGAGTAGTGAAAGGGTTTTCAAATTATAAGTCTATTAGTGAATGGTTTTCATAGTGTCGCCGCTCTCTCTCGTGGTCGGGCCACGCGTGGTCAACGCGCTCACGACTACGGTCAAGCCTCAAGGTCTCGTCTTACATAACGCCGCATTTCATCGTAATTGTCACTTCAATGCACCGCAGTACGGTTACGGTTTACTCGTTTAAGATGCAATCGGTCTTTTTTATTTTTTTTATTTGAAAAATAGAGAATAAAATAATGATTCAGCTCTCTTTTTTATTTTTTGGGTGGAGATAGACGCTGCTGCGGGTCAACTTTGATCTTTCTTTTCTGTAAGGAGCATCACTCACGTGTCGTGTAAGGCTACAGCGGTCCTATAATTTTTAAGAACATGTTCTTAGTGAAAAAGCTTTAAATAAATATACATTTTCTTTAATTTCAACCTATTGTTGTCTATTAATATAACTTTAGTATCAATTTGAGCTATTGATCGATAGCCTACAGCAAACAATGGCGGTGAATGGAAAAGTAAACCAATTATAGGACTTAATTTACATATTTTGACATTGATATACAATTACATCGATAATGAATACGATCATGCTTTATTTCGAACTTTATTATTTCGGTAATGTACTTGTGCCTATTGAATAGTTGATTTATTGAAAATTTTCTTCCACCTTGACATAGATTAATAACGAATGTTTAATTAATGTCACTCTAATTGTAAAGCAAATTTTGTTTTTTTTTATTATTTTTTTCTAAAATTCTTAAAAAACATTTTATTACAAAATTTCATTATCACATATGAGTCCATCACATAAATGATGTGATGCATGAATATACTTTCTAATGACAGAACCTAAGAAAGATTCGCTAAGTTGCGGGCAACGGCTGGATGCGAAGAGCTGAAGATCGAGCTCAGTGGCGTGCCATTGGAGAGTCCATTATGTCCAGCAGTGGACGAGGACAGGCTGATGATGATGAACCTAATGCTACGCTTTACCTAATAAGGATAATAAAGTTATTTAATAAATATAACTATAATAAATATGTCATAAAACCATACAAATACAGATGATGTCCTTCCTATGCCACGATGGCCTTTATTACATAAAAATACATAAATGCTATTACATCACGCTTCATAGCAAACTTATAAAGCTAATCTGTTTAAGGTAAAGCATTTGTCGTGGTTCCCTTATAAGGTTTAACCTTCGAGGTAAATCAATCCCAAAAATAGTTAGAAAATTATTTCTATAGCTAACTTGAATCTATTTTTGACATGGATCGTGACTATGAGGCGACTGTTCCACTGTCTGTAAAATAGAAGTATAGAAAATATGTTTTTTTTTTATTCACGCTATATCCCGCATGAAGCAGAGTAGGGTAGAGGGAACCTAGTATTAAGACACTCCGTTTCCCAACGTCTGCCAAATTCTCGAGGCATTACGTGTTGAGTAGCGGAACACAACGCCGCGCTTTGCTTAGGTATCAGAGCGAAAAAATAGAAATATTGAACATATTATAATTTACCCCGAGAGGGAATCCAACCTTGAAAATGACGATCTCTACAAAATATAGTAAAGTAAAAGAAAATTTTTTACAGTAAAAATCGATTATCGATACGCTTAAAACAGATCCCTATATCTAAATGAAAAAAATTGACATATCATTGAAAACCTTATTTATTAGCAGCACAACTTACCGATAGGAATGATCACATATATCATCGATATATAGGTACAACTATAATACAAACGTAAATATTCCTTGCAAATGTCACGCAACATCGCCTTGAGAGCTCTCAACTGGGTATTTATTTTCTTTCGCCGATCACCTTCGAAGACTTGGTATTTAGTATTCAACAATGGTCCTCATGGATCGATCAAATCGAGACAATGAAGCGTTGTGTTATGAATATTGGACAATAGATAGTTATTTAATTGCAGGTTCGATTTATCGGTGAACATTTTGAGTTCATTGTCAAGCAGTGACCCTCTAATGGTTGGGTATTTAGGTCAGTTTGATTTGACTTATCTTGATTAGAGCCTAAGACGTCGTGTGATGATGATGATGTACCATAATAATAATGAATCTGGAAAAGGTTTTTTTTTTAAGATAAAAAATTGTATTGTTTTTTCTTTGCTTATTTTTACGTATCCGAAATCCATCTAAAAGCTAGAGATATTTCTCTACCCTTCATTCTTATTTTTGTTTCAATTCTGATTCTAAACATAATCATCAAACCCAGTCTTTCTTTGTCTCCACAGAAAATACCTAGTCACTTAGCGATATATACGAGTACATCATCTTTGCCTGTTTAAATTATTTCAATATAATTTACTGGTTATATTAAATGTAATATTCGCTTAATATTCGATATTTATTTTAATCCCAAGAGTAATTTAATATCCTGTTTAACAATGTGGTGTAAACAAACTATCACGATAAGTTGGCTGTTAATGAAATTTTCAATTAAGTTGGATCAATCGTTCTTTAGACGTAAATATATAAAATGTACAAAATATCATTTATTTTAACTTTACACTGACTCCCGCATGTTGCAATTAAGAGGTTCCCTAGAGGGAACCTAGTATAAAGACACTTCAATCTCCATTTTCTGCTCAATTTTGGAGCATTGCGTATCCCGACGGAACCCAACGTCGCATTTTGTCCAGTTACCAGAGCAAGGATAGGAAATTATTAAATATTTCTTTCTTCCGAGTAAGAATCGAACCCATAACCGTCATGTTTACTGTTCGATTCCCATTGCCTACAACGGCCTTTATAAGATATAGTGCTATAGATACGAATATAGAGTCTCTAAGGTTTTATTCCAATATAGAACCTATAATATATAACCTTTGACATTACCTTCGCAATTGCTAGGTGAAGGTTCAGATAAACATTATGTAATCATGTTTATTAATAACGAACTAAATTATAAAAGGACGTATCTGACTTGTTGTTGTTATTAGTTTTATTTCACAGCAGAAAATATTTATATGTCTTACATTAAAAATATATTTTTTACAAGTTTAAGATATTTAATGGTTATTTATTTCAGCCCACACTTCTTAATTCTCGTAGATTCTTGATATTTGGTTGCCTAGAAGATATTTTGTGATAAGGCCGCCTTTTCGCATTTTTTTGTTTTGTTATGTTAAGTTCATATTAATTGTATAGCTGTACCTTAGTTTTATATCGTTTTTATTTTATGTTTATGTTATAGCAGAGTGGTAGAGGTTTAGAGAACCTACTGTCTAGGCTCTATTCCCACTTTCCACCTAAATAAAATTAAAAAAATGGTAGATATAAGGCAGCTAGTTTTAAGACATTCCATTCTCTACTTTCTTCTAAATTCTCGATGCATTACTTGTTGAGTGGTGGAACTCAACACCAGAGCAGAGAATACAACAACATATAAAAGGTTTTATGGTAGGAAAATCAATTACAGTCTATAAAAATCAATTATAAATCACATATAAAAATCAATCACACTCTAAATCAAATATCAAATATCAACCATTAAGCATATACTGAACTTCAATAAAGGCGTGGTACAATTCAATAGGCAATGACAATAGCAAAGGTAATTAATGGGACTTGTTTAAAGACCTTGGTTTAATGAAAAGAGGCGGCTTCTATATCAAATATTTCATGTGAAAGTCATAATAGAATTAATATAGCGGCACACCTACTGTTTTAACTTGAATGTTTATTTATATTTATATGGTTGAGGTCAGTCGTGGTGCAGGGGCACGAGCGTGCGATGGTAAGTACGATTGGTTGTGAGTTGGATTCCCACTCGAGGAAATTAATTCGACCCCTCCAGGATTTGGTAGAAAGTGGGCAACGAAATCTGGTCAAGGTTCCATTAAAAGATGCAATTCCATGAAAATGCCGAGAACTCATTAAAATTCTCAAAAATGGAAATTTCTCACTATCCAGATCCCACTTAACCAGGTTTCACAATATAATTTGTTGTTACAATTTAATTTAAATTAATTCAAAAAGCCTGTACTGTAGAAGAAATGGAAAGACATTTTTTCCACTCTCGCCTATTTCGTGCTATTGTACTAGTCCAGCTCGTCTCGCCATCTCCATTTTGGTCTGCCAATTCTCCTTTTAGAGTAAAAAGGTCAATATAAGAAAATAAAAAATATTAAAAAATAGGCTTACACGCTACCAATAAATATCAATTTGACAAAGTCCCCCAATATTATAGATGAAAAATTTCCGATGAGTGACGGGAGAGGGGAGAAAGGGGAAAGGGAGGACGCGACGAGGCTGTTACACGGTGTTTTGTCGCCGGCAGACGATAAACATCAATAATAATTTGTATCAACTTATCGCTTGATTGGTCCCCATTATACCCATCTCACCCTAACAGGTATGAAAAAACGTATACTAACAGCTGGTGTTCAATATAACAACAATAACTTCAATATATAATAATATTTTGCTGAAAGAAGCACTTTATATTAATATTAATTTTTTTGCTTATTTTTTGTAAGCGAACATTTGAAAAAATACATAAATTATATTCACCAGGTAGGAGAGGCAGAGGGATAAGACACTCCATTCCTCATGCATAACTCTGTTTCCATACAACCCATTTTCGAGCTCTGCCAGTGGAACTCAATCCACTCTTTGTCTTATTATCAGAGTGAAGATATGAAAACCACTGATGCCACCAATCGGGCAATGGGAATCGAACCTGGAGCCGTCGCGTTTACACTCAGATGATGTGCCGCTATGCCATGATGATTGCAAGCAAAGTATAATAGCGCTAGCAAAATGCAATTTCCTTATTTCCACCTGTATGTTTTTCTTCTATATTCCTAAAACAAGAAAAGATCGGAATATATAATTCCTTTATATAAACCTGTTCCGTAACTAACCAAGTGCCTGACACACAGCGCATACCCGCAACTACTGGCTATACAAAACTGACGTTTGGCATGTAGGTTTTTTGGAAAGAACAGGCGAACACTGGAAAATTTCCATCCGAAATTTCTATGAAAGCGAAACAAACGATTTCACGTCTACTTATCAAAAAAAATGAAATCAGGGTAGACAGAGGGAAACTAATTTTTAGATACTCCTTTCCCCATTTTCCTCTGAATTCTGGAGACATGGCGTTGCCTCATCCCCACTTACCACAGCGAAGAAATGTAAATATAAAATATTAAATTTTCTCCAATGGGATAATTTTTTCCAAAAATAATTTAAATTTATTACTTAACAATAATAAATAGAATATTACAAAGTGTTTGATTTGTATCTGATTATGCATTTTCACATCAGGTGTTCAATCGAGGGAACATTTAATTATTTATGCATAACTTCACACGTATCGACGCAACTTGAATAAGTCATACGTTACAACGAACCGTATTCATGTATAAATTAAATCACCAAGCATATTATTAAACTTATTTGTGCTTATTTTTTCAATATTTCTCGTTATTTATGGCTGTTATATGAATTATAGTAACCATACTTTCCTTAGGATTTATAAGTTTAATAACAGTCTAACATGTTTTTATATATTTTTAAGTTAAAATGAAAAGATTTTAACATTATATGACTATTAAAATGTGCACGGTGCATTGAGACAGTATGTGGGTTCGATCCTTATTAGAGGTTGTAATTTATATTTATTTCTAGTTTATGATATGTTCACACACGCACACACACACACACACAGTTTGAGCGGACGAAAAGCGAAAGTAGAATGAGCGATATGGGAAAAAGAGTGAAGATGAAAAAAAATAACTGTATTGCAAATATGAAGTAGATACTATATTTAGCTAAAATCCCTTATACTTAGAAATGGAGAGAAGAAACTGTAAACCATTTCTAGGAATACGATAACATTATTACTCTAACATAAAAAATAATACATCATCGTTAAGTATTTCTGTACTTTTGGATTTTTTGTAGAAATAAGAGACTCTAGATAAATTGTGCCGGCCATCCTTCAAATATCTACGGTACATTCCGATCTCCATTTCGTTTCTTTTGTTATAATATATTTTCAGAACTACTTACATTTTCGTTTGACAAATAATAAAATGTAATAAAACATCTGCAAAATGGTGTCCATTTAAGAATATGACGAAGCAATCTCTCGTCTTAAGATTATATTACAAATATACGGACCTAGCGGACGCGAGATTGGTGCTGGGATGCATAATTACATTTTGTATAGAATATAATCGCAAAGGTAACAATTGAGTTACGAGATTTCCTCTAAAAACGTTAAGAAATTCTTAATGGGATTCTCAATGTTATATTTACTAATATATGTACTTTGGATTAATTAACGCGATTTACCATTTTAATCGAGGTCAATAGACTTACTTCGCTTTCGTCATTTACATCTTTTTCATTTTACAAATTTTATTTTAGCTTACTCTTACATATTCAGGAGAATATGTTAAAAAGAGCGAAATTTATATACTTTACTGCTCAAAGGACTCTAAAAAAGTTATAACATTTAATAGCTTATTTCACACCAAAATTACAAGCATGCTTACGTCTAGATCCTTATAAAACAGTTATAAAAAAAAAGTTATACGTTATAAAAAAAACCTTCACAAGTAAAAGCTTTGTTATTTGAAAAATAAAATATTTCCCAACGGCGCTATGTATCTTTGTTCATATTCATACATCATAAAAACTCACGCGACGCCTGTTAATTTACAGTAGTGCAATTTTTATGAAATATAATTACATTTTATTGCTAGACGCGATAATGCTTGGAAACGTAACAACAATATTTTATTTAAATTCCAAGGGGAAACGTGTTTTTAGTTATTTAATTTCTCTTCGCTTTTTGTTAAAGTTGACACATTAAGAAAGCTTTACAAGTTAGCAGCTTCACGCAGTATGGCGCACATAGCAAGATAGGCAGAGGTAATCCAATGTTAAGACACTCCTTTCCCCATTTTCCTCCGAATATTTCGAAGTATTGCGTGTTTTGCGGACCTCAACGCCAGGCTTTTGCTTTGGTTTCAGAGCGAAGAATTGAAAATATTAATGTATATAATTCATTCCCTCGAGTGGAGATCGAATCCACAACCTTCAAATTACAGTCACATTCTTGTGCCCCTGCGCCACTATGGCCTGAAAGTTTATATATAATAAACTTTTATAAATAATACTTTTTAAAATTATATTTATTATCAATGTTTAAAGAAAAAGACATAGGTAGGTACTTAACTTTAATGAATGCTTAGATTTATTTTCAAGTGCAATAAAAAATTAAGCCACATAAAGTATTTAAAATTTTATTTCCTTTATTATTTATAGCCTTATTCTAATACATTATTATAAAATGCATAAAACTAATATTATACATTTACTTCCATATTTCGTGGCTCTGTATCCAAGACGATAAATAAGGATGCGATCCCGCTGCGCATGGAATTTTTAATATGTTTACCTTGTAATCTTTTTCTTCTCACAAAATGTTTAAGCTTTGAAATATTGCTATCGATGATCGATACACATGTATGGGAAATAATCAAAATACTTGGGGAAGCTACTTTTGCCATATGGTTATTAAAATAAAAACTATGATTCCTATAAATTTTATCATAAATTACTTAATAAACCGTACTTAAGAACTTGTGCGACAAATATGTATGAAAAAATGTGATGAAAAGATACTAATGTCTTAGATTTTTTTTCTTTAATAAATAACAATTCAACCCTCTGAGTGGAAATCGAACAGACAACCATCGCGTTATCTATTAAATATATTAGGATAATTAATGTCATTACCATTATTAAAATTCACAACCAGTAACTGAAATATAAAATCATTCCCAAAAAACCCGCGTAACCTTGGGGGTTACGAGACCTACATTCTAATAACCTTTTAACAAACCGAAATGTAGTTCGCGAGAAAACATTTCGTCGATTGGTGTTCGTCTTTGCATAATAATAGCACAATGGCTCGATTCTTACAATGAGCAATCAGAATATTAGTATATAATTTAGTCTTTATACTTAAGAGCTTAAGGGGTACAGGTTCGATTTACATTTGAAGGTTTGTATTCATGAATTATTCGGTTCTGCCAGTTGTGACACTCTTGGAGAACCAGCCCCAAAGGACCTATTCCTCCCATCATGTTTCAAACTCAAATACGAGTTCGAAATTATATTACCACCATATATGCTAGTATGGGATTCTCGTAGGATTTCGAATTCAACTTTACAATTTGACTATGGTTAGACTTGGGTTGTGGTTATGGTTACAGGAACTTAGTATTAGAGATAAATACGGTTGAGAAACTCTTTGAGTTAACAAAAAAATACTTAAATACATCTTTATTCATTATAATATCTATAATTTTTTATATGAAATATGACCACGCTGTGATTATTTATGTACCAATTAAACTAAATTTTGAATTCATTCCTAATACCCATAAATTATATCTTTTATGGATTAATACGTATGGACTTTAACAAGACATAATATGTAAGTTAATTGAATGAACAGCAAATACGTGACGGATCGCGTCCCACTCACTCACTCATGTCGTCAAACCATTTCTCTGAAAAAACTTTATTCTCTTATTTCTCTCATCGAAAATCAATAAATCCTATATTAATAAAAAATATGAAAATCGCGGCGCTAAGTTACGCCACTCAACACGCAATGCTTCCAGAATTCGGCAGAAAGTGGGGAACGGAGTGTCTTAACACTAGGTTCCCTCTGCCTACCCTGCTGTGTGCGGGATACAATGTGAAGCTGATTTTTTTTTTTTAGCTATTTCAAAAAATATCACAAACAAAGAAATTTAAAAATATTTTTTTTATTTTCAGATTTACAGCGCCTAAGAAGCTGAAGTGCTACTGGACGAAACGTAAGTTAATTTCGAATACATATGTTTTTTCTACAAGTTTTTTTCTTTTTTTCACCCAAGCGCTCTGAATATACATACATTATCATTAAACTTTATCGAAATATACACTTATTATAATTATTCCTATTCATTTTCAACTCTATCAGTTTTTCAATAGCCTCATACAATAACACCTACAATGGCTACAAAAGGTATTCATAGTGACGATAAAATACAAAGACAATACAGTTTATTTAAAGAATGGTTATTATATATATTAATATTAATTCTTCATAAAAATACTTTTATTATGAAATGAATCGAAACGAAATCCTTTATAAAATAAACAAATGCTTATTCGAGCACTTTTTGCCGGACTATTGAACAACATTTTATTTCCATAATAAATAACTTCTTAAAGTTTTAATATAAATAATGTTTCATATAAAATTTCAATATTGTCAGTGGTAACGGCACCGGCATTAACCGCCTGATATATAATAGCAATAATGGCGGCGCATTCCGGGAAATATAATCTCTTTCGATATTGCTTTAAAACCCCTCGACCAGGTTTAATTAAACGTTTAAATACTGATTAAAAATACATTTTCAGAGTGTTACAGAACACTTTATAATGTCATATTAATTTATTTAGCAGTGTACGATTTTTCACAGCACTATATGGGGGGGATAGTTGTATGAATAAATTGTTTTTGAAGCTATCTTTTAATTATATCGTTATTTTATAGTTAGTATATATGTAATTTGAGGTCAGTGGAGGCGCAGTGACGCAAGCATGTGACCGTAAGCACGATAGGTTGTGGGTTCGATTCTCACTCAAGGAAATTAAATAACTAATATTTTAATTTCTTCGCTCTGGTGTCTCGACAGGTTTTGAGTTCTGCTACTTAACACGCAATGCCTTCAGAATTCAGCGGAAAGTGGGGAGAAGAGTTTCTCAGTACTAGACACCCTCTACCTCCCTACTACATGCGAGATACAGTAATAAAAAATATATAGTAATTATAATATTTTTCGGTCTCTTTCACCTATTCTGGCCAAGTGGTTATCAGTATTATTTATAGTTAAGTAGACAAACTTAATGAATTTGAAACTGAGATAATTTGTATTCTGTAGACGATGTAAGGTGCTTTTAAGCTTTAACACATAAAAGTATCATATTCTCAAGAGCAAATGAAGTGATTCATACAATTTATTGCACTTATTATATAAGTACTTAGTTTCTCACTTAAAACGTAAGGACGTTTAATTTTGATTAAATTTATATTTTTTTTAGAGAAACTTATATATACTTTTTTAGAAAATATATATACTATTTTGTATTTATTGAAATGAATCAGAGGGTAGGCAGAGGGATCTAGTGTTAAGACACTCTCCTCATTTTCCGGTGATTTCGGGAGGCTTTACGTGTTGAGTGCCGCTTCTTGCCTCGACACAAGGGCGAAGGAATGAAACTATGATAATATTTAATTTCCTCGAGTGAGCATCGAACCCACGACTGGCCTCAATACTATATACAATTATGTATTTATTGAAATGAATAATATATTACCAAAGCGAGCTGTGAACCTACGCCTTCATCAATAACAAAAGTCATTAAAACACTATCTATATAAACAGACGACGTGACTTAACGATATTTATTTGTTTAAATCGATGAGTCAGGTGTATTTGAAGGATTCTTCAAATGTCCAACTGAAGTCTAACCGTAAGTACTGGTAAGTCAGCTCCAATCACTTCGGTTTTGTTATTCGCAATCTAGTACACAATAGATATAATGAGGTAGAGATGAGATCGTTTCATCAGATTTGTTGGTTGTTTTATTATTTCTATATGATGATAAGTTTTATGAGCCGTTTTGGGGCCATACGTAAATTATTTTTGGCCAGCTTCACGCAGTTTCCCTCAAATTACTGGGTTTACTGATAGTGAATCTGCTCTACACTCTCCGCCGAATTCTGAAGGCATTGCGTATGAGTGGTGCTTCCACTAGTGCGAAGGAACTACTACATATCATAATATCAAATATTAAATTTCGTTTCTAGTCACATATTTGTGATTCTTCGCTTGGCCCCACATACGTTAATTATGTTTTCCTAAAACCCCTCACTATTAATATTATTATCAAACAATAGCTGACCAAGGAACCCACTAACGTAATTAAGTTACGTAAAGTTAAAAGGTTGTCAATATTATCCAAGCGGGGCGGCGGCAAGGATAAATGGATTAGGGTAAACAGCATAAAGAGCCTTTTGTATCCCAAATTAAATGTCACCCAGCGTCATTACTTAGGGCTCATGACACGCACACGATCGGTAGCTGCGAGAGCGTCCGGCACGGCCATTTATACTATACGATATTTTGTATTTTTTTCTTAATATTTAGCAGAACGAGGATTATTTTAGCTGTACGCTGATAATTAAATGTCGCACTTTGAAGAAAATGTTATTTTATTTCATCGAATAGATATCGAACTTACGAGTCGCGTGCTTGTGCCTCTTCCCCACGACTGGTCTCAAATGATTTAATATAATATAAATCTATATATATGACGGCGCGTTGCTATGTATTAGTTTTAATTATAATTTTATTTATAATTTAAAAAAATGGAGCGGGTAACCCCGAATAGGGTAGTAGGTGTAGCCACGAAGAATAGCGGATGTCATTGGTTGACAGCTACGGCGTGAGATGTTCACCAATTAACCTATTGGCTCCTAATCTATTGTAATTTTGTTAATCTTGTGATATTTATTGTAAAACTGTTATGTAAACGAGTAATAAGACATTGTAGAATACAAGTGTGACTTTTATTTAAATATCTCTGTTGCTACAACGCCCACAAATGAATGGTAACAGCCAAGACCGCTTTGAGGCCACTTCTGATGCTTCTACATATATATAAAATCCAAAGGTCACTCACTCATCACGAAATCTCAGAAACTACATGTGCTAGGAATCTGAAATTTTGCATAGGAGTTATTTATAGGACGTAGGTGCTCGCTAAGATGGGAACTTGCAATATTCGACTTCTAAGGGGTTGTTTTTGGGGTTACTACAAATGCTAAGAGTCTCAAATTTTGCATGGACGTCACTTATAGGACGTAGGTACTAATGGAGACAGAAATTAATAATAACGTAGTTCACGCGGGCGAAGTCGCGGGCGGGCCGCTAGTAATTTATATTTGCAAAATGCAGACTGA
Organism: Heliconius cydno galanthus; assembly: GCA_036379175.1. Lineage (NCBI taxonomy): Eukaryota > Metazoa > Arthropoda > Insecta > Lepidoptera > Nymphalidae > Heliconius > Heliconius cydno. Next base: position 675,434 of record JAKRZM010001275.1, read on the forward strand.
GGTCCTTGCTTAACTATTAATAACAACGATAACTGGCCTCCATTCCTAATATAGACTATACAAATAGCCCTGACCACAAGAAGATGTCGAACGGATTTAATTCACCATCAATTTCATTCAGCTTAGCAAGTGTGTGAACACGTGTCTAAGTCTTAACTTGTCACCTGGTACAATTATTTAGGATTAATGACACTAACACCGCTAAAGCTGTTGCCGCCGTTGTTATGGTATTATTTATTAAGAACTGACTTGACCTCTTTATTTAGCTTCACGCTGTACCCCGCACGTAGTTTGGTAAGCAGAGGGAACCTGGGAACCTACTGTTAAGACACTCCGTTGCCATGAAGACACTTCCGTTCCCCATCTTCCGCTGAATGTTAAGAATTATCTTAAAACATTACTATGTTTTTAAGTAATAATAAATATTTACTTTTTAAAAATTATGTTTCTTACATTTCATACTATACAGATAAATAAATATAAGCAATAAACAGAATCCAGTTACGGCGCAAGGGTACAACCGTGCAACTGTAAAGGCGACATGTAAGGGTTCGATTTTCACTCAATGAAAGGAAATATGTAATATTTTCATTTCCTCGATGTTGTAACGAGCAATTCACGCTGTTGAACTCCGCCTCTTATCACACTATGCCTCCAGAATTCAGCATCCGGAATATAAAAAACGAAAGTGTCCCAGATTCCTTCTGCCTACCCTACTATGTGCAGAATAGAGCTTAGCCAAAAACAATGAAGATATCTTAATATTTCGAACTCGCTACGTTAGCGGTGAGTGTTGACGGTTATAATCTCACTTTAATGATATCAAAATTAATATTCCCCGTCACATGTAAAAGACGTTCCAAATCATTAATTATATTCGTAGCGGCTGTCGAAGATGCCTCCGAGTGAACTTTACGCTTTGCTGGAATTTATTGGATTACAATGATGTTGCTTTAGACACTTCTTAATCTATTAGATACAATTTGTGTATAATATAGCAACAAACATAATCTTATAAGTAATTTTACAAATAGGCAACGCTAAAATTGCGATTAAGATCGGTTTTTATATTATAGCTTTATTAAATTGTGAGTTTAGAGGCCGTCGTGTTGCAGGGGTATAAGCGTGCGACTTTACGTAATGGGTGTGGATTCCAATCATACACGGGGAATTGAAATGTTCAAGGAAACGTGGTCATACGTTCCACCACTAAACGGAGTATCGATAATAGGTTTTCTCTGCCTAATTAAGAATTCCACGGAAAGAGGGGAACTGAAGTGTGTGACTGGGAACGAAGTGTCTTAACACTAGGTTCCCAGGTTCCCTCTGCCATCTGCTATGTGCGTGATACAACGTGAAATTAGAAAAACTAAACAAAAATAAAACATTATCCTTTCCATGTCAATTTATATGCAAAAAATTATCTTATCTTAACATGTCGTCTATATATTACGCTATATTCTACTATAGTGCCATTAGGGACGACCCCGACTGTAGCTTAATAAAATATTCATATTTTCACACCCTTAGCGTCTCTGGGACTAATAAAATTCCCGTCTAAAATCACTATTCTGGACCCTTTGACACTCGTTACTGTTTTATATATTGTCTTTAATTAACTTTAGTAATTGCATAATATTAAACAATTTACATGTAAAATAATATTTACCTATAATGTAATTAGTATGTAATTCATGGAAAAGGAAATTTAGGTTATGGCTCGTCTAAGATCTAATAATATATTTAAAATTCAACGTTTTTCAATCATTTTTTTATTAAACAAAATATAAGTCAATATAAATAAAAATAATAAATAAATAAATGTATAAAAATTTTATGATAACAAAATGTCTTCTAAGTCATTATTTTCCAAGATTAGATTTATAATGTAAAATTAAAACGCTGATAGGCCATTACATTGTAATACTGATTTATTATTCATTCTTAGAGTTAATAGTATAAATTGTAAAATTTATATTTTTAGTTAAAATTCAAAAATTACTTTAACATTTATTTGTATATAATAGAAAATGGGCACCTTAAGTCTATACATTGAGTCGAAAGTCCCAAGCACTTTATTCAGCTCCTCTGCAATGCGGGGAATCCATGGAGTCTTAACCTTTAACTATGGACGTGATTTTTTTATAACACAAATATGGACGTCGGGTCTGTCAGACCAGTGTATTTATTGGTCATATTCCGTCTGTTTTTTAAAGGAAGAAGACAATTTTATGTTTTAGTTTACATGAATAGCCTCAAATCAAACAAAATCAATATAAATAAAATCGCTTTTTATTAAACTTTACGCATCACAACGATTTAAGTAACTTAAAGTCACAATTTCAGTCTTTGGCCACATGGGATGACTCTTAAGAAAATAATACTATAAAAAAAAGACAGATAATAAAATAAATATTTTTTTAACAAAATATAAAGTCTAACAATTAAAAAAAATAAAGAAATTACATCTTATGTTATAAAATAAAAATTTTGACAACACCTCAAGATAAGGTATTATTGAACATCGATACACAATGGCTTTCAACATTGTAGGCAAACAGGACGATTGCAGTCAACATAAGTATGTGTTGTCTTTCTATATATCTTTTGGGGGCAAAGTGTACATGTTTTTCAAGAACCCAAAACTATTTTTTTAGCTTCATGTTCAATAAATGATAGATCAGATCGCGAAACGCGAGTCAAAGTCATTCTCAATTCTTAGAGTAGTTTAGTATACGAAACGCGTCTTTTTATTTGATAAAGTGCTATTTTCTTTATAAAATGTCGTCGTCCAATTCTTTTGTTTGATGTTGATTATAAAGTACCGATATTTTTGTCCCTGACGTGCTAGGTCGATCATTTTTTTCCATTTTATCATAAAAACTAAAAAAATTGAATCTTTTTTAGGTAAATAATATTTATATTACTAAAATATATGACAAACAATGCAAAATAATATATGATATATAACAATAAAAACATTTGAATACAAATAATACAATTAAAATATTAAAGTATATTTTGTAATATTATAAAAATATATGGTGTTTTCAAATCATTATGTATGGGAAACATGGACGTCGGGTCTGACAGACCCAGGCCCCGTTTAGAAAGTTAAATACTCACGTGTTTTGGACCCAGAGACACAACCACTGCTATCTACATTCATTTTGGCATTAATACGAAAGGTACTGAGCGACTCAGTGGCGGAGGTCACCGAGAAGTGGCCGATTTGTAGAATTCGTAGACCTAGATGGGTCTGTGAGACCCGACGTCCATACTTAAAGGTTAAGTAGATATTATCTTCTTTTATAGTTAAAAAATATATTTTAGACAGTCTTGGCGCAGGGCACAACCTTGCGGCTATAATCACGATGCTCGTTGGTTTGATTCCCACTCGGAGGAATTAAATATTAAATATTTTTATTTTCTGCTAAAGAGGCAAAGCGTGGAGATGAATTCCGATACAATTGAACACAATTCGGTGGCAAGTGGAAAACAAAAGTGTCTTAGTGAGAGTCTCTTAACAACACTTCCCAAATTCCCTCTACCAACCCTGTTGGAATACAGCATGAAGCTAAACATAAACTAAAGCAACAAACACTTTTTTTGATTAATCAACAGAAAATCTATTTATCTTTTATCTTTTCTGCATTAATATCCTAGATTTGTAAAATTAAACAACACAATTACAAGAATTCTACAGAAAGGAATAATTTCTCAACACATTTATAGCTCCTTTGTTTTGAACACCGAGCGCCCTTAAAGTTAACTGAGGGTCTCAAAGAATAGCTTTATAAGAATGCTCGTCAGTTTAACAGAGGTTCATTGTTCTTAATTGAGGATCAGCTCCATAACTCAAGAAATGGCCTACGGTCTACTATTTTAGCTAAATTACTTATAAAATATTATAAACAACGATTACGCCAGAATTCAGAAAATGGGAAACAGAGTGTGTTAACATTCCAGCTGTGTGCGAGATACAGCGTTACATTTGGGTAGGGAAGAGGGTACCTACTCTATTCCTGAGAAAGTGAAAAAACTACGTATCTCATTCTGTTAAAATATTCTTATAATATTAGCATATTATGATAAATATTCTTATATGGATCCTACTACTATTCCGATATTTGACCGGAAACCAACTTTGACCGGCACTATAATGTGAATTCGGTCTATCCCTTCCTTTTGTTTTCGAAACTGGGCAGTGAAAATAATATATTTACCCGAGTGAGAATCGAATCCACAACCTATGGGTATACAGTCAGACGTCCGAATGTACCATAACGGTGTCATTAAACAATGTACCTATTTAAAGCATGTAGTATAGTGTACCTGGGTCTTAATTTATATTTTAAATTTAATTTTAAAAAACGCCAATGCATTTAGGTCCTACTTATAAAATTTTTAATAATTATTTTATATTCTAATGACTTTTAGACGTCTAAATAATAAGCACATTTACTAATATAATTCATCCTGAATAGATTCGATAAGTATTACCAAACTAATGAAGCCCATGTCGCGTTGAAATTGCGAAATTCTAAAATACCATATTGTTTATTGTTGTCTGTATAAACATTTACATATTTAATACCTACATGTTTCTTTGTATTCAACATTCGTTGGTGACGGTTGTGAAACTGAATATACTAAGATTTAGCACTACAAGCTTATCCTTGCCTCGCGAACTAACATTGTACTCGAAGGGTTATTCTCATTGAACTTACTTGTAAATTAATATTAAATGTCAAATACTTCGTAATAAATAAATTATATATAGATGTTCGTGAGAATAATAAAATGCTTGTACATAATAATTACTTTTTGAAGCTTTTTGCTGAGCGAGCTTTTAATTAATAATTGCTTGTGTTTGTTTGAAGTTGAAAATGAGTTTGTTTGGGACCTCTTGAGACTCAATATTATAATTACTAGTAGAATTACTAAAATAATGGTAAATGAGGTTAAAAGAGACCTTAATTGTGTTTGAAAACTTTATATCGATCGAAGTGGAGTAAGTAAGGTAAGATGCAATTAGGGCCCATGGTGGTATATACCAGAGCAATTGTGGAAGAAACAATTGTGGAAGAAGATAAAAGAGTTTTAGTCTAGTTTATTATTATATTTACTTGTGTATTAATGTCTATTGAATGTAATGCAGGATAGCTGCTAGCTAATGTAATAATAAAATATACCATAGACTTTGAAAAAAGCAACTGTTGAGTTTCTTGCCGGCTCTTCTCAGCAGAACTGCCTTCCGAACCGACCACTTGTTCAGAAGGCAGTTCTGCTGCGTTCAGCTTTTTGTTTATATGTACATTCGACGATTCAAAAGTGCTTGTAATAGTCAATTTGAATAAAGAATATTTTGAATTTGAATTTGAATATGTATGTACATAACTCTCGTTTCGGGTCTCACCGCAGTCGGGTAAAAAGTGGAATAACAAGTGAAATAAGCAGCTTAAATACGAAGCCTACTCCCCAACTTTGAACGAAGCTAGATCATAGAAATAGTGATATATGTAAATTGTAGGAATTCAATATTCAACATTGTCATTTGTGAACAATCCGCAAAACATATCTACGTGCATCGAGTGCTAAGTGCAAATAACAATGACCTAGCGACTAGCGTAGCGTGCAAACAGGATTCTACCTCGTATATAAACAAATATACTAATGAACGAGGCTGGGGTTAATTGAAAATTAAATGTACGTATGTATGTATATTGTGTAGTATATATAATGTTTTGTTTTACTCTAAAATCTTTTGGCTTAATACATATTAATACTTAACATGTTGCTTTTTTTCATATTAAAATTATATTATTGATGTTATTTTAAAATTCTATTATAGGAACTGTTTTGACGTTTTTTTGTACGCTTTATGTTAGGCAAAGGTAAAACTAGTGTTAGGACATCCTTGTCCTTAGGGCTCCTGTTCTAAGGGGTTGTCCATTAATCACGTGATCTTTTTTTAGCATTTTTTAACCCCCCCTCCCCCATTGGTGATACGTAGTGAGGTTTAAGACCACCACCCCTCCCCCTTCTCAACATCACGTGTATTTTTAGTACCTACAACGAATCTTAAAATTTTCTGAATATTATCTTAATTTAAATACAGGTATAAACTATAATCTTATTTTATTCTGAAATTAAGGACCATAATAAAAATGTCTACACCAGGTTGCAAGTTTTTTTTTATTGCCATAACAATAATAATAAACGAAGAGTTTAATCATAGGAAAAACATGTATTGTACTAGTACATAAATATATTTAATGTATATTGTCCTCGGACCACGGATTAGCAAGACATTCTTCAACACTAACAACTGGATAAGCATCTTGCAGGTCAGTTGTTGGCACTGTGCTTAATATTTGTTTAAAAATCGCGCGTTAGACGAAAAAATAAATACACGAGATATCTTACTACACCCCCCCCTCCCCCTTGTGTTATTTTCGTGATTTTTATCAAACCCCTCCCCCCCCTTTCAAGCCTCACGTGATTAATGGACAACCCCCAAACATTCTACCGATTTTTGGAAATATTACGGGTTGAATGGCGGAACTCTACGTCGCGCTTTGCCAGAACTAAGAAATGAAAATACTAATAAATAATAATTCATTCCCCCGAGTGAGGATTGCATCCACGATCCTTGCGTTTACAATCACTATGCTGCCACTTCATCACGACGGTCTTACGGACGACAACGATATAACATTATAATAAATGACTAAACCTACGGTAACAGATAGTAAACAATTTTCATAGAATCTCCAATATTATTCACCTGAACGCTCACAACATCTAGAGTTCTAGACGCTCAGGTATTTGGGTCCGCTATAATATAATTGGTGAATTACAAAATTTTCTAGTAATGGAATAGTTCAACCGAGAATTTGAAGGTAATCGTGATTCTCGATCCTCTTAGTAATTACTGAACAAAGTAACAGGAAATTTGGTAGATAAATGTGTTTAAATGTAGCAGTAATTGTACTAACATCTAATCTCGTGGAGAAACTGTAGCGATCGCCTTGGGAATAGAGATTTTTTCACATCGCAGGGCTCTTACCTAACCAGCAATTACGTGAGGAAACTCTGAGAATAAAACATATTAATTATGATGTCTAAGATAATGTCTTAGTCATATATTATAATAATATAACTATATTCCCACTGTCGTTATCTTTGATGTTCAGTCTATTTCCTTTGAAGAAAATTTATCTGTAAACTGACAAAGTTTATATTATATAAAAAAAAGGAAATTAAATGAAGCCAGTCGTGGCCCAGGGGCGCAAAGCGTGACTTTAAATGCCAGAGGTTTTGGGTTCGATTCTCAATCGAGGAAAGGGAATATTTAATATTTCTGTTTTCCTCGCTGTGGTGTAGAGGCAAAGCGCGGCGTTGAATTCCGCCACTCACAGAACGGAGTGTCTTAACAGTAGGTTCCCTCTGCCTGCCCTAAAAAAATTATGTACCACTTTTATTTCAATATTTTTGTATTTATTTTGATCTCGCATTCTCTATAACGATAAACATATCTAAAGAAATTGCGCACAAAAACATCTATTGTATGTGTTACCGCCATACTCATATACCTTTATCTATCAACCTACATTTCCCAGTAAAGATCACATCAAGAGAACAGCTAGCAATAACCGCGCTTATTACAATTGTTTGCAAAACCCGTGGTATCACCACGAAGCGCACTCAATTGGGTCGTAGCCCGCAACACCGTGGGATCTTCCCACGTATATTACTTTAGAACAATTCACGTCTTGGGACCAACTATTATTCTGAGGCTACTCTAATCCGGTAAACTAAACTCGACATATTAATATAATTAATTAAGGTATAACGTGACGTGTTGTTTTCGTCTATTGTCAAAAGTGTTAAGCAAATAGGTTATAGCAATAGTAGGTATCTATCTATCTTTTTGTCAAATTTAATTAAAACCTTTCAGAAAAGATACACTATTCCATTTATTATAGAAAAAACACTTAGGTGTCGTCACATAATAAAATAACATTATTTAAATGATATTCCTCTTTAAATTTTCAAAGCGAGTTTTAAAATTACAATCACTAAAATAGTTTTATCTCCATAGCATTTGTATTTATAATCTTACATAGATTATTACAATCCCATTTAAGTGTTTTAATTAGTAAACAGCTAACGACCAGCTACAATTTGCAAGACCATAAATAAACTATATTAATAATAGTGTCTGTTTGTCTAACATAATGTTATTAATTTCATTCATGTCTGGAGGCGTAAAATGGAAAGGACGTTTCAACTAATCCTCATGAATATGTATCGTATAACACAATACTCGTTTCAATATCTAAAATTTATACTGTCATACATTATCAATTTCACCCGCGGCTATCTTTAGTTACAATAGATTATTTATTTGAAATTATTTAAAATAATTTTACATATACTCATAGCATAATTAAATATATTTTGTTAATGTTTCTTCTTATTTCTAGTAAAAAGTATAGACATGTCTTCTTATTTAGGATTCCGTCCGTTCCGTCAACAACTTTTATCTCAACATCTATTGAAATTAATCTACCAAATATTCAGTTCTACGGTTCCTTAAGGCAAAAAAATAATACTTTTAGGTCAACGTAATTAAACTGATACTAGTATTTATATTTTTATCAATATTTTTGCTGTATTTTGTACGAAACTCGCCACGAAATCGAGACTTATAAATGAAAACAATTTAATCCTCGTGGGAATCGAACCTGCAACCTAAGTGTTTACAGTCAAACGCTATACTGCTGCACTACGACGGTGTCAATTTATAATCTATATCTATATATATAATAAAACTGTAAGGGGGGTAAAATCTGTACATTGAATATAAACTAAGAAAAACCTTTCCGGGGGACTTTATACAAGTAATAGAAGAGAAAAATATAATTTTTGGAATTCTTGTCTGTCTGTCTGTCTGTTGTGACTCTTTAACGCAAAAACTACTGGACGGATTTAAATGAAACTTCTTTTGTCGCATAGCCATTAGTCTTCGCCTACATATAGGCTATAATTTATTTTGATAGCCCNCATACGTTTTGTACTTGACCTCCTTCTAATGTGATTCATACTGTGTTTACAATCATCATTTTCAAGTCATCTAATTCCTTTCATCATCCATTTTTTGAATGGTCTCGGATTTGTTTTTTTTATCATTTTCATGCTGTATCCCTTACACAGCAGGTTAGGCAGAGGGAACATAGTGTTAAGGTACACCGTGTCTCATTTTTCGCCAAATTCTGGTGGCATTGCGTGTTGAGTGACGGAATTTACGCCTTGTATTGAATTCCTCGATGCTAGAACCAAAAAATGAGAACATAAATAAAAAAATATTTTCCAGTAGTGAGGATCGAATCCATTACCAGTCGAGTGTACAGTCACACACTTGTTCCCCTGCTCCACGACTGGCCTCAATTGTATTTTATGTGGAATTTTACGTAAAATAATGAATATTAGATATTACTCATTTCTTCATACTACATAATATATGACTTTTGTAGGTGAATACAAAATTGAATAACAAGGTAGTTTTCAAGCTATTAGTACACCTGTTGTTCGTGCCATTTATTTGGTAGAGGTTACTATAATTTACAATAATTGGTTCTTGGAGTTTCTAGGCTCCCTAGGCTTACTAAAAATGACAATAATCAATGAGTATATATATGTATATCTAAGTTTAAAGTTATTATAGGAGGCCAGTCGTGGCCCAGGTTGTTAGTTCGATTTCCACTCGGGGAAATTAAAAAAATATATATTTTTTATGTTGTCGTTCTGGTGTCGAAGTAAAGCACGGCTTTGAATTCCACTACTCCAGAATTCGGCGAAAAATGGAAGACACCTCGCGGAATGCCTTAATACTAGGCTCCCTCTGCCTACCTGCTCCATACAGGATGTGTACCATGAAGAAATAGAATTCTATACATACTTGTATATATTTATATATTTTTTTAAACTCTAACCTACACAAAAAAATATATATTTTCAATACACCAGAACCATAACAATTCCTTAATTAAACATTAAAAACATTCGCGTATACGATACGTCCCAACACGAATACCAGCTGTGAATTCGCAATTACAATATAGTTCCAATAACCGATTCCGATTCATAATATTTGATGAGCTTTCATAACAGTGCTTTTATAAAAGTTCGTTACCATTCATGGCATTTCTCCAATAGCATAACGTTTTTATCAGAAATACCTATGTATGTATGCGTGTATGGGTTATTTTATTTATTGATATGGTTTCATATTGATAACGATATTTATTCTATAAATGTAATGAATATTACTTTTCATTCTGGCTTACGTATTAGGTTATGTAATTAGATGTTATACTAAATTATTTAATTTAAGTTGCCGTTATGAAGCAGGAGCACACAAGTGTGCGACTGACAGGTTATGGGTTCGATTGCCACTCGAGGAAATGTAAAATATTTAATTTTCATTTCTTCACTCTGGCGTCGAGGCAAAGCGCAGCATTGATTTTCGCCATTCATCATGCAACGCCGAAAGTGGTGAGCGGAGAGTCCTAACACTAGGATCCCTCTGCCTACCTTGCTACATGCGGGATACAACGTGAACGTGAAAATTAAAACAGAAACAATCTGTACTAGACACTGCAAATATCATCATTGAAAATCTCGATCAGAATTATTAGATAGTACGCAATCCAATTTCAGCGGCGACGCCTGCGACGCGCTACAATGCAATTTGTATTGGAAGTTTCGACACGTGCCTTATGTTTCCCCACCTCACCAGTGTTTGCTTGTTTCATCAGTTTGTATTTGAATTTTGATTAGTGTAGACATTTTCTGTTTGGAGAGCTAGTTTTTGTGATAAAATTTTGTCATCTAACTATATTATTTTTGGTGTGGAGAACTTACAAAATTACGAAATTAATCAGAAGGAAAATACTTTGTCTTGTTAAAATAATTTAAATTTTAATAGACCTAGTATTTTTATCAGCATCACGCTGTATCCCGCGCCCAGCAGGGTGGGCAGAGGGAACCTAGTGTTAAGACACTCCGTTCTCCATTTTCCGCCCAATTCCGGAGGCATTACGTGTTTAGCGGCTGAAGGCCGTGCTTTTGGCTAAACACTAAAGTGAAAAAATAAAAATATAAATTTAAATAAATATTTAATTTCCTCGAATGGGAATCGAATCCACAACCGTCGTTTTGCAGTACACTTGTGCCCCAGCTCCACGACGGGCTCAAGTATTTTTTATAAGACAATTTTATAAAGATCACAAACGTATTGTACATAGGTATATGAGTGAAGACTGAAGACATAACAGTATCTGATAGTTGAACCGTCAGGAACCGTCAAATAATGCATATTCCTCACGGCCGTCGTATGGAAGTATCAAATTTATTTTTATGTATATTTTTATTGTTTGCGGAGAGGATTGTCGCCTCCTTAGGGGCTGTTTGTATGCGGACTGAGAAGAATTACGTGCTCTCGAGGATCCACTTTGCAGTTGCTATAAAACAATTTGCTATCAAAATATATTATATAATGTCTTTTGTAATAGCATGTTAACTGGATTTATTCTATGCTGATTTAGTAAAATTGTATTGAAATAATAATTAAATCAAGTAAAGCATAATTAAAAATTCGTAGACTTGTTATATGTGAGGCACTGTTCTACAATGTATTGCTATTTGCCATCCATTTTGAATTTTTTTATACGAAATCAAAGTCCAAGACGCCGCGGAAATAATTACGTACAGAACTACCAAGAAAATGGCGTCAAATGAAAATTTCTATTTTGAAATAAATGTTTTCCATTCACAGCATTCTATAAACGGTAGTACGAGTAAGCTGTGAATTCATAACAATTTTTAAAGTCCGAATAAAGCCAAGCCAATTTACTATTCATTGCATTGAATCCAAATAATTTAGCCGCCAACACGAGGAAAGTCACGTTTATACTGAGCCAGTGGAAATGTTGTCGATTGGCAGCACTAGCGCTAGTGAGGTGCCAAATCGATTATTTTGATACTAAAGTATTCTATCAATAAATAATCGGGTTGTTTAATTTGTATTCCAGTTAACTAACTATGGTGAGTGTCATGAATTTTTGGTATTATGGAAAACTAAGTTATACAATTGTTGCCTCACACAAAATGCATATTGAATATGTGTTTTTATTTATCACGATTAAGTCTAGATTTTGTATAGAAATAGAGCAATTTAAATGAATCAGTTACCTTAAATATCTTATTCCTTGTACTAAATGACTTTGACTACAGAAATATACGATACCAAAAAACAGCCGAAAATATAACTTCAATGTGCAGATTGAAATGATGGGCGAATAAATATAATGATAGAGGAATATCAAAAGAAAAATCCCAACATGAGCCGTCCACGTTTCATCGAATCGAAGGTCGAATCGGAATTACCTCGAGCCATCACTAACTACGGTCTTTTGATAAAGTGAATCCCGGAAACTACACTCTGAAAGCAATCAAGTCGGTGTTAACGTTCAAAGTAATTTCTTTGGCTTCGTCCGTACGACTCTCAGCTTACGGACTCAATAAATTGCTCACGAAAATGGGTTTGGTTCATATTCAAGTAAAAACGTGCTACCTACCTGCAGGTATTCAAATTTAAAGTATTGAATTTCCCTTTTGATTTTCGCTTTATGGTTATTTAATATATTAAATGTGAACAGCTTGTTTGTTTACTTTAGGAGATGAAAAAATAATACCAGACGTAGTGCTTATAACGTAAGGTAACTAATGATTACACCATTACACTGTTTTGTTTTGTATAGGCCACTCATCACTTATGGCTCCTTTAATTTTACAAGTATAACAGCAAAGATATTTTTGTCCTTAGCACATTTGATTTAAACGTGTCACTAACAATAGGAAAAGACTTCGGTTTCTGCCATTGTCAACAATGCGTGTAAACCAATTCCATATTGAATATATTGTTTCAAAAATCTTTATTTATATAAATAAAAAAATATCTAAATGTCGAAATCTGACTTCCTACTGTCCTGTAAGACGGAAGAAGCGCGAAGATAAAAAATATATAATATTAGTTTCGTCGTACCAAAACGTTATTGTCGCTGGCCATCATAGCTCAGATAAAAAATAAATATTTAACCTAAAGAATACTTAAAAATTCCAAATCCACATTACAATGAAGTTACTTAACAAGTAAAACAAGGCTACACTACACATTTACGCACTCTGCCTACAAACGATCAGCGAACAGGATGACTGGCGACAGACGACCCGGTTGCGAAACGCAGCTAAGCCAGTAACTCAATCATCGCCACCAATTTTCCAAATAGTCACGGTATTATTACTAGTGTGACTATTGCTATTAATCATTTTAAAGTTCTTATTATGGTTAAACTGGAAATATTATGTTTATTTATTTTGTAAGAAGTATTTGAATGTCTATTTTTATTGTTTGATTAAAAAAATTAATAATTTTAAAAAAATATATTGGTTTTTAAATTGGTAACCATTTAAACTCTTCTAATTACCATTTATATAATAAATAATGAGGACTCTCTGGAAGCCATGTATAAGTAATAAAGAGATTGAAGGCAGTGGGGAGACTGTAGCTGCAACGCTTGGCACTCCTTTCTCTCTGACTACCCTACTACTATTATTAATTTTCTTTTCTCTCAGTCTCTATATAAATAACATCTAAAATAACAATTATTTATCAGTATCTTAATATTCAAATTAGCAAAGTAATCCAATAAACGTATATCAAATCCAAAAGCAAAAGCTGTTTATCTTTGATCAACGAAGCAAACAGCGCGGCCAATGTATAAGTACGGAATAACAGTACACATCTGGCGGCAGCACAATCAAAACTCGATTCTAAATCACTTCTAAATCTGAATCACGCAATGGAATTGGAACTTCCAACGAGATAATAGTGAGGGTGAGGGTGTCTCGTAACTTACAACTCGTAACAAGTTCAGACTTTGTCAGAAGTCGTGGTATAGCAAAGTTCAATATCGCATGGAAATTAGCTCGGGTCGTCGCACAACCGCTCAGGACAAAGAATAGCGAACTTTCCTTTGCAAATAGTTGGTCCACTTGATATGGAGATGTCATCTTGGTGGTTTTAATTATATTAATTATTCGATTCGAAGTTCTAGTAGAGCACTATAAAATTTGTATATGTTTTAATATAACTGACCAAGTTACAAAATTGTAAGTTGTAGGATACAACGTTTTAAGCAATAAATAATGATTTAGTTTATTAAGCTCAATTTCAACGAGACGAAGCCATAAAAATATAACGATTTATAAGGAAGGAAGAAATATTAAGTGGCACCTTTCAGTAATATTTAACCCAAATACCCATTTTTATATGAACGAGCTTAATAATTTCGTGGACAACTGGCAGATCAGCTATAGCTATACTCATTGATTAATCAACTATCTAATCTATTGGACACCACACAATATTATGCGTATCTGTGTGTACATCTGCTACGTAAGTGATGGAGACGTGTCGATAAAGGGTGCTCGATAGTTCTTGTAATTATTGTTGAATAAGGAAGTTTATTTTTATTTCACGATACTCTTTTTAAAATTTTCGAATATAAATAAAAACTAATTAACGACGAAATAACGCCAATAACAAATAAATAAACAATGTCAACATAACAACGATAAATGATTGTACGCTGTAGCTACACACGGTTTGCAGTCCACTATAAAAAAATATACTCGTATTTTTCCCTTTAGCTTTTGAGGGTGGTTGAAAAATGAATAATTTATTTTAAACATTGCATTAAGATATATATTTTTTTTCATTTTTTATAGTGTAGCGCTGTGACCGCTAAGCCAAACGTTCTCATCAATATATCGATATTCTTATACGCTTATTATAACTTATTTATGTTGTTAGCATCTCTCTAGGAAGATTTTTACAAATTTTCGATTAATCTTAGAAATATCATTTTTCAAGATAAAAAGCTAATTAGTAAGTAATTTTAACATTTTTAGTATTATTCCAGAATTTAAAAAAAAAATACTTATCTAAAAACGAACGATCGGATAAAAATTTCAACAACAAAAAATCCTAAATAACTATTATTCTTTCCTAACTGTAAAACAACAATTTCAAGATAGCTAAAAATAAAAAATAAAAAAGCTAAAATCAGTAACTTTAACACATTTCACTTCCCTAGATTACCGATTTATGCAGAGCAAACACACACGACTGACAGCCGACGACCAGCGACGAGTCGTGCCCACGAATAATGACCACTAAATGAACCGGCGAAGCCGACAGGAATCGAAATGTGTGATGCAATTTCATTAAAGAATTATTGCGAGCACAAACGGGTCATTTTAAGCGTACGACGATTTCAGTAGGATTTTAACAATAAACGTTCAATTGATTTGTGTTGTCATGTTTAATTTGTTCTCTTGTTGCAGATATACCTACGCAGCTTTAGTAGTTGATATTCGAAAACATAGTATTATAGGTACGTATAATCTTTTAAAATACATGTATAAATTTATATATTCCTTAAAAGATTAAACTTTTAATTGTCAAATAAAAAAGTGTGAGGCCGTCGTGGAGCAGTGGCACAAGGGTGTGACTGTGACGTGACGGTTGTGGGTTCAATCCCCACTTGAGGAAGTGAAATATTTATTTACGTTTATAATTCCATTTCTTTGCCCTAATGTCGAGGCAAAACGCGACGTTGAGTTCTGCTACTCAACACGCAATGCCTCCAGAATTAGGCAGAAAGTGGGGAACGGAGTGTTTTAACACTAGGTTCTCTCTGCCTACCCTGTTGTGTGCGGGATACAGCGTGAAGCTAATTTATTTTATTTATTTTAAATAAAAAAAGACTTCGATATAACAAGGAATTTAGTGATATCACTTTGGTACAAATACTGTATCTATCTAAGGCTTTTTGTCTTAACAATATTTCTGAATCTAGGTTCTATAACTGTTATTATAAAAACTGTCACCATTAGAACAAACGAACGAACAACTTCCTTATATATTATACATAATTATAATATGAACTTTATTGTTATATGATAAATTAAATTATATAGGGAAGTTAGAAATAACCCCATTCGCTCGTTAACGTATGGATTAATTGATATGAACGGGTACGGCTATAGTATGATTGGCAGTCGATACAGCATTATGCTGTCAATGGAAGACAGCACTTTAACTTGTTAACTTGGATTATAACTCCATTTGTTTGCTACCTTTCAACAGGAATTATATACCTACATTATTGAAAAGTAGCCAATAAATTAATAATAATTATTAATATTAGTGTAAATGTTATAATATCAATCGCCGTAGTATATTTCTTTCACATTTGTTTACTCATATTTCTTGGTGCGACATTTTATTCTCCAAATATGAATTTGTTAAGACATTGATCTTAATTATTGATAACTTAATTATTGTTTCTATTTGAGGCTAGTCGTGGAGTAGAGGCACATTATTGGAAATGCGACAGGTTCTGGGTTCGATTCTCACTCAAGCAAAATAAATATTATTTTAAATGTATATTTCCATTTCTTCGCAATAGGTTTCGCTCCAGAATTCGGCGGAAAGTGGGGATCGGACTATCTTAACACTAAGCTCCCTCTGCGTACCCCGCTGTCTGCAGGATACAGCGTGAAGCTGAAAACAAATTATCTCTATTTATTTATAAATAAAGATAATTAATTCTCTGTATCTAAATTAGAAATTTAATTGTATTTTCTTTGTGCAATAAAGTGTTTTTGATTGATTGATTGATTATAACTAATACTAAACTAAGCCCAAATAGATTTACAAATTATAAATACATATATAGACTTACAATAAATACATAAAAATACTTTTATCAGATTTATATCCACAACGATATATATATAACGATACTACTTTTCTATCAAATCCCTACAAAGTCGATAAAGTAAAATAAAATATAAAAAAGTATATTTTACAATATTCTAAAGTGTTATATTATCTGGCGTCGACATTTATCGAAAACTCATATACAAGTAATGAGATGCACGATCGAACATATCGGGTCGTTAGCGCTGAACAGTTCTCGATAGCTCATCGATGTTTTCACACTAAAGTTTTGGTTAAGCCTTGCTATATTATTACTTTAGATAGCTTAATGTTACTTAAATGTTCAATCACTTAACGTTACTTAAAATATGTTTTAAAAATAGTTTCTTTTAGACTAAATTTTGATATAAACAAAGTTAACAATAATTATTAACAAAACAAAACCGATATCAAAACGTAAATTTACAAATTTAAGACTTATGTAATTTTCTCATGGATAACACTGTCAGAACTGCTTTCTTCTGAGCTTTCAAATTAAAAAAGAATCATCAAAATCGGTTCACCCAGTCCAAAGTTCTGAAGCAACACACAAAAAAATACCTCTTTTACAAAATTCGGTTAAAAAGAGAAGAATCCTCGCAACTAAACTGCTGTCTATTATAGACGGAGTGTACAAACAAAGCTTTGGAGGGTAGGATTTGAAAGCGTAATAATTGACATAGCAAGCATAAATAGTGGGGGCGCGAGGGCCCTTGCGCCCTAACTGCATTACGAGTATGTGCCCCGGGAACATGCATGTCTACGAATAATGATGCTGATGTGATGCACGCGTGACGGAGAATAAAATTTGAATTAGATTTACGTGATAATGTAGTATGGGATAGAGTAAACCTAATGTTAAATTTATGTCATTAAGATATATTTTTTTAGGTTCCGTACCTCAAAAGGTGTAAACGGAGCCCATATATATATAGAAGTAAAATATTATGGCTATTTCATAGAAAAACATTGTTACAATTATTTGTAGTTTATTACATACAAAATGAAATTACGCATACTTAAATTTGTCAATTTTTATAAATTGCACTTGCCTTGCCTACAATCCTGAAATTGGTGAAAAATAATAATTGGTGAAAGCCTCGGTGGGCGTTTCCGACTCACACTTAACCGGTTTTTATGTATGAATTACATTATACTATACATGTTAAAAATTAAAAGACCAAGCCAACTGGAAATAAACAGTTTCAGGTCCTCTCATTTCCATGTTTTCCTCTCAATATCAAATATCGCCAGCCATCGTTGTTGCTCCTCTGTAATTACACTTCGACAGCTCTTACATAATTACAGCGTTCTAACTGTTGAAGCTTCAGATGAATTATTCATGAAGGGATCATAGCGATTACTGTAAATATCGCGGGTCGTATCGTATTTGAAGTTGTCGATATCCCACTTCAAGCTTATATCTATAAATTTAATGATTTAGTTTAATATTTATGTAGTAATATAAATCGTAGATAATAAAGGTATTATTTTAGTATTTACGTACACACTAAACAAAACTCTCTTTCTCTCTATCTCTCTCGCTCATTGTCGTTTTTGTATGCTACAAAATCATATCTCAAATATATCGTCGCATATGCCGTCTATATAATATTTATCGTTAATGTTTATGGAAAAAAAACATAATATGATAACAAATATTTATTTTTTATTTGCACTGGAACGTTATTCCCCTTTTCTTCGTTACAGCTAGTCCTTTATTTACCAAAGCTTGTCTGTTAAAGCTTGTTTGAAGCAATAAGACCGCCATTGCATACTATTATTTTTATATTTCTATGTTTTCCATTTTTATATTTCTTTTGTATGCAATAAAGTCCATTCTGTTATATTGCGTAGAACAGAATGTTTCATAAGAATTATTGATTTCAATTTAAAAACAACACAACAATTCCTAACTTCATTTTTAAACATATTAGTCAAAATACTTAATGCAGTTTTACATTTTTAAAGTGTTCTTCCACACTTAGGAATCTAGGTGATTATATCTAAAAGTATAGTTAATTAAAATTTAATTTAACAAATATTATAAAATCATCATCATAAAATCTATGGCCATACAATAAAATTGTCATAAAATAATTTCACACACCGGAACTACCACGTAACAAGATATCCGGTAGTAGCGTGCTCTAACGAAGAAACTCTTCCTGGTGTCATGCAACGCCGTCAGATGACCAGTTACGTGCATAAACTCATTACTTACTCTCTTCCTTGATGTTCAGTTTGAACCACATTAACATATTTTAAAGACATTAAGATTAATGTTTAATAGATCACTTTTACTAGTTATATGTCGCGGCAAGTAGCGTAGAGGCACAAGCGTGTGACTAAACGCGACTGATTGTAGTTTCGATTCTCAATGGAGGAAATGAAATATTAATTATTTTTTAATTTCTTCGCTCTGGTATCAATCAAAGCGAGGCGTTGAAATCCGCCACTCAACACGCAAGGTCTCCAGAATTCGACGGAAAGTGTTCCTAGTTTACGGAATGTCTTAACACTAGGTCCTCTCTGCCTACCCTGCTACATACAAGATACACCGTGAAGCTAAAAAAAAGAAAGTAAATATTACATATTTCATTACATCGAGTGGGAATCGAATCCATAACTAAAAACCAACACCGGCGATGGGGCCCGCAAGTGATGATATTTATATTTACAAATGTTTTCGATTGCTGTCTGATCAGACAAAATAATTATTCATTAGGTACGATTTCCCCCCAAATCCTCACAATAAATAAATTAAAAGTAAATGACAATGCAATTTTATGCATATTGTATTGGAAGAAATACTATTCGAAAATTATAATCACTGCCTTTATATATTAGTAAACATAATAATAAAGTAATAATAAACACATCCTAACACCTATTTAGTGTATAATTAATATTTATGCAAAATCTAAATAGGTTATACCATAACAGTGTATCACAATTACTGCCAAATGTAATTTCAAAACTCCCGGACATTCTAATTTATCAAATTTTCCTATTAACAATATGAATGACAATTATTAAATTTGTTTATAGAATAAAAGTTTATTAGAATAAAGAAGCTGGGTAACAAGGGTGTGACTGTAACGGTTGTGGATTCGATCGCCACTCGATATATTTCCATTTCTTCGCTCTGGCATGTAACAAACATGCAATGCCTGGCAAAATTCGGCAAAAAGTGGGGAACGGAGTGTCTCGACACTAGGTTCCTTCTGCCTAAAGCGTGAAGCTTTAGGAAGAACCATTTGATTTTTTATTCAGAATAAAGATATAATTTTATACATATAAAATTCAACAAGATCTCACAAAATACACAAGCACTAAACAAACCGTATTTCCTGCATCCGCTTAAGCATAAACTAGTCTATAAATTCAGTGAATAAATCCTATTTCACCGTTTCCTCGCATGATATGTAGGTTCCACGCAAATGAGATAAGGAAGCAGCTCAGATCCCCTGAAGCCTCCTCTGCCACTTTTCTATGCGAATATATCTCGCACTTTGCACGGCAAAAGTCTTTGCAAAGAATACAAAAGATATAAAAGACGGCTAGTTACACTGCTGGGAATATCTCAAGTTGATGCTTCTCTTAATAGCTGTGTTTTTTTAATAATAATGCATAATATCTTTTACTCCTTGACTTATAAAGAGTGAAAGTAATTAATTTACCTATATTACTTTTTATTGTAAGTTTACTATTTCAAAAAAATAAAAAAATATATAAATTTTAAACCTTATTATGAATTAATTACCACAGGATCTGTATTCTCAGACAAGCTGCAAGAAAGAAACTATGTTAAATATATTTTTTACTTTTTTGATATGTTCTCTTATGCTATCTACTCACGTCGTCTCACTAAATATTTTAATTTTTAAAAACTTAGACTTTTGGACATTATGACGACGAAGTAGGCTTTCAGAAAATATCCGTTTAATAATATTTTTTAGAAAATTTAAAGAAAAAACACCTACAAAACCTTATTGTTAAATACTAAAACAGAAATTACGGCACACCCTAATGCTATTACGAAACCTTTTACGTACATACTGTATTGCAAGAACGATTATAGTATCCGTAATATTTGATTGCAATAAACAAGGATTTGTGTATAATCAACTTCATACTAACATGAGAGGTAAAACACGACTTACAATCAATAGACACCAGAGCCCTAGAGAACTTCGAAATAAATGGTGAGATTCGTCACGTATCATAGCTGACTTCTGACCTCCAGAGCCAGAATAATGAACGCTCCAAAGCAAGCGAGTGAAGCATTTTAATCGCTCGTAGACACCAATTAGGCAAATATGATGGATTATAGCGTTCAACAGTTAAAGATATATACCCTCATGTTAGAAAACAATGGATAAATACCACCTTGACCTATCGGCTCGCTCGAGGCTGTATAGGTACTGTGGGATATCAGTATTTTGCTGTGTAATGCTTCATGTTATAGCTGAACAGATAAATTGGTGTAACGTGGTTAGGAGTGTTTAGGGGTGTCAGTTTTAGATTATGCATTCTTAGTGCAATGCAAATTTAGCTATGAATAAATTAATAATTTGAATAAAGGTGACTTATTGAATTTTAGTTATGATAATTTGTGTACCAATTATTTTGTTAGCAATATTAAATATGCATTTTTTTATGTTATAAGATAATTATTAAAATTTTAATTAATTTTTTCATTTGATATTTTCTCGTGAATTCCATTCGTCAGTTCTTTAGAAGATATAATTTAAAAAAAGTTAAATCAAAATTAAATCAGCTTTACACTGTATCCCGCACACCAGGTTAGGCAGAGAGAACCTAGTGTTAAGATACTCCGTTCCCCATTTTCTGCCGAATTCTGGAGGCATTGCGTGTTGAGGGGCAGAACTCAACGCCGCCCTTTGCCTCGACACCAGGGCGAAGAAATGGCAATATAAACGTAAATAAATATTTCACTTCCACGAGTGGGGATGGAACCCACAACCGTCACGTTACTGTCACACCCTTGTGCCACTGCACCACGTCGGCCTCAAATGCCGACTAATACATGTAATGATTTCTTAAAAACCAATGATGAAACATCGACATCAATTTAGAGTATAATCACTAACAAAACACTATAAGTATTACCTATTTGTGTTACAAAAATTGAAATCGTGATTTTTAAAGCACGCGTCAGCACCGAAGACTCGTTTGACGCGATGATGGAGAGACGTGAGATCATTTTATTGTTATTATTCGAAATGATTGATGGACTGTGACCTCTGTTGTCTTTGTGGGAGATATTGTAGACATTCTGAGGGGTTTTCATATTATATAATATTTCATATTATATTTATTAAAGACTTTATCATCATCTATATGAAATGAAAATGAAAATTCAGCAATAAAATGCACTTTAATAATAAATAAAAAAATGTTTAATGCTTAAGTCAAATCGATATATTAATTCTATTGTTTTTTAGCTCTACGCCATCGCATGTGCATTAATTTGCATTAACTAGAGCTACTTTGAGACCATACGTAACACATTCGATGGCGTAGAGCTAAAGAACAATAGAATTAATATATCGATTTGACTTAAGCATAAAATATTTTTTTATTTATTATTTAATGAAATTTAAATAATTCGTGCAGTTTTTGTCACGTAAATTCAATTAGTAATGTTTGAGATTCTCCAGAGCATGCTATATTCAATTTTCCCAAGAAACATTCCTTATCAACCGCAGGGAGACATTAACGACTTTCTAGTAGCCGATACCACCCTGTGGATATTAAATTAGTTTGAAAATGGCTTGCATTCTTTTTATACTGCGGGCAACCCTTGTCTTTGATATTTCATATATTTTGGTAATGTTACATTTAACGTTAAATATCATCATTACAACACCCCTTTTAAATATAATTGTTTTTATTTTTAAAAGCTTTTTTTACCATTATATTAATTATATTTTCATTATTTCTCATTGTAATTTATTTAATAAAAAAAAACTGTTTTACTCTGTTTTTTGAAACAGCCAGTATTAAATATTTCATTTCGTCGAGTGGGAATCGAACTTACAGTTTGTCGAGTTTAGAGTCATCATCCTGCACCACGCATTTAATGATGAATAACTATCTGGCCTCAGTGGTTCATTATAAAATGATATAAGCAAAGCCCTAATAGCAACTCTGAAACTACTAGCTTTTTCGTTTATATTACAAAACACTATGATCAATACATTTGTATGTAATTGAATAGGCATAGGCCATGTAAAGCTTATTAATTGGAAGTTAAATTGATTCTCAGTTGTCTATATTTGATGTGATTAGCTGCTTTCAATAGGATCGGAGGCTTCACTGTACTGACAATGGCTCAACAATAACAGCAACCTTGTTCTATTACGCTTCAATCACAATATTGGGGCAAAGGTTATCTTTGACGCGCTCCAAGTATTATTTCTATTGTAAGTTGTAAGGTGATGTACGTAATGTGTGTAATTGTATACCGAAATTTAATATTTCGGTATGTGCGTCTCGTAACCTATTTAAATCTTTATGTAAGGTAAAGTATTGTAAAATAATATTTTCAAGTTTCGTTATTTATAGGTTTATATGAATATTGAATATAATCAATCAAAAGTATTTAGCGTAAATTAATTAAAAACAATAAAAGCGCGGCGTTGAGTTTTACCACTCAACACGCCATGGCTCCAGAATTCGGCGAAGTGTCTTAACACTAGGTTCCCTCTGCCTAGCCTGCTGTGTACGGGATGCAACGTGAAGCTGATAAAAAAAGTATTTTATCTAAGACTAGTAAGTTATTATGTAGTAGACTGTTAGTTTCTTTTTTCTAAATAGGAACCAATTCTAAATTCCATCCTAAAATACTTTGTGTATTTTATTTCTCGTGAAATGCCGAAGAGGTCACGGTCGATTGATTCGCCTCAATCAGGATCTATGAGGCTTGTGATTTTGCTTTGATGATTATAGGAACGAATTTTGTAAATATTTGGTTTTCCGGTGTTGTACCCCTGATGATATTCCGATTTAAAAGGGTACAATGCAAGTATCTATAGTACAATATAATATAAATAGCGAAAAATAGTTTTCAAATTTTATTTATTTAATAAAAACTAATATATTATATATGATGAAAGTTAAGTAAAAATATACGTATTTATGATTATTGAAATTACAAAAAAATCAGAAAATTCTTTTATGACGTTCAAAAATTCCCTTGTCGATAGCAAAGTTGACTTACATGAAGGAAATTCACAAAAGGGACGATTCATCAAAAACGTAATTAACTCCGCTGTCAGCTCTACTGGAGACAGAAGATTAGGTGCTGCTTTAATTATCACATACCGTCTGCAATTTTAACTTCTAGTATAGTATAGTAGTAAATAAAAACTTGACATATTGGATTTTATATTAAAACTACGGAATATAGCATTGCGCCTTTTATAAAAGTTAAGTTCTCAAACGTTAGTACAGTTAGCAAGGTCGTTATAACGATTGTTTATATAAATTTTATTTATTTTAAATATTAGTTTAAATTTAATTTAATTTTTTATTTTACTTTTATTCTTTTTTTATCTTCACGCTGTATCCCGTATTTAGCAGGATAAGCAGAGGGATTCCAGTGTTAAGATACATTACTCCTCACTTTGCACCAAATTCTACAAGTGACAAAACTCAAAGCTGCTCTTTACATCAATACCAGAGCGAAAAAAGAAAATATTCAATATTCCACTCCCTCAAGTGAGAATCGAATCAACGTTTACAATCACACTCCTGCACCCCTGCGCAATGACTGACCAAACTTTTACTCAGTTCTCATAAAGGAAAATTAATATCAATATATGATTTACCGTGAGCACCCCCATATATATAACGTTACCAGCTTTAAATATGGAGTCATGACTGTTTACATTCCGCTTTTCCACCAATTAATTAAATTTCACGTCAGTTTTCAGATTAACACGTCTATTGAACGTACGCTTCACGTTAATAGTATGGACGGGATAATTATTTAATTTTAATGACTGACTATACAACGTTTGTGTTTCAGTATGTACTCGTGTTGGAGGACATTTAATTTACTAGTTCAATATAATGTTGGGAATTTCGAACACACGTTTGTATGTAATAACGAATTATTCATTAATTAATATGTTTTAATATATTTTAGCTTTGTTATAATTATATTCAGTTATTACTCCCTAAAATAGTAGATAATTCGATAATAAAAAATAATAATATAATATAGACCAATTAGGTCAATTCTTACGTTCTTACTATTCACCCCTCTTTAACAGACATTTATTATAAACAAGGTGAACACAGGTTCAGGAGGTTTGAGACATTGAGTATTTGATGGAATCTGAGCAGTGAGAAGAATTAGAACCCCCAACCATCGTTTCAAACGAGCACTTCTGAACTGCACCACAACGGGTACCAATATCAAAAGCTAGTACCTATAATTAATAAAAGTTAGCTCAGGATGAAAAAAGGTGTAACGATAGACTCTGAGAAAACTTTTGCTTGATCTATCACTTAATAACTTGAAGTTATATAAAACTTAAAGTTACGTGAAAAGATGTGCTCGACTACTTTTTCAAGACTATATTTTACCTTACTTTACTAAGACTACATGTTTACAAAGAGCTATTTTTATCATCTTTATATTATTTGAACTTAAAAACACTAATATTGTAAATGGATATATAACAATATATATCAGCATCTATAGGTATATGATAAATGTTCGGTGTCTATACATGAAAGATATATAATAAAAAAAAATATTGGGTCATTTAACAACGTAATACAACCAAACTTTGATTTTAATATTTTTTTATTTGTTAGTCGGTTTGTGTATTTCAGGCGGGCGAAGCCGCAAGATCTCTAATATTTCATAAAAGAAAACGTAAACTAAAATAAAAATAATGACAAAAAATCAACTGAAAATTAGTATGATATAAAAGAAACTTATAAGAACGAAATAACAATTAATTTCTGCCCTAAAACGTTTCTTTTTACATTTCGCATTAAAAAATATGACCCTTATTAATAGTATAAAACAAAATAAAGTATCGCGTGAATATTAATCACAAATTAGTATTCGAGTCAAAACAAAAACTAATAAAAAGTAGGCTTACTGGAGCAAATTGAAAATATCCGCAACAGCCAGGGAAATGAGCGGTCCCGGGGCCCTTCATCACGCCGTAAAATTAGAATCGTTCGTCATTCGTATGCAAGCCACGTATCGTTAAAGTTTATTTACTTTTGCACTCTGCTATAGGAATGAAATATTTGCAAAAAGATTCTATTTTTTCTTTTAAAAGCTTTTATTTTAATTATAAGGTAAATAGTGAGGGTGTTATAATAAGTCTTTCATCTCCGCTCTCCGCTTATTTAGATTGGTTTGGTCGGTGTTAAGAACCTCCACTAGCTTTGCCAATTTGTTTATCTAGGTGTAAGAAAATTCTATATTAAAAATATCCCCCTCTAGTAGGATTTGAATCTGAAACCTATTGCGTTCAGCCTAGAACGTCATGAATTTGTTAACTTTTTTTTTTTAAATTAACAAAAAGAACTTTAAATAAATTTATACCTACTATACAATATATCATATATGATTTTTTGAAGCTAAAGTGTTAATGTCAATATATACTCACATATGTATGTGAATGATACATTCGCGAATTTTAACGCTTTTAATATCAATAATGTATGTTGACACACCTCGTTTGCGACCTAAAGACACGAAAAGTACATTAGTTTTATGTTTAGTGTAGCTTATAATTTAGTCAATTGTTATTTTTATTACAGGTCATATGCAATTAAAAATATATATGTATGACATTATTGCAAAATTTAAAACCATAAAACAGTATTACGAGGTCATCGTAGAACAGTGTGACATCATTTAGCAGTAAACACTATAGTTGTGGGTTCAATTCCCACTCGGGGAATTATTTTTTTACTGCCCCGCCTATGTTCCGCTTTTCAACACACAAATATATTGATTCAGGTAAGTGAGAAACTGAGTGTCTTGACACTGTGTAGCTACTCTCTGCGTTCCCAGACAGACGCAAAATTGAAACTTTACAATCGTTCAATCGGTTGAAAAGAAAATTTTAAATTGTTAAGGATATTCTACGTTATATGTACTGTGTATAGAGCCCGAGGCCATAACCATTTATAGAAACATTTGTTTATATGATATTGGAAATGTCCAATGTCTTCCGATCAGAATAGACTGAACGTGCACACCGCATATGAAACTCGAACGTGAGGTCCATTCCCCTAAGAATAGGTATGCATCCAGCTCTTACCATCTAAAGGGCTACCTTTATACGGTATTATAGGTGGACTATTATTGTAATTTGCCGTGTTTTTCTTTATATGACTAATATTCTATTCTTTATATAATATTTATATAGGTATTAAACAATCAGCCTACGTACGTGAAAGTTCATCTGAAAATGTACAGAATCAAATTAAAAATTATAATTAAATTAATTAAAACACAGCAGTGTAGGGACCCAAGTGTTAAGGCACTTCGTCCCCCATTTTCCGCCGCATTCCGGAGGCATTGCTTCGACACAACAGCAAATAAATGTAAATAATAAAGAATCAAAGTAAAAATGGTTCATTCATTCTCTTGTATTTGGCTAATAGATAATTCTGTGAAATTACTAATAAGATGTTTAAAACAGTCGCTGCTAGTTAAATAGCTGAGTGCATACTAATTGCAATCACAGATAGTTCCAGGTAGTCTATTATAACGTTTCACAGTTAAACTGATGCTTTTCGTCGTTCCTGGAGATGTTAAAGTAAAATCATTTTCCTCGAATCCCAGTTCAGTAAATATATACAGCGACAATAGTTCATTTAACATTCAGACAGGAGACAAAGTGTCCGACAGGATACCGAGCTTGAGTACACGTGTATAAGTTTCTTCTAGACGACGAGTTTTTGAATTCTCTTTAGTTGAAAACAAGTTGTTTATTTTTTGTTCTCTATTTTTGTCTTCTTATGGCTTAACTTAGAAGTACTTGAAGAAAAAAAACAAGACTTAGAAGTTGTTTTAATATCAGTTTCACGCTTTATCCCGCTTTCACTTTCCAATTTATTCTGGAAGCATTGAATAGCAGAACTCAAAGCCGCGCTTGGTGTCGCCACCAGAGTGAAGAAATGGACCCAAGGGGACCAAACAACCAGTCGCGTTTACAGTCACATTTTGAGCCCCTGTGTCACAGGCCAGCTCTAGAACATGATGATTGCTATAATATTACAGTCTAAACTTTAAGCTCTTCATTAATATTGACATTTATGAGAATTCATATTAACATAAACAATACGTATAAATATAATTATACGCTCGTTCTATTAGTTCCAAATCCAATTAGTTTAACGCAAACTTAACTTGGTCCGCTTTCAGTGACATATTATTACAAGGGTACTATTCAGGTATAAGGGCCATTAAAGTTATATAAATAGGGGATACATGTACCGTGGTTGGCGAATATATAAATTATAGAGGAGCAACGACATATACGACAAGATTATAACTTGAAAATATATATTAGAGATTCCATTATGCTACGCTTGATATTATTCATCCATTAATGGCCGCCCCTCCGCCCGCTCGCGGACTGTAATCTGAAATTCAAAATTTTGTTGAAACAGATAAATGGAAAGAATATCCACCATTAAAAGTGGATGACAAATGATATTTCGATGTGGAGGTATTTTATGCGAATTTTATGAATACTCGAGACAGATTTGAGGCGGGCTTTCACTTGAGGAAATGATGAATTGACAACAGATCAAAACGTCTATTTTTTGACAGTTGACAGTTGCTTCGTAAAATCCATTAGTGAGATTTTTTCCAGCATCACGCTGTATCCCGCATGTAAAAAGGTAGACAGAAGGAGCGTGTTGAGTGGCGAAAATGAAAATATAAAATATTTAGTTTCCTCAAGTGAGAATCGAACTTACGACCTGTAGCAGTCACACGCTTGTGCCCCTGCTCCACGACTGGCCCCTAATTATTGAAATGTTTGATTAAAATATGGCTGTTTTATAAAGAGCTCATTGTGCTTCACTTATTTTACCTTTGTCTCAGAATTCGTGAGCACGAAACATTATTCTGAAAACTAAAGAGCATCGCTATAAATAAGAATAGCTCGAATAATGAATTTAAATGTTATTCAATTAAATGCACATGAATAATTCAGCAAAGAATGCTAACGTAGAAAAGAATGCCAACCTTCGTCGCAGTCTTAAAGATTTCTTGGAGCGAGTAATTAATTACTTTTTAGTGATATAACGAGATAGATTTTACTGCAGTCGCTAGAAAACAAAGATATCCAGGAAGCGAATGTAGACCAGTTTTTGTTGTCCGCTTTGTGAATTATTCATTTTATCCTTATTTATTATCTGTTGTATAATATATGATTAAAACATTTTATTAGAGAAGTGAATTGATTGATTAAAATTGTTTTTTAAATTTAAAATTCCTGCAACATTTTATAGCGACAGCTCTAACAACCACTGTGCTGTTTTAATGAGATTGTATGCGAGAGATCTTTAAAACATTCTGCGAAGGCACATAGCTTTCATTACAGAAATGTTTTTCCGCAGTTGTATTCTATAATAATTTCCTGATCTCAAATAATGTTATTTTATAACAAACCGAGTCATAAATCATATATCTTGTACCTTTCTGTACCTGGACAAGTTATACCGTTTCTCATATAAAAGTTTATGAAGCTAAACCTTAAATATATCGTTGTTTGTTAGTATTAATATTTATAAGATAGGACTTTTGAATACAACATTTATTTAGTAAAACAAACACATGTTGAAAATAAAATGTCCACATTGTTCTATTTTGCTTAGATCTACAAGACAATGGACTCTATCTAAATAAATTCAACATTCTAAATTAACTATATTAATTTCTTAAAATATGTATAACTAAAATGATAAGTTATATTCAAAAAATAAAAGAAAACGGATTGACCTATTATGAATAAATCTTCAAATGGTTGCCAAAGTGTAAATAAATATGTAACAGATACTTTTAGGATATTTATTGTTTAATTAACGACAATAAATTTGACGCTTCTGTTTTATTGGGGTTTTATTTGAATAAAAAAAGTATGATATAACGATCCCTTCGGTGAATGATCACTTAACATTTATTTTTAGTACTTATAATGGGCCATAATTTAACTCAAAACCTGAGATACGGCTTAACGTCATGATAAGGAAAAATGGAATCTGGCAGAAATTTATATTCTATCTATATTAAAATCTCACTCGTAAAGCACTCTCCCCCGCTTTAATTGATTCCATTATTTATAACGTTCTGACAATATTTGTTATTCGAAAGTCTATTTTCTTTTCTGCTATTTCATTTTCATAATTTTCCAGATTATATAGTTTAATTTAATTAGACAAATCCCGTGATCGTAAAAAAGAAATAGAAATAAGTGGTCCATAAAAAAAACTCTTTGTCGTATAGAAAAATTGATACAAACGATTTTTTTTGCCTAACAATAGAATTGCTTATCCAGTTGTTTTCTTGGAAATATTATTCGTGATAAAAGAAAAACTAATTTAACACAGCTCCATAAAAGGCGAAACAAACAGATCTGAGTAGATAGAAGAATATGAGAAATGTCCCAACCTAGCATATATTTGTTTACATCTAAGACAGTTAACTTCGAAGTAAATTATATTATATTCACACGGACCATAAACATGGTATTTCTTGGGACATTTGAGAAAAGATTGTAGACATGGAAGTGGAGACGGCACGCCACGGAAATATGTTTGCGCTAAAACTGTGGATCGTTAAGTTAAACGCGCACTGTAGTTTTATGCTTGCGATAAAAATAAGCCACCAAACTGGAATTTATACCGGTACATTGTCAGATGGTTATCCTGTAAAATTATGTTGTTGTTATATAAATTTGTCAACAGAGCAAACGACAATGTTAAAATTTTTTTGTCAAATGTGCACTTAAAATACATAAATAATATTAATAAATATAGAAGTGTTGCCTGTCGTTAAAATTGCAATTTCAATTAAATAATTATTTATATCTTGAACAAAAATAAACGTATGAATACGTTCTAGAAAGCCTTATTATTACTAAATTATAAAAGCATAAAAATTACATTTTATTTATTATGATTTCTTTACTAACTGCGATTTTAAAAAAATCAATTAGATATTATATTATTTTACAAGCTGGCCACACTAAATTTGGAACAACGATCGTAACACTTTTAGGTGTCACATATGTAAAGCGAATACCTATAAATTTCCTCGCGTTAAACGCCATTGAGCGGGCCGAATAAAAAGCTAGTGCGCTGGAGCCCCAATGTCTGTGATATATGGGATATGTTAGTGGCCCCGTCCGAGCCCGTCCTCTACCGCCATAATAAATTTTGTGACAAACAATATTCCCTGTCCTTTGTCTGGCCGCGGGTGGACATCGATCGTCTGTGGTAGTACCGCAGTCTTGTCTTTTAAGGTGCTTTTCTTTTCTGGATAAATGCTTTTGCAAGCACAGCGTGCAATGAAAATATTAAATCATATGGCTTATATTCCTAATGTTAGCAATTATTGATTTGTATTAAATGGTAAAATGTTTTTTTTTTCATTTTAGATTAAATTTAGAAAAACAAATTAATTTTTTTATTTATAGTTACTGGAAACGAAGCCTGGTTTGCGAAATGTATTGTATAACATTGAATAATTTCGTTTCAAATATGCAGCTAACGCCATCTCTTTATAATGTACTGAACTTGTATACATATAATAACGTAAGTTACAAGGCTGTTTTTGTATGTAATTAATAAAGAGTATTTTTTGCATTTTTATATGCATTGATAAATTTATTTTCATAAACACTACTAGTAACACTTATTAGCGTTTTTTTTTTATATTTTAACATAACATCACCAACATTTTTCTTCGAAACTTTTACCCATGAAGGCTTTATGGAGAATAATTACGCTAAATTTCTAATCTATAAAAAAAATTACAATTTGTATGTTCTACTAAACTTACTTAAATTTATATATTTTTTTACTCCCGGAAATAAAAAGCCCAATAAACACTATGGAATACGTTGAATTCATATAAATTAATCCACTCACGATCTTCCCACAAATAATCTACCGTGAAATATCATATGAACAAATTTCACGCTTTAACCCGAATAAAAAATAGATTGTACGACGTAATCGTCTCCATATAATTTCCATACCAGGATGCGAGTAGGTAATGATACGAATAGAAATGAGCTTAACTTAGAAAATATTACTTTTTGGTGGTACAGAAGTCATCATCATTATGTTTATCAATTGTACAAGACTTGGAGCAGTACCGTTGTGGCGCAGTGGTTCTGAGTTCGATTCACGGAGATCGGAGATAAATCTTCTTTTTTAAATTTCTTTTTTCTCTTTTTTTAATTTCTTTGCTTTAGTATTTATTCTCGTCTTATAACATGATGTTTATAAAAAAATCCGTAACTGCCAAGTGATAGAAAAGACAAGACCAAAAACTTTAAAGAAAACGTTTCTATTGGTCTCTGGGGAAAAACTAAGAAAAGCTCCCTCCAAGAGGTCGAATTTAAGTTTACCCATGTCTGTAACTGTAAGAAAAAAAAACACATATTTAAAATACGTATCTTTAAAGAATAAAATAAATGGAAAATAGTGACAACATGTTCATTTCAGGATACATGAATAAACACCATGATTTTGGGTTCAAATTTCACTCGGAAGAAAATATATTTTAATTAGAGATCCCAGGTCTATTTATTCAAAATTATACAAAGATATATCCTTATGTTTCTGTTCAAATTCTGTTCAAATACTTTTTTATATATACTATGACCATCGTAGCGCAGCGACACATCTGACTGTAAACGAGACGATCTTGGGTTCGATTCCTACTTAGGTTAATAAATAATTTCCATTCCTATTCCTCTCTAATCCGCGGCCTTGAACTCCACTCAACACGCAATATCTCGAAAATTCTGGGAGACGCGGAGTACAGAGTGGCTTGACACTAGGTTCCCTCTATCCACTATATTTACATAATTAGATGAAATATTTGAATACGGCAAAATATTTAAATGATTATATTAATTCAATACAACGTGACATTTGCAATCTCGTGTGAATCCAACATTTGTGGGTAGGAGCTATCATCTTTTCGGTATTTGAAACGTGGGTGCGCGTTTAGAATCTATTGTTCTTATCTCGACAGTTCAGTGCCGCGCCCTTCGAGCTTCGTGCCGCTGACTCATTGCGATGCTGATCAGAACACCTCATGGGCTTGCGAAATTACTGTTTCAACTTAAATCGTGTCGAGGAAGTTCTCTGTGGTTGCCTTTGTAATGTTTTACTGAATTCTTGTAAAATTGAGTTATTTTCGCTATTAGTAATGTTGTTATGTAGGTATATAGAGGTTTTCTTTTATAGTATTTTTTATCGATTATGGTATTTGATGAGATATTTGTTTAATGAATACCTATAAAATTAATTATGTTGTAAATAGCAAATAATATTTAAATAACCTTTTTTTAGCTTCGCGCTGTATCACGCATATGGCAGGGTAGACAGAGAGTACAAGTAGAACGTCATATGCCATATTTTGGTTTTACATCTTTAATATACTATTAATCACTTTTATCCAAGAAAAGAAACGTCACAGTAAAATAACAGACTAAAAATGTTTGTCAGACGAATCAACCAATTAACAGAATATAATAACTTTTATTATCTGTATTGTTAAAAATTAATCAGATAATGCTTTTTCAAACAAAATACCTAACCATAGTATCCATATGGTAAATTTAAGTAAAATATAACTCAAATGTAAATCAAATGCCGAATAAATTTTGTGTTCATAATTCTTAATTGACATTCGTTGGTTGACACGAATTGGACCTTTGCCTTTTCAGAATTGACTTTAAATCGAGATGTGAACGAATCAACAAAACATAAATCCGCTGGACGTTACAACGGGCTGATTAAAATTCCTCGCGCTGTCCCGCGAGTGACGGTAAATGTTACCGGGATCTAAATATGCTTTACGAATTTGTTTGAAGGTTTTTTTGGTGGAATGTGGGTTCGAATCCTAAATCCTAGTAAAAAACTATGTATAACATGAACGTTTCCTCGGTCTGGCTTAATAAATAGTGGGAATAAGTTATACCACTCAACACGCAACGTCACGTCGGACTCACCTATGAAGGGTTCCGTAGCAACATCTATAGATAAAAGGGACGATCAGTTTTATATATTTATAGTTATAGTTATTGATCATAGTATTTATATAAATGACAAAATTATATTTGCGGTTTCTGATAATCACGAAAATTGCAGTTCTATAGCTATACTTAGGTGTAGATAGAGACTGTAAAGACTTATTAAAATGTTAATAAATCATTAATTCACTTTTTTACTTATATCATTTTATTTTGGAGTAGATATTTATATGAGAGCTAAGAAAAAGAAATGTTAGCACTTCTTAAACAATAACCCAGAAAGAAATACAGGAAAATGCTGCAAGAATAAGCATATCAGTGCAATGTGCTTGAACCAGATGCATGCAGATCACGTCAAAGTAGTAAAATAATAAAACTTTATCCTTCACGTCACCATTTTGAATAAAATGCAAAACGTGCCTGGGCTGCAGCCAACACGCGCAGCACCCCGCGTGAACCACTGCGAGGTTCTCTTATGTTTATTTGAAACACTTGTTTCTCTGTGAAAATCATATAAATTTACTTTATTTATTTGTTGAATTTCAACAATTTGACGCCATCGTTATTAAATAACAATTTTTATTTATTTGTTTATATATACTTTATTGCACAAAATTACAAAAAACAATGTACAAAAGGCGGGCTTAACGCTAAAAGCATTCTCTCCCAGCCAACCTTGTCATGTGGGATAATAAGTATGCAGGTGTGCAGAAGTAAAATATACATACATATACATACATATACATCCAATACATATATAAATATACATATAATAAATAGTTATATATATTATATTAAAACAATCGTTTGACTAAATGTTTGACATCGATAAATAACTGTAAGTTGGTCTAATATTTACAATATATATTTCAGCCGACCACTGAGAACACAATGTCTCCTAAAAGAACTAATAACGAAATAGATAACTACCCTATAAGTTATTGGGCAGATATCTATTTAAAAAATATATATTTATTAGGTAAACTAAAACTAAAGAAAACATTACTATGAGGGTAATTGATCTACCGAGGCTGAGAATGTACCGAGACTAAAATTTCACGCCCCGCGGAACGTTTACAATAGATAATTATTTTCAATATATTAAATGCTATATTTATTTGAGGCCAGTCGTGGTTTAGGGGCATAAATTGTTTGTTAACGCGACAAGTTGTGGGTTCGATTCCCACTCGACGAAATGAAATATTTAATATTTTCATTTCTTCAGTCTGAATTCCGCCACTCAACGCACAATGTTTCAGAATTCGGCGGAAAATGATAAACGGAGTTTCTTAACACTAGGTTTCCTCTGCTTACCCTGCTGTGAAGCTGAAAAAAAATCGTATATTTAAGGCCGTTCTGACACAATGGGATAGGGTAGGACTGTAAACGAGAGTCGTGAGTTTAATCTCCACTCTACGGAAAGATGATTTTAGTTTCCTTGTTTTTTTTAAATGTCTACAAAATAGATATAATTCCATAAAAATACTTAATAAAATAATAAAAGATTATAAACTCATTAAAATACGTTCTTTTTTATAGCAAAGTGCGTTGGTGATGTCTTGTTTCCAATAATTTTATAATTGATCTGCCTATTGCTCTCGTCTGGGTACACTCCTATTTTTTTTTCTTTATTTTCTATCTGAACTTAGAAAGGGAGAAGTTCCTATTTTTAGTTGAGAATAAAAGCAACTTTCAAATATCTACTTGAAGTACATTTAATAAATTCCTCATTGCGGTACAATATTACCTATACTGTTTAACTGTATATTGTACGTATGATCATACTAATATTATAAATGTGAATGTAAGCTTGTTTTTTATGTTTTCACGCCAACACTACTCAACCGATTATCATGAACCTTTATACTTATATTCTTAGAGGTATTAGGAAAGATATAGGAGACTTTTTTTATTAAAAACATATATCCTTTGGTTTTAATATAAAAATAAAGTTTAGGCAAGCGAAGCCGCGTTTGAGTCTCTGTATATGTATAAAAACGATTGCATTCATGATTTCGCAAGCGAAGCCCCACTGGATCGCGGGTAAACATACTCGTATAAACAAAAGAGTAATATAAGAGTTCATCTGCAAATTTCTCATATTTCCTATATTTTCTCTCATTTAACTGAAATATTTATCTACCGAAACTTGAATGATAAATTTAATGACGGTTCTGTTTGTGAACAATAAGAAATTGTCGACATAAATTTTATCGGTCATTCGTTTCGAGTGCGGCCACTATACAATCACGGGCCAATATTTACACAGCGCCGACATCTTTGATGTCATTCGCTTTTATTATAGAGTACCTATTAATAAGTCATATTTTTGGTTTAAAAAATACTTATATTTATAGTCTAGTCCAATTTAGAGGCCAGGCTAGAGGTCAGTCAGTAATAAACGCGATTGTGGATTCGACTCCCCGATTTCAGAGGAAAGTGGAGAACGGAATGTCTTAGCACTAGGTTCTCTCTGCCTACCCTGATGTGTGCGGGATATAGCATGAAGCTAATGTATATTTACAGTAAAAAAGAAATACACTCATAAATTTTATTATTAATAGATACAACATGTATCATGCATTCATAGCAAGAAAATATTATAATTAAATATTTCAACATACCATAAAAATTATATATTCCGCATTCACATTTCTAAGGCGGAGATTAAAGCCTTCATAAGACGTCTGAAAAATCTGTAAAGAGGCTTACGCTTCCCGTATTGAATAAAATCTCATAAAACATTTCCTAAATCCCGCTTTAAGTCCCTATTATATGAGAGGAATCCGGAAAATACTTCTCATATCGATTCTCTGCACGTTGAGTACTTTTATGATTATGAAAGTGGAAAACAGAGTTGCTAATCACTGAACATCAATAGGTACATACCTTCCAAAACGTAGAAAATGCCAGGTAAAAACAATAAAATTTATACATATATATAAAGGTTTAGTGCGGCCATCCTGGGACAAGGGTACAAAGGTGTGACTGTGACGCGATGGTTGTGGGTTCGATTCCCACTCGAGGGATTGAATTATTATTTCTTAATATTTTCATTTTTGCGCTCTGGTACCAAGGCGAAAGCCCGGCGTTAAGTTCCACTCAACACGCTTTCGTACTTACAGTGGTGAAGCTAATTTTCTTATATAGTCTACAATACTCTACAATATTACATATCTGCATTACTGCTACAACAGTTCAAAAACTACGCCGTAGCACCAGTAATTAGTGAATAATATTATTGCCTAACATTTAATATAGTATGTAGACCGTAATAATATATATCTAAACGGTCTTATGAACAATATTTATTCAGTCAGTCAATGTGTCTGTCTAATAAGCGAAGTAATATATTGAATATTGTATGGAAGTAACGCAGCTGCTACGCCTCGCTGTCGATATAATATTTGAGAGCTAATATGGCTAATATGAAATGAAAACCAGAATAGTACTGTTATATATATACTCCATAAATTACATGGCTTGAGTTATTGTGCAGGTAGATTTTAATTATATTTGATTATAAGAACATTTTGTTTGAGCTCGTCGTGGAACAGCGTGTGACTGTAGCCAAGTCGGTTGTAGGTTCAATTCCCACTCAGGGAAATAAGCTCTGGTAACAAGGCAACGCGGCGTTGATTTCAGCCTTGAAAATTCGGCGGAAAGTGGAAAACGAAGTGTTTTAACACCAGTTTCCTCTGCCTAATCTGCTATATGCATGAAGCAAAAAAATATTAAATTAAATTTTATTAAACTTCTGCTACTCTACGTTCGTAATTCTTATTAACTTGTGAAAATATATGTTATTTTAACTTCATATAGATCATCAATATTATATTTTGTTTTTAAATCCTCCTCATCATTATTTATGCTGTCAATAACGTCTCTATAATCTAAAATTTATAGAAAATTCATAGAGTTGAATACAATGAATCGTTGATCTCGTATGATCTCCAAAGACCCACGTTCCTGTGTAAGCGTACGCCTCATTAAATTTTGTTTGAATAGAGGGATGAACCAGCCACCTACGACTAGCCGGTCAGAAACCAACCCTGTAGCGTCCGCAGTGTGAAAAAAAATGTTTACAGATTCGTTTTTATTTTATTACTTACTGTTAGTGTTAGTAGAGGCCGTCGTGGCGCAGCGGCACAAGGGTGTGACTGACACGCGGCGGTTGTAGGTTCGATCCCCACTCGAGGAAGTGAAATATTTATTTACGTTTATATTTCCATTTCTCAAAGCGCGGCGTTGAGTTCTGCCACTCAACAGGAAATGCCTCCAGAATTGGGCAGAAAGTGGGGAATTGGAGTTTCTTAACACTAGGTTCCCTCCGCCTACCCTGCTGTGTGCGGGATACAGCGTGAAGCTATCTTAAATTTGTAGTCTTAAATTAACAGTAGGTATATCTAATCTATGATGAAATATTCTGTATTTCTCTTATAAATATTTTCACGAAAGTTGTAATCGGGATTTGCAATCGCAAGAAGTAATAATGATCAGCACCAAAAAAATGGTTATTTTTAAATTACCAAAGATTTCAGTATCTGATATCGATTGAGTCAGTTTTTATTAACAAAATTTACATAAAATATTAATTGTGTCCATATTGTTGTCATTGATGGCGACAGATTGCAGGAAAAAAATATAAATAACATGAAATTTACTACGAAAAATAATAACTTTAATTTATAACAAAATATATAGGCAATTTCCATTGATAGTTTTCCCCAATAGGTGGAAAGTGGAGTTTGGATTGACATATCGCTGGATACCAAGGAAAATACTTGCTTAAAGCAGGACAGACATTTTGTACCTAGTGCCAAGACACTCCGCTATACACTTTCGCCATGTGTGTGTTTTTTTTATTTTTTATATCACAATTGCCAATAAATGCTTATTTCGCTATCCCTACAATAATAACGTATGCATCAGCTGAATGAATAGTTCCAGACGGGAAGAGCCACAAACATTACCGCCATCACCGCGCCCATCTCGCGAGTAAACAGTTCTACAATACAGAAGGTTCAGTAGGTACAGCAGCCCTTTCACACACACACGAATCTTACTTCATTCAACCCTCAACCCCTCGATGTTTCCCTCTTGAGATTACGACCCTTGCCGCGTTATGCAGTTTCATAAGCACATTTCAATTTCATTCTTTATGGCTTTTTTTTACCGAACAGACGAAGATTGAAATTTATACAGGCTGATTTGAAATTTTGTATTTTTTTTTTATTATCAATTCCACATTATTCGGAAAATGTAATGTGAATTAAAAATACAGTAAGAATAAATGAAAATTTTACCGCATGTAATAAGCACGGAAAACCACGAGTCCGTTGCGTCTAATGTGGAAATTAATTATAAATAAATTATTTATTGTATAAGTTTGGTTCCTTGAACAAACCAAAGCTTATATTATTAGAAACTAGTTATATTAAGAACCTGGTGCAACCAGTATATTTGTGTTATACACTAATGAGTAGCTAAATACCAGGTGAACCTGCATTTTGCTATTTGGCCGTAACCACAAAATGGCTGACCCGCATTGATTAAGATTGCTCATCGTATGCCCTCGTGTATTTCATTCAAACATTCCCATTTCATCATCGAAACCTGTTTCATTAATTTAATTACTTTCAAATTCAATTTTTTGTTGTAAATGAATGGAAGTGTCTTGTAGAATTAAGGTTGAGATCGAAAAGGTATAATCTGTATCATGTAATCAATTGTATTTACAATTATATTCAAATTGAATTTAATTGGAATTGGATTCTAGTAAAACATAGATTACAATATTGTTATACTTATTATATATCCGTAAAAAATTGTGAATTACCTTTTAGAGAACTAGAAAACACAATTCAAATAATTTTCTATTTCTATTTTACATATGAAATTCAAATAGGTACCTATATAGGTAGGTACTTGTCCTATTATATAAATGACAAAACCCAACAATAACCAATTGAAGCATTCAAAATTCAATTACATCGAATTATGTTCTAGTCAATTATAATAGTCGCCTTAGCAGTACTATAGTAGTTCAATGAGGCTCTTGGAGGGACGTATGTCAGAACTCAATACGTTAGGAGAGGCATCCAAGCCGAATTCCCTTGTAAATTGGCATCTATTGTGCCAGTCCAGTTACTCTGCCATAGCTTGCAGTATTGAAAGCGTTTGAATGCTTAGCAAGTTCCGATTGTAGACTGTATGAGCAGACTATTTGTATGTATGTATGACCAGTAAACGTGATGATAGTATAATTCTATTACGCCGCTCGTTATAATATTATGTATTTTTAAATGAAAGAGTTTAGTTTTATATAATTATTCAATATAGATCCTAATCGATTTTTTATTAGTATTTTTATATGAAAATATATTTCGGTACATACATTATGTATATTATAAAATATGTGAAAGCATTCGGATTGTGCCTAAGTCTATTTACTTTTATTATCTTTCATTCAACCTCACGTAGCTAACCAATCATGAATTACCAATTAATTTCCGAAAAAATCTATAAAATAACCAGATTTCCTTCCAAATATATATTTTTTAATATAAGTAAAAAGCAGAATATCTAAGAAATCTTTAATGTACTTGTATGAGCTTTCTAACATAAGAATTATTCTTAATTTTACACCTACTCAAAAACAAATTACCATAAACAGGTATTAAACTTAGGCATATACATTATGTGCTGATTTTAAAATTTTTCACTTTATTGCAAAGTGTTATATATAAGACGGTCATTTTTTAATATAAAATCTTACTTTATAACTTCGGCTTAATTTATCTTCCCTCCGAGGACAACGTAGACGAGACTTAGATCTATTAATATTGCTTAACGTTCATTTTTTTATTAAGATAAGGATTCTAAGTTTAATAATATATAAATGAAATTATATTTGTGTACTTTAAAGAATAATAACATATAACAGTGTTATATTTGCCAACCACATACAAGGCCATTCGTGGCACAGGGCACAAGCGTTTGATAGTGAACGCGACAGGTTGTGAGTTCGATTCCCATTCGTGGAAATGAAATATTTATATTTTTCATTTCTTCTTTCTGGTGTCGAGATTGAAACCAGGTTCCTTCTGTGCGGGATACAGCGTGAAGCTAACAAAAACGTATTATAAGCAAAGCTAGAAAATTACTTATCAAAATTACAAAAAATAATATAAATATGAATGAAAAATAAAACATTGTGAGCTTTTATTGAAATGCTAATATAATACATTACGATAAACATTGTTGTTTATTTAGGGTTGTTCGGCTTAACTGATTTCCATAGTAAACAATTTACGGTCTCCCAAAACAATTAGCTTATACAATAATTATTTCTGTTATTAATAAAAATTAATTTGTTAATTATTCCCCAGTTCATTATGGCTACAAGAATAATTTAGTTAATTTTTGTCAAAAAATATAAGTGAAATGAACATTTACGTTTACGTTTATACAGAACATAAATAAATTTTAAATTACAACAAAACCTCAGTAAATCGAAGCATATTTATTCTAAAGCAATATTTTACCGAATGAATACAGCCGCGCGCCGTTGAAATGAAAAGCGACCGCGAACTCTGATGTAGCATTTTAACGATTAGTTATATCGATTCGTTGGCTATTATATTCGTATCAATTATCTTTTATTTTCCAGTTTTACCATCACGCTTTTTTTTACATTGCTGTGAAGGATCTTACTGAATAGGTAGAGAAGTCTAGTGATAGGATACTCGGGTCTCCAATTTCTACTTGATTTTCAATTAATTGCATGTTGAATAGTTCATATAATAATATAAATAGTGAAGCGAAACCCTGCGTTTTTTCACCAGAGCGGCGAAATGAAAGTTACATAACATAATTCCCCTCGAACGGAGTTTGAACCTAAACCTTTTCTCTGTGGCACGATGGCCTCTATCCTATTTTTTTAATAAAAATAATAGACATTTTTTTAATATTATCATTTGTGAAATTGCAATTATGTAACATGGCAGCGAGCTTGCACATATCATTTATGTCAGACATTGACTTTGATAATAAGAATAACGATCGAACTTGATAATGCTAATTACAAGTTTCGGCAAATCAATTATACGCAATTATAATTATATATATTTTTTTAATAGTTTATGGATTATAAAAAAGAGTAAGACCTATTAAACGTTAATTAATTAAATTAGGAAAATTAATCCATTAGCTAACAACGTCTTTTTAAAAATATAAAGAATATATATTTAAAATATTGTGTATTTCATTGCAGGTATTCTCATAGTCACGTCTTACAAAATGCTGTTCCAGCATTGTCTGTTCCAGTCGTGAAATTAAAGTGAAGAAACGTAAACAGAACCATGGATCATCGGATATTTATCTTTTTGGCAGTATTTGCCCATTTTAGTAAGTATTTTTTTTTATTATATAAATAGTAAATTATTTATATTGTATATTTATTTTATAACAATAACAAATTAAGTGAAAAAAGGAAATATCAATGGAGTATTGAATATTGGGCAACGTTAGGTCCGAAAATATAATTCTGAACAAACGATGCATACAAAACAGAGAAAGGATGAAAATGTTCTGCGCAAAGTAATTGAAAACACATAGATTGGAGTGGGCGCTCGTCCCGCTCGTATCTAAGGTAGACTATCTCAACCCACTTGATGGCAAATGGCCCGGAAGTAACAAGGATATAGCGACACGACCCAGCCAGAATTTTGTTATCCAATTTCTATGTGAAAATGCAACATAAATTTGTATTTGGCAACGCACAAAACATTGCGTCTACCTCATATAATATAGTGAAGTCAATAATTTTACTAGAAAATTTTATTTAAAAGTTTAAAGCATTTTAAATTAAAAAAAAACATATATCACTAAGTTTATCAAAAAGATGCAAGAAATCGAAATTCAATAAATTTATTTAAGTATGACATTAAAATTCCATTATATCTTGTAAAAGTTTTTCAATATACACACTAAGGGAAAGGAGTTCAGTTCACACGTCATTAAACAAGCAACACGCGTAGACATGAGAATATTTCATATCTCCTCTCTAAGAGCGAGGATTAAGTAACACACGATTTACCAATCAATGGTATTGAAGTAATACTCGTATATTAAGTACTAAAATACTTTTCAGCTCAGAATCTTTTACGCTTCGTATAAGTTTCTTATTTATCGTTTCTTCGCAATATACCAATATTCCATTTAAAATTTAAACATTTTTTTTTTAAATAAATTAGATATGATATTTTTATTTTAAAATGCAAAATCTCAATTACAGGTTGTACATTGGCACAGAGTCCATTTTACGATGGTGGACCAAAAGCAGCAAACCCAGCGCCAGTGGGTAACTTCTTAACACAAACTGTTTACGGCTTCCTTGATTTCACAACCACAATAGGCAATACAGTAATGGTTTTCTCACCGCAGTCCGCTCCACCACCAGGTAGTATAGTTTTAAATTTGAGTATCCAAATTCTAATATTAAGTTCGAATTACTATAAATAATATATTTTTTTAGTTTTAAGATTTACAGGTATACAAAATATATTTTTTATTCCTAAATGTAAAATAACATAATAATTTTTGGATAGCAGAATTTTGTAAAAATCTCTTTACAGAGATGCTGACAACACAAATAAGTTGTAACAAACGTGGTAGTCAGAGTGGGTTCAAATCCCGCTACATCCAAAAAAATATATTTCTTTCCTCCTTGTAGACACTTAATATTTAAGAAATCTAACTTTTATTTCTTTATTTAGAACCACCGTCAACTGAAAAATCTGTTCAAGAAAACATTATAGAAACTAAACCACCACCAATAAATAATGTCAAACCTGA
This sequence comes from Heliconius cydno galanthus, assembly GCA_036379175.1. Lineage (NCBI taxonomy): Eukaryota > Metazoa > Arthropoda > Insecta > Lepidoptera > Nymphalidae > Heliconius > Heliconius cydno. The sequence continues at coordinate 719,483 of JAKRZM010001275.1, forward strand.
AGCAATCAAGCCCAGCAAAACTGTGGACAAGGATACAACAAACAAAGCGGGAATTCCAATAGGTGCCTCCAGCGCTATTTCAGTTATTAGTTCTCCTCCTAAAATTGATATTATAAATATACCGAAATCTGTGGCAAAAGAACAAAAGCAAATTATCACAAAAGTAGAAGTCTTCGCAGGACCATCTAAAATAGTTGATAGTAATGCTGCCAAACAATTAGCTAAAGCCAACAAACAATTACCACAGCCGAAAAAGCAGCAACCGAAGAATCAACCAGTGAAAAGTGTGACCAATATCGTAAGCAGCAAAGTAGAAGTGAAACAAAACCCCGAACCATCTTTAATAGTTAATTCAAAAGTGAACAGTGTGGTTGAAATCAAATCAAGTGAAAGCGAAGAAGAGCCAGCAATTCTAGTGTCAAACAACATTAGAGAGCCAGAATATGACTACTTATCACGCCAGCCATCTGAATTTGTAGAAGAAACTTATAGAGTTATCAACTTACGTCCATCTAAAAGTCATGCGCAGAAGCCGAAAAATAATCTTAAAAATAGGCACCAACCAACTCCACCACCTGATGATGAAGAACATCCTATTGGACTAGTAACCACACTTGGCGGAACGATAGTTAAAGATGGCCTGACAACAGTCCATGAAACCAGTGTCATAGGGACTTACATTTCTGGAAAATATGCACAAGTACTAAATAGCAACTCAAAAATCTTACAATCTGGACTTAAAGGTAAAATATCCCCCAGTCCGTCGCATCGAATAATGAAAACAGTAGCACCGGCGATAACAAAGAATCATCGTCACAACTTGGAACCGACGCCATCAATTAATGATGATGACACCGGTTTCAGTAAAACAACTCGAAGACAAACAAGCAGTGGCAGCTCCTTTAAGAATCGTCTCAGATCGCAAAACAATGAAAATGATAATACCCCGTCACCACCACCAAGCCAGGGCAAAAAATTTAAAAATAGGAACTCTTCTCAATCTCAACGAACTCAAAGGTACGTATAATACAATACATCACTCATATACGTCATAAAAATGTGAAAACTGAACGGAAAGATTACATTACCTTTATTTACATTTAGCTTATTATACTAACCTATCTTATATAGCGTAGCTAAGAATAGTCATCAAACTTACATTGTATGAATAAATCATTCATTTGTTTAATATACGTAATATTATTAATTTTATTAAACAACCAAAATAGTAATTAATCAATATGTATTTTCTAAAAATAAGAAAATATAATTATAATCATTGCCTGCATTTTTTGCGCTTTATTGGTAGGTAGAAGCACTTCATGTTCTCATACATACTACATGCTCTCTTCTATTAAACGCATTTTTTTAAGATATTACCTAAAATAGTTTTTTTATATATAATTAAAATAATTATTTATTAAATAAAGCTATATCTTATTAACAAACCCGGAGGTTATTACTATTCACGTTTAACAAATTCTTGCTCAACGGACTTAGCCATACAATGAAAGTTCATAAAAGTAAATATCATTTTTGAAGTTAAGTTAAATATAGCGCAGCGTAAATTTTCCGTTTTCAGTACACGTTTTCGACCAGCCAAATCTCCTCAACTGGCAACCGTGTCTGTTTTCAGTGAAAGTTCATCACCTTCGTTTTCAAATAGGCGAAAGAGTAATCGCAATTCTGGACATAAAACAACCGTAACACCATCAAGCAATACTGAGAATCAGTCGAAGAGGGGATTCAAACCTCGTATACAACCATCTTCAGTTGAACAGGTGACTCCGGCTCCAACAAGTGTTTATAAATTCAAGCTTAATAGACAACAGGGCTCTGGACGTTGGCAGTATAAAACCAGCCCCAAACCAAAAGTAACTATACGGAAAATGAATGATGATGACCAAACAACCCCAATGAGTGCTGAAGACCAACCGTCTAATGAAGTATCTCCTCAAGCGAGATCAGATAATGACTTAGAACTATCTGGCTCCCAAAGTGGTCCGGGAACGTTACTTGACAATGAAACAGAAGATAATTCCATTGAAAAGCCGCCGCCGGTCGAAACACTTAAAGTAGAGATTTCAACTCCGGCTGATTTCCGAGATGTTTATTACGAAATTGCAACTCTTAAGTCTCCGTATACCTTCCAGGTAATTTTTTTAAGATAATATATAAATTTAAAAAATTAAAATTTACATATTAATATAAAACAATATAAAAGTTAATATAAAAAAAACTTTTATTTATCATATTAGTTCTTAAAAAATATTTTAATAACATTGTAAAATCTTATTATAGACATTAGTAATGTTTGTTTGTTCAACTTCGCACTGTATCCCGCACATTGCAGGGTAGACAGAGGCAGCCACTAGGTTCCCAAGTATTAAGACACTTTCAATCCCCACTTTACTCAGAATTCTGGAGTTATTGCGTGTTAAGACAGGACCGGACAAGGAGCGGACCTCAACCAGGCGGTTTGCTTCTTTACCAGAGCGATGAAATGAAAATATTAAAATTTTCGTTTTCTCGAAGATGAATCGAGTCCACAATCTATCGCACGCTTGTGCCCCTACGCCACGACAGGCCTTAGTAAATGCTATAAAAAAAATATACGTAGAATACAATTTGACCATATCTTTTCATTACAGGTTGGACGCGTGAAAAACACTCGTATTATAACAGTGACTACGACGATAGAAAAGCGAATCGAACCAACAGCTTTGCCTCTGAATTCTCAGATTCCACTAAACGAGCCCTTAACTGAGAACATATTAGCCACAGCATCACCATACGGCAAAGATCACTACTTGTTAGACTCTAGTATAGCAACTCTACCCGCAATAACGCTCTCATCAGATGTTGAAACTCCTCCATTGGAAACTGTAACTGAAACCTTCAGTACAACACAAAACATGCTTAAAACCCACATATTACCAATAGTGAGAGACGCTAACGTGACGAGTAGCCTCACGTTTATCCAAACATACCAAGTCACTAGATTCGTTACAGCAACTAAAACATTACCCCCAATGGATTTCTTCCAATTCATACCGAGCAAAACTTTGAAGGAATTTAATAGTCGACTCGATGAGGCTGGCTCAGAGCTTCATTTAGAGTTGGACTTTGGTGACAGCAACGAAGATGAGGATGGCGTTCCTCGTCGAGTATTCCCACCTGACTTAGACCTCGCGAATATCGGATCCAATTTCGACCTTACCGAAATAGATAAATACAGAGACAACCACTTAAGGCTTAAAAAGGCACACGGACAAAAGAATAATCCTGTAACCGAACCACCAAAACCAGTTACACCAGCTCTGACTCCAGAACAAGCTCAACAATTAGCTTTACTAAGACTCTTAAATCCTGCTGCAGCTGCTCAAATTCCGAACGTAGTGACAACTTCAAAACCTGTTTTGAAATTTGAAACAATATATGAGTCCCACGTAATTCCGCTTTTTGATGGTAAAAATACTATTCAAAGTACAATTTCTCGACCGGTTGCAACTATTACTAAAACTGAATACGAATTAGGAACAAGTAGCTTGCCTGCGTTACCCCTCAACCCACTTTACCCCCAACAACAGTTTACAGTAACTTCGACGCCAGTTGTTCTGAACACTGAAGTCGTCGCTACGAACAGCCAAGTTCTGAAACTGACGTTTGGTGCCAAAACAGTGTACACGACGCTCTACTCCACGAAAGTTGTTCCAACCGTGCTAACGTCGTACGTAACGTCATCCATCCCGATCCAACCGAGTGCAGCGCCTGGTTTCCCTGGATACTTCCCAGCACCTTTCGCCCCCTTCCCATATGTAGGTTAACCTAAAATTGAATATAGCATTAAATATATACTAGTGAAAGTGGTTGTGATGAAAAAAACTAGGTAATACGGCGTGATAAAACTATATCGCGAGTGAGTGAGCTGTAAACTTTAAGGAAGCTCCAAAATTTCACGATTTAAAGCGGCCGTTGATAGTGCATGAAACTTTAAGCTGTAATTCTCTAGTTTTTCGGATGTATGAAGTTGAATCCTAATATTGTAAAATAGGATTGCGTAATGTGTAAAAATTGTACCGCGATTTACTTAAAGACAGTAAATTGTTTGTAAATACTCGTAATTTATATTATTTTTACTTTGTAAATAAGTCGTATTGTATTTTAAAATTAAGTTAAAACGAAAATGTAGATAAAATTATATTTTTACATATTTTGTATAATTGCTTCAATAAATTGATACATATTAAATAATTATATAATTCGTTTGGTTTTTAATTTTCCTTAAGAAATTTAATAGTTAATAGAAACATAAGCGCATGACTGTAAACGGTACAGTTTGTGGGTTCGATTCCCACTCGAAAAAAATATATATTTAATATTATTTTTTTTTCTTTGTCTTTGTTGCAAAGTACAGCGCTGAGTATCGCAACTAAGCACACAATGCCACAAAAATTGAGACAGCATGAAATTGACAAATATATATACCTTCTTGAGGAAGCCTTAACTAGAAGTGTTTTCGAAAAAAATATCAACAAATACATACAATTATATATAAATAAAATTAATTAAAAATTATACATTAAAAAAAAAATTTTTTGCAATGGCATACTTAATACAATTTCATTACAACATATAATTTATTTAAAAAAACATTAAAACTACTAACATAACTTGGGTTAGCTGACTTTAATTTAATAAGTGTAACTAAAAAAACATAACAATTTCCGATTTCTGTTTTCGTAACTAGTAGGTATACTTCAAAAGATGTGATCTTATTTCGTGTATGATATTTTAATTAAAGTCGTCTCATAGCAAACGGGGGCGAAAGAAACAAAGGGCCTTGAGAACTAAGATTAATGGAAGCTGTTTTGTAAACTTAATAAACAATATTAACCTTTAGATTTCGCTTTTCTTAGAATATTAATATTGAAGTAGGCTAGATATTAAACAAACTTTGTATACTGAACTGTTGGAATATTATAAAGTTTCGCTCCTGTTGTATGGTTATTTCAATATTTATATTATGATTTTCCTATATAGAACTCAGCTGTCTCTAATTATCATATTATGTACAGATGGAGCGGAATGATGATCAGGCACTTAATGAAAAGGAATGATGATCAGGCACTTAATTAAAAGAGAATTAAAATTTTATATACTTACTTATAAGTACCTATATAAAATTCCAGAAAAACAGCTTACTAGAAACTTATATAAATAATTCATTTTATTCTTGGAAAACAATCCTTTTGAAAACATACATATTTCATAATTGAGTACAAAGTATCTTCATACATAAGTCAGTACTAGAAAAATAGCAAGAGAACTAAAGATTCAATAACATCTAGGTAAGTTAAAGTTGTTTCTACTTCGTATAAAACTACAAACACGTTGTTCGGTAAACACGCAAAGTAAATAACTTAAAAGTAAAGCCTTATGACTTATAGTATCAAATGTCAGAGCAGTGGCGTAGCTAGGGTATTTGCTGCCCGGTGCGGCTTGGGGGACTTGATGCCCCCTTTCCTGTTGATGAGTTCTAAAAAAAAAAAAGGTAATCATCGACGATGACTCCTAAAAAAAAACAAACTTATCGTCGCCGTTGACTTCTCAAAAAACGTGATCGTAGACGTTGAATTCTAAAAAAAAAAAACGTAATCGTCGACGTTGAGTTCTAAAAAAACTAAATGATCGTCGACTTTGATGCCCCTTTCCTTTTGATGCCCGGTGCGGCTTAGAGGACTTGATGCCCTTTAAAATGGTATAAGGTCTAAAAAAAACAAAGAAAAAACACATTAATCGTCGACTTTGATGCCCTTTTCCTTTTGATGCCCGGTGCGACCGCCCCGCTCGCACCCCCCTAGCTACGCCACTGTGTCAGAGTTCGTTCTTACCACTGTATTTGTAGCTAGCTCACTACTTATGTATGACTTTTGAAAATAACTACATTAATAAATAAAGTAGCATAAGAACCAAGAAATTTGGCTTTGAATTTGCAATTTATTTTGAGGCCGTCGTGGTGCATGGGAACAGGTGTGATACTGTAAACACTACGTTTGTGGGTTCGATTTCCGCTTGGGAAAATGAAATTTTTAATACTTTCATTTTCTCGCTCTGGAACTGGACAAGGCGAAGTGCTTCGTTGAGTTCAGTCACTCAATACCTTGACATTTAGGCGTCGTTTGCTGTCTCAACAGTAGGTTCCTAAAATCTGAAAAAAACTAAAAAGTTATTATTTACTTTCCTATTTTACAACCAATACAAATGCAACGTTAAAAATAATTCTCTAACACGTTTTTACAAAAAAAAAACAGAAACAAGCAAAAAGTTAGCAATCGACACGTGAGATAACGATCGAAATGTCGATATTTCATGTCAACGACATCTCAACGGTGTACGCCGTCGCAGATATGCATGCAGCATCCGCTTTGTTCTGCAGATGACGGCTTTGTCCCCGCCTGATGTGACAATACTGTGCCAAAAGGCAAAATCAATAGAGACAGCAGTAATTATTCGGTTTTTCAATTAAAAACAACTCTCTTTTATACCTAGAGTTAGTGTACGAACAAGGCTACATTAATATTTATTTATAATGCATATATAGTACTAGCGGCCCGCTCGCGGTTACACCCGCGTGAACTATGTTATTATTAATTTCTGTCTCCATGACTACGCCATAGTGACGTCAATGAAAAATTTGAGACTCCTAGCATTTGTAGTAACGGAGTTTCATACAAACTTTCAACCCCAAAAACAACCCCTTAGAAGTCGAATATTACAAATTCCCGTCGTAGCGAGCACCTACTCCTATGCAAAATTTGAGATTCCTAGCACATGTAGTTTCTGAGATTTCGTGATGAGTGAGTGACCTTTCGATTTTATATAATAGATGAAATATGTTAAATTATTTATAGGTAAGCGTGAATAAAAAACTACAACAATATGATAATTTACAATATCATTCCGATATCCCGTCCCGGCTACATCTCGTTGTAGCATTTGTATTGAATAATAACAACAGGCCAGTGCAGTCATAGCTTAGGAGCACAAGCGTGTAACTGTAACCGTTACACGTAAACTGGTTGTGGATTCGAATCCTACTCGAGGAAATGAAATATTCAATATTTTCATTTCTTCTCTCTGGTACCGAGGGAAAGCGCGGCAATGAGTTTAACCACTCAACACGCTATGCCTCCAGAATTCTGAGGAAAGTGGAGAGCGTAGTATCTTAACACTAGATTCCCTCGTCTACCCTGCTGCATGCGGGATACAGCGTGAAGCTTAAACAATTATAATAACAAACATTTACCTACCTAACTGTAAACAAATTTAAATAAAAAATATATATATTCAAACCCAATATCAACGACGTCATATATCTATACTGGTGCAGTTCGGTGCGCTCTGATTGAACGAGGTTAGACGAAATCGGCTTATCGTCCGCCGATGGAGTAAAGGGTATAATTTCATTGGAGTTCCCCGTCCTCTCGTCATCGTCAGCCCGACACACGGCCATGCAAATTGACACTGCCTTCACTTTTTATCTCGGAAAAACGTAATACAATAGTATCACGTTTTAAAAGCACAATAGCTATGAAAGAATAGAATATCATAGAGTAATATTGGCATTAGGTACGTATAAAAAAAGTATATACACGATTTTTATGAATACTAGTGGCGTGGACTAGACGAATATTTATTTTAGTATATTTATTCAAATTTATATTTTCATTTCTTCGCATTGGGGTCGAGGCAAAACACGTGAGTTCCGCCAACCAACACCCAATGAGTCCTGAATTCGGCGGAAAATATGGAAGATATGAAAATGATTACAAAATAGCTATAATTAATAAAAAGTTACTTATCATCCCTTGTACCTATATATATTTAACTAGCGGACCCGGACGCGGCTAGGCCTGCTTGAAATATAAGAATATAATTTCTATAGAAATATAATTTCAATCTAGATGAAATGCTAAAAGTGACTATTATATTTATTTTCATAAGGATGAATATCAAAATGACGCGGTAACGAACGCGGTCGCATAGCGACGACGGTTGTTATTAACATGGCAGAATAAATTGCATGTCAAATTAGAAAGTATTTTAATTTATTAGTATATATGTGTTATGTAATGTTATATAGCCTATAGCACTTCTGAAGAATGCAGCTTTCATACAAAACAAAAACATAGTAAATCGGACCAGTAGATCCAGAGATCTTAACGTTCAAACAAACAAACAAACAAACAAACAAACAAACAAACAAACAAACAAACAAACAAACAAACAAACAAACAAACTCTTCCGCTTTATTATATTAGTATAGATTCCATTTTTCAATTGTGACATTTTCCCTTAGTTCTCATATTCACCAATCTTCTCTACTATATTTTTTACGTGGTTAGTATTCAAGGACTTAATTAGATCTAATTATATATCATAGATACTTATTTCATACTTTAATCAATCGGCAATATAGAAAAGAACGATAACGGTTATCAGTAAAAATCTATGCAATCATGGTATCGGTAACGAGTAATGGCGATAAGGACATGAATAACTCGTATTGTATTTACATTTAAAAGATAACATAATTAACGTCAAATAAGTAACCTGTGAAACAATAAACAACGTCGAAGTGTTCATTTTTATTTATAAAAAGAGTGCATTATGTATATAAAAATATTAATTCCAGTGATTCTTGTAGTGTTCAGTGAGTATCTATATCTGTTTTATTTGAAATTATATTATAAATGTACTAAAAGTCATATCTGAGCATAAAAATATAATATTATTAAAGTAATTTCAAGGAATTGTCGTCGTCGTCTTGCGTCACTTTTTGAAATAAACACAAAATACTAAGAATACTTAAAGCTATTATGGCCAAAATAATAAAGAAAACAAATGAATCACGATAAGTGAAAAGCTACTGGCAACGAACGGCCTTTGATGAAGTTTTGAAACTTTTGTAGGTGGAATCCTTATAGCGGCCCAGTCCAACGAACGGAACGAAACCCGTTGTTTTCGATTTACTTGGCTGGGGCCAAGGTATGACAATCACAGTATAATCCTAAACGCGACGTGCCAGGATGCTACGAGGATGTCAGACGGAGTCCCTTGTGAATTGCCGTTGGTCGCATCATGTAAGCTTATGAAAACGTATATATTTTTATTCTTATTTCAATTTTATTAATAATGTTAATAAAAATATATATATTTAAATCACATTTGCAAGAAAAGTGTGAGATTTTCAAAATGTTCTTCATATTTTGAAAATCTAGTTCTGATAATAGTGAAATTACTTAATATATTATTGGGTTAAAATTTATAAATATTTATTAAGAGACACTACATATTAAAAATAAAAGGTTTTAATGAAAATATAAGTTATATCTTCCTAATTACTTTAATAATATATGCATAATAACTGTGTAATGCAAAAACCGTATTAAAATTAATATCATATGGAGTTTAAATAGATATTTGGTATATCTCTCTGTAGATACAGTATAATTATATAGGTACATATTTTAGATGACGGCTCGTGGCCAAATATTGAATACCTGTGGACGAATTACATGAATGACTCTACGTGCTTGCTCGCTGATAACGATGTTTGCGCCCAATATACTTATTATTTTAATGGCGTTGGTAAGTCATAACAACATATTGTTTACTAAAAATAATGAATATCGGTTTAAAAATCAAATAAAAATATTTACTGCACGTCTTAATAGAAAAATAATCGATAATATTATCGTGGCGCACTGTGTGGATTCCCACTCGAGGAAATGAAATGTTTCATATTTTTATTTCTTCGCTTTGTTGAGGAGGCAAAGCGCAACGTTGAGTTCGTCCAGGATTTGACGAAAAATGGAGCACACACTAGGTTCCCTTGCCTACCTAAGTATGTTGTCTATGATAGATGAGCCTCTTCATCGTAATGTAATCGTTTTTACTTTTTAGTCACGAGATTTCAATTTCACTAATGCACTTTGACACCACCTCATTATGTTTTGTTTTTTTAAAACCCAATATATTGTTATTTTTCTTTTAAAAATAAATAAAAATATATTAATATATTAATTATATTAAGGTATTCAAGTATTTTAACATAATTATTTGAAATTTCAGTGGAGAATTCAACATATATGTGTACAAGAGCCGTCACTGCAAACGATACGGCTATAACAAGCGGTTGCTATCTACAAACGAGAGGCAGCTACGCAACAAGAGTGTGCCTATGTCGCAGCCTCCCTGGCGGAGTCCCTTGTAATTCTGCAGCAGCGCCTCATCTACTACCCATTATAAGTTTTATTACGTTTATATTTTTTATTCTATGGAAATAATTTTATAATTCATTTAAATCTTTTTTATACATTTCTATTTATTGTAATTTAAATTGTATTTCGTCATTAGTATGTTTTATTATCGTTCTGTGTAAAAATAAAGCACATATAACATATTATTGTTTTATTTGTTAAAAACATGTATTTTTTAGATTAACTTATATTATCGTAAATTCCCATGAAAATAAGATATTTATGATATTGCCGTGGCCGGGCCGCTACTCCAGGATAGTCTGTTGCTCACCCCAGAAATTTTACTTACAACAAAAGTTGCGCCAAAAAATTAAAAAACAAAATTTACACGAACATGTCTGTTCAAATTCAAAGTCCAGGTACTCTCTCTCTCTCAAACATAAATATACGAACAAACGTAAATGTAAAAAAATATATTTCTAAACTGCTACACTTTTGAAATCACATACAGCAGATTACAAATATTTGATTTCAATTGAATGAAACATACCAAAAATGTCTACAACAGCCTTCGATATCATATTGCTACATCATAATTATAAAAATAACATACTTTATGTTAAATAATTATGAATAACGCGATAACTAAATATAAATATAAAAATTATTAAAAACTAATTTTGCGTGGATTGGTACGACTCTACAGAAGATTGAAAGTAAAATCAACCTTCTTTATAAGTTAACAAGGCTTAAATTTGCATAGATAGTGAAAAAGCTTGTACACGAAGATTATATGACGTGTCTCAAATGTCAATATATTGTCAACGCCGACAGTAACTATAGAAAGTGATAGAATTCTTAACTAAAATTATACAATTGACTTCCATTGCGGTGGAGTTTTATATCCACCGTGCAAAAACAATAAGTTTTCCAAAATGTATTCTGTCTTGACAAGAGTAAATGCAATATTAACTTATACTCTAAGTGTTTTAGCATGTTTAACATTTTTGTGTTTTCTTTCCACGTTAACTGTGGACTATAGAACTACCGCTCAAATGAACACTGTAAAAGTAGTAGTGTAAGTAAATAAATACTTTATTATTATTCTAACCGTAGGGTACGTTTATAATATTAACCTATAACTTAAATCCATGGTTCATACTGTCATTCTCGTTAGGCGTTAACAGACACAGGATACTGTTTATTTAGTTTTAGATTACAAGTTGGCTGTATTTATGTGTACGTTGTACGCTACACTATAATTATATATCTTTTTTTTACAGCAAGAATGTTCCTGACTATGGAGCTTCAAGGGAAAGAAATGATCTTGGGTACTTAACTTTTGATCTCAAGACTGATTTGTCTAACCTCTTCAACTGGAATGTGAAACAGTTGTTCTTGTACCTCACAGCAGAATATGTCACCCCAAATAATGAACTAAATCAAGTTGTATTATGGGACAAGATAATATTAAGAGGCGAGAATGCTTTATTAGATTTTAAAAACATGAACACTAAATATTACTTCTGGGATGATGGAAATGGTTTGAAGTAAGTAGTCTATTTACAGATTTTAAAGAAAAACAAAGCAGCTTCACCTTTTTTCCCACATAGTAAAAAGAGGCCAATTTTCGAGACATTATTGTCACAACTTTGTATGTTAAGTTGCAGCAATCAATGTGCTTTGTTTACGAAAGCAGCCAAACTAAGGTTAATTTAAATATAATATCATCACATGCTATCCCCCTGCACTCCTGTGGCCTCAAAAATGTTACTATTAAATTATACTATATAGTACCTTTTTATTTTTCCAGAGGTCACAATAATGTCACATTAACTCTGTCATGGAATATAATACCAAATGCAGGCCTACTTCCTAACATCGGAGCTCTTGGCCAGCATTCATTCAAGTTCCCCATTGAATATACACAAAGCAGAGTGTGATTAAAGTATATAATTGTGTAGGTGAACTTGTGAATGTGTGTTATTTGATAAGACAGAATATACAGTTTATTTAAATCTTGACTTTGATTTTCGATTTTACTCACAGTGAAAAATTGTATTTATTCTAAAATTTATTAGCAATTTAAAAAATATAATTATTACCATCAAATAATGCTGTTAGTATAAAAATACACATCATGTACATAATATCAAAGTTGCTACACATCAATATTATCTGTAAAAGGACAGCTAATGCTATTCCTCACTTTCCTGCCAAATTTTGAATGTTTTTCGCTGTCAAATCAGGGACTAAAATAATTACCCTCCCGAGTGGGGAATAACTCTAGAGATTAAATCTAGTATCAATGCACCAAACAAACCCCATTACCTGCTAAATAGACAATTATATAGTTAAGCTAAAATGACTTAAAGGTAAAATAAACTTCCTGTATTTTATATTGTATATTTTGTCAATTAAAGTTTTAAAGATACATTATCATAAAATTTAGCACTACATTTTTTTCTACAGCTGGAAACTAATTTATGCTTTTTAATGATTTTAAATATGTATATCTAAAACAAGTTTTTTTTATATCTATTGACCAATGAAGTCTACTGGTAAAATATTAATAAATATTGTTATGTTACAATATCTGTGGTCTAAGGATAATTATAAATGAAATCTGTCATCTAATAAACTATTTATTGTATCTTTTATTCCAACTAGTACAACACTAAGACCAAGGTTTGACCACGGCAGCACTACATGATTATTAATATCTATTTTTATAAATTTGAAAATTATATTTATTGTAAAAATTGTCTATGCTAATTATTTTAACCTTAATGTCTTTAAGGTATTTTCTATAAATCCATACAAGTATTACTTTATCTAAATTATTTCTACAATATTTCATGTACAAGACTCAGCATAGCAAAATATTGAGGTAAATCCTACTAAGTTATTATTGTAATCAATAATAATATCAAATAGGTTAAATATTCCCAACATTCACAAACCTGTTATGGAATAAATCAATTGATCATATTCATTTTAATTTATTTGGTGAAATCACTACTTTCTGTTTTAAAGACTCCCTTATAACACGTGGAAAGGAAGATAATAATCAACAAATATATGGATGGCTATAAGGAAAAGTTTTTTTGATTAGACCAAAATACGACTCCTATCCATATAATTTTCTATGATATATTTACATACTTGTCTTGCAGACAAAAACAAGCATGCACTGGACATGACCACAACAAAATGTAGAAGTCAAGGTAAAAAGATCTTTGAATTTACACACATTTTAAATGAAACTTTTTGATCGTATTAATTAAGTTCATTTTAGATTATATATTTTTGGCAACAACGTTTCGGACACTGCACTAATCCGTGGCTGCAGGTTGACCAAAGAATAAAGAGTTTTTATTTAAAAGTATATATAGTACCTCTTTTGTTTTTCTACAATTGAATTAAATGTTAAATAATCCACAAATACTTAAATCACACAAAAGAAAACATTAATTAGCTAAAACTTCAGTTTTAATTGAGGAAAAACAGATTTTAACACAAATTTGGACAATACGATATTCAAAAAACTCAAATCAAAATGTTATTTCGTGAATTTTGAACATATTAGAATTATATGTAGGTACATTACATACGATACTTGTTTTAGAAGTTTTCAAACTGGACTTAGGGCTAAACAAGTTATAATAAGACTTGAGATTATATTATTTGGAATAGAAAGCATACTATACTAAAGCTCAACAAATTTAAATGATATTTACCTATTATTTATAAATTTAATACACCAAGCTAACGTCAAACGTTAACTATATTTATATTTAGATTCTGGATGAGCATTCATCTAAACAACAAAAATAACTGAGTTTTCCATGCTATGATCCCATCTAATTAAGCATATAAATTATGAACCATAAAATAATATTATTGCTTTTGATTATTATATTTTTTGAGCTGAAGATTTGTTTCGAAAATTATAACATTACACTAAATTTGTGCAAAATTTAATCTAAAACTTATATTACGGATTGTATAACACAAGAACAGGTAACATTTAAATTCTAATAGGTAAATAAATTTTAGATGTTTTTTTTAATAAACTAATATTAAAACATTAGTCTTGGGTAGCAAACAATATTTTTTAACAACCATATTACAAGAAACATAAGAAATCAGTAACAGACACTTTTATTATATGGAAATTTAAGAACATGAAGAGCTCCGAGATTTCGAGATAACATTCTGCGTCAAGAAAGCTAACGATGCAATTTTTTCTTATTGGTAACCGATAACTATACAGATCTTTCGGAATCAATAAAGTACATTTTTATAAGCAAACCAGACTATTTTTAAGCCAAACGTATTTTAAAATGTTGAATCACTTAATATTTAGCATTAGTCCTAATAAAAATATATGCTTGTAAACATATGTATAAATTTATAGGAAAGCCGCCTTTCCGATTCACCATAATATGCGCGAAGCGAAAAATGCGTTCAGCCCAAAATATACTTTTACCTTATCCTACTTGTCATGAGATTTGCACTTTTTTATATGAAAGAATCAAATGACAGCAAAATAAATAATTAAATATTCATGTATGTTTGTATACCCCAAAAGTTTATAGATCATTTAAAAAGTTTATTTGTCACAACTTAATTAAAATTTCCTGTGCACTCCAAATACTGAAGGACGGTTAATTACTTATTAACGGTGCAATTACAACGTCCTTTAATAATAAGACTATATCTATGAGACAGTCCATAGTATATTGCTTGCATGCTCTAGCGTGATTGATAATCACGAAACCTACCAAAATTCTACCGTAGCTACGTTTACGTTTCTAACATCCAAAGCATTTTCGCATGAAAAAATAGTTCATATTAATATAACGCGCCACATTTCTCTAATCGAGCAAAATTTTAACGTTATCATTATAGTACAAATGACTCACATTAATTCTAAATAGTATCAAAGAATATCATAAACAACATTTTTAAGAATATAATATAGATTAAATTAAAAAAATTGTACCTATTCACTGAGTTTACAAATTATTGATAAGTACAATAAATCTTCATAAGGTCATTTTTGAAGGAGATTTATGATAAGGATTTATAAACATTTTTGAAAAATAAAAGAAAATTTGTAGTCAGCTAATATTTCAATTAAGTTTACAAATTTTCTTTGTCTGGTACATGAATTAGTTTTTATTAATGAATATTAAAATAAAGAAATATATTAAAATTTTGATTATTATAATTATTTTTTTGTTGAAATATGTATTAAAAGAAAAGTAATATTGATTGAATCGATCGAAATAATTATTCATCAATTAATTATTAATCTGAATAGATATTTTTATCCATTAGTAGAATGTTTCATTTTCTGAAACAGCTATAGTAGGACTCCATTAAAAGTGAATTCACGATTTGAAGTTGGTTGCATCGAAAGTTGAAGTAAAATTATTATTTTACATATACTTTTGATCAATGAGATGATTTTTATAGCGTTATTTAGTAAGTCATTTCATTTAAAGAAGTTTTTTTAAATTCATAATGTTAATAGAATTTAGAAGAATCTCACACTACATTTTTTCTAAATATGAAGTTATAAAATTTTTAAATTTGATATTTGTAGAAAATATAAATCAATGATTTTAATATACTAATTTTTAAAAAAAAATTATGATCTCTGTGTTTATTATTGTGCACTAACTTGAAAAAAAACATTTTTTTACTTACTTATGGACTTGGTACTTTTACTATATTTTATATCCTTTTTGTGCCAAATGTTAATACAGAGTATAAAATAATTAAAACAATAATGATAATTACATGATGAAAGTGTTATATAATTATATAAATGGTAAGCTTATTGTAGTTTAATATTTAAAATACCTAACAATGCACAAAGCTTCTAGGAAAAATCAAAATATCTTTATTTATTGTATTGTCAAAAGCTACAATTCATTATTCCCAGTCTTGTAACTGTTATCATAAAATATTCCTTTACAACATAAACAACATTGAAAGTTTATATTATACATATTTAATAAAATGTTATAACCTCAAACTGTTAATCTTGGTGTTATAACAAAAATTTTGCATGGATGTGTCGCAAAGTAAAACTTTTCAAGAAAATTTAGTTGTTTATCAACCTTTTACACGGAATATTAAATGACTAATCCCTTAAATAGTTATAACAGTTGATAATTAAAATTGTAATAATGCTTTTTTAGTTATAAAGGAAACTGATTTTTTTTTTTCACAATGAAAATTTTGATATATTTTTATTGATAACAAGTTTGTATTTAACAAAACAATATAAAAGTTTGAGTTAAACTAAGGCTTATAATTATTTAATGCATGTAAAACCCTAATTTATACATAAAACTGAGGAAATCCAAAAATGCTACATATATCTTTCACCCATGCATTTCTTATACTCATCTTTTAAAATAAAAAAACAAATAGAGGGATTACAAGATTTAGATTCATAATAATAAATCTCATAAGCGAAAATATTTAGTCACATTACTGAATTTCATTTATTCAATAGTCATTTTAAAAAAACTGTGCAATATGACAGTAAAATTTTCTACATACATACATACTGCTTATAACAATTAACATCAAATACATACAACCAATAGAGAAACAGTTATATGGCAATAAATCTACAATTTAATACATATTCATTGTTACACCGTTTATAAGAAATATGAAAGATACACACTGTCAAAAGACATAGAATCTAAAATCTGTTCAAAGATGTATATTGGAGCGGTGGCCATCAGTGTCCTCACAAGAAACAAACACATGTGAGTAGAATGAGTCACATGTGCAAACACACGTGGGGAGAATGGGTCACGCGTACACAGACAGTTATAGGGGGGAGGGAGGGGCTCAGAGGCACGGGTTGGCCGGTGGTCGTCACGCCCCTGAGAGAGGGGGCCCGTCTGTCTGCACGTCTTTGTCCTCCATGGGGGGCCCGTAGGATTTATCTGAGCCATACCTCCTTGACAAATTCAACATCTCCCTGAGACCCTGAAAAAAATTCGTTTTGTTTTCAGTTTCACACTTTATTCTGCATATAGCATCAGATAGAAGATAGTATCAAAGCAGTTTATACTCTGCTTTCCATTTATTGTCTCACCAAGACAGCGAAATGAAAATAAATCGTTTCTACATAAAAATGGCAATCAAACCTACAACTATCATGTTCACTGTTAAACGCTGTCCCACTGTGCCCTGGTCGCCTCTTGTATTTGGTTTATTTTAATTTTGTATTCTTATACAACTCTGGCGAGATTATAAAAATGATATGTTTATTATACATATTATACGGCATATTTAAAATGAATGTTTATATTATAAATATTATGTCAAATAATGCTTCAACAATCTGTCTATATAAAAGTAAAATCAAAGAAGATGTATTCAATACATATTGTGGTGGAAATCTAACAATTAAACTTCAAAATACTTTTAATTTAATAAGTATTTCAATTACCCCATCCAATTTTTAAGAATAAAGGGATAAAAGAATCTATCTAATATAGCTTTAGAATGAAACATGACCTTAGTGCAGTATTAACGTAAGTTTAATCCACTTAAGAGGTTTTTGAAGAGATTAATGCATTATAATAAACATTGTCAAAGCAAGATAAATTTTAATTGAATTATAATTTTTTTTATTAGATATTATCATGCGATCAGTCCAAGGACTATGAACAGATGTATGGAGAGCTATAATGGCTTTTTAGAAACTCATTCCCCATTGGAAATGTTTCCTATATGGAATAACTGCCTATCATTACGTTGGGTTGGTTGTGTTTAGAATTTGTTTCCTTTTTAGTCGGTTTATTGCCATAGGTAAGGTGAGTTGTTCGGCTAATTTATTTGGGTGACTTTCAAGCCTTTTTTTTTATTTGTAATTATTGGTCTGTATTTCCTCTTTCACTGTAGGTATTTGAAGATAGTTATGCATTTACTTAATTTGTATGAACCATGGGCAGTTCCCTATCTGTTTTAAGATATAATTTTGAGTTCTTTGAATTATGTTAATATTGGAGACACATGCAGATCCCCAGAGTTGTAGGTCATAGGTCCATATTGGCTTTAAAATCGTTTTGTTAATTAAAAGTTTGTTGTCTATAGATAGTTTTGAATTTCTTCCGAGTAGCCAGTGAAGACATTTATATTTCAACATAATTTCAATTCTTTTTGCACGAATGTGGGATCTTTATGTCAGTTTACTGTCTAAATGCACACCAAGGTATTTAACACTGTTTTGCTGTGGTAATTCGCGACCATCTATGGTGACTACAGGACACTGTTCTTTTTTGAGAGTAAAGTTGACTTATACAGATTTTGTAGAATTCACTTTTATAATGCATTTAGTCAACCTTTGGGAGACAGCATTAATACTATTTTGGAGGGCCCTTGATGTTTGTTTAGGACATATATTGCATGCTAGCAAGGCTGTGTCGTCAGCAAATGTTGCTATTGTTACACCGGTGTTTTGAGGTAGGTCAGAAGTGTAAATTATGTATAAAACTGGTCCTAATACAGAGCCCTGAGAGATACCAGCCAAAATTTCAAAATTTCAGAATTATAAAATAGATAAAAAATATAGTAATTGTATGGCGCTATATGCGATATAAATATGATATGAAATAATAATATGATGGTATAGTTTAATAAAATAACAAAAAATATACAAAATGCTGAATAGTGATTATATAGTTAAACCATGCAATAATAACAAAAGAAAATTGTTAGCTATAGCTATAGTTTATGTAACTTTGTTGCTGTCAGTATAACTCTTGAGTGTCTATCCATTAGTCAATAGGTGACAAAATGTTAAATAGTGAAATGCATAACCAAAACTAGTGTGTTTAAAAGCTGCATGTAGGTTCTAAGCACCCATTAATTGTGGATTTCCAGACATTCATGTGGGAACAGGATAAATGAGAAATTACTCTTTTCTATTATAAATGATTAAGTCCATGAAAATGAAGGTCAAGGATGATAACTTGTATTTTTTAGTTTTCCACTTTTACATTTTACTTTCTTTTTTTTATTATTATTTATTACTATCAAATACCCATACAAATATATTTTTACATAAATAACATGGTAAGTAATGAACACTCAGTATTGAAGTATTCTATTTTCTGCTATTTGCTCAAATTATAATCATTGCAGGTTTGAGATAAATAGAATTTAATGCTGCACTTTGTTATCCAAAATGTTATTGTGTTGTTGTTGTTGTTAATGAATTATTAGTTTAATAGAAAAATCACCATGATAATTTTCTAAAAAGGAAAACAAAATTAAATTTTAAATATCATTTTAAAAAGTTTCTTACCTTATTTTCAGTGATAAGCCTTTGGTAAAGTTCTTCCTCTTTCCTTGAGTCTCCATTTTCATCCATATTGATAGCTTTGTACATTATGCTTGTCATTTCATTAATCCTCTCTGACTGTTGGCGGATCAACTGAAAGTGTTATAATAGTAGAATGTTGCAAAGATATGTAAATTTACTGCATACTACACTTATATATTAAGAATAAGATAGAATATTATGCTACAATGTTTAAAATATATATAGGCATTTTAAATATATAATATCAAAAATAACCAATTTATCAGGTAAAATGGTTTCATTTAATAACTGTCCTGTCCACTGTCTGTGCACAAGCATAGTGTGTGTATTTTGAAATAGTAAATACCTACTTTGCTATAAAAAAATCATAATGTGATGGTATTAATAACATGATATTCATTCGATTTACTTGTTAGTATTTTTTATTCTTAATGTGTGAAAATATAACTCACTTCTTGCTGTTTATCATTAATCGCTGCAGTGAAGTCTATCCGTGACTCCCATATTCTTTTTTCAGTGTGCTGCCTGTACTTAGACATGATGAGTTCCAGAGCTTTTCTATGTTCTTCCAAAGCAGCTCGTAGTTCACCATTTTCCCTCTGTACATCTCTCATTAAACGAGACTCCCGTTCCATGCTTGCTATAAGTTCTCCTCTTGGTCTCTCTCGAGATGCTTCATTAAGTGTATCCACCTCTTCTTTGTACTAAAATAATTTTTTTCGAAGTTTACACTAAACATTGATGCTACCCATACCTTTCAATAATAACCAATTCTTTTCAAAATAAATTTATTTATATATTTCAATTATTTGACCGTTCCATATTTACGTCTAAAGTAAAAACATACGTTAAGAATTTGACATAATTAGGAGGCAGTTACGTGTAGCAGTACTCACCTGTTTAATTGTATAAATTTGTCGGTAAGCTGTTTGAGTCTCAGTCAGCAAAGCATCCGCTTCTGTCTCGCGTTCTTTGAGACGTCCAGCTAATCTTTTAGCGTCCAAAATAATTTGTTGTATGGTCAGTGACATCTGAAAAGACCAACAATCTACAAAAAAGTTCGATTTTATGGATAAATTTCTGGGAATAGTTTTCACCGCACAGACCCTGAATTCCACACAATATAGAGACGCAAGTAACGTATCATCTAATATATTAATGAATTTAACCAGCGAAAACACAAATTGTAATTATAAATCCCAAACGACGCACATCAGCTGTTTCGTGATTAGTGTTCGGCAGCCATTAGCTTTCATTAGAAGCTGACTATAATGCTCACAATTTTGGTGGACTTTCACATAAAATCCGATAATCCAAAGAATAGTATATTGAAGCGAGTGTGAATGAAAAAGAAACAGTTTACTACATCGATTTAATTTATCACCGTAATATTTATGACATGACCTTGATAGCATTCACAAAGATTACAAATATGTGAATGTAATATTCTATGAAATCATAGACAATATTTATTGTTTCCTTTTTTTTTATATTCCTCAATAAAAAGAATGCTTAATTTTTAATAATTTACATTTGAATTTTTGTGTGTAACTGAATTTAAAGATTTGCAACAAGACTATTGACATTATGTAGTATGTAGAACTTTTGTTTGATCTTTTCTTTCAAGTTTCAAAGGTCTATTGACAATAGTTGTCCACTTATCATCCAGCATTGTGTCCAGCATCCTCTGAACCTTCTAAAACGCACATGTCAATGTCACATTCACATACAAATCTTGCTTGCAGCTTAGGAATTCTGTTTACAATTTACTTTTGAGATGCTACTACAACACCTTAAAATTTTATAGTCTTACAACTCCATGGGAAGTGTTAACCTAAAAAAGGTATTTTTAAAAACATATTTCCATTTGTGTATTGTAGAAGTTTAATAACTAACAATAATATTATTATTATTATTATTATCAAGCTGCGAGCTGTCATACACTAAACTATTTGTAAAATAGGTAATGTAAGTTGACTACAAAACATAGTTTTACAGAAAAATCTATATAATAAAATAAATATAATACGTGACAAATATTACGTAAAGGATATCAATTTTTTCTCTTGGATAGCAAGCGATTCAGACAACGGTCCGTAGTAGTTACTATATGCGAACCGACCGCGCTTCGTTGTTTTCAGACCGTGTAGTGAATGTGTATACAAAAGTTAAATTCTTTCGCACATTTTTTCAATAAATTAACACATAACTAACCCCCAACGGATTTAGATTGTGGTTGCTACTGACCGAAGTTTTAGTTCCTCGGTTTTAGGGCTCCGAACAATAATTTCGCCTGCTCTCGGCTCAATTAAATATAGGATGGAAATGTCTGCGCTCCTTTTACGTGATCCGTACGTAGGGTAAATCATTTTAAACCCCTACCTAAAAAATTTTTATCCAAACTGTATTACGTATGACGCAGTTACGAATAGATACCAATAATATAAACACTTACTACTATAAAATTGTTATTTGTTTTTATGAGATGGTAACATACAAGGCGAATGTAGACGTGGTTAATTGTAACTGAACTGAACTGTTTTTTGCTCAACTGGCACGCTCGAAACGCCATAATTAAAGTATAGCATAAGATGGTAAATAACATAATATAACATTTAAACTCTTTATTTTTCACCATGATGCACAATACAATTAATATATAATTTACAAAAGCTTAAACAATTATAAAAGACGGCCGTCCGATGTCGTCCAGGCAATAATCTTTGAATATAAATGTTGTGAAATGGATAGGTAGTGAGTACATCTCATTGACCACCATACAACCGTCGATCGCATTACATCCTGTATAATAAAATATATACGCATGTATAACAATTACAAGCAAATATAGAATATACTTACATTATAATTGATTAAAAAAATCAGTTTCCTCCAGAACCTAGTGAGACCACACTCCGTTCCCTTCCATTTTCCACCATATTCTGGAGGCATTGCATATTGAGAGGCGGAACTCAACGCCGCGCTTTGCCTCGACAGTAATGCAAAGAAATTAAAATATAGAATAATATCATTTCCTTGAGTGGGGATCGAACCTACAATCAGTCGCGTTAACAGTCACACACTTGTACCCCTGCGCCACGATTGGCCTCTGTATTATTATTATATTTATATATTTAAATACTTTTAGGGAGCTTCCGCTTCCGTAGCTTCGCTGTTTGGACAGTGAACGATTCATTGTAGAAAAGGGTATGGCACAAACGTATCTCCAGTACATTATCATTTTGGCAGCGGAGATTTAGTGGAAACCTGGAGTTGGAGCCAAGAAAGGAAAAGCGCTGCTTTAGGTAAGCTCGACTTTCAGGATGGAAGAGGTAGAGATAGAGTAGAGGAGAGAAAGAGTTCGACGATCTCTAGTAGGAAGCCAGCTTAGAGCGATGCTAACTGATATTATCAAACTTCTTCTATCCAAAAATTAACCTAATAATGAAGTTTTAAAGGCATTCCAACTTGTTAAGTATTTGCTGCGATAAATCCATTTCCATCTTTTCAACCTATCTATACTTAGCGCAGTGCAACTTGCGGCTCAGTCTAGGAGAGTGCTGTCCACCACGACACCTAGATTTTTAACAGCGCCGTAATATTCCAAGTTACAGTTATCGGTAAATAATAAATTACAAATATTTTATTCCATTAATATTATATTTATTCAAAACATTTTTAAATTACAGCCTTATCACTTTATTTAGTAACACAGTCAAAACAGAAACAAAGTTATAAGTAATGCTAACTTAAAGCACAGTATATAAGTAGATACTTTTTACGGTTCACAAATGATGTTTCGCTAGAAATTCTTTGATAACTTTGTTTACTTTTACCGGTTCTTCTTGTTGCATAAAGTGCCCGCAACCTTCTATTATTACCGTTTCAATACACATATATTCCCGCCTCATTATATCCAAAAGAGTTCTGCTCAAGTACTTCTCGTTTTCACCGTGTGCGAATAAAAATGGGACTTTTTCCTCATGTATACTTTCCGCCCACGTGTAGGCGACGTTTGCCCGGTAATAATTCAAGGGGGGTGTTAAGCCAGCTGAAATTAAGTAATCTATTGTAGATAGATATATATATATATATACTATATGTATAGTATAACTAAATAATTTAAAATTGAAGATAAGTACGATATTTATGATATTAAAAGTCATTACGCTCTCGGTAGTTGGGAATCATCCATTATTCTAGTAAAGTACGTATCGCACTTTTAGATTTATAGTGACCTAATAAAAAAAACATGATTTTGAGAAAGAAAAATATATATAGATAAATAAATCAACACTTAATTTAAAAAGCCTTTATACTATTGTATCTTCTAAAATTATTTTGTAAGCTCAATTTTTGTACAAAAACGTAATTGTACAAATCTTTATTTGAAGTTGCCCAAAACTTGATATTTTTAAAAGGTCACTGTAATTCTAAAGGTCCGATATTATTTGAACTATTGTATGTAAATAAAGTATGATGAACACCGCCATCCAACATCCGAGGTCCATGATTGGTCAAAAATGTACAAATACTAAAAATAATTAATTAGAAGGTCAACCTACTCTGTTTTCCAAACCAATATTTATAGCATTCGATGTCTTCATCAGTAACATGTTCCGCTTTCTTTTTAAAGGCTCTATCGAAAGCTGCTAAATTGTTCATTTGTAATAAAACTTCTGCTAAATTGGGAATGCGGAATAGAAAAATATATCTGAAACAAAATTCAAAGATTAAGAAATATAACAACTGACCTACATGTGGGTACAATGTAAGTAACATAACAGACCACCTTATGTGAGATTCTCATCTTTAATTTGAAGTTAATGTAAAAATTACTAAATCTAATAACTTTTATAAAAATAATTAATAATAATATATTGATATATAATTGCTATGGTAATAACTAAAAAAATAAATCAATAAAGAAAATGAGGTCGTCAATGAGGTGGCGCAGATGAACAAAGTATGACTGTACACGCTACTGGTTGTGGGTTCGATCCCCGCTCAAGGAAATAAAATATTTATTTAAATGTATATTTTCGCTCTGGTGTCGGGGTAATGCGCGGCGTTGAGTTCCGCCACACAACACGTAATGCCTCCCGATTTCAGCGGAAAATGGGGTACGGAGCGTCCTAACATTAAGTTCCTTCTGCCTACCCTGCTGTGTGCTGGATACAGAAGTTGATTTAATTTTTTTTTAATAGATCGACAAAAAAACATGTTACTTACAAAGATTTCATGCACTGTTCAAATGTAGTCCAAATTTGACGTAACCAAACACTGAAAGAAGTGCTTGACAATAACACAAGAGCATCTAACACCTCAGGGTAGGTGTCTCGTAGTTTACAGGCGACCACACCGCCCCAGTCGTGGGCGACCAGAATACATTTATTGTAACCTATAAATAAATATAATTTTATAGTGTAAATCTTCTGAATGTAAGCTCGATGGTTGTTGTTTCGACTCTAAGTGGGGGGAATGATTGTATTGGAATTATTTCGATTTCTTACTGTGATAACAAAGTGCGTTGAAGTCTACCACTCAATAAGTCAACGCTAAAGCTCAGTTCTTGAGTTACACTAGGTTATACTGCCTTTCCTGCTATGCTATATAGGGAAAAAACATGGAACTGAAATTAAAAATATATATATATAATTACAAATAGATTTACCTACACAGGAAAAAACACTTAAGTAGGTATAACAAATAATTACTAAAAAAAAATATATTTATACATTTTTACATCTTCATTCGTTATGAAGAACAAAATATTCGTTTTATATATATTAAGTACATGTTTTAGATTTCAATGTCATAAGAATCATTAATATATGTGACAATTAAATGATACTATTGATTATTGCGGTTTATGATGTCATAGATGTAAGGACATTACGATGGAGAGTTTTACATATCCGTGGTTCCTAGGTAAAGTATTGGAAGTGAAAAATTTCTTTCATTGATTCATTGCTATTTTGAACTACTAACAAGGGCAGTTTTCTATTACAAATACGTTTAAAAACGCATAAAAAACTTCTTTTTTTTTAATTTTGAAACAATCTCATTAAAACTGTACTTCTTAGCAGTTCAAAAGAGCACCTACGGACCATCGGACATTTATTGATAGACTACACTTTTTCACGAAATATTAATATCTATAAGTACTTCTTGTTTATTTTCACCTGAAGGGCTTGGAGATAAAAAAATAAAATAAAATAAAGACTCATAAAAAAAAGATAAAATTAATAAAAAATCAATAACTAGGATAATATTACCTAATTCATGTATCAAATCTTTAATATCGTCGGCCAATAATTCTATTTTATAATGTTGAACACCCTCTGGTCTCTCGGAGTCCCCGTAGCCCCTCATATCGACAGCTACACATCTGTGGAACATTTTAATTAATGTTACATATCGTATACATTAACAAATGTAGGCAATTTACTTTTTCATATATTTAATAATTTTTATTTATTGTAATAGAGAAAATAAACACCCTCGGATTATAAGTAAGTAACTAAGCTCGATAATTCTACTAAGAGAGAGTGAATTCTACTAGAGAGCTAGAGATCATTGGTGTGGCTTGGATTTTGATGTTCACCAATTATTATTTTAAATAAAATCAGAAATTTCACTGATATTCTAAGGAATAAAATATTTTATACAACATTATATTGAAAAGATATAAATGTATATAAAAATATTATAAATATTTACCTATAGTCTTTATTAAAGTAAACAATTTGATGTCGCCATGAGTACCAGAATTCAGGAAAACCATGAACAAATAACATTAAAGGTTTTGAAGGATCACCGCTCTCTACGTAGTGCAGTTTAACTGACTGAAAAAAAATGATATAAATGCTGAAAATATATCGACTTAGTAAAAAAATTGCGAAGGTTTACACATTTGCAATCTGTATAGTTCAGGTATTCTATACAATACCGCGACAATGTATAGAATATCTAGAGCGTCCAGGCTGCGTATGAAATATAATGTTAACTTTACCTAGTTAATTAATAAAATTCCTAGGGATTATACAAACCTCCTGTTCCTCCGGCGATGTGTAAAATAAATAAATCTTGGTCTGTTTCCCTCTATTATAGCTAAAGATTTAGGCGATTCTAAGTGTAAGTCAGGTTAGGTTTGAAATTTTTAAGCTTAAAAATAACTAACCTTACCTAATCTAACCGTATTTCAAGTAAATCCGCTAAATCTGTAGCGGCGGTAAATATTTGCAAAGAATTCAATTCCTTCCTTGCTCTTGTCTTGTACATACTTCGGCACCGTATAATATCAGCTGCTTATTTAATATTGTATAGAATACCTAGGCAAAGTATAAAATAAATAATATTTCATACATTACTCACACGTTTTAGGTATTCTATACGTTACCAAGATATTTCATTGAATATCTAATTATATAGATTGCCAGGAACATATGCAAACATTCCATAGAAATATTTAGTGATAGGTGTAACTTCAATAACAAAGTCCATGGCCACCATGTAAAATCGATGTGTACTCGTATTAGAGTAACATTAAAAAATTATCATACTTAAAAGTTAATTCAAACAAGAAGCTCTATCAAGGCGGCTTTGTAGCAAAAAATTACATTTATTTTTTTCCTATAAAGTAAAAAATTCAAGCCAATCTAAATGTCGTCTTTGAAATTTTAGCGTGTACTCACGACTTCAATTATACTTAATTATTATCTATGAAATGTAGAAGCCATCTTGCCGAAGTTAAAAAACGTTTGTATGCAATCGCGATGGCTGTGGGTTAAATGGGGGAATGATTAATTTTTATCTCTCCGTTCTAATAGGTACAGCGTATTTATTGAATTCATGCGGAAAGCGGAGACATTGCTTAATGCTATGTTCGCTCTGTCTTCGCTTCTTTGGTTGTGTTCTTTGGTTGGCGTCTAACTAAAAAAAACCTCTTGAAAATCTTCGTTCATAAAGTACGAAGGTAGCGTTTTTAGAGATTACGAAAATTCAATTATAAAATTAAAAAATTAAATCAGCTTCACGCTGTATCCCGCATACAGCAGGGTAGGCAGAGGGAACTTAGTGTTAAGACACTCCATTCCCCACTTTCTGCCGAATTCTGGAGGCATTGCGTGTTGAGGAGCAGAACTCAACGCCGCGCTCAACCTCAACACCAGAGCGAAGAAATGGAAATATAAGCGTAAATAAATATTTTACATCCTCGAGTGGGGATCGAACCCACAACCGTCGCGTTAGAGTCATACCCTTGTGCCGCTGCGCCACGACGGCCTCCCTTATAATTATTATCACCTATAATAACTTGAATTATATTCTTTTCAAGTAATCTACATTTATACATAATCACAATGACTTTAATACTTATTGATTTGATGTCCACATTTTTTTTTAACCTTCCGTGAACTTATGCTGCCCAGCGTAATTAATTATGATAATTGAAAAATGTCAAAGAACTTTTGAAGGATAGGCAAAGAGGCAGAGAGAGTGTAGTGTCCTTTTGTCTTGATACCAGAGAGAAAAAATGTGGAGGTACAGATCGAACCCTAGGTGGAGATCGAACCCATCCTTCCTCCCACTTATTAGATCGGATAAAAGAATATAATTAAAATATAAACATTACCCCGGGCTGAGAGTCGACCTCATAACAATCATAGACACAGTAGGACTCTTTGCAAATGTACTAAGTACGATAAGTATATACTTATCAAATAAACTTTAATAAGTCAATTATATACGGTTAATATTTTTTTATTGTTTAATTTTATTTAATTTGCATGTTAAATGGTAAGAAAAAAAACGCAAGGACAAAATAATAAAACGTCAATAAAATTATATCCATAAGTTACTTCAGGAATACCATGTTTCGGCTATTTCGTGATAAAGTATATAGTAATGTATGGATTACGTCGAGCCAGTGCGTATTGCGAAAACATTTTATTATATTACGAGTATATAGTACTGGAAATACGTAAGACGTTCCGCTTTCTGGAGTTCGAACTGTTCCGGTGAGTTGCCTGGTTAGTTGGTTTAGGAGTTTATTGAGAAATTTGAAAAAGAATTAGCTTTACGCTGTATCCCGTACACAGCAGGGTAGGCAGAGGGAACCTGGTGTTAAAGCATTCCGTTCCCCATTTTTTTTAAAAAACTTAGAAATTTTAAAATTGATCTCTAATTTTTAATTGGGATATTCCTCAGATATACCTATCTGATATAAATAAATGTTGATTAATGGAGAATAAGTATACTATTTATTACACGCGTGCGTACGTGTTTATGTAAATGTTATTTAATTAGGTTACAAAAAGTGCTGCGTTAGATGTCATCAATTCATATCCTATTTCAAACTTAATATGCTATAATGTCCATATTTTTTTATGTTAGCAAAATATATAATAATATAATCACTTCTTTTTTTTATTTGCACGCTGTACTGAAGAAATGAAAATAATTCATTCCCCGCAGTGGGAATAGACCCCCCAACCGTAGCGTTTTCAGGCTGACTCTGAGTAGAGGTTTTGCCATGACAGCCTCAAGATGTAAAGTTATTTATTTACGATGAATTAACTAAAAAATACCTACTGAACCTATTTTAAGTATTATTCTTTCTTCGCGTCCACTAAAATAACTATTGATATTAGAAATAGAAGTGTATACATAGATATTAAATAGTCTTACTTATGATTGTGGGAACTAAAAACCGCGATACAATTATCAATATTAAACTATTAATTATTACAGATATTTGACAATAAACCTTTTTTGCACGAATTAGTCATCTAAAACACGGATGCGAACGTGATTTTATCAATATAATGAATATATGAAACCTTATCTTAATCAATTACTCAATAATTTGGCAATTTCACACGTTCTAAAATATTATTTTAGCGTCACGCTGTGTTCCGCACACAGTAGGGTATCCAGATACTAATGTCAAAACACTCCGTTCTCCATTTTCTGCCGAATTCTGGAGGCAAAACATGTCGAGTGACACTATCGTAATACTATTACCAATACAAAATAAATATCATAATTAGCGAATGAACCACACCTATGAGCAATAAAGTCCATTCGGTATTATATACGATACCTCGGCAATGTATAGAATACCTAAAATGTGTAGTTAATATATGAAATGTTATTTATTTTATACCTACTATGCCTAGGTATTCTAATTTCTATACAATACCGAAGACCGAATGGAAAGCCGCTTGCGGGCAGGTAGGCAATGAACGAGTTGAAGTTTAAAAGCTCGATTATAGATATATTTAATTGAAGATATATTTAATTTTCACATTGCCGGTGGCACAGCAGATACCTTATACAATCTCTAGGAATTTAATTCATTGCCTTTATTTATCATATCTCATACCTGGTATATATTACCGAGGTATTGTCTACGATACCTGAATTATACTACAGATCTCTGGTTACGTATAATACCTATATAAATATAAAATGATTATTGTTTATCTATTGATGAGTAACGATGTATAGATAAGTGACCTAATCTTATAATACTTATTACGTTTTCTGATCTGGGGAATATATAATTATTAGTGTTGACGGTTGTTCATGCAATATTTATGCGTAAATTAAACGAAATTAATGCGTTAATATTGTAAACTTTTTTAAAATGGCGTAAAATTATTGTAAAATAATTTTAAACATTGGATTTGCGTGTTAAGAATTCTGTATATTTTTTTGGTTCCCTTAAGTTAAACTTAGTCTGCAGATCTTCTTACATATTCCTATGAATTTAATTTCACACCGAATTTTTTTTCTTAGTACAATTTCTATAGTCTACGATTATGCTTTTATAACAAGAAATATTTTTTTAACTATTTTAAACTTTAAAAATATGTGTGGAATGCGTGTGTTAAAAAATTATACCTAACTCAAAATCTAGCGAAGCGTGATTGTTTTTTTAATTATCCGACGCGCCTGTCAGAATTTAAAAATAACCCTATCCTTGGGGTATATGTATCTACCTCTCGTATAATAATATCTAAGTTAAGTTTTATACTTAGTTGCTAAACAGATTAATATTTTTAAAATAGAAAAAATACGAAAAATATTAGATTGGAATATTAAAAAATATTAAAAATTACAACTTACATTTGCTTTAATGTACTTATGTACTCCATATTTTGGGTCAGAAAGTGCTGCCGGTGGTTCCAATTTTAGTTTTGTCGCCCACGGATTTTTGAAAGGGTTTTTTAATATATTTATAATTATTTCTAAACATGCTCCGATACCAGTTATTATTGATAAAATATTAGCTAAAATAAAACGGTAACCGACCGCGAATAAATTCATGTTGGAATATTCTTATACGAACAAAAAACACGTTTAGTATGAACTACGTCGAATACTTCACTGAGTAAATAATTACGCGCTCGTCACAAGATTCAGATAAGTGCTAAATTGACGATTCCTGGTTCTTTATGAGCATCTAAGCCGTGATATAAAAGTAGTACCTACCTAGTTTAGTAGTAGATAAATTTGTTCATTTTCAGCACGTTTTCAGCACTACCTAACTCAGAAAGATTATAGACATTTTATTTATTTTCAAATCATTAACTGTATGATTTTTAAAATATATCTCTTATAGTCTTGATATGTGAAGTTTGCTCAGGGTTGTTATTTGCACTGATTTTATTTGAAGAATAAGATCTAGAGTAGGTACCTAAGCGTCCCCACGAAATTACATGTTCTTTCGTTTGAGTTGAGTCAACCGAGTTTTAGTCATTCTATATACAGTCGTGGCCGTCCTGAAGTTAAGTTTTCTGAACTTTTGCGCAATGTTCACTCGGAAAATAATAGAAGAAAAAACTTAAAAACAAATCTGTACAGCCATCTACAACCAACTTCAGGACGGTCACGATCGTATGTACCTACGAATTTGACCTATAAATTTAATAAAGACATAAAAAAGTTTTAAATTTGCATAATTAAATAAATTAAATATATTGTAAAAAAAATTATACCAAATTCTATTTATATTACTTTTACAAAAAATAGAACAGTCAGCGCTGTTATGTCGTGCTACTTAAATTGCTTATGTATGTATAATGTTTCATATTCATGAAGTGCATATTTAGATTTGAAATGCATGCGTTTTATGCAAATTATAAAATTGCTCAGTCAACCAACAAATAACAAAACTAATATGCAACTATGCTAAGGCGAAATTAATTACATAAGTAGTAATAAGTTGCCAGAGGCAACCTGGGAACCTAGTTCTATGACATTCTGTTTCCATTAAAACACTTCCGTTCGCTATTTTCTGCCGAATTCTGAAGCATTGCATGTTGAGTGGAGGAACAATGATGCCGCGGTTTGCCTCAACATCAAAGTGGGTTCGATTCCCAATCGCGGAAATGACATATTAAACATTTTCATTTCCTATTCGCATTCTGCCACTGTTGCTGTGAAGGTAAAAAAACTAGCATCCGCCATATGGTGTGCACAGTGGGTGGACCTGTGCGAAGCTATGTTGCAACATTTTTCTAAATGTTTGAGAAAATTTTGCGAAGTCATGTACGAGAATATATAATAGAATCATGTATCTTTAAATTATAATATTTGTATTTTTCAGATATTTCACACTTAGGAAAGAAAAATACTTATTAAATACCAGGTACTTATTTAATAGAATTCCCGCTGCGTTCAAAATTTTTATAAGTTTTCTAAATTTAAGTAAACTTTAAAATTTAAACGAAAAAGCTACAAAAAAATACATATTTTATCTAAATAATTTTTATTTAACAATAACTTTAAAAAATAGAGAATATTATTTACTTGACAAATTACTTTTGACAATTTAAAATGTTTTTGAAAAAAGTACAACACACAAATCTTAATAATATTATCTTTGTAATAAGTATAATATACACATACATATAAAAGTAAAGAAAATCAAACTAAACATGGTACTATATATGTACCTACCATATTTTAAAGCAATATATTAAGATATTTATTCCATATCTAAAATCTCTTTTTCACGTACTTTTTTTTTACTTCTGAATTCCGCATCTAGAGGGAACCAGGTGTTAGCACACTTCTTTCCCCATTTCAAATATGCTCAAATAAATGTAGTCAATACAATTAATAATGAACAAATAACCATAATAAATAAAACGTATCATGTACAAATTGATAAAATAAAATACCTTTATATCTTTTTACTTTACTTTCAAAAATGAAATATTGCTAACTGATCTATGTCAGAATGGACAAAACATTACGAAATAACAATTAAACTATACCCCATTAATAACACCATATAATAACCAAGAATACTTATTAACCGTCACTGTCACTCTCATTTCCTCTATATCTATTACGAATGGGGGTAATATTTTTGAACAAATCATTTACATTAGTAGGTGGATCGTCTATTTTCAAATTTTCTATTTCTCTCCACAAATCGTATTCGTGTATACTTCTGGAGAATATTCTCGAAGGATCCGAAGCGAACGTACTGACGGTTGGTTCAGTGTAATCTTCATTATTAAGTCGTTCCATAGTTTCCTTTTCGATACGCTCCAAACGATCGATCACATCTGATGGGTCTACATCTTTCGGTCTTTTATTGAAATCGATATCAATGTCAATTCTGAAATAAATTCCGTTATGTTACAATAATTGTAGTGCGATCCACACCCTGGATAATGATTATATTTAAAATATTTTCATTTTTCCGATTTGGTAGATAAAACCTTGAGTTAAACGCTATTTAAAATGCAATGTCCCAAAAAAATATAAAGTAAGTGGGGAAAAGAATTCCATATTCCGTCACTCAACACGTTATTTCTATAATTCGTCTGAAAAGGGACAAACCAATGTCTTACGAGTGGTTCTCTCAAATAATATTCAAAATCATTTAAAGTGTATTGACACTAACCCAGTATCTCGTTTGAAAGTCTCCCAATTAGCGGCGTCGGGCGCGCGTGGTATCTCCGCCGCCAGAGCTCGACATGCCTCGTCCATTGTCTTCTCTACCATGTGCAATTCTGATTCAACTGTAACAACGAGACCTAATAAACTATGTTTAAAAATCAGCTTCACGCTGTATCTCGCACACTATCCAGGGTAGGCAGAGGAGACACTCCGTATCCCACTTTCCGCTGAATTCTGGCGGAACTATATTTTATAAAAGATATTATGATTTTTCTGAAACTAAAAGAAATGCTTCGAGTATATTAAATACCAATAAGCAATAAGGCAACGTATAAAATTAAACAACTCTATTTCAATAAAAAAAAGATATTTAGCAACTTTTTATGAAGTGACAAAATGTATGATAAATTTAATTAAATTAGGTACAGTTATTCAGTGCTACGCGTTAATTACCATAAAGAGGAAATAGCCGAATCTTATTTTTTTTATTCCCTGATAAACAAGGTTAAGGTAAATACGTAAAAGATTATGAAAGTAACTGACTTTAACACAAAAAAGAACCGATTAAGTGAGAGTCGGACTCGCCCACCTAGACTTCTGCACTAATTTCTGGATTGGGAAGTAACACATATGCACTCATTATGTATAAATTAACTACAAATATAAATTTGTAATTTTGTTTTTCTATAAAATACTTATAAATTTTCAAATTTCAGTTTTTTTTTCTTTATTTGTATTGTAAGCTCTCACTTCATGCTAAATTTCATAACCGTAGGTCGGGAACGGGAAATATCCTACACTTAGGTTTTGTTTACGTGATGAATTTTATAAAAAATGCAGCAACATTAATGCATAAGTCATATCTTTTAATTGCGTACACTTAGAAGTTTGATTTTTTTTATGTGTTTCAAGGGATTATTATCCTGAACATTTGATATAAACGTCACCTTCACGCGATCTAAAAAGTAAATGATTTGACAGACGGACAATAAATATCCTATAAGGGTTCCGTTTCTCACTATTAAAGTAGGGAATCCTAAAAATTGGAAACGAGAAGAGTTGTTGTCATATAACAACACGGACTTTAGGCTATGAAAAACTTTAGCTCTCTTATAAATAAACGGAACTCAGCGAACTGTTTGGCAAACACAACAATTATATTCTTTGAAATAATTTGAAATTATTTAAAAAATCTATGGCTAGTACGTGTTTTTGCTGTTCTAAAAAAAACAGGAAAAAAACGTACTAGCCATAGATTTAGACATTCATTTTATATGTTTTTTTATTGCTTGATGTAAAGTTATAACACATTACAAATGACCTTTCATCTGATTGTACTTTTTTCTTCAGTTAATTAACTTCAGTTAACATTTAATTATAGTTATAAATTGATGTTTACAAAACAAGTTAGCTACAAAATATACAGTAGAAACTCGATTATACGTATTCGCGATTATCCGGACTATCCACCGCGATAATTATTTTATACAACAATAAAATCTAAGAAAATTTATATATACGTAAACATGTGTATAAATCGTATGTTGGAAAATGTTAATAAGTTATTTTTATTTATATTATTTTAATAAATGTTGATTTTATATAAATACGTTTTACAGTGTTTGCGGGTAAATGAAGAAAATAATTTAAATACAATATACATAAATTAGCACTTTTAAAAATTCATATTAATTCATATATGCCTTTATATTTAAACAATGTATCACAATGTCTATTTATTATACGAAATGGGCACTGCTCTCTATTTACTATGAGGACATATAAAAATAGAAAAGATAAGTAAAAATATAACACCATAATTACGTTAAATTGAATACACTCTAATTGAACTTTATACAATGAAAGTTATATCATCTTTTAAATGTCACTAATATTAGATGTAAGAGTTTGTGATTACAACGTCGGTTGGGCCAACAATGATATTTTCATGTACGTTTGTATCTAAAAAGAGAAATCTTGAGGTCAACCGGTGTGCTATAATACCTATACTAATAGTATTATGTTATCTGTTGAAATACGCGACAAAACTGCTTAGGTAATCATTGGAATTCGACGAATGTTTATTTTATCAGATAAAATTACATTAATCGCTTATCTTCGATGTGTCCGGAAAGCATTAAAAAATCGGGACTATAGCCATTGAGACTTCGACAAAGAAGAGTATTTTTTATTGAATGGATAGATAAGGAAAACAACAAAAATAATAAAGGGAAAGTGAAAGATATAATACTATCTAAATATTTTCTTATAGATTTAGTATATTGACTAGTAATTTAAATTAAAATAATGTAGCCTGTAGGTATGGTATGTGATACATCCCACATGAACACTTTAGAGAAAATGTGTTAATTTGTGAAATCAACCGTTGTTCTCGAAACCCTATTTTTTAAATTTGACATAACTCGTTTTTGAGTTTAAGAATAATGACAGAGAGGTGTGAGGGTTTCATCAATAATATAGATGATAAAATGAATATCAGATATAAAATTAAGTTTTGAATACATTCAAATAAGTACTTTAGACGTATATAATATATGTAGGTATAATAGCATATTTTAGATTTGCAACAATTACGGATATCGTCACACTGGTGGCTTTTTTCGGAATGACACGTAAATTGTAAATATGATCGGACGAAACAAGTTTTCCCGCTATCATCGCAGTACGCCAGTTGTCAAATTTCGGAAGTTATATAATAAGTGTCAATATTACCTAAAAAAACACGAAAACACACCTCTAAAATAAAACGAAAGCTACCCTACAATGTCCCGTTTTAAACCGACCGAAAAATAGTCACGTAACCCATAGTATATATACCTGTTAGTATATTTTAGTATTTGCTTAGCGTGCCAGAGGGGTATATCCATGTAAATGCAAAAAAAACTGAAGGTCACTCGAGCTAGATGCTCGAGCTAGGTGTTTAGAATTGTTTATTATTACATAAGAAAAAATAAAATTGCGGCTACGATAATAAGTTTTTGCATTAATTAAATAGGCCAGTGTTTAAAACACCCAATGAGCCGTGTGATCCAATCTATTGTTATCCTTGACATTTACCAATACCAACTCAGGGAACATACGAGTATCTACGCCATGTTTATAATATTACGTTACATTTAAAGAGTATTTTTTTCTGATTTACAAATTATTCAGACAATATTGGGATAGACAGAGAGAACATAGTGTAAAGATACTCCTTTCTCTTCATATCCATGATTATCCATGTCAATCCATCCATCCAACCCAACGCCGCGTTTTGTTTAGATTTACAAAAAATGTCTATCGAAATTAATTTATTTCTGAAAACTATTTTAAGAAACATGTATTTAAAAACAATAAGTTGTAAACTTATTTGAAGATTAACGAGTGCGATCTAATACCACACCCATTGATAAAACAATTATTATTTATTACCATGACATAGTTTTCTCCATTAAATACTCACATGAATTTCTAAGAGTTTCTTTCGTCGACTTTCTTAAAGCTCTCGCTATGTTTCCGCAGACCGCACCTTGAGAAGTCAATTTACTTCCACTACAACGCCACTCGTCATCTTTGAGAGGGATTAATTAAAAATAAATATAAAATTAACATTATAATAAATAAAGTAATAAATATAATATGTATAGGTATATTGTACCTAAAGGTAATTAGATATTTTTATATGAAAAATTGCATAAGCATAAGAGAAAACTAATAAAGTAGAGATAATAAAATGTTTTATTTCTAAAATGTAAATATTTTATATAATTTTTATCTTTAAAACATATGATTTAATATAAAAATTATATATATTTATATGAATGACTTTAATTTCTGTTTTTTTTTTTATTGTAAGCTTCCCTTAACATTTGTTTCATATCAATCAGTTTATAAATAAAAAAAGTTATACCTACAATTATAAATTAATAATTATGTAGTTCAAGCGTTCTAGTCATAGAACAAATGTGCAACAAACAAAGATTCTCGAGTGATCTAAAACAGCATTTAATATATCGTAAAGTTAAAACCTAAAAGCGTATTCATAATTTGCAATCTGGTGGGTGCGTCGAGGGACCTCTCCACTGCCGTGCGCGGTCTCTTAGGCAGTGCGTGACGCAGCCTCGTCCCTCCGCACTCGGTGGTAGCCGGCCTCTGACGGGTTAATAGCCGCTTACCCTTTAATATTATTTTTTCTGGTGGTTTCTGAAATACATGTATTTTTTTGTATATTATCTATATGAAAAAAATAGAATAGTGGATGATAAAAAAATATATTATTTATTGTCAAAACCTACAAGAACTATATGTCTTTCTTCTTCTTTTTCTTCTAGAACTATCTTTTTTTTATTGTTTTACGTTGAATCCTGCACATAGCAAGGTAGGCATCAAGGGAACCCAGTGCTAAGACACTTCCGCTCCCCACTTTTGACTGTTGAGTGGTAGAACTCAACGCCACGCTTTGCCTCGTTACCAGAACCAGGAAATTAAAATATTTAATATTTCAATCCCCCGAGAGGGAATCGTACCCACAACCGCCGCGTTTACAGTCGCAAGCTTGTGTCCCTGCGCCATCACAGCCTCAACTTTTTTCAACTTGTATAATTATTCTTTTAATACCTCAAACATTTTAGAACTTTCAGGCTGAGGTTCCTCTTGTTCGCTATTATCATTCACTGATAAGGATGGCACATTACTTTCAATATTGCTACTATCACTGTCCCCATCTGATGGAATTTCGTCAATCCATTCATCTATAAAAGAGTGCATTTAACTTTTATTTTTAATCCTTTTAATATTTATAGTCTTTTATAATTATCTACTTATTATTTATTTTTGTTATTAGAAAATTAAACATGTAATTAAATAGGTAAGTATATTTTAATTGCTTTAAGACGTTATAAAAAGCAACCTTCATAGATTTATATAATTTCTGTACTTTACAGAAATATATTAAGTCCTAATGAAGATTTTTTATTCACATGCTAAAAATTAGTTATGAATAAAAAAAAATGTTAAAACCAAACAGGTATTATAATATACACGTGGCTATCTATTTTTTACCTTTACCTTTATAGGTGTATGTATAAACCTAATGCATATATATCAACTATTTTCATATTAATTGTGGCAAAAGATACCTTGTGCCTGTGTTTCTGCGCCACGACTGGCCTCTATTAATGTTGTAAATATACTTAGGTATAATATAATAAATAGAGACATTTTAAATATTATTTATTACAATAAACGAGGAAATTTATTTCAAATTAAAATACTTGTTACCTATGAACTATTTCCTATTGATAGGATAAGTTGTAAAACTTTTTTGTTTTTTTAGAAAAAAGCAATATAATACCTAAATAATTAAATTTTATAAAGTAAATTAAACTAAACTTAATATTAATAAAATATACTTTATAATTCTATTTAAAATTTAAATAAAATATTCCACTATACATAATTTTTTTTTTTATTCACATGCTAAAAATTAGTTATGAATAAAAAAAAATGTTAAAACCAAACAAGTATTATAATATACACGTGGCTATCTATTTTTTACCTTTACCTTTATAGGTGTATGTATATACCTAATGCATATATATCAACTATTTTCATATTAATTGTGGCAAAAGATACCTTGTGCTTGTGTTTCTGCGCCACGACTGGCCTCTATTAATGTTGTAAATATACTTAGGTATAAAGGCCAGCCGTAGCGCAGAGGCACAAGTGTGTGACTGCAAACACGACTGGTTGTGGGTTCGAGGCCCCAATCGAGACCATGGAATCATGGCAAAGCGGGAAGTTAAGTTACGCCACTCAACACGCAACGTAATGAAAATTCAGCGGAAAGTGGGGAACAGAGTGTACACTAGGTTCCCTCTGTCTACCCTTACACATGCGGGATACAGAGTGAACCTGAAAAAAATTATGATTATAAACTTATGAACTCTACAACCTTTATCACTATAATAGAACAAAGCAAATAATTCACCCGCTTCACCATTTAGCGGTCTGTCGTCCAAGGTCACAAGCATCGGCAATGCTGATGCTACCGATGATCTATAATTCAATGTATCCGCTACAGGAGTTCCGGACAAAGTAAGGCGACGTAGCGATGTACATACGCCTAGTGTCCAAATACGACTCGACTGCTCTATAGGATTGCTATAAAATATATAAAAATATATAAGACTAATTCTTATAATTTTAGACTAAATATCAGCTTCACCCTGTATCCCGCATATAGCAAAGTAGGCAGAGGGGACCTAGTGTTGAGACACACCCTTCATCATTTTCCGCCGAATTCTGGAGGCATTGCGTGTTGAGTGGCGGAATCCAACGCCGCGCTTTGACTCGACACCAGAGCGAAGAAATGAAAATATTAATAAATAATAATTCATTTCCCCGAATGAGGATCGAACCCATAACCGTCGCGTTAAAGTCACATTCTTGTGCCCCTGTGCTACGACGGCCTCATTGATTTTAAATTAATAGCAATAAAATAATATGCACTTAGTAGCTAGCGGTATAATCACTAGGAATTAGATGGAATGACAAAATTGCTGAAGAAATATCCTTAAAATTTATGTGAAAATTAAGTTATAATTTACCCAGCCAGATTAAGTGTTTGTAGTTTCTGTAAAGCTGCCAAAGGATGCAGGTCGCGAAGTCGATTTCCCGCAGCGTGCAGCTCCCTCAACGCACCCAAACCCCATATGCCGTCCAGAGACGTTAGACCGCATCGGTTCACGCTGAGACTCTACAAATGAATCATTACGTAAAAATAATAGGTAAGTTTCATTTCTTTTTATATAAATAGAAAAGATTTATTTCTCTAATATCACCTAATAAAAAATAATGGATATTCGCTGGTTCAATTTAAATATTCAATTATTTTGACTTCGACTACCTACGACTTAACTATTACAATAATATTAACGTCTAGAGATACGAATATATACTATTTATACTGTTATACATATGTCATGCTTTTATTAGAGAAACGGAAATTTTCAAAACAATAATGAACGTACATTTTATTTTACATTATAATGAAAGCATTATATATATATTATATCTCTACCGTGACTTGAATAATATAAAACAACAGAGTTCATTAGCGTAAACAACAATGCATTGCGTATTGTATGTAGAAACGCCATTTTGTAACTTGTTAAGGATATACCACATACCTATTTTATACATAATAGGTCAATATTCCATTCACATTTCATTCATTAATTTAAAAAAGATATCAATTCGTCAGTAATATAAAATAGATAGGTACCTGCGACTTCTTTCTATAATTATTCTGTTTACTTTATTGTACTTACCTAGTTTAAGTATTTTCGTGATAAGACAAGTATAATAACATGTCTAATGTATACATTTACATCTTTATCTTTTAATAAATGATAAAAGATAAAGATGTAAATAACACTATACTGTAATACGATACAATGTACGATTGCAGTTAATTAATTGCTCTTAATCAAATTGCGGATGTAAGAACTACATATCTATACTTAAAATAAAAATATAACTGATTGATGTCTGTACATGGAAGATATATGGAAATAATTATTATTGGAGTTCCGTCAATATAAAATGTGCACAATTATTTCAAAAATAGCTTAACTTATTTAAATGCAGTTTTCACTATTGTGTTTTGGTAAGCTTCCCTTAACATTTATGTTTCTTTTATTTCAATGAGTTGATAATGTCATTAGAACATGAAATAGGATGAAAGACAAATGGATCTCTATTTATAATTATAAAAAGAAAACCTTAATTCGAAACAAAAATTAGTTTTTAAGATATAATATATATCTAGGCATACTATAAATTTATACTTTTAAATGTATCAATCCAATTCCCAGATCTCGTAGCGATGAAATGGCACTTCCATCTAAGACCAGCGTCCGTAAGCGCGGCGCGAGGACATGCAGCCGTCGAAGCCCAACCCGTTCCGCCACCACTCGTAACTTCGCTTCTCGTATTGTCAATACCTCATCATCTGTGGTCACACCACTTGACTGTTTCTAAAGAAAAAATAAAATATAAATCAAATCAATTTCACGCTGTTTCACAGACAGTAGGGTAGGTAGAGGAAACATAGTGTTAAGACACTCCGCTCGTCACTTTTCGACGAATTGAATACTATTCTATAATTTTAACATTTCACGTTTGGCGGATGCTGAATTCACGTAAACACTTTAAAAATTAAACTGATATTTAAAATAAGCTAGGATATAGTGAGAGTGTCAGGACAGGTATTGACTTCCTGATTGTTGCATCCTGCTGAGGGAGATGTATTTTTGCATATTTTTCATTTCCCTTCTCTAATTAGATAAAACGTTGGAGTAATGTCTCAAATTCAGGCGATTGCTTCTGATTACCTAGCTAAGAATAAAGTAAGCTGCTTTTATTCATTTTAGTAAACGCTTTTTATATCTAGGTACATCTGTACTTGGAAGATATATAAGAAAAAAATTATTGATGGCATTTAATAACGTAAGAGAACCAAATTTTCTGTTTGTTTATTTTTAATCTCATAAACGGCACAACCAATTTAATTGCTGTTTTCACTATTTTATTATGCCAAACTTTCCTTAAGATTTATTTTTTTATTTCAAACGGTTGCAACGGCAAAATGTTGTTTCACAAAATTTATATACTTAAGTAAATATTGTTTTATTGAATTGCGCTGAATCATTACTTTATAAAATATTGTTTTTAAAATAACATAATTATTAGAAAACGAAACTTATGTAGATTAGTAAATTATTAATTATGTAGTTAAAGCGGGCGAAGCCGCGAGTGGGTCATTAGTATATTAAAAATAGGTTTTTCCTGCGGCTTAGCTTGCGTGGTCGAGAGGGAATAACTATGTAGGTACTTCATGTGTCGTGTGCCATATCCATTATCGTTAATTAAGTAAATTTTATATAGATTTTCTTGATAAATGCTTTCGATTAAAAGTGTTTCTTAAATATCAAACACAAAAAAATAAACTAGTAGGTGACCAAACCTGATTAAACTCTCTAAAGTAGCTAAGAATCTTAAGTAGTAAGTTTGTTGACAGTTTTTTATACTATAGCAGATCTGTGAACGGCATCTTTGATATTTTTTTATATTTTTTTTTCATAATAATAGACATTTTAAATATTATTTATTACAATAAACGAGGAGATTTATTTAAAATTAAAATACTTGTTACCTACTGAACTATTTCCTATGGATAGCTAAGTTATAAAACTTTTTTTTTAGAAAAAAGCAATATATAATACCTAAATAATTAAACTTTATAAAATCAATGAAACTAAACTTAATATTAATAAAATAAAAAACTTTATAATTCTATTTAATATTTAAATAAAATATTCCACTATACATAATTATAGTAAGATAATCATTAAAGATCAATGTAATTAACCCTATTGTGAATGTCGATTAATGTGACTGGAAAGTAATTCATATACTTAGTTCTAATTATTAATATCTAATACATTATAATTTATTGAACGCATTTGAAAGACATAGTTATATATTTTTTATATAAAACCAATATTAAAATCGATATATAATAATATTCACAGATAACAGGTATAATTTTCTCTAATTTCCTTAATTTTGTTATTTAATCCCAAGTCCTAGTGCGGTTAGGTATTGGGAAAATATGGAAATTTAAACATATCATAATATAAATCTATTTTTTATTTATAATAATGTAACATCTTACCAACAGTTCTATGAGTGTTAGTTCGCGAGGTATAACAATACGTCTATAACCTGGCAGTCTGCGTTCTAATTCATCTTGACCGGGGGGTTGTTGGGGTTCCGGGGGAGGCATAGCTAGTACCCTTAAAATTCAAAATTATTGTATTATTTTTCTATTTTATAAATTGTGTAAGTGATTTTTAAAGTTTATTCATATGTGTAAAATCAAGAATATTGTTTATGGGGAAACATTGTCGCAAATGTTATAATACAAAAGTGGTTTCTTATTATTACAACTAGCTTCGACGACACCAGAGCGAAGAAATGGAAATATAACCATAAATAA
Organism: Heliconius cydno galanthus; assembly: GCA_036379175.1. Classification (NCBI taxonomy): domain Eukaryota; kingdom Metazoa; phylum Arthropoda; class Insecta; order Lepidoptera; family Nymphalidae; genus Heliconius; species Heliconius cydno. The sequence continues at coordinate 763,104 of JAKRZM010001275.1, forward strand.
ATCACTTCTTCGAGTGGGGATCGAACCCACAACCATCGCGTTACAGTCACACTCTTGTGCCGCTGCGCCACGACTCCCTCATTTACAAGTCTGCTTTTATATAAGTATTTTATTTTTTACCATTTATCCTCTTATGTTAGTAACTGCCTGAGCACGTTCTTTTTGTTTCTTAATGAAGTGACCGATAACTTTCACTCACACCTGCTAATCTACTGGTTACTTAATATTTATAAACGTTATTTAAATATATATATATATATATATATAGAGACACGCACCTGAATAGAGGTGTAGCGCGTACATTTTGTGGCTCTGGGGAACTAGCACTAGAAACTTCCGAAGGAGACGGTGATAATATCACACTTGGGGTCCGAGGAGCAGAACCCAGCTCCACCACTGGTGCTTCTAGTGTAGGCATTTTATACTATCTACAAGAAATATTAATTATTGATTTTGTTAAACTGACGTTTTTCAAATTAATACTTTTATTAAGTATATACCTTTATATTTATTGTCTGTAAATTCAATTATGTAAGTAAGCTCTTTAAAAAATATTTTTATATATAAGAGAGATTTTGTTTTCGTTTTTTATCTAAAAGCTACTAGTAAAAATTACATTTTTGTCATTTGTAAGTAACAAGTCCCTAGTTGCTATGGATATTGTCAATGATAAATAATACAGTACATGTTTACAATGTAGGTAGAGTTCATGAGGCTAAAGTAGAGCTTTTCATTTGTTGAGTGATTACTAAAAATAGGGCCAGAAAAAAAAAAAAAAAATTTTACTAGATTAATGAAAACTTAAAAATGTTTAACAATTTTTAACACTGGACATTGCATCTTAATAATTTTCATTCTCGTCTGATGTGCTGTTTGCATTAATAATTAATTGTTAGTAAATACGAATGAAATTAACGAATTGTTACTGTTATACGGTTAGGTATATCATAAAGAACAACGTTGTGTGATAGTGTCCACAATTTTTGCTTTTATTTTCTATGGATATTATATTTACCAGATAAGAAGGCTGACTCTAATTGAGAAAGCATGTTTATGCTTAAAGTTTTAAATTTTATTAAAATTATATTGGAATATATTAAAAGCCTCTGAAAAATAGCTTAAGAGTTTATTAAGCAGTGTGATAAATTCATTTAATTTCTTCATTCAGACTATTTATGAGATTTAAATTTCTTTTTAAGTTTTTAATATTATGTAACCATATTGGCATTAAACACATGGAGGGAAGGCTAGTTACAATTGTCTTTACCCTAACTAAAGATTTAATTCTACAGAATTTCAAATAAGTTGGTACAACAAGTTAGACTTTTTTTTTATATTATGTAAAATCAACTGACAGTGGATGATATTTGATGACAAGATAAATTTCTCAGATTTTAATGGATCATTTTCTATTTTTATTTTTGAATGTATTTATTCTAAGCACCTTTATTTGTCCGCGAACTTGTTGTTAAATTACAAAAAAATGCGTAAAATCTGCCTTAAGGAAAAGATATAATATAAGATTAATTAGTGTAAGAACAAAAGTTTTTATAATGTTATAGAACTATTATAGGTAAACACTTAAGAGTGTCTTTTACTCTAAGCCAGTTTGTATATATGTAGGTACTAGCGGCCCGCTCGCGGTTTCTCCCACGTAAAACTATGTTATTATTAATTTCTGTCTCCATGACTACGTCCTAGTGACGTCTATGCAAAATTTAAGACTCCTAGCATTTGTAGTAACGAAGTTTCATACAAACTTTCGACCCCAAAAACAACCCCTTAGGAGTCGAATATTGCAAATTCCCGTCTTAGCGAGCACCTACGTCTTATAAATAACTCCTATGCAAAATTTGAGATTCCTAGCACTTGTCGTTTCTGAGATTTCGTGATGAGTGAGTGACCTTTCGATTTTATATATATATATATATATAGATAAATAGAAGATAGATGACACTAAATCCGATTATGCATGGGACTTTTACGCATTCGTGCCCGTTTTTTCTAACATTAGAACTCGTTAGGCGTTTTATAGTTCCATTTAAATTGATTAACTATTGATAGTCACTTTTAGGCAATTCAATATTTAATGTTTCTAGGCACCATGATGTCTCTTTTTGAAGCCATGCCAAGATTGTCCAATAAAATCTTACTATTATTACCTGCAAAGAGTAAAGAGCTATTATGGATGCTCTCAAGATCTACCAATTGCAAAATTTTATCAGATAAGAAAATGCATATTTGGAGTGCAAAAAAATTGGGATTTACTGAAAAGGAAAAAGGTAAAGTTTTTTTTGCTTAATTAATACATTTTAGCCCAGTAGTGAATCGCTTATGAAATTCTGGTGTAGCTCGTCCCTAAAAAATACCAAGCTTTTTCACCTCATGGTTTTTTGCCCTGGAGTAATTTTAAACATGATAAATGTTCTTTACGTGGAGGCATGACTAACTTTTTTAAACCATTAATCTTATCTCTTAAGTTTTATTTTGTCTATATTTTTAACTAACTAATCTACATCGCGCTTTCTTCTATCTACCTGGCGAAGAAATTGGCGAAAAAAAATTGTGCTACACTGACACGCCTATAAACTAAAGAGCAAACAACGAGAGCTATCATTCTGACGTCTCAACTTTCGCGCGCTTTTGGACTTTTGACAATATTTTTTTTGACAATATTTTTTTTTACTTTTTTTTTTACTTTTTGTCTGTGTGAAATTACTAATAGTATTAGTATTTTTAAAGTTTATTTAATAAGAAAGAATTTAATAACTCTTTTTATAGCTAATAATTCTAAGCGTAAGTACAATATGACGCAAAATGGATTAATGCACCATCACGAAGAATATCAATATTTAAATTTAATAGAAAAAATAATCAAAACAGGTAACTATTTACCTTAATTTTTTTACTAAGAATAAGAACAGTAATTAGTACTCCCTATGTTATAAGTTAAATTGGTATCAAATATACATATAATTTAAACATTCACAGGTGATAAACGCATGGATAGGACTGGTGTTGGAACCTTGTCCATTTTTGGAGCCATGCAAAGATATTCTTTATGCAATAATGTCTTACCATTATTAACTACAAAGCGAGTATTTGTGCGAGGCGTAATAGAAGAGCTTTTATGGATGCTCTCAGGATCTACCAACAGTAAAGTTTTATCAGATAAAAAAGTTCATATTTGGGATGCAAACGGTTCTAGGACGTTTCTCGATAATTTAGGATTTACTGAAAGGGAGGAAGGTAAAGTATTGTTTTTAATTAACTATTTCTTTAAATTATAATGCAAGGTTTTAATTAATTTATGTTAAAATTTGGTTTTTAGGTGATCTTGGACCTGTTTATGGCTTTCAATGGAGACATAGTGGAGCTAAATATGTTGATGCGAAAACTGATTATGCAGGACAAGGAATTGATCAAATACAAAACATAATAAATACTATCAAGTATATATATATTTTTAGTGCTTTATATACCTTATATATTAGTGGGAAAAAATTATGATACATTTATTTTATTCATTTTGTTTTAGAAACAATCCAAGTGACAGAAGGATGTTGGTATGCGCATGGAATCCCTCAGATTTAAGCAAAATGGCACTTCCTCCATGTCACTGTTTAGTACAGTTTCATGTATCTAGTGGAAAGCTTTCTTGTATGATGTACCAAAGAAGCGCAGATATGGGTCTTGGTATTCCTTTCAACATAGCTAGTTATGCTCTATTGACACATATGATTGCTCATATAACTGATTTAGAAGTGAGTTAAAAAATCTTTTAAAATTAATTATTACTCGAATGAAATATTTTTGTGGTATCAGAAATTTCCTCATTCTAAAATCAAGTCTTAGGTAATGGCGGCAAAGTTCAAAGTTGTTTATTTTAACCTTTAGTAATATTTTTATAGTAGCGTGTTCATTATTGGTATCTATTTGTAACTAAGTCACATGTACTACAGTATGCATAAACATCGTGAAATGAAAAAAAAAACTAAACTGTTAACATATCTTAATACTTTTTTTAGATATGGGTTTAAAATATTTGTCCCCATATGCTGCTTCCGTAAAAGTTGACGCTTCTTCCTGTACATAAGATTTATAAATATATCCATACTCAGCTTCAGGCAGTATTTTCTATATAAAATTTGGCAGTGTTCGAGTAAGGAAATGTTTTATTTAACACTTTCTTCTCTAACATGCTATATACAGGATACAGCAAGCAGCTAAAGAAACCACAAAATTTTAAACAACACATGTACAGTTCAAAGGCCTTATTTCTTTTTCTTGACAACTCTTACAACCTTAAGAAAAGGAGCAAGTTGCAAATTAAGATTTAGAAAATATAATATAAAAATTAACCCATATCCTTTTTAAAAATATACATTTTATTTTCAGCCTGGGGAATTTGTTCACACAACAGGTGACACGCATGTATATCTTAATCATATAGAACCTTTAAAGGAACAATTAAAAAGAGTGCCAAAGTCTTTTCCTACACTGGAATTTACAAGAAAAATTAATTCTATTGATGATTTCAAATATGAAGATTTTATTATTAAAAACTACAATCCTTATCCGAAAATTGATATGGAAATGGCAGTTTAATTCAGAGTTTCTTTTAAAGAAACTTTTTACAGAAAATTTTCTTTTATTTTTTTAAAATGTATATCTTAATTGAGTTATAACAAAAAACTTGTATGTATGTGCCTTAAGTATAATAAACTTTTTGTATTTGATTTATAAAATGGTATTTGTAGTATTATAATTATGTAAGCGTAATAAAATGAATGTTGAAACAGGCAGAATTTCATTTTGCTTTAATAAACCAAATTTAAAATAAAGGTAATTTAAATGAAAAAGAAGAAAGAGTACACACTGTATCCCACATATGTTGAGGTAGACAGAAAACCCAAGGTAAAACCAATATTCACTGCTGAATTAGAGATGAAACATTAAGTGGCAAAATTCAATACTCAATGTGTGGAAATTTCACAGTATATTTTGCTAGTGTGGGGGAAATGATTATATTTCATACCCATAAGTGGAGACTGAACTCAAACTCAATCGCACTATGCACAATGGCCTCAGAATAAAATAAATTGATGTGAATAATTTGCACATATACATATGTAATATTAGAAATATAAATAATTAACACTAAATTATCAAATATTTACTTTAATTAAATTATTAATAGAACTACAAAATTAAACCCCCATAATGATTAAAAAAATAATGGCAATTCATATCTAAAACCTAAGTGATGCTAATAAATTGTTACTCTTACAATTGTAAATATCTCAACAATAACAAATTCATATTTATTTTTATCTTATCATAGATAAAATTTAAGTTTGCATTTGTACATCACTTCATTGTTATTAGTCTTGTTACATTATAAGTTTAGTACACTTTCAGTTCCTGTAGAATCCCATGACAATGTGTTTTCAAATTAAAAAATATATTTTTATGGAGGAGTCAATTCAATAATTGGTAGGTAAATTAGCTTTAAAAAAAAACAATATGTGGCTATTATCAACACATTTGGTCATCTTGTGGTGGGACCTGAAAATAAATTAAGTTTAATTAGCATAGAAATTCAGTTTAAATAAATATTATTAAAGAACCTTTTTTTGTAGGTTATAAATAAGATCTCAATATATTTTCCTTATAAAATAAATTATTATGTGGTATAAATTACACTTTGAAATTACAACTTACCTTTTTCAAATGTCAAAAAGTTTAAAAATTTATTATTTATTTAAGTGTGTCAATGTTTGTCAATAATAACATACTCCCCAAAAATTATAAACAACTAATGAGAAAAGCAATATTAAAATAATTTGCTTATGAACAGAATGTCTTTACACCTGATTCCCTCTGCCTACCCTACTATATGCAGAATATATAGATAGATTGAAGGTTAAAAAAAATATTACCTGAGGAACTGATTCATCCAATCTACTACTTGGTACAGGTAAAGCAGCTAGTTGCTCTGCAAGAGCCATTGTGACTTCCGATTCCACTGTAATTTCCACCCATAAAGTATCTAAAAGATAAAAATAGCAATGACTAATATTTTATATTATAACATAACATGTCAAAAATACATAACCTATACTATTATTATTTTCACATTCTAAAATATTTTATAATAGTAGAGTGATTCAATGTAGTTGTGCAAGAGCACAAGTGTGTGACTAAACCCGAGACTAGCATTGGGTTCCAGTACTTCACATGAAATGTCTTCTGAACTCAGACTGAAAATGGGGAACAGAAGTATTGTAATGGGTACAGTGACTTAACACTAGGTTCTCTCTGCCTACCCTGCTATATGAGATTCCATGAAGCTAAAAACAAAAGAATGAATCCAAATATTCAACCAACTATTTGAAATACATATTTACCTTATATTGTGAAATACTTAACCTCTATAATAAAAGTGATAGTAAAACGCTTGTCATTGTAAGAGAATTCAAATTATAATAAACTTAACTAATAATAATTACATATGCCAATAATAAGTATAAAAAAATACAGTTGAAGATAAAAACATTATATACCACCAATTTGTTCTCCTTTTTCTGTTACTAAATGAAAATACCCTCGATGTACACCAGCAACACTTGGTGCTTGCAATTTCATGGTTACATTAGTGGAATGTCCAGGGGGTAGAGGTGGCACAAACACTGGTGTTGCTGCAAAATACTCGCCCCCAGCCTGTATCAATCTACAGCTACCGGGCCACCCTTCAGTTCCTGTGTTGGCAATACTCCAATTTTGTTCAAAACTGTAATCAGATACTATTGAATTACTTCAATTTTGTCATCTTTAAGTATATTTCCTTTCATTACTTCTATATTATTAATTTAATGGATTCTGATAAATAATACCTGTTAGATAGATATATATAAAATAAGAATTTACTAATGATTGTTAATATATCAGTATTAATTTAATTTATATAAGAAAATCTTACTAAGCTGAGGGTCCCACTGCAGATTCCTGACTTTGAGATGCTTTTAATGACATAGATGGTAGTTTGGGAGGTAAGCTGTAATCTAAATAACAACATATTGCTGCTTGTAAATTCCTGAAAAACAATTGAATTTTATAAAAATTTATTGGGATACAGAAAATATCTGTATGAAATTCATATGTATATTTTTACCAATTACTCATATCGAGAAAAAAACTAGCTGTATTATAACTTAAACTAGTTCCTAAAAGCTTTTGCATTTGGCGTATGAGCTCTTCCCTATCGGTAGTATTCATACAACTAAATTGCAACAGAAGGTTTTGATCTATTTCGCCATGGTTCTGGCCGATTTCACCAGTTGATGATGAACCGTCAATATCCATTATGCTTAAACCTAAACAACAGGCACTTTCTGCAACTCTTAACACTATCCAATTGACATTCCCTTTGTTTATATTCGTCAGCTGACTTCATTCGTGGAAATGTTAAAAAGTCCAAAAGTAGTGGAGTGGCTTGCACTTGTAACTAAATAATAAACATAAAATATTTGACATTTAAAATATTACAATAGTAATCGTCAGATGTCACATATTTATTTTCAAAAAATGAATGAATGATCGATGATCTCCGGCCATCTGTCCCGTAATCTGTCAGTTTTTTTAAATCACGGTCATCATATACTACAGATTCAAAAAATGACCTAAATAATGACGGTATGGTAAATATTATATGTGAAATGGTAAATTAAACAGTGACAATTTCACAAATTGTTCCTATATATATACTGTTCTAAATCATGATTACTAATTAGAAATATTGGAATTCATTTTCAGAACTCAGAATTCTAATAAATTTACATATAAATATTTTAAAATTATTATTATTTGCTCTTATTTTAAGCGAATTAATAGAAATAAAAAATATTGCAATTTTCATAAATAGATTAATGAAAGAAACTCCAACGCAATATAATTTTACATAAAGATTTATTAATTTTTATTTAACATATTTCTTAAAAAAACATTCAGGCATTCTCATTCTTCCCGATTCAATTTTTTTACTTTATGATATCATAGCTTCTATCCAATGAATAATATTGATCTGTGACGAACTTTTGACTTTTATACTTAAATATTTTTAAATCAAAACTTCAAAAAAACCCAGCATTATTTTCTTTTTGGTTTAAGGATTTTATTATAATTTTCTTAACGTCCCTTGTATTAAATGTTTACAATATTATACAGGCATATATTTTTGAAGTCATAGAAGATATTTTCATTTGTATTTACAAAAACATTTAAATATTAATTGTGGTATAAATTACACTTTGATATTTTTCCTATTTATAAGATAAATATGGATTCACCAGAACAAAAATCTAAAAGAGCGCATGCTTGTCCGTTTAGTGGATGTACTGCCGTATTTAATAGACCCTATAGGCTGGCCCAACATAGACTGGTTCATATAAATGTGGTAAGGTTTATAATTTCTATATACTAATTATATGAACACATTCCTTTCTAATATGCATTTTATGAAAATATTTATCATTTTTAGAAAGCTTTTGCGTGTACTCACGAAACATGTACAAAAGAATATACCAGTAAAAGTCATTTAGATCGTCATATTAACAGTGCACATAAGAAGAGCGATATCGATGTATTGCACTGGTATGTACATATTACCCGAAAATATTTTCTTCCCTTTTTAATTGATATTATAAAATAATCACTACAACACTTGTTTTAGCTGTCCAAAATGTATGAAGAAATATGCTAACAGGCAAAATTTAAAAAGGCATATGAAAGTAAGTCACATAGAAAACAACAAACCTTTTGCTTGTGATATCTGTAAATTGATTTTCAAAAAGAAGCACCAACTTCGAGCCCATATGTATATTCATAATGGTTTAAAAACATTCAGGTAACAATATCTCTAACATTAAAGTCCTATTTGTGTCTTAGTAAAGTCTTATTGTTAGTGTAACTATCTCCTCATTTTTTTTTGAATAATGTGTAGCAACCTTTAAATAGAGATTAAATAACTTTTGCCTTTGTCTTTAGTTTGAAAGTTTAGGAGCAACTAAGAATATGGTAATATCAAAACATATCTTTTACTACTTTCTGTGTGAACTTTACCAGAGACACCAAAATGTTATAAAAAATTATGATTGTCTTTCTTATACATTTTCATTTTGTACCAAATTATATTTAGCCGTATAAGATGATGATAATTTTGTTTTAAATAAGTGACATGTGAAAAATAACAAAGTTTTTGGCATCTCTTGAGTTCCTACAGATGGAGCTAGCTGGTTTGCAAATTAACTTGTCTCTACTCTACTGGCACACCTAAAAGCCACAAAATTAAGAACAATAGCACTTGATATTAAATAACATGTATGCTGCAGCTTTTATTAATTTAGACAACTGAGAACATATCAGTTTAAACATTTATTATTAAGATTGATATTATGTAGAACATATAATAATTGTATTAAAGCTCAATGTCCCAAAGTAGCATGGTTTCAATACTTTAGAAAGAGTACTACTAAATGGAGTGATGGTAGTTGGAGTTTTTTGGAGATTCAATTAATCTATTAAAATTGGTTTTGAAACTTAAAAAAAACTGTTATGTACTAATAATTTGTTCATTTGACTCCTAAAAAAACAATTTGTTATAAGAATATTATTGTTTTATAAGTAAGAAAAGTATTTTTATTTATTATAGATGTCATGTCTGTGAAAGGGAATTTGTCACACTGTATGAAAAAAAGAAACATATGAGAAACCATAAAACATATACTTGTGAAAACTGTGATATAAAATTTAGTCGCTGGACCGACCTTATGTCACACAGAAGAAAATGCCTCCAGCCCCTAGGTATGTTTGCAATATTATTTTGGCTTCAGTGATTTTTTTATAATTATTTCTTGCACAACAGACTCTTTGTCATTCATGGTGAATGCATTAAGCAAGCCCTAAAACTCTACACACAGTTTTTAGGAAATTGGTTGTAAAGTTGATAAACTAAGCTTCTTCTTCGTCTACAAAAAAGATTTAGCAATAAACTGAAAAGTAAACAATCTGCTGTAAACATATTACATACTTATTAAGAATATGTATAAAAAATTTAATCCCTAATTAATTAATTAATTTAATCCTTAATTTGAACCCCTGCCTCTTGGAAACCATCGAACCATTCTCATCACTAAGCCATATGCTCTCATCAATATAATTCTCTCTGTAGGGAGTTTTTTACAAATTTCCACTACCCAAAGATAATTTCTTAGAATTATCGTTTGGCAAGAATGAATGCTATTTATTAAATATTATTTATTCGACAGTTAAAGATAAATACAAAAAAAAACATATTTTCACTCAAAATTTGAATTTGAACACGCACCTCTCGGATAAATCTATTGTGTACTTTTTAAGAAAATATATTTTAAAAATTTGAAGCTAAAGAATATTTAACTTTTAAAATTTTATAAAAAAGGATTATTCTTAATTAAGTTTTAAATAACATTTTAATAACATTTCTTATGTAATATCTTGTTAATTTGTGATCTTCTCTTATTAAACTGTGATCTTTATTAATTTTCTTACAGAATATATATGTGATGATTGCGGCAAAGTGTTTAAGGAAAGGCAACACATAATTAGACATGTAAAAAAACATGAACCGAATGCACCAACAAAAATGTTTTATTGTCCACATGAAAATTGTCACAGGTTTTTTTATTTTATATATTTTTTATAATAATATATTTTTAGAGCTTGACACTGTATTCCACAATTACCAGGGCAGGCAGTAGGTCCTCGAACCTAATGCTTAAGATGTTTCACTGCCCACAAATATCCCAATTTTCGAGACGTATTGAGTAGCAGGAATACATGGAACCTATTTTAATGAAACTATTTTATTTCCCTGAGTGGGAATGAAAGTTGCATTTATAGTTAAACGCTTTGCAGCATGTAATAATAAACCGAACAATCAATAATATAAGAAATAATACATTTGTTTATTCATATTTTGTTTATTTCAGACATTATTCGCGAAACAGTAATTTGAAACAGCATGTTCTCATTAAGCACGAAGGAATGACCTTTAATTGTTTAATATGTGAGGCCCAATTATCTACAAAGGTAATCATTTTGAATAATAAAGACATTATTACTAGATTCCTGCTGATTATTGTTTTTTGTGTTCTGTATGGCGGCCCACATGGTGCAGTAGATCAGTGTCTTATTGTACATATTTATTGTGGGTTAATTCCCACTTGGGCTAATAATTAGCTCTACTAGCGCAGAGAAATTAAATAAAACCAAATTAAATCAGCTACACGCCGTATCCCGCACACAGCAGAGTAGGCAGACGGAACCTACTGTGAAGACACCGTTCCCCACTTTTCGCCGAAATATGGAGGCATTGCGTGTTCAGAAGCGAAACTCAACGCCGCATTTTGCCAACGAGACCAGTGCCAATGAAAATATAAATTTAAATAAAAATTTCATTTCCTCGAGTGGGGACGAACCCACAACCTCTGCGCCGCGACTCGCCTCTTGGCTCAATAATTAGCTTCACTACTGCATAGAAATTACGATTTTTAATATCTTATACGCATATTTAGAATTGAATTCTTGATATATGGCGTTTCGAGCGTACCAGTTGAGTACACATATTTAATAGCTTGTCTTACGTGATTGACGTTGACGGTGCCGATTTTCACTCGATTTCTCAAACTGAGTAGAGTGAAGTCTGAAGGTTCTTGACACTAGCTGCTCTCATCTGGTTTGAGAAGATAAGAAGCTTAAAAAATAGCAATGTTTACTTAAATAAATCATTTTACTATAAGACCATTGCAAGTCTTATTTTAAATAAATTGCATATCAGGCTGCATAACCTGTAAATTTATTTAAAATAAGGAGATAAGTCTAGAATGGAGTGGCTTACATGTTTTTTTTTAAATTATTTTACGTTTCTTATAACATAAAAAATGTTTCAAGTTAAATCATCCTTTTATAGGCTAAGCTAAATGAGCATTTACAACGTCACAAACCTGATGTCTTATTAAACAATAAAAAGAAAACAAAAACTGTCCGAAAGAGAAGAAAGGATCTAAATAGTATGAAAGTATCTTCAATATTGAAATTGGGTGGTATTGTTCATAACGAAGCTGATGAAACTATTGTTAGTACAAATATAACTCCTAATTCAAGTTTATTTATAGAACCTACTAGTCAAGAACAGCCTAAAAAGACTTTTAGTGTACCTGAAAATAATGTAACAGTGTATCAGTCCTCTTTAGATAAGTCTCCAAGTGATAATAATCCAATTACCTCACACAATATAATATTTAATGACGCACATACTGACAGTATAAATGTTTTTGTGACTAAAGAAAGTTCTATGGCTGAAAATTCTTTTACAACTGCCTCAAGTAATTCTGTAGAAACTAATTTATCTCAAGATATACCTCAAATAATTGTATGATTTTTTAAATATGTTGTTATGACGATATCTTTATAAGAGATTGATGTCTAATAGAAAATGGGACTGAGTTATAACCAAAGTTAAAAGTTAAGTCCCATTCAAGTGAAAGAAGTATACAGCAAGGAGGTAGTTAGGTTTTCAGGGCTATTGCGATTTGTTTGGTAAAAAATCAATTAGAAGTAAGAAAAATCTAAAATCAAATCTGCCCAGTCATTTACAGTTGACTTTGTAGATATAGATAAATGTATACTGATATAAAATAATGAGATCTGTTTTCGTTAATAAATAAAAATGTTATATGACTCATTGTATTTTATTTATATGTACATTTGAAGCATTAAGACATATACCCAATTATTATGGAAGGTATACATATCTTTATCAAAGTGCGACGTTTAGTTCAGACGTTCGACACTCATGACGTAACATCGTGAATAGGAATGATGGCGATAAGTAAAAATTACTAAAATTTTCAATTAATTTTATTATTAATTAACAGTACAAAATTCAGCAAGCCGCCATAGTATGTTGAACACCAATCAGAGCGTATGACGTCACACCTTGGTAAGTAGATGAATTGACATTTTGTGTAGTATATAAATGATATTGACAAATTACTCAACTTGACGTCACAAACGACGTCATCATACTCTACGGATTTTGGTGCGATTTTGAAACTTATAAATTATATATATGGAGTGAGGCCTTCGTATAGTGGATCGCCGTCCAATGCTAGCCTAATTTAGGCTGAAAAAATATACTTATATGTACATTGAAACATATTCAACTTATCGTATTTACGATAAGTTGAATATTTACGATTAGATAGATAAGATCATTTCTTAAAATTATCGTATAGTCCATATGTACACAATTCAGCTTAGCGAAACAGATATTTTTGCTAGGTCAATTCAATTAAATTTCGAACGCTATCAATCCTTTTGAATTTATTAATAATTATTTTACTATATGTTTGTACCTCGTCATCTCTTCAGGAAATTAATTAAAAATAAATGTAAATCCAAGAATCCATAATAATATCCACAATAATAATCCATAAATGTAGAGTCGATATTTAAAATAATAGACGAACATCTCTCAAACTTGTAAGACACATCAAATCTCAAGACTCTTGGTTCTAAAATGTCACTGTCAGTGTCATATGATTTCATTTGTTTATCCTAGATAACGTGTGTTATCACTTACTTGCTTATTATCACGCTTATCAAAATTTACAAAACTCTAAAAAATATGTTAAAAAACATAACCTACATTATTTTTAAGTGAACAATTAAAAACGAAAAAATACCCATCAATTTATATACGAAGAAAGAGATTCATTAATCAATCAATTAGCGCCTGCAAAGCTATTATTTCATAACAATGGAATTAAATTTAAATATATTTACTTTAAATTGTTGGTATGTACTCTGTTGGTAAAATTATTTTTTGTATAAATATATGTGTCTTATTATGCACTTTTTTATTTATTACATACATTTTTTCTCATTTCTTAGGGGTATTCCTATTGTTTCAAAAAACCGTAAAGAAAGAATAGTAGCCATAGCTAAATATTTGGTACAAGCTTCTCATAATATTGTATGCTTACAAGAAATTTGGAGTGAAAATGATTACTTATATTTGCAAGAGCAATTGTCAAAATCCTTACCATATTCTCATTACTTTTATAGGTAAGTAATCCTTTTTATAAATTTCATATTATTATTATAATTTTGGTTGAGAATTTCTAAAGCTATTAGCTTAAGATATTTATTACTGAATTTAATTTATTGTAGTGGTGTTCTTGGATCTGGTCTATGTGTATTTTCAAAATGGTTGATTCAAGATGTTTTCTTTCACCAGTGGCCGTTAAATGGCTACATTCATAAAATTCATCATGGTGACTGGTTTGGAGGAAAGGGTGTTGGCTTGTGCAGAATAAAATGCAATGATAGACTTATTAATGTTTATTGTACACATGTAAGTTATGGTTATTTTAACATTTATTTAAACATCTAAGTATAGGTGCAATGTAACATGTAGCAGCCAACTAGTTTCACTAGTAGTCCAATCAATAATTTCACTTTACCAAATAACATGACAGTTATGGGTTTTTAAATTCATTATTTTGTCAGAGTATTTATGACAAAAAAAAACTAAGATTTGATTTTTTTAATTCAACTGATTCTCTTCCAATTATGAATAGTTTTGGCTCAAGGTATACAATACACATATATTTTGTAATTTTTTAAAATGGCGAAAGTATGGAATTTTATGATATTCAGCCTTAGCTGATTTAAATTTAAGGACTGGGCTGTTAATTGTATAAGCAACAAAGCTTGGCTTGGCTTGAGTTGGCTTTAATGAACTATAATAAATATTTAAAACTTTTAGCTTCATGCAGAATATCACGAGGATGATATATATTTAGCACACAGAGTATTGCAAGCATATTCAACAGCTGAGTTTGTGAACCTCACAACTTCACCTGCTGATGTCTCCATTCTGGCTGGAGATTTAAACACTGCACCCGGCGACTTGTCATTCAGGTATGAATGTCTTGAATTTTGTGTGTAAAATATGTATGTAGTATAATTAATAAGTCTGAAGTTAGCTGTAGATTGCTGCGCTAATTAGATGTTAGGATTTTTCTTACTATGGATTATTTTTTCAATAGTGAACAATGTGCAAAAGTCCAAAAAGGCTAACTTCAAGGCGACCACGACTATGCCGCCCCAAAAATATTATTTTCAAAAAAATGTGCACCAAAAAATTTAAACAACAACATTTACACGAAGATATCTCTTCAAAGCTAAAGTCCAAGCATCCTCCAGAAAATATATCTAGATACGCTTAAGGCCACGGGACATCGACTGTACTAGAATGTACTGTAAATAATAATACATTCCCACGAGTGCGAATCGAATCCACTACGGTCGCGTGTACGGTCACAGGCTTGTGCCCCTGCGCTACGACGCCTCTTTTTATTTAGTTTTGAATGTCAAATGTTATTTACAAATTTATTACAAGGAATAAATATCGAACTTTTGACGTCAATCATAATAAGAATGTGGGTTCCATTCCCATTGTCGAAATCGACACGCACATCTTGAAAATTGTGCTTGTAAATGTTTCTTCCACAACCCTAATCGTGTGACGCAATTTAAGTATAGATGGCCCATATTGTTTAATTATTTAATATGCTATTTTAAGGTTAATAAGTCAACTGCCAGCTCTAATAGACCCATGCAGCTTGGATCACGTCGTAAACAAGACAGACCAAATATTGGGAACTTGTGATAATATCAATAATAGTTATTCTGATGCAAAATTAATTAAAACCTGCCCCGAAGGAAAGAGAATAGATCACATTCTGTTCCATGTTAAACCTGGCTTGGAGGTAAGGATTTATGGACATATTAAAAACAAGTAACCTTTTTAGTAATTAATTAACATACTTTTATGTAGGTAGTTATACTAAAAAAGTTTTTTCTTAAGAGAATTTTATACTCACTGTGCCATATCTAATGATTGTCGGCTTAACCACCATTAATAATTTTCGTTTCCATTAATAATGGTAGACAAAGTGCGGCCTGCAGTTCCGCCAATTCAAGTAACTCGATTCTTACCTATGTATAATTTCTATTTAGTATTTATTCTTTATTACTTTTTAGGCTGTTGTTGTGAACTTTGGAAACCCATTGGAAAATAGAGTTCCAGGTGAATCATTCTCTTATTCCGACCATAATGCTGTTTCTTTGGAGTTAAAGCTTAATTCGACAAATAAAATAAACCAAAGACAACTTAGTGCTGAAGAAAAATTTCAAGAAACTATCGAAGAAACTATTAAAGTATGCAAAGACGCTACCAAAACAATAGGGAAATCGAGAAAATTATATCTTTTGACTGGTGGCTTAATATTCATGTTTCTTTTAGGCTCTGTCGGTTTTTGGCCTAATAATATTATATCCGATATATTAAAAATAATATTAACAGGAATTTGCTTTTATTATATAATCATGGGCACTTTGTGGAATAGAATTGAAATGAATAGCTTGAAAGCCGGATTGAGGGCGCTAGAGAATTTTAATAAAAACCGAAATGATGAGAAAAATGTTAACTGAGATTTGTTAGTGAGTTACAATCAATATTTTTTTATAAATATTATTAATAATAATAATCAGTATTAAGTTTTGTTATGACTATGATAAAGACATCGCTATTTTAATATTTTAATTTGTTTGACATTGCCAATATAATTATCTAGCTTAATAATAATAAGTTTTAAGTTTAAAATATTTTTTTCGTAGCAATTTTGCTATTTAATATAATATAAATCATACAATAAATAAATTGAACTGAATTTATAAATTCTCTGTATATATCCACCTCAATAAAATATCTGTAACGTATCAAATTATGCATATACACATTGTTATTTTAGCCATTTTTATAAAGTAAAGAGTATTTTTTTATAATCAATTTTCTTATAACTGTATAGCAGAGTAGGCAGAGCGAGGAAATGAATATAATTCATTCCTTAAATGGAACCCGAACCCACAACGCGAAAGACACTATGCTGCTGCACCACGACATCCTTTATCAAAATGACCAAGACATATATATTTTTAAACTTAAGAATATATTATATTGTGTTAATGTTTAATGGAACACGTGTTATGTGTTAAGCCTCACCACCTAATGATATGATTATAAATAACGAAACTAGCAGCTTCTTAGCACTTCTATTTTTATCCTGTATGCTTTTTATACTTATAATAAATATCAGAGTAACTTTAAAATATTTCGTTTTATTACCTATATCCCTAACTAAACCAAATAATAATCAAAGTGATAATAATATTAACAGTTCAAATAGATTTAAATCAAAATCGTTTTTATTTATCTTATTAGTAAAATAAAATAAAATCTGATTGGTAATTAACTAATAAAACAATGTTAGAGAAATATCTTTTATTTTTGAAACTTAACAGATATAATCAATATATAAATATAAATCAATATCACATTTTTAATTAAATTTTAATATATGGTGTCGATATTTGTATTTATTACACAATAATTGTATAAACGTGCATCTATATATTACTAGCGAAAAAAATACGTACTAATTTACATACAAAATAAACTTGAAATTAAAATTAACGAATATTGCACTAAATTATATTCTTTTATAAAAAATACAATAACTTGTTCTAAAGCGGCTATCCATAAATAACGCGACAAGTTAAGATATGGGAGGTAATGCTTTTTTATGGATAGCCCCAAATCACTTGTCTAATATATAATTTGATTTTAAGTTAAAAAGCGAAAAAATACTAGCAATAATATATTTAAAGAGAAAATAAAGTGTAAAGCAAAAATACACAACTGACACACCACTGACACATTCATTCAACTTTCATTTCATTAATATTGATGAGATTTTGACTAATTCCTTATGTTTTATATTTTTTGTTTTCAATTTCATTATTGTAATAATTGTACTTTTAGAAAGCTATTAATAATGTAAATACAAGTTTAGCATGAATAAGGATGTTCTTATTTCTTACAGAGAAACTAGTGTAAGTCACATCAATCTTCTATATTCCGATGATTTAAAATCAACATAAACCAGATTGAGGAAAAAATATTTTAAATATGCCCCAAGTGGAAGTCGAATCCACAACCATTGTCTGTATAGTCAGAAAATTCCCTCTGTTGCACTATGATGTCAAATATCATTTTAGTACTAAACTTCAATACAATGGTACAATTCTTTTATTGCTATATACTGTTTGTATATAATTGTTCATTACACTGGCATCCCTTTGGTAAGTATTTATGAATACTCTAATATTACTGGAAATGCAAAATCAGTTTCAATCTAACAAATGTTGTGGTATACTAGTGATGTAACAAATATCATACCGTATACATATATGTCAATATACGAATATCTTTTAAGCTCACAATAACAATTTTCATTTCAGAAATTGATTATTATTTAAGATAAATTCAAACTTCAACCTTTATTACCTAAATGGAAGTAAATAAATAATACCAAATAGCATATAAGGATGATAATGTGGATATGAGTCAAATTACTTTTTCTAATTATAAAAAGAAAAGAATGATATTGTATATTATAAACGTGATATTATAACTAATTTGTTTATATTCATTGAAAAAACACAATGTGAATGCAAATATGTGAATATTAGTTACATCACTATTACATATAATCATTAAATATCCAAATTTACATTAACTGCTACATTATCAATAAAATATCACTTGAAATTAAACCTTGGGGTCATTATTGTCAGTGTTGATCAAGGGTTCCGTTTCGGAGTTCAATGACCCCGCAACTGTGTTCTCTATGGAACCGTATAAAGTGGGTCGAACTTCAACGGTAGGTTCAGTCGTTTCAATCGTCAGGTTTGGCGCGGAGCTTGAGGGCACGGGTTCGTTTACCAGTCGAGAGCTTTCATCATATCCTCTAGCCATATGATACATGGACTTGCCGCGTAATCTTCTGCTAAATGAGCTCCCTGTTAAAATAAAAAGTTTTGAATAAAAATTAAAGAAAGTCATGAGACCGTTGTAGCGCAGTAGAACAAAGTGTGGTTGTGGTTCGATTACCAGTTGAGTGAATGAATTACTTTTATTTCCTCGCTTTGGTTACAAGATAAAATGCGGCGGTTTCAAAAAACAGAACAGAGTGTCTTAATAGTAGGTTTCTCTATTCAGCTACATGTTTTATCTTGCATAGCTTGGTAAGCAGAGGGGAACCTAATGTTAAAACATTGCGTTCTCAGTTACATGCTGTCCCACTGCGCAATGACTGACTCTAATGGATAAAAATATAAATACTAAAATGACTTGATCAAATTATAATAGTCTTAACTTACCAACAACACCAAGATGTTCTGAAATATCTCTTTTTACATCAGAAACGTCCCACATAGCCAGGAAAGAGCCTAAGCAAGATGGCGACGGGTTGAGAGGTGATACAAACGGCTTATATGAAAAGCTATAATGATGTGCAATTGCTGCTATAAACATTTCTATACATATAAGGAAGTCCTGAAAATAAAATATTTATTAGTAATAGTTAAAAAAAATCAGCTTCGCGCAGTATCCCGCACACAACAATCAAAATAAATATAATAATATGGGAAAAGGGAAATTGAACCTATAAGCTTAGAGGTTATAGTCAGCAGCTGTGTCCCAACACCACAAAGGAATCTAACTTCTTATTCCATCAATGTACTAAGTAGTAGTATTCATAAATAAAATATATCACATTTTTATTCATATATACAGGGTGTCCCAGGAGTCAACGATAAAATGAAAGCAGGTGATAGACCAAGTCGTGACAGTTATGAGAAAAATATTTAAAAAAATCGGTGTCATGTATTTTTCATATTATATTGATTTAAAAAAATATCGGAAAAACCGACACTCTGTGATGATTTTTCAAGTCCTATGACTACGAATATTACTCCTTTTTCAATTTTTTTTCTGTAATGTATTCATGAGTAACCCTTCTGTGAATTACAGTTTAAGATTGAAACATACCTGCATCGGTTTTCAATAAAATGCCGTGTTTTTGCCAAACATTAAATTCAAAATATTTAGTACACCCAACTTTAACCGACTGTACTATAAAAAAAATGTACTACACTGTTATTGAAAGTAACTTTAAAAGTTGGCGCATTTAATCTGGATCCCGAAATGGTACGATACTTGCTGGATTACTTCCTTGTTGAAGAGAGAAAAATCGAAATACACGATAATCGGGATGACGTTCAGCGTTTTGGTATCTTTTCCGATACATTCTAGCTGCAGCATTAGCGTTACATAACCATTCTCCATGCATGACATGCATATTGGCAATTTGTCAAAGACCGAGTATATGGCCTGCGAGAGCCCGGACTTGAGAACTATCCTTATAAGTTCTCGGTCAGCTCCTAAGTCGGAAATATATATATATAATTTTTTATATATAATTTTCTCATAACTGTCACGACTTGGTCTATCACCTGCTTTCATTTTATCGTTGACTCCTGGGACACCCTGTATAATAAAACATATATAGATACCTGAAGTTTGGAAGATATGATCTTTACTTTATCTTTGTCAGAAATATCAAATATAGTTGATATAACACCACAGTACACCAAAATATTGATAAGAACCCCTTGGCTGAAACATAATGTGAGAATATTTTATAGAAACTTTTTAACAATATATATTTTTTATTTTCATGTTGTAGCCTATTAGTGTTAGGCAAAAGGAACCATTCCCAAGGCATTCTTTGCTTCAATCTGTATATAAAAAGAACCGACACGGAGAATAAGTTAAGTAACTAATGTTAAGATATTCCAATCTCCACTTTTCACCCACTTTACGAAAGATTGTATTTTGAGTGGCACAACTCAATGTTATGCTCTGTATTCACACCAGATCCAAAAAATTAAATAAATTCATTCCGCCAAGTGTGAATGGAACCCACAATCATTACATTTACAGTCACATAATGTACCACTGCATCTCTTAAATGTAATAGAAATGGTATATAAATAAAAAAAATACTTACAAGAATGAGAAGAACACAACAGCCTTTATACAAAGGAACTTTCCTATAGGTTTCATTGGTTTAAGCTCAGTTCTGTTGGCTCTATAGAAAAGTACCAAACAATACATAGCTACAAATTGAGAAAAATTGTTGATAGCTATTATATAGGGGAATGCCACATTCGGACTGAAGTCACTCTCTCCATAAACACCACACAAATCACATATCATTGATATAACTGTGGTCACTGGCCTTACTAATGTATATTGAAGAATTCCATGCTTACAGTTGTGTACAAACTCACTAGAAATAAAAACAAAGAAACATATTTGAATTTTATTATAAATGTTACACATAATAAATATATAATAAATAAATT
This sequence comes from Heliconius cydno galanthus, assembly GCA_036379175.1. Lineage (NCBI taxonomy): Eukaryota > Metazoa > Arthropoda > Insecta > Lepidoptera > Nymphalidae > Heliconius > Heliconius cydno. The sequence continues at coordinate 784,542 of JAKRZM010001275.1, forward strand.
TATTTAATTAAGACATTAGTCCACGTCTTAGTAACAGTTGAAACTTACCCTATGTTAATACATATTTATTGTAAAAAAAAAAAAATTTGACTGAACTTTTTATATTTTAAAATACTATATTATATATATAAGAATTTTATATTTTAATCTTCACACTGACCCCATTTCACAAAAGAATAATATTTAGAAACGAAAATTAATAAAAAAATTTTAAGATACTCAAGAAAAGAAAGCCTTTCCTTTTTTTCTTCTCAATTTTTAGAAATAATTTTTGGATAGTGATAATTTGTAAAGAATTTTTTACAGAGATGCTTGAGAAAAATAAGTGGTAACAAGAGTATGAGAATTGTGAAATAACTTGATAAAGACATATGGCATAATTAGTTGAAGTGTCAATATGTTTAATTTTTTTTATATCTAAAGAGTTTTCTTTCATTGGTGTATGATCTTTTAAAGAATGTAATAAAATTGTATTTACCTTCCCATTTCCCATGGTGTTAAGCAACATAGTGGAAATATATGATATACTTGTGGTTTTGTCTCTAGGACTGCCTCTAAGTCATGATCTTCATTTAAGTAGTTAAATAGATATTTCATAAAATTGTAGATTACATATGCCTCGTAACATTCTCTTAAAGAGTCCATATAAATAGACTGTTCTGGGAATTCTAAGCCAATCCAAGCATTTAGCGCATAAATTGGTACCATCCATAAAATCCTAAAAATGAATCATTGAGATGTTCATTAGTTTGTTAAAGCAAGAAGTGAGGCATTTGACCATGAACTATAAATTAAATAGTTTACCTTATAATATGTTTCTGCAAAGATGGTTTTGTGTAATGTACAATATGTTGAGTTATTTGCCAAATAGATATGGGTACAGCTAGTAGTACAAAGCCACCCCCAACTAAAGTACCTTGATCTGACTTAGTAAATCCATTGTTAATTGAGTGAATAATCAGCAATGGTACCAATACTGTCACTAATATAACGTAGGTAGCGATGAAGATAGGACGAATCCATAGTCTCCATTGGCTAAAAAATGTTGCTATGGATCTTGAACACATTTTATTCTTAAAAATCTTCTTTTATTCATTAATGTAGCATATGTTTCCATAAGATACTAACAAAGAGCAGCTTCAAAATTTCAAAAAGAGGCGATCACTATTACAGCAACGGAAATATCTTCAAATATATAATACTTAATGAGTAATAATAATATTCAAAGTTCTATCTACGGCATATATTAATATATCTTGATTCTTGACTCTCAAGTTTATAACAAAACTTGTTTTTTTTTATATTTGTCATAGCATAAAGTGACATTTACCTATCATATTCGTTTATCATTATATTAGTTTTCTTATTCTAAAATTTTATGATAAAGAAATATTGAAATATATTTTATTTCATCGTTAATTTGATATTAAAACTGTATTTATAACATTTTTATTTATTCAAACAATTACTTTATAGAAAATCAATAAATTATTATATTTATTTTCTTATTTGTATTGCAATATTTGCAATGTATCCGATTACAAGTGTCTCTTTCTTTCATTGTAGTTGTCTATGAAAATGTATGAAAGGGATAGCAACTGGAATTAAGCTGCCCGTGTTGCCACATGTAAAATAAATTAAAGAAAAAATCACCTGTTTTATTTATCCGAACCATCGTAGACGAGCAAGTAGTGTAACAGAATGGGTAAAGGTTTGATAAAAATGTTAGTGATTTCATTTTAGATTTTAAAAAATCTTTAGGATAAATAAAAAGTTATAAATGTTATTACATGTATAATTAACATAAGTTAATGGTGGGGGCCCACTTATTTGTGCATTTACAGTTATTCGTGTAACACGTATTTTGTGCATAGAGTTCAAGCATTGAATTAGGCCACATAGCGATCTCTCCCTAAAATACCGCTGTTCTGGCTGTCGACGTATCAAGACGGGCTATCAAGTGAGTGTGATAATTTGTCATTTTTAACCAGTAAACATTGTTTTTGTCATAATTTTAGTTTTGTGAGATGTGCATGGGATAGAATTCGTAAGATTTATAAATAATATATTGTCAGTCGATAATTCGTATGTTTTCGTAAATGGGTCACCTCGCCATTCTTTTCATAAATTGTTATTAAATAATGTTTTTCGTAATGAAGCTTTATTCAAATAGTGATTTTAAGTAGTGTTAAGAAAAAATAAGCTAATTTGTGTTGTGTTGTAGACGTGCAAGGCGGGAGAGTGATGATCAGATAGATCGCGACCTAATGTGATGTCATCAAAAGGGGAAACAGAGGCCGATTCTGGCACCGTGTCGCCAAATTTGACTGCTGTTAAAAATGAACCGGTTAGTTTCCTGTAAATAATTTATTTATGAAAATATAGCTTACATTCTATTTATTTTTTATTTATGTGTTTTTTAAATTCTGGACTAAGCAATACTTACAGAACTTATAGTAATCATCAAGCTTGATGTAACATTTATATGTTTTTAGAACATTTTATTTACTTGTCATAAATTTATTATTATTATATTAATGTTCAACTTAATGAACTTATTTCAGTAATGCATATTCATAATAACACTTATTGAAATATGTTTTATATTTATTTATTTATTAACAATATAATGAGCATATTTTAATTAATATAGTCTTATTTGTGTAAAGTTTAAAGTGCTTGTTTATATTATCAGTTTTAATATTTAGCTTTATATTGTATTGGCAGTTGTAGCGCAGGGGCGCAAAGTGTGACTATAAAATTGAATGGTTGTGGGTTCAATCCTCACTGAAGGAAATGATATATTTATTTATATTTGTATTTCTAATTCTTCACTCCGGTGACGAGGCAAAGCGCGCCGTTGAGTTCCGCCACTCAATATGCAATGATTCCGGAATTCGGCGGAAAGTGCAAAACAGAGTGTCTTAAAACAAGGTTCCTTCTTCTTAGCCACCCTGCTGGATGCAGGATACAGCGTGAAGCTGATTTATTTATATTTTATTGTTATGTCAGTTTTAGTAAACAAACAAGTTGATTCATTTCTGAATATTATGTAACATATAATGTGTTTCTATAATGTGGTCATTTTGTAATTACGTTTAATGTGTTTTAAATATTTGAAATTTTTACAAGTGAGTATATCAGTTTCATAAATTCAATTAAAAAAATCTTAATTCTTTATTATTTAAAAAGAACTGGTATTGTTACAATATTTATGAATCTTTATGATTTGCTAGTATAATTATAATTTAACCTCCTACACATATAATGATACAACTTTACTTATTATAATTTTCAGGTGCCAACGGCAAGTAAGGAAACTCCCAAAAGGGGCAGTGGTACACTTCTAAAGTGTACCACATGCAACAGTTTCAGTACATTAAGTAGTCGAGCATTAACAACACACATGGCTCAGTGCTCCCCTGACAACAATAATGTTGCCGCAGCCCAAAATACCGATGCAAGGCCGCACCGAAAACTCTTTGAGTGTGATGTCTGTAACATGAAATTTTCAAATGGCGCTAATATGCGTAGACATAAAATGCGACACACAGGGGTCAAACCTTATGAGTGTCGTGTTTGTCAAAAAAGATTCTTTAGAAAGGATCATTTAGCAGAACATTTTACAACTCACACAAAAAGCTTGCCATATCATTGCCCTATATGCAACAGAGGTTTCCAACGACAGATCGCTATGCGTGCACATTTCCAGAATGAACATGTTGGACAGCATGACCTTGTTAAGACTTGCCCACTTTGTAGTTATCGTGCCCCCACTATGAAAAGTTTAAGAGTCCACTTCTATAACAGGTAATTATAAATATGAATTAATTAAGAATGTAATAAGAATATATTTATTATTTTTAATCAAATGCCACACAAGGTCATAAATTATGGATTTGATTCCCACTTAAAGGATGCCGCACTTGCTTCACTTCTGCTATTCAACACGCACCTCCAAAAAGAATGGCATTTTTTTAAACTTTATATGTATATGCTAATCTATTATAGTAGCATTTATCATAATTTTCAGACATGGAATAGATTTAGACAATCCTGGTCCAGGCAACAATTCTGTCTCACTGCTTGCTGCCGGCATAGCCAATGCAGCATACGCCGATGGCACCATGGACCCTAGTGCAATTACTGCATTAGGGGCGTTGGGCTCTGGCCTTTCAGTTTCCGTTGCTGCAGCATATTCAGACAGTGGAGACAGTAATGGAGCCCGTTCAGTAGATAATGCAACACCTCCAATGCATTATCTAACACCACATGTGGAAATATCTATGGCTGATAATAATGAAACTTTTTCACCTGGACAAACCAATCACCAAGGTATAGCTAATCAATTTTTTTAGAAATGTTATTGTTATTATGTGAGACATTACAATTAAAAATATATTTATAGTAAAACCATGTAGTTGATGACAACCATGATGATGAGGAAATATCTCAAAGATTTTTTGATTATTAATATTGAGTCTGCATACAGGTGCTCCCATAAGAGCATCTCATAAATGATGGACTCAAAATTCGTAATTTCAAAGTTCTCTTGAGTGTTCAATATACAAGAATAGAGTAACTTATTAATAGAATAAGATTTTTATTTGAAATTTCCCGATTTTCCATACCACAGCAATATTTAAGCGTTATTTTCTTTATTGGTTTCTGTAGTAACTGTATTTAATATTATACATTTTTGTTAAGCCTATTATCTCCTTAAAGGAATATAATTCATTTTTAATAAATAATTGTTTCCATAAAGATATCTTGAAACTTTTAAATGTGATACATTATAAGAAAATCGTTTTTTTAATTGGAGTTTTCACTGTTGCCGCTGATCGGCAGCGACAGCAAAGTGTAGTATAGTATACTACAACTATTCAAGAATTAGTCAAAAGAAAAAAAATAAAATTTTGCGCATATTTGCCTCATTCTGATTTAGAGAAAAAAAAGCCAAGAGGTGGTAAAATCCCAATGTATGATATTTCATTTATACTGTTTTGGTTTTTAATAATTGGCATCTAATTATTATGATTTAGATCGTTTTTATTTTATAAGCTTAAATAAAACTACCAGAGGGCTTATTTTAACATAGAAAATAATACCAGGCAACCTTAAGTCTTATAATATATATTTTTTAAAGATAACATTTCTTGTGGTCATCCCAACCACAAATGTGATAAAATTATCAATTTTTATCTAAATATATTGGTTAAATGATAACAGTGATTGCTGAAATATTGTATTTAATATAACATATTTTATTTAATTAGGACATTATGGTTTTGCACAAAATTCTTTTCTGGACAAGTATAAAAATACCATCTAGTTATTGTTTTTACTAAAGTAACCATATTTTACCATATTGTTTCTATTACCTAACTAACTTAGTAACTTATACACTTGCAATATTTCTTCAATTATGAAGGGAAAAATACTTCTGAAATAGAAAACTTTTAGTAGAAAGATCTTTTTTTTCATCAATTTGTCGTCATCAGACATACAAACTAAAAGAAAGGGCATTAAAAAAGCACTGAAAATCCATGGTGAATTTAAAGTTAATTTGAACGCATGTGGTTATTCTGTTGGAATATAGCAAGAAACTAAAATGAATTCTTCTGGCAGACCGTATAGAGGATTACTTTGTTTACGTTACCATAATTATTATTATTCATTTTATATTGTATATGATACATACTTTTTATACTTATACTTTTATTGTTTCAAACCCTAGATTTATTTAAGCTTGTTTTAATACTTTGATAATAATAATTGTTGAATAATTTTATAGTACTTATTTATGACGATTTCTAACTTTGAAGTTTTTAATATATTCTAGTATATAGAGGTAAAATTTCACTTTAGGATGAGAAATAAATAAGTTACGTTTGATGAAGGTTGTTTGGCCCCACTACTGCGGCGCGGCTACCAATGATTTGGATTGCTCTATCTAATAATTCATTTCCCCCGGGAATGAAGAAATGAATTATTATTTTTATTTCCTCTTAATAAGACAAAGTGCAGTGTTGAGTTCCAACACAACAACTGTGTCTCAAAAAGTGGGATTTGTCTGTGTAACAGACTGTAACTACAATTAACACCAGTTCTCCTGCCTTCCTTGCTATATATGGAATACCGCATGAAGTAAAAAATATATATTATGTCAAATGTGTGTTTAATTTCTAAAATTTATAAATTACAGAGTCACGCATGAATGGCGAAGGTCCAAGTTCTCCACAATCTGGTGACAGTGCAGTAGCCAGTAGTTCCCTTTCTGCCGGACTTCCTACAAACATTACACCATCGATTACACTAATACCTATCAAACAGGTACATATTTACTTTTGTCTTTTTAATGTGGTTTATTTTATATTTTGTCGTTTTACCTAATAAAATGGTAATAGTAATTCTCTTTTTATGAATCTGGATATTACCCTATAAATATTATTAATTTATCCTCAAAATTTAAATAGGATCTGATAGACTGTTCAGTAGGAAATCTGTTCAATGTTCACGCAAAAACTACTGAACAGATTTAGATGAAACTTATATACATTATACTTTAGAATAGCACAAAAGCTACAATTTATGTAAAGGTTTTATATAATTTCTATAATATAAAAATAGCTTTAAGCGTGCGAAGCTGAATGTGGGTCGCTAGTTATACATATATGCTTATATAACTAGAGACCTACAGCTATACATACAAGTATAGGTTTTATTAAAAAGTTAAAAATATATAATTAGAAAAAAATAATTTTAACTAAAGGGAATCAAAGTAACGTTACATTTATGTTGCGATGAGTTCATAAGTAAACTGGAATTAATTGAGAGAAAATTACTTTGGTCATAAAAATATTCGACACTGTATTCAAAAAAATAACTTTTATAATAGTATGTAATAAAGATACAAAAATGAAAAGTAAGTAAAACTTGAAATATATTTTTATAACAACCTAAGTTGGTTTTATTAAATATAAGCCTCAGAATTATTTATTACTCTATTCAAAATATGTCGATGTTCTTACAATTTTTGTTATAAAGGCTACATATTAATGAAATAGATGAATTTAAACCAAGGACTGTTTTTGGAAAATGGAGTATACAACAAATTAGTTAATATAGTATTCTTTGATATTACAGGAACCAAACATCCAAGATGATTCCAACACAACAGACCGTGATGGTGAAGCGAATGGTACGGATAAGCGCGACGTCTCCTCGAGCTTATCTTCCCTCATCAAGGTGTCGCCGCTCAAGAGCTTGCTGCGCGAGGACCTGCGCCGACGCATCTCCGCTAGAGGACGCACGAGGGGGTCCAATGTAAGTAAACAACGAAAACTAAAAACACTACAGACATTGCTTTCCCTTTTAGGTATTGTTTTTATTGTTTATTTAAGAATACATATTTAAGATTATTACATTTTACGTAATATTTGTAAGGTTATTATTACTCAGTACATTTATTAATCTTATATACACTACATGATTATTTGTACATATATTTTTTATTCATTATACATAAACCAATCTATAATCTAGTCTTATAAAGTGTGACGGACTTGGTGGAGGATACAATTACTTTCTTCCGATCTTTCATGGCCATATTATATATATAAAGTTACATATATTAAGTTAGTTAGGTAAGTTAATATATGTAACTTTATACTGTGTTGTTGTAAGTTGTGTATATATATTAAGTTGTTCAATAACTTGCTGTATACTGTATATAGCAGGATAGGCAGAATGTTAAGACACTCAACACTTTCTACCCAGAGTTACAATATTGATTCTGAATAGTGATTCAACACTATGTTTTGAGAGTCGCGTTTCCAGAGTACTTGTGGCTTTATATTGAAATAAATAAAATGTTGTAATTCACAGACATCGCGAGCATCTCCATCGGAAGGCGGTATAATAACTTCGACGCACGGCGACGCTTCCATGCTACCGTCATCGCTTGTATGCGCATTTTGCTCCATAACCTTCCCCGACTCCACCCTCTACTTCCTCCACAAAGGGTGCCACTGCGACTCCAACCCCTGGAAGTGCAACATATGTGGGGAACAGTGTTGCAATGTGTACGAGTTCAATTCCCACCTGCTGAGCAAGAGTCACCAATGACTGTTTGCTGGGGGGCCGTTCCATTGACTTTATTATCTGTGCACTGTCTGTCATACGTATTGGCGTAAAGCACTTCGATTTTTATTTACCTCACGTTTTTTTCATGGACTTTTTAATTGTATTTTTTCCTTTGTTTTTTTTTTAATTTTTATTGTGTATGCGGAAGTGCTTCACACGCAAGAACGTCCCCCCGAAGCTGTTAAACTTAAAGTGCAAATTATTATTTTTTTTGTTTGAAGGTTATTTAGTGGTAATTTGTAGGTAAATGAGCGAGGATATTTGTATGGATATTTTAGTGTTAAAATTGTTGCTGATAAGACAAAATGGAGTTTTTGGGTATATTCAGGTAAGAACTCACCTAACGTGGATCGTCCAAATACTGACATTCCAAATTGTAATGTGTACATTCCATATTTTATTGAGATTGACATAAAAAAAAATTAAACTACGTCTTTGGTGGGGAATGAAGTGATACTTTAAATATTGTCTTTAAAAGATTTATTTTATTTATTATTTAATTTCTCTGTACTAGAATTGTACATTGGGCGTTATTCGATACAATATTCATAGAATATATTTTGGTGCGATAGTGAATTTTACAAATGTTTATTAAAAGCTTATAGTAAAGAGTGTACAAATTAATATATTTTTACATTTCGCTGTTATTCAAGATGTTTATAGAAGGCAAAGCCTTGTTATGTCCCTGATTTATTGTGATCAAGTAACCGTACGGAATTATGAATTCTAACATTCCGTTGTTAATTTTATATTTTCTATTTAACGCATGTGATGCAAGTCCACGACTAATACTTAATGTACAAGTGTTTTTTTTTATGTTGTTATTATTTATATTCTAAATTTAGAAAGATGTGCCCACATCGATTGTGTACTTAAAAGATTATGCTCTTTTGTAGTGCATAGGTTATGTTTTATCAAAAAAAAAAACCGTCGTAAAAAAACGCACTTGCTCAACAATTTGAAAACGGCTCAACAATTGTATTATTATGATTGAAGTACTTGCGTCGTTTTTCGCACAAACATTTTATTTATTTCTTCTCGCATATCAATTAATTGTTCAAGTGCTTTTAATGGTGTTTTATTAATAATTATTTTTTAACATTTTATTTGATGTTAATTGGTTAATCCGTCGATAAAGAGATTTAAATATTATAAAATTATATTTTCTGTATATTTTTTAATATATATTGTCTAAAATAAAGTGCTCAATAATGGTGAACTATTTTAAAGAATATGGAATAGTCTGACAAACTATTCTAGTTATTTATTACAATTTCAGTACTTAAAAAAATGTTAGATTTAATTGGTCAAATTATTTACTTTATTACTTATGTCTAACCTGAGATTTACATTCCTGTAGCTAATAAGTACTTAATATCGGTTGTGGTCTTGCCTGTTAAGTTTACTAAATTGACTTTAGGTGGAACTGAAATTATGTTTACCAACGAACTTATATAATTTTTTATTTTGTTTTGTTATCGAAATGTGTAGCGTTAAAGTCGGTGCGGGGTGCTCTGTCGGTAGGGTTGTCGGCCATAAATCTAAATAGTAATTTCATTTTACATTAAATATTTTTCCGTAAATGTATTTCCTTTGTGATAATTTTCAGTAAATATTTTTCCTTTGTGACATTTTATATAGATATACGACATTTTAATATTTTTTTATTTCTGTCAAATGACGAAGATTATTTAAATTGAGTGTTTTTTTGGGAAGCTGGCAACCCTACTTAACCGTGCTTTGCGTGGACCTAGTGAGTTACCTGAACGAGCAACACATATTTATTTATAGATATTCTTATATAATTATATTTCATTGTTGTTTTTTTTCGTGTAGACGTGGATTGTATGGTCCGTAACGCTGCACTAGAATTAAGTGTAGATTAACTTAAGAGCTATTAATATTATTAATTGGTAACCCCCGTTGGGCGCCTTTAATCGATCCGTCCATCTAACGATAGATATTGCCTTTAATATTTAATAGAGATAATATATTTATAGATTATAGTATAAAAATTAAGAAGATCTTAATTATAAAGTTTACAGAGTAACATATGTTTACATATATATAGATAAATTTATCTACTTATATTATTGAATTGATGCTGTGCTAAGGATAAATGACATTGCAATGTATGTTTGTAGTCATACTCATAGCTATTATATATTTTATTTAGTCAAACCACAGTTATTTTTTACGAAAAACGTTTATTTTACTATAAATACATGATAGTAATACATGTATAACATGTCTACATTTATTCTCACAATAAGTTTCATTGTGAATTATTTATCTTCTATCACCAATTAGCTTTGACTTTTTGAAATTATATACAAATTTAATCTTAGCACAGCCATTGATTAATCGTTGCAATTTCATGTTCTATTTTTGTGTGGTCGTAGGATATAGATTATAATAATTGTAATTGTTTCAAAGCAATGCAAAGTAAATGTCAATTGTATAGTTAATTCTTAGCAGTATTTCAATACATATGTGGTTATTGGTCATGATCAATACAAAATTATGTTCAGTACGATTTGGCGGCATTCTAGGTCAAATTTGATATTCAATTTTAATAGATGTGTGGGATCTTTTTACTATTCAAAGTCGTTTTTACTGAAATTACGTAATGCATATGATAGAAATAGGGAAGGAATATTAAAAATATTTTTTAGCAATCAACAAACAATTTTAACTTATTGCTTTTAATTTTTAACATATTCAATAATATAATAAAGCCCACATATCTACACGTTTTTAAAACTTAATGTAATATTTTACATAACAGAATGCTCTATAGTGTAGCAATCCTCACCTTAATACCAAAACACAGCTTACCAACATTTTAATTTGTTTTAAGTTGTTATGTGTGTAATTTGTAGTTTAAGTAAATTGTCTTAAAGCAATTATTTGAACAGGTCTCCAATAAAAAAATATTTGTATAATATTTTAGAAAATGTATAAAACTTTTAGAAAACAAATATATAGCGGGATTTGAAACTGCGTCACTTATATACTGTCCGAGTGCCGCGGTGGTACTCGCGTTTTTTAAACTATTCTGTCTATACATTTTTTTAAACATTCTTTGTTTATACGTTTTCGTTTTTTTTTAAATTCTTAGTTTAGAATAACATCTAGAATATATTATGTTTCATTAATTTCAACTCATTTTTATGTGATTTGATGTGCTGAAAACGATATAACATCAAAAATATCTAGGACGTCGGAATTTTTAACAATTTAAATTTATCACATGTCCCCTTGTCTTAAATATGAACTTAATAGATATTAAAATATTTTTTATAATATGCAACTACTTTTTTAGATAATCTCTTTATACTATATAAATGAGTTGAAATTATCAATACACATTTAGAAAACTTTTTTTTTTGTAGACCTGTGTCATTTGTAATGGTAGGCAAGTTGAGATCATCGTTGATATTTGCTGTTACATTTATTGTGTTATCATTATTAAGAGTAAAAATAACATATTTTACTAATAATATCTTATAACGAAAAACTATGATCTACCAGTTTTAATGAGTGATAGTGAAAATATCATGTTTATAGCAGATTGTGCCTTAGATCAGTAATAAAATGAGAATATAAATTATAAAAATCATGTTTTTGAAATCTATTCAATTATATTATAGATGTGTGCATTTTTAACTGTTTGTCACATTAAAAAATATATATTTACACAAAAAGTATTATAAAGAATTAAACAAAATGTTATTTATTTATGTATAGTAAAATATTTGCAATATGGCTGTTTTGCTTGTTTTTATAATGGATAAAGTTTATTTGCAGTTGAAATATTATCGTATTGTTACGATGGTCTAGAAATAAAAAATGGTACTTATTACCAAGTATGTAGTTCTATTTATTTACATATAATAATTTGGTAAAGGGTCTAATGAAACATTAATAAATAAACTATGAGATAAAGTACTCTACGATCGTTTTATTATTTTCCTTTTTGCTTGTGATTTAATATTAACGTTATATTATCATTCATTATAAGAATTAAGAAATACCTATGATAAAACTAAATGTTATTTTTTGTTGTTTATACAAGTAACAGTATTGGTACATTTTTAGACTTTACATTGAACTTGAAATTGATTGATTGGTATGATCAATTAAAAACTAGAAAAAATAATATATAATATTTTTCATCTTAATATTCTTCGAACTGTGGCTTAGCAAGCAAAACGTTGCATAAATCGGCGATCGCTAGGAAAAGTATTGAAAGTGAAATATTGCGAGTATCTGTTATCGCTGTTTTGAACTACTAACAAGGGTAGTTTTCGATTACATACTCGTTTAAAAACACATAAATAACATTTTTTTTGAAAATTTAAAACCGCGTATACTTCTTAGTAGTTTAGAATTCGTATGTTTCGATTTCAAGAATTGTCGATTTTGATACTTTACTTAAGGACCATCGAAATGCTCGTATCTAGTCTAAATAGAAATTACGTACATTTTTGTATTTTTTATTTAATTATTATAAGTATAAAAACATTTTTTACTGCGTAATAATTGAGTAGTATAAAATAAAGACTGATTGAATCAATAACCAAATACCGAAATAGAGTTCACTGCAAATTTCTACTGTACCGTAATGACAGTTATTTCTACCAGAATCTATTTGTCCTTTCATTAAAACAATATTAAATTAACATCATATATAAAATTACATTATTTATATTAATTTTATACCCCTCAATTTATAAAACCAATACTTCAATTTACATTGTTTTCGTATTTAGAATCGAAAACATCATATAGACCTAAATTAAAGTCTTAAATAAATTTCTATTGACCACATTTTACTTATAAAGTCAGTTAAATAATTAAAAGAGCTAAGACTTAAAAAAAAGAAAACATTTATATTCTATGTTGTCTTCTGTCACAGAACTATCAACTAAGTTTTAACTTTTATTGTCAAAGTTTTGTTGACTGAAACTTTTTGATTTTGATTATAACTTTTTCGGACTAATTTCTCTACGTGTTTATTTCAAGTTGCGAATCTATTTAATCTAGCAGTTTAATTGTGTTACTGTAATGGGAAAATCGACGCAAGTTGATGGCGATAACAATCCAACTTCGCCCGAATCAGATCCTGCTAAATTGTTGGAGGCTGCTTTGCTGCAGATGGATGGAATTATAGCAGGTAAGCGGCAATTTAATTACGGAATACTCCAAAAAATATTTACTCCATGAAATCTGGTTTCAAATAAGTTATCCACGCTTGACTAAACATTGAGGTCTTCATTTCCTGTATTAAAACTATCAATATATTTTAAACCTACTTAAATATAAAATTATCACTTATAATTGACACCTTTTCTTACTTTACTTTTACTTTTAAGTCATGTTATTACTTTAACAGCCACTTTATGGACTGAGAAAATAACATCAATAAACTTTAAGAACTATTCTAAATGTACTGTATTCTAAATGTGTTGTATCAGACATAGATTTCTGTTTAACATAACTTTTTCTGTGCAATGTTTATATTTTCTAAAGATTACATAATTTTCAGCAGTTTTTTATTGTAATTTTTCTAGAATTTTTAAACCTAAACAATGTATGATTGTGATAATGAAAGTTGTAGCGATTCCTATTAACAGTATAAATAAATATACACTATAGTTACTAAACAATGTTATAGTTATTTCTATATATGAATGCAATTTTTAACTATTGATGTATTTAAACAACAAAAAAACATTTTTTATATTAAGAGACAAATTGATAATAATAGTTAGATTTTTTTTCTAAAAATTTAATTGTCTATGTTGCAAAATATTTTTAACCGTCTTCTGTAAGAAAAGGAGGTTATCAATTCGACTGTATTTTTTTTTTTCTACAAATATAATATTTAATGGTCTATTGTATTTGAGATAATAAAATTAGGTAATATTTGTTAAAAACAATCTAGCTTATTTCTTAACAACATATTTATTTTAAGTATACCAGTGACTATAAAACCTAGCAGAAACTATAATGCCTTTAAACAGATGTTATAGAATGGTATGGGAATCTTTTATGTATGAAAATTCAGTTAAAGTTTGGATAATGTACTCTTATTGAGCAAAACATGTGCAAAGTTGTTCTTGTTTCACATCACACTGTATCCCACATATAGTATTGTAGGCAAAGATTGCCTATTGTTAAGATCCTCTGTTTCCACTTTTAGCCAAATTATTTGCCAGCTTTGTCTTGTTACCGGAGCAAGAAAATGAAAAAATAAATTCATTCTATTGTTTCAGCACCATGCCAGTCAGCCTTTAAATACATTTATTTTCTTCATTTTTATTTATCAAAGTTGTTGTGAGATATACATGTAAACTCCAATGCTTTAAACATTTTTTTCAATAAGTATATGTAATATTTATTAGCTCTCATATTTGTGAGTATGTGAGCTAAATATTTTCTCGTACATATTACACATATATCTTATTAGATAAGTAAAATAAAAATAATGCAGTGGGCATTGAACACACAATTATTCATTACATTAAAAATCCCACTGCATTAAAAAATCCACTGCACACATACTTTACTTACACAAAGTCAAAGTCAAAGTCAAAGTCAAAATATCTTTATTCCATAAAAATGCTTAACATTTACTTGGACATGTCATAAAGTAGAAAAAAAAAATACAAAACAAAATAACCAAAAAAAAATTTGCAATTTTGACTTGAAAAAAGCCCGTTCAAATGGTTGAGCTCATGAGAAGATACAGGCAAAGAAACTCATGGCCACTCTTTTTAAATGCCAACATTTGTTACAAATTACAATTAACAATTTTAACTTAGAAATAGAGCAACTCATTTCCAAACATCTTTATCGCGAACATAATCTTTAACAGAGTAATATGCTTTTTGGCAGAGCCTGTGCTTTACCACTTTTTTAAATTTGTTCAGTGATAAATTAACCATGTCGTTTGGAAGTTTGTTATAAAAGTGTATACTTTGACCTACGAATGAGTGAGACACTTTATGGAGCCTAGAGAAGGGCACAGCAAGCTTATTTTAATTTACTATTAGATTTTATTTTGAAAATATGTACGAACTACATAATAAAATTCTTTATATTAGTTATAACTATGGTAGTTATGATAATTAGCAAAAAAATATTTGTTTTACAAAATAATAAAAAAATACACATTTTTAATTGACAGCATTTTAAAAACGATTTTTTCTAATCAATTTTTCTTAACACTCTTCATTCCATACTTTCCACCCAATTTTCAAGAATGCATGTTGAATCTCAGAATTCAACTGTGATTTCTTTCCAGAGCAAGGAAATGGAAATAATTTGTTTGCGAGTTAAGATATGAAGCCCTGTGCAGAGATCGCAGGACTTCATAATATTTATGTTAAATATTATTATAAAGCAATAGATATAGTTAACTAGTGGACGCGCGTTGTGGTGAATTCTAATAAACCATGAACTCTAAATTTCTTATTTTATAAAAATCGGTGCCTTCGTCGCTTAAGGGTTAAAATTTTTCAAAATCCCTTCTTAGTAGATGTCCAGATTACGAAAATAAACGTCCGTCCAAATTTCACGTTTCTACCGGCAGCGGTTACGGCTGTGCGTGCGTCTTACCTCAGTCAGTGAGGACAAGTCCTTTTATATATATAGATAAGGTATTTCATATTTTATTTGTAATGTGACCTTGATGTGCTTTGATTCAATTTACAAAAAAATAGATATTGGTTATTATTATTTAATTTATTATCATTTTTTTACAATTTTTAAATGCATACAATTAGTAGGTATAGAAAGCATATAAAAACTCTAACTCACTGAAATCAAACCTGAGCCTGGCTTCCAAGAGGCGCGGTTTCGCGTTAGAATCTCGATATTTTTAATTTTTATATGTTTTCTAAAAATATTTTACATAATATATAATAGTAAATTTGAGATTATCTTAATTACTTCACTTCTTATAATGAGGCATATTTGGCATGATGAGACCATTTTTCGCTACATTATGATCTTCCAAAAGGTAGAATGATAAAAGGAACCTGAAAAGATATATAAATATTTTAATGTAGTGTAGAGTAGTAGTTTTTGAATGAAATATTGCTATTTTTCCAACAATACGTATTAATTTTTTTTGTAAAAGACTTTTTACAAAATATCAGCAACAAATTTTGAAACACTTATAATATTTATAATCATTATGAAAAATTTTAAAATATCGAACATATTCTTAGAAATCATTAAGTAATATTGAAATACAACACAGTTTTACTACGCAGATTTTATTTATTATACGCGACATAATTTACAAGCATTTTCAATAATCATCATCAGAGAAAAAAACAATAATAATTAAATAAATAATTTTACAATTATTCGTAGTGAAATATTAAAATTGAGTGATGTTTGAAAATGGTTCCAAATTACGTTACTAAGAAATCTTATTAAATTTTTAAGTAGAAAGCCCTTCTAACTAACTATATATAAATGGAATATTTTACGAACATTTATTAATTTGCTTGACTTTTGCGAGTGCTTCTAGAGTTTTGTGGTACTATACTAATTTTCTTTAAAAAAGTATTGCCATAACTGAAAATTACCTCTAAAATAACACAAAATCTGTGGAAATTAACGATACATTTTAACTTACCTATTAGGGGGAATACCAAGTTCCTTATCTAAAAACGCCGATAACTTTTCTATTATTCTTTGGTTATATTCTGCATTTATGTTAACAACAGCTTCCACAGTTCCAATGGCTCCAGGAAGATCAGTATCACCGTTGATGTTTAAAACACTATCTCCTTCTATACCAATGAGAAATTGCTGAAAATATTGTAACAATACATTAATTAATTATATTTAAAATTTTAAAAATCTAAATAATTCAAAGTATTATAATTTTTTTTATTAATACATGCAGAGATACTTACATTGCTTGGCATTCCATATCCATCCATAAGCACTTCAATCGCTCTTCCCAATAATTCCTTAGGAATTTTCGATTGGGGAACATTCGTCATAATCTTAACAATCGGCATTTTTTTAAAGATTTTTTTTTACTGTTCACCTTAAGAAACACCTAAGAATGCTGCTAGAATGTGTCTAGTGTAAAACATTTTTTTTACTCGAATACTTATACTTGCTGATAATCCTAACAAACGATAAGCTAACGCACAGTCATTATATTAGTATCTGGGAAAAATGTACGAAGCGATAATATTATGATATACCTATATACTTTTTAATTTAAGTTAAAGCTTAAATTTTGTTTTAATTACATGATCAAATTGTTGATTACACACAACTTCGAAAAGAGTCGTCGTGACGTGGCTATGGGTTCGATGCCAAGTCGGGGGAATGATTAGTAAATATTTGCAGGATACAGCATGTAGCTAAAAAACTCGTAGAGATTTGGTTCCATTACATAAAAGGATAAGATGTCAACGTAATAATGCTTAAAGCTAAAATATTTATATGCTTCCCATAAAAAAGCAGCCTCAAAATTAAAGAAGATAAATAATAATGTGAGAGTGGGTAAAAAAGTAGAAAAACAACTAAAACCATATAAAATTTACACTTTGCTTCATATATTTATGTTTTCTCAACATTACCTACATACACACATACTTACAAATAATTTTATTATATATTATTAATTAAGATAAAAATATTTAATATTAGATATATTATTTTATTACACCAATAAACCTATTATACATATCTTTTTGAACAACTAAACTTATAATCTCTACGCTGTATTAAATGGTTTAAAACCCACAAATATATACTTCTAAAAATCACCTTTTTTAAACAGCTTAACGTGACTTGTAGTTTTATACTAATCTTTATATATTTTTGCCAAACGCCAGTAGATGCTAATCTGTCACTTCAAAATGATTAAGTACTTATATAATAGCATGATGACTTTTTATTTTGTCAGCACCTTCATTTATTCAGGTGATGTATTTAATACGAAGACAGCTCTAGAACAAGTGCACGACATTGAAAATTACGATATTTAAAGGATAGCGATAATGAACCAAACAAAAATGTATGAACATTTAGGCAGCTATAAAGCCGAAATGTCGTCTATTGTGTTTGAACAAATTTTATCTTGAAATTTTGAAACGTTGGTAAGTAGCATTTTAATGAATTAAGAAATTTGCGTATTTAGGACGGGTGCCTATTTAGTAGATAAAAAGTGCGTAATATGGCTATGTAATAATAATAATTTTTATAATATACTATAGCATCTCAGGTGTTAGAGGAGTCTCTTTATTTTTTAAAATAGTTACCTTAATTTATTATTTTCGGTAGTGTTTTTAAGTATATTTTTTTCGGAATTGCATGAGCATTTATCTTATTAGTACAATACTTATTAATACAAATACCGAACGAATGTTTTTTTCGTAACATTTTGTATTTTAAGATATTATAAGTGTCCTATAAGCAATGGACATTTCTCTAATTTTATAAACAATTAAAAATCGTTGGGAGCTTGAGACGTTAAATTAAATAAAATAATTGATTTTGCTATTATTTTTTTGATTATATCGGGGAAATCAACCTAATACTGATCAAACCCTCATTGGGAGAGAGGTAATCGAACCCACAACTGTTTTTATATAATTTACGGAACCCTGATAAAGAGCAAAATTACGGTTAAGGTTGTTTGCTATGTAAATAAACTGGTAAACTATATGCAGACGATTCATAAATTCTCTTAGTGACAAAGCAAACATTAGTATGCAATTAGTAAGACTCTAGAAACTTAATGTTACTAGCAGCACTCGGTGTCTCATTAGTATTATTAAAATTGTGTTTTACTTAGGACCTTTTTAACTCAATTCACATTTCGTATACGTGTATTTTAATTTCAATATATGCATTTTTTATATCATGTATGTTTCATTCATGAAATTTCCACATTTATTATCTACTAACGGCCTGCTCGCGGCTTCGCATGCCTGAACTATACGATTATTTATTTGCTTAATATTAATTCAGTGTATTTAAGGAATAAAGTAAGTATGGTTATCTATTAAATATATATTAAACAAATTGGAATTTAAAAAATATGAAATTTAATTTTTAGAAGTTTGAAAAGTATCTATTATATTACAAGCAGCCCGTACGCGGGTTTACCCCATTAAACTTAGTTACATTATATCAAAATTATACAAAATGTTTACATAAATTGTAATCTATGTGTTATTCTGATATTTAAGCTATATTATTGTAAAGTTTTATCAAAATCCATTCAGTAATTTTTACGTGAAAGTGGAACAAACATCCATTCTCACAACTATTACATTTATAATATTTTTTTTATTTACGTCAATCGTGCAAATAAGTCGTTAATAGAAGTTTAAAATATCTTAAATGACATAGTTATAATAATGTCTTAATTTTTTCATCGCTTTTATATTGATTTAACGAACTTACGGCCGAATGGAGACGGATCGAATCAAAAGATAAAACATTGTTGGGCAGTGGACAGATAATATTATTAATTACATTTTTAATAGAATTGAAGATAATTTACACGAACGTTTTAGGTATTTTATAACGTAAGTATTTTATACAAAAAGCTGGAAGTGATAACGATTTTTTATCGTATAAAAACAACATTACAATAAATATTGGCTTATTGCCGTTAATTTATTTGGTATAACAATACAATTAAAAATTATTTAAAAATTGAATAGTCATAAACGAATTGTTTGTACTAATAATAATCAATCGTAGTTTTTTTAATTATATGATTTGTTTTGTTTTCCATCCCATTCTACTTTTCGTCTCTATTTCACATGCTCGCAATAGTAACTCCATTTTTTGCTACATTATAATCCTTAAGATCGTAGAAAGTCAAGAAAAATCTGAAAAAAAGATTGTGTGATTTATCAAATTTAAGCTTTCTCATACCTTTATAAAATTAAAAAAAATGTTTTATAATAAAAATGTGGATAGGGTTAGAATATAATAATAAAACAGAGCAAAAACAAAAAAACAGTATTCTGATCTTTTCTTTAGGTTTACTTGTACAATGAAAATTGAAAGAAAAAAGAAATGAATGTATAATTAATATACTGTTAACTATTACTAACCTGTCTGGTACTACACCAATCTCTTTTTCTATAAAAGATGACAATAATTTTGCGATTCTCTGATTGTCTTGTGGACCTAAGTTTCCAATCGACTCAAGTGAAGCAATAGCGGCAGGAAGTTGAGTATTGCCATTAATTGATAACTGGCAATCTCCTTCTATTGAGCAGAGAAAGAGCTGAAAATAATATCATAGGAAATCAAATTTATAGTGAGCGGCACAAACTCTTACCTACTGATATTAATCCACATATTTTTATGACCCATAATTATATATATATATATGATAAAAATAAACAGAGGGATTGCTATAGAAGTACTTACTTCAGGTGCTTTCCTTACTCCTTCAGACAGAACTGGTATAATTTTGGACAAAAAATCTGCTGGGATCTTTGACTTTGCAACATTAGTCACTATCTTTAAGCAGGGCATCTTGTTTTATTTGTACACTTCTTTATAATAACGTCGATCCGGAATGGATTATTATTTATAAATAAAGTCAATATCGTACGACAGCTCCATCCAATTTATCTTTTGTTGATATTATATTAGTATGCATATCATTAATATTATGATAAGCAAATGTAATGTCATGTCATATTATCTGTATATATATAAAAGGACTTGTCCTCACTGACTGAGGTAAGACGCGCGCACAGCCGTAACCGCTGTGCGTAGAAACATGAAATTTGGACAGATGTCTGTGTGTATGTGTGTATGTGACTTTTGTAAACTGGACATCCACAAAGCAGGGATTTTGAAAAATTTTTACCCTAAAAGGGTGAAATAGGGGTTTAAAGTTTGTATGGAAAAAAATGAAATCCACACCGTTTTTTATAAAATTTGAAATTCAGACTCTTAAAGATATTTAATTGAACACGTGTTTCACGGTTTTTTAGAATTTGCCCCCTAAGGGTGCCAATAAGGGGTTGAAAGTTTGTATGGAAAAATCTTTAAATCTATATCATTGAACACATGTTTCGTGGTTGATTTTAATTCATCCCCTAGGATTATAAATAAAATTCGACAACATAACAGATTGTCGTGAATCTATATAACTACATAAACATATTTTTCAGTATCTACATAAAAACACAATTTAATTTATTTATGTAGATATATTACGTACATTATTGTTACGCGCGTTAATATTAAATTAAAGCGCGGCGTTAAGTTCTGCCGCTCAACACGCAATGCATCCAGAATTCGGCAGAAAGTGGAGAACGGAGTTTCTTAACACTAGGTTCCCTCTGCCTACCCTGCTGTGATTTAATTATTTTTTTTAATTATTGTACATATATTTTTAAAACGTTACGTTAATTTTATGTAGGTACGTCATAAGCTAGGTTAAATGGTTTACAAGTTATGGAATGCTAAGAAGTAGCTTGAATCGGTTCGTGTAAAATACACATTGCGCGTTTTAACTTGGCTGGACACGCTAACGGGTGTCTTGTAGTATTTGTTCTTATCTAACAGGTAAAATATATATAGACTATTCATGATTTTATCTATATCTGATGAGATTTCGTTGAAATTGTCGCGGTGTAAGGATGCAAAAGGTCTTATTTAAAACTCCATTCGAATTAAAACATTGATGTTTGTTAATAATTGTTGTATGGTATTTTATTCAACACAAAGAAAAAGTCAATAAAGATATTTTTCTTTAGAAATATGGTTAAACTAATGCACTATTTAATTCCAAACAAAATCGTTTATCAGGATTAATATGTTTACACTCTTAGTTGTTCTATATTTGATTTAACTAGTGAAGAATATAAAATAAGCTTAGATAGCAAGAACCCCATTCTTCATGTCTTGAAGTGAGCTGTGTGAGCACGCTGCGGATGAACCCAACCATTACATTAGGTTTGATAAGCCCCACATTCTCTAGGCAGGCTATTGAAATAAAAAACATCCTAACTTCAATAGAGAAGACGGTTGGAAACTTTCTACCACCTGGATGGAATTCACTCATGATCTTTGAAGACGAAATCTTTACAGTCTCAAACCCAAAGCACCAGAGGGCAAAATATAGTCAGCTCATTCTCTAAGAATCCAAGACCGTTGGCGATATTTTGATATAAAGATTATATCAACTGACAGACCAATGTCACGTTAGTCTAGCATTATCATTTAAAATGGGTAATAATCGCGAAAAGTTATTATTATAATATAAGCTATTTGCTAGTGTCTTACTATAAGAATTAATGTGTTACGTATTGGGTTAGACTGCGTTTCACAACACATCCACGGTAGCATCTTCATTGCCGTTTTATGAAGTTCCTGTGTGCTCCTGTGTCCGAGATAGTACTGGCCAGCATCCCAGCAACAAAAATCGGAGCATGATCTTATATATCAGCCCCTTCAGCTTGTGCGTAATACTGCAATATTTAAAAAAAAAAATAACACATACGAGTTTATCGTCTTTCGTAATTATGTCTAAACAGTACGATCAATTAACTCTAACGTCGTCTTTCAGCTTCATGCAAATTTATGCATCCTCTTCATGTCTTGCATACTAATATTATCACATTATTTAGGGTCATGGCGATACGCCAGGTTATATCAGTCTCATTCCTGACAAAAATATGGTATACTCATCACTGGATTAGATCATAATATATGTATTTTTCTAGAAATGGGTCCTTTTTTAAGTAGTACGTTGACAAATTCTTGAACATAAGTTCTTTAATATAAATAATAGAAATAGTAGCCTAAATTTTGATTATTAAACAGGTATTTACTTAAAAGTGTGTATGTATATGGACTTTAATATTTGTCTTTTTGGGGCAAGCCATAAAACAAATTAGATTTTTCAATATTTGTCAATAGTATCAATCGTAACAATATTCTTTTAAATAGGGGTGTCAGCCGCGAGGGAGGTTGCAAACTGTTGAACGAGGGTGTTGGCGCCAGTCGGCCGCCGCACGCAACTTGTACGGACGTAGTAAGTACGTTCCGGCGACGCGAATAAAACGCACGTGTAAAACCCGCGCGACCTAACCGCTGCCGTTCTGTAGATACTTTTAATAAATGTTAAACATTTGTTTATTAAAATAATACATACGTAATATATAATAGTGAAATATGTTTGAAGTGATATATCATCGTAATTTGTGTTTGAAGTATAAAATTTCGTAAATTGGTTTTTCATATAACACGTGCAATATTGTTTTAGTAGAGTGAGAAAAAAATAGAGTTGTACTTTACTTGTACTTAGATAGGTACAAAGCTATTCATGTATATCTGGTGCTTCTCAATTTTTGTATATCACTGTTGTTTAATTATATTTAAATACATTTATTGTTTGAAGTACGTATCATGAGTTGTAACTAATTTTATAATATTACTTTCTATGGCCACAAACATGAAAATTAATAGGTACCTAATAATAACTGATTCAAAGGAATCTTCTTTCATTTCAATCAAATGTTACTGTTTATGTAATAAAATTCTAATAGAAAAAACAAAATAGGCAGCTGCTAAATAGAAAAAATAACATAACAAACTTATAGAACCGTACGTCGTTATATTACGATTTTTATATTGAACAACACAATGTGTCTGTGTACAGTCTGCCTTGCTCAGCCTTGCTTAATCAGTGCAAAAATAAAAATTTAACCAATTTTAGTCAATTTAGCTTTTCTAGGTATTGATAGTTATATTTTTCCTTTCAAAACTGTAAGAACGTTTCCAAAACTTTTTAATTGTAGGGGCTTCAAGTAGGACGAAAGAGTTTTCGGTAAACGTTGTACTTATGAAAATTTACTTTTAATGTACATTTCCCTCACAACTATGTTTTAGTTAAGTTTGGCTTAGTTGAGTACAGATTCATTTATATAAATGGTTAATATAATAATTGTGAACATAAGTGAAAAAATAGTAATATGTGATTTTTGATTATTATTATTTTTTTCTTGTTTCTTTTAATATTTTTAAGTTATATTTAAATGACCTAAATACTGTTTATAATGGCGCCATATTTACGCAAATTTATATAACTGTTAGTGTGCCAATGCCAATACTCGACTGACCTAACGTCCTTTTGTTCATTTTGCTAGAAAAGTAGGTGAATAATTCACATAAGCTATCCGCGGTATGTCCCACCCACAAACACAAAAGATATTTTAATATTACATTCTACTGTGTTTTTATTATAAGTGTTATATAATAATATTATTCTTATTAGTGGTAATTTTTAGACAGAACCAATGAAAGTTCAATATGTTTTTTAGTGTGTGTGTTAGTATTTGTTAAGTGTATGTGTATATAATTATGTTTATGTGATTGTCGAAATGCCCGGATGCTGGCAGTGGCCAGATCATATAGCCCGATGGTGGCTCTTCGACCTGTGCAGCCGACGCATCTTCACTGATGTCGATGCGGAGTCTCAGATACCTCAGCGTATGTTCACTATAGAAATTTTTTATATGATATAAGTTATATTATCAATTTATTTATTTAAATATATTATGTAATTATGTTTATGTCTATAGTACAAGAGGCAATGCAGTTTTCATCGATGAATGTTCTATCCAATTACTATCTTCCATTATTGTAGAACGTAGAACATTTATGTCGACAAAAAATATAATTATACAATTACCTAAGTATAAAAGCTGAGTGACCAGATTTCTGTTGGAATACTTATGTCTCAGTGCCGTGCCATCGGAGAGGCCTATGTCCAGCAGTGGACGAGGACAGGCTGATGATGATGATGATGACTTATTTCTGTTTATTAAGATAGTAAATACCTTGTATCTTAAATAATCCCAAAAAAAAAATTCAAATTATGCTTAAATCGATCAGAATCCAATCAGATATTGAAAACGGAGTGCCTTAGTGTTAGGACACTTCATTAAGTGTGTCCGTTAACTCCGAGTATTAAGGTTCCCGTCGGCCTACCCCGAAAACAATTTTCAGTATACCAATACATAAGCCGATATTAATATAATAGGTTATATTTTTGCAAAGGAAAGAACATTCAATTTTATATTTAATACGCCCGAAATACGATGTGAAACAGTATCCGTAAACATCAGATTGGAGGCTTTTCTCCCCCGACTTGCACATTACTGCTACCTTATATTACGTAGGTAGGTATAGCCAGCTATAGCGCCTATAGCGCAGTGAAACAGTTACTTGCGCCAGGACGTTGTTTAAAGCCACTAGTCTGTAAACAGTCACCGTCTACAGCGCCATAACACTTCAAAACAAACCCCCCCTTTTTTCCTGTCGGTTCTCACTTTTACGTGATTACTTTAATAGTCTGTACTTTCAGTTGTAATTGTATTACATGTAGTACTTCGTTTAACTGACGTTATTATAGTATACGGTATATATATCTACATATATAAAGTCGCAAGGTCACTCAATCATCACGAAATCTCAAAAATTACGTGTGCTAGGAATCTCAAATTTTACATAGAAGTTATTTATAGGACGTAGGTGCTCGCTAAGACGGGAATTTGCAATATTCGACTTCTAAGGGGATGAAATAGGGGTTGATAGTTTTTATGAAACTTAGTTACTACAAATGCTAGAAGTCTCAAGTTTTGCATTGACGTCACTTATAGGACGTAGGTACTCATGGGGACAGAAATTAATAATAACGTAGTTCACGCAGGCGAAGCCGCGGGCGGGCCGCTAGTTATAGTATATAGGTAGGTACTATGTTCGTAGCAACATCGTTTTAGTAGAATATATTGTGGTGTTTTTGCTCGTGATTAGCCCCTCGAATGCTTTACCGCTTTTAATATACTGCTCTATATACTATGGAGGATTTATATGAAAGCAAAAATGATGGAAAACTCTTTTTTGTTATCGTGCCCGCAGCTAAAGCGTCATTGTTCCTAGACGGATGCAATTCAGTTTTTTTCCCGCATAATTTGCGCAAGTGGGAGTAACTTCGAAGAGAATCTGTATTGCGATGCTTGATGAATAAACTTTTATTTACTTATAACTTTTATTTATATCACCAGCCAAAAGATTCGTTTTATTGGAATTTAAAAGACGTGACTAATAAATATTCAATAAATATTATTTAATAATGATTCGATTATTCTAAATAAATGTTAGGATATTATTATACTAAGAGTTGCGTATGACACATTCTGAGTGCCTAAGGTAACTCTGAGTGCAAGTACAGGACATGGACATGTAGGCTTTGCCAATAAATGGACTATCCAACCCAAAAATATTTCAAATAGAATTATCTAGTTAGTATATTTTTTTTTTTTTTTTGCAACCTAGGGCTTATGATAAGTTATTATAATAATAATAGCTTTATGAATTAAGTATGAGGTACTTCGCAGGTATGACGTGAAGCCCGACACGTACTCGACCGGTTACGAGCTCTTTACACGTGATCTATCAAAGTTATACTTAGACCGTCTGAATCGAAAATCCTTCCTAGCAGGAAATATCTTGATAGCGTAAAATATTAAAGAAAACATTTAAAACTGCCACTGTGAAAATGAAAATCTCGTAAAGTTAAAGTCGTTGTTAACAAGACTTCTTTTATTGATCTAAGATATAAATGTGCATTTACTTATATTCCAAAGTTTTGAAAGACAAACCTCCACAATATGTTAATATTGAACGGAGAAGTTGCAGTAAGTAAATATGCATTCAATTATAATGAAGCAGTAAAATCAATAGGAACAGGTGCTCGAGACATAAGACTACTATTAAACTAAATAGTTTTGATAAGTCATATTCAATCAATGTCAGTTTTAAATCTACGACCTAGCTTATAAATCTTTCTCTGGTCTCGAAGCAAAGCGCGGCGATAAGTTCTGCATCTCAACACACAATGCCTCTAGAATTCGGCGGAAAGTGGGAGTGTCTTAACTCTAGGCTCCCTCTGCGTAACTTGCTACCTGTGGAATACAGCGAGGAGCAGAAAAACAATATTTTTGTTTACTAAAAAACTTCATAAAAGTATGTTTATCTCAAGTTTTATTTGTAGAGAATATATATACTTTTCACGTGAAAGTTCTCATAATGTATAATTTAATTTTTAACAAAAACAAAAACTGACTTCTAAGAACGAACTAAAAAGTAAATAATAATTTTACAAAGATTTTATAATTTTGAAGTCGGTGTCAAGCTAATAAAGAATTATTAACATTTAATTGATTGATTACAATAAAAAATAGCTTAACTCAGTAGAGAAGTAAAAATAATAATTCTGGTGTAAAACAGACACATAAGAATATTGCTTTACGTACATTTATAGATTATCATTGGTATTTTCATAATCGCCTCAGGAGCTGCATCCTGTAGCGTATCTCCTCAGTGGAATCTTGCATGCCATAAGGTAGTTCGAAACGTCGGCAGCGTACGGCATAACTGCATACAGACATCGATCGATTCTTAAGTGACGGCCATACGTTCAGTAAAGGATATTGAATGAATATTAATTTCTTGCAAGCGTGTGACTGTGTACGCGACAGGCGGTGGGTTCGATTCCGATTCGAGGAAATTAAATATTTAATGTTGTCATTAAGTAGCGCGACTCAACACCCAGTGCCTCCTGAATGTGACGGAAAATGGTTAACGACACTACACACATGTTCTCGACACGACACTATGTTCTCTCTCGTTAGCGCGAAGCTAAAAAAAAACAAAAACTATCTAGCAATAGTTTATAAATACTTATTTAATCCATATCAACATTATTCCCTGTAAAGTCAATATTAAATATTTTTTCATTACTTACATGAGTATTGTCTATGAACATCAGGAACATGTATTATAATTGTATTATATTGAAACAGTTATCAGCTTCACGCTGTATCCCGCACATAGCAGGGTAGGCAGAGGGAACCTAGTGTTTAAGACACTCCGTTCTCTACTTTCTGTCGAAACAGTTATATATGCATCTTATATTTTTAAGATTAACTATCCTCGTCCACTCCGAGGACGAGAGTTACTATTGTAGCTCAAATATTTTTTATAGATTTTTCAAAGAAAAATATATGCATAAGTTACATTACAAAAAGCACTTATTGCTAAATTTCTTATTTAGATGTTTTCTTACATTGATTTATCTTCACGCTTAGCTTATTTGTGGGGCCGAAGTTTATTTAAATGCCTAATGATTAGTCACTCTTTTTTATTTACGGACATTTAGTGAAAAACTACAGACATAACTATGTTTAATTAGACATTATATTATAAGTAATTAAGTAAGTTAGTTAATTGTACCATTAATACGTGGAAGTTGTCTTGGCGCAAGGGCACACGGGTGTGATGTAAAGCGACGGTTGTGGGTTCGATCCCCACCCGTGGGAATGAATTTCTTCGTTCTGGCGACTCTCGTCTCGTTTTCTCGTCCAAGACGAGAGTCCGGCGTTGAGTGCCGCCACTCAACACGCAATGCCTCGAGAAATTCAGCGGAAGGTGGGGAACGAAGTGTCTTACTGCCAACCCTGTTGTGTGCGGGATACAGCGTACAGCTGATTTGATTTTGATATAATTACTACGTGCAAATTCCCACTGCAATTCCATTAAATATGGAATGAAATTAACAGTAATTTTATTTTAAGCTCGAGACTTACTTTCGTGCCGTTTGTCGAGTTCACATCTTACGCTGTAGCAAACACAATTTTCATGCGACATGTTGAACACTTGGTTAACTTTATTAATTTAGAATCCCACTTAAAACTTAAGGCAGCGTTGGCAACAGTATGAAATATGTCGTTAAATTTAATTTCTGTTATAGCTAGAAAATCGATCGTAAATTACAAATGAACGTATTAGATATCAGTTTTTTAGTAGTACCCAAGTCTTAGAAATTTAAGGATCAAAGGAAAGACAAAAAAAAGGAATAATTGTAATAATAATAAAAATAAGGAATAATAATAATTAATTATTTATTTGTTGTTAATAAAAAAATGTTAAACTGTAATCTGTGGCCAGTTGTAGCGCAGTTTAACAAGCGTGCGACTTTAATATTTTCATTTCCTCGTTCTGGTAATGAAGTGTAGTACGGCGTTGAGTTCCGCCACTCAACACGCCATGCCTGTAGAATCCAGCGCGAAATGGGGAACGAAATGTGTTAATGGCAACGGAGTGCCTCTCTACCTCTCTTACAAAAATATATATTTTATATTATTGTTTGTTTTATTAACTTTCAACTAAAATAACTTAGACTCTAAGATTCAAGAAAATAAAGCTAAGAACATGATACCTATACCACAGAATGTTTGTGCGGTTTCGTACACACTTCTCGTTTCATTTGGCCTTATCACGTTGAGTTTAATTCTAATAAATCACATCCAAATTAGGGAGGAAGGAAGTTACTAATATGCTTCTCCTAATCGAACTTAATATGAAATACAATTAATAATGCTTTTATCAAGAACTTCATGGTTCAAATTCAGAAATTCTTTATGTGTTGGTTAGTTATCGATGAAGTCTATATGCTATATTACGTCACATTAAAAGTTTCTGTCTGTACAGTCAAATTTAGGTACCTCAGGCGCTTAGAATCTTGTTGAATGAACCATGTCCAAGTCACATGTATCACACATGATTCTTAGGCATTTTCATTTCACAATATTATTTATTATTATTATTTATTTATAAATAACAGTCTTTTTATCTAGTTGCAAACATACAACTAATTAATCGTCATCATCAGTATTTATGATTTAAAATATGCAAAGTCATTCACGTATCATTTCTACAAGAGTTATAGATAAGTCGTTCATTTAACCAACTTTGAATAAATAAATTTAAATCTCAAATATATTCCTATTAATACCGAAAAGTGGAGCGGAATTTATGAAATATTCTTTCTATGGTTTCAGAAGCAGGAGGCACGGGACCAGGCGGCACTGGTCCAGGTCGAGCTGCTCGTGCTCGGGCACTGGAACTAGCGCAACAACTCGCCCTTTCCTTACAACATGCCATCCCACCACCACCGCGGCCAGACTTCACCACTGCCAGTGCTATACTACGTTGGCTGCAGCAAAACAATAACTCCGTTGCGCTTGTAAGTTTTTCACTTACATTACTATTATTAAGAACTTGTTTAAAGATTATCTATATCTATTCTTAATATAATAAAGCGGAAGAGTTTGTTTGTTTGTTTGTTTGTTTGTTTGTACGCTAAGATCTCTGGATCTACTGGTCCAATTTACTTTGTTTTTGTTTTGTATGAAAGCTGTATTCTTCAGAAGTGCTATAGGCTATATAATATTACATTACACACGTATACTAATATATTAAAATGCTTATTTCTAATTTGACATGCAATTTATTCTGCCATGTTAATAACAACCGTCGTTGCTACGCAATCGTTACCGCGACATTTTGATATTCATCCTTATATAAATATAATAGTTACTCTTAACATTTTATCTAGATTGAAATTATAGTTTACTGTATAACATTCTAATAAATAATTAAGGAGATGTCACTGATTCGGAATGACCTAGCCTACGAGCGGCATAGTACGAGTATGACCGACGCGAAAATATTCTTATAATTCAAGCAGGCGTAGCCGCGTTCGGGTCCACTATTACAATTATAAAAATACAGACATGTTTTCGTATAACAAAATATAGAGACATTTTTCAAAGATATTAAACTTGCATGTTGCATCTTATCCATTTCAACTAGATAGCAAATCCGGATTATCTTGCCTCTAGACAAAGGGAGGCACCACGAAATCTGCTTTGTAAGTGCACCGACCCTAGCAAGACTCATGGTTAAAATTTTGCATTTTTTCTTTCAGCTTTTCCACTTTCATTTCCATCAGATCCGTTAATATTAGTAATGCGTTGAATTATTAATTATTATTATAACACGAAGTTTTTATTATTTGTAAATTTTCTTTTTTTTTTTGTAAATATCTCATATGTGTGTCTGTTTTATTTTTAATATAAATAAATATAGATAATATAGAATCACAAATATAGATAATATTTATTATCAAATATTTCGTATATATCCAATAAGATTTAACTTAATACAATTGGTTTGGTAAACCACAATTAATTAATATTGAATATGAAATTCGATGCTCTCTAATTTGAGGCTTAACAAGTATGCAATATTGTGTACATTGGTATTCTAACCTCATTTACGTAATATATCTATCTAACCACCATATTCTAATATGTTTATTGAATGGCTTCCTTCAATGAAAAACATATAAACTGTATGATGAGAGGCCATCGTGGCGCAGCGGCACAAGGGTGTGACTGTAACGCGACGGTTGTGGGTTCGATCCCACTCGAGGAAGTGTTATATATTATTTACGTTTATATTTCCATTTCTTCGCTCTGGTGTCGAGGCAAAGCCATGCCATTCAACACGCAATGCCTCCAGAATTCGGCAGAAAATGGATAATTTCTATATGATCCAAACTGTATATATATACAAAAATATAATTTTTGAAGGCCTAAAAATATTGGCTTAAAGTGGCAAAATGTAACGAGCTTAATAGTGTATCTATCTACTTGAATTCTTTGCAATTCATCAATGATGATATTTTGACTCTATAAGAGCACTTAACAGTGACTCGGATTATTTGTATTTGCCTTTTTCACTAGCAAATGAAACTTTTTATTTGGTCCAACTTAAAATCTGAATTTATTATAACACAGTGGAAAAAGCAGACTATACAAAGTACAGCAAGTTAAATAAGAGAATATTATTTCAATGCGTAGAGCAAACAATTCGCGACCCGATATTATCGATTCCGCATTTGTCTGTTAGGGAACAAAAACATCTGTTCCTCTCAGCGAGGTGGCTCGTTCCTCTGACAGTATTAGAGGCCGTCATCATATTTACAATGGAGTCCAATGAATGAATAAGTTATAGAAGTTGTTTGTATATATGAAACGTTGGAAATTAATATTTACGCTCGCTCTGTATGTAATATTTTGTTTAAATTACATTTAAAGTTAGATAAAGCATTTAAAGATCGGCAATGGAGATACTCGTTAAATAGAAAAAATATAAGATTACAGAATTACTTCTAAAAAACGATTCATCGTAATAATATGTATTACTTTTTATAAATTCATATTAATTTTACAAGGTAAAGATTTTCTATAAGAAATAAAAGAATCTATCTTACAGTTTATAATTTACTTCTAATGTATAGAAATATGTATGTTTTATTAATTCCATCATCATTTATGTTATGTTTAAGTACAAGAAACGAAATTAAAAACATGAGCAAATTAATATTAGTAATGTTGAACTATAGTTGAAAAATAAATAAATAATCATAACTTTTGAAACTGAACGCGACGACCGTAAAACAGTTTTAAATTTAGCCAGGTCGCACTAGGGTACCAGGTGACACGTACGAGATGAAAGGACCTTGTTTGCCGGCCAGGATTGCGCACGCCTCAATGGATATCGCACTTGAGCATTCACTGCTGCATCCCCGCAAGGAAGTAACCAGCCCTTTCATGAAACCCCGGCTCATATATGTCCTAATAGTTACATGAATAAATCTAAACTTCAAATTTTAATACCAGTTTTAGCACAATTTTCATGATTTGAAATTTTTATACAAGTATGAAAGTAGTTCAGAGATACTTAAATAATAGTAGTACTAAAAGCTGTAGCGTTTTCAGTGCCAAAATTGTACAGTTGAGTATACTTTGCAACCAAGTGCCATACGTGTGTATGGACATAAAGCCAGGTCAGTGTCCTATCTACGTTTTAAAACACTTATAATATTAATTAAGTAAGGCAGGCCGCGCTCCCCGCAGGCTAGTTCCAGGTGAACGAGCGTTCCATTAGTGCTAATTAGAATTTCTCTTAGCTTTTGCCTAGCCTCAGATACCAGCAACTGCAGCATCATATTAGCTACACATTGTTGCGTGTATTATGTATACACATTGTACATATTAGTGAAGTCTTATATTATGCGTTTACTTTATTGGAGCGTGAAAAGCATATAAATTGATAATGTTATAAGTTTATTTGCTATACTTTCTGGATGCATACTGTGTTAATTAGCGGAACTGAACGCCGTGCTTTACGTCGAATCGAGAGCGATGACATGAAAATATTGAATTATGACTCTGCGCCTCGATTGGATTTAAATGCCTCCAGAATTCGGCGGAAAGTGGGGAACGGAGTGTTTTAACATTAAGTTTTCTCTGCATACTCTACTAGGTACATGTGGGATACATCGTGAAGCTGAAGTTATTTGCTATACTTTAAACATACTCGTATGTATAATAGCAAGCAAGACCCATGTTTATTTATATAGAATTTTATATAATTATAATTGTAGAAGACTAGTTGTATAATTATTTCGACATAGCCAGTCGGGATAATATGTTACCTATGTTTTTGAAAGCTGCAATAACAAATTATGCTTTTAATGTCCATACTTTGACCTGGGTATTTTAGATTAAAATAAACGAAAAACACAGTGTTCTATGGGCCTTTAGTGAATGCTCGACGCACCGCTAGTATCGAGCTGATTGCAATTTCCAATGTTTTACTTTGTATTTATCGGAATAAAGAACTTTCTACTTATTTCATTTGTTTTATAGATAGATCCTGCCATTTCTGCTTATTTTTTTAATGACAATAATCAAAAACGGATATTACTATACGATTTTTTTTTGTCATTATTGTACTTGTAACTTGTAAAATAAGATAGCTATAGTAATTTGATCTAAATAATTCTTTTAAAAGAAAAAGTAAAATGGGCCAGAAATCGAAGCGCCAAGATATTTCCTTTTAGCAATGTTTCAATTAAGAGCTGTTGCTACATTAAAGATAAAAGGCACTCAGGGTAAATGTACCTTTAATAAAGAGTAAAATTGACTTATATAAAAGTACTATAGGAAATATTACTGTCACCGTGTCCGACATTAACGAGGTAAGTTTAATTAAAATTTTGTACACATTTTGTAGAGAATATCTGACCACGTTACACTTGGGTGTATACCAACTAATTACAATTCCTACCTTTATAATATGCATAGACACTATTAATATTTTATATAGCATTGTACCAAGTACATTAATTTTTAACTTATTTATAAATATTAGTTTGGTTTGAGGCAAGTCGCGACAGGTCTTCTCGATGGTGTCGAGGCAAAGCGGGGCGTTGGGTTCCATCACGCAACACGCAATGCCTCCAGAATTAGGCGGAAACTGGGGAGCGGAATGTCTTGACATTAAGTTTCTCTGCCTACCCTGATACTTGTAGGATTGTACTGAGATCCAATATTCGAGGTTATGAAAAAAAAAATGCTAACTATAATAATGTAATCTTATTTAAAACAAGCAATGCGCATTCTCCCTAATAATCAACTGGTGAGAAAGTAGGCCTCACGTCCGGCTTCCGTCACAGAGCTGCCATCAGCTTCCGTTCAAGAGTTCTCTCTGCCTTGACTGATTTGTTCTTGACCATTTACATACTGTTTTACTTTATCTATAATTATACTTTAAAATTTTAAATTTATTCCGTTTTCTATAGCATAAAAGGTCTTTGTCTGCCATTTTGTTGATCTGAAATGAAAGAATTGAGAGAACTAGTGGGTCATCTGGATAATCAACGTTCGTTTTGTGTATTCACTATTCAGTGGCTGTATTATTAAAATGTAGTATTGATCTACAAGTGCGATATAAAAATTACAAAAAATATATTGTAGGGAAACAAAGGGAACCTAGTCTTAAGATCCGATCACCACTTTCCAAATTCTGTAGGCATAACTTGTCAAGTGTCGGGACTCAACGCCGAACGCCTTTGCCTCGACACCAGAGCGAAGAAATGAAAATACAAATTTATCATTTCTTCGAGTGGAAATCGAACCTACAACCAGGCGGTTGTACAGGCACACTTTGTGCCCCTGCTCCACGATGGGCTCCTGGCTGGCCTGACTGGTATTTCAGACAAAATAGGCAGATTTTTTAAAAAATAAATTGCCTCGTATTAAACGTTGTTAACAAAACTCTCAATTGCCTGCTGTGAACATACGATAGCATTGTAAATTGCGGAGGAATTGGCAAGCCGCGGCAATATGTGTGACAATATGTTAGCGCGGATATGGTTGGCGAGTTGTTATTAAATAACACTATATCGACCCGTTGATCCTGACGCGATTCTACAAATTCATATATATTAAATAAAATAAATAAATAATTTTTTCTTCACGCTCTATCCCGCACACAGCAAGGTAGGCAGAGGGAATCTCGTGTTAAGACTCTCCGTTCCCCACTTTCTGCCGAATTCTGGAAGCGTTGGGTGTTGAGTGGCAGAACTTAACGCAGCCGTTTGCCTCGAAACCAGAGCGAAGAAATGAAAATATATATTTTATTTCTTCGAGTGAGCATTAAACCCACAATCGTCGCGTTACCGTCATACCATTGTGCCGCTGGGCTACGGCTCTATATATGATTATAAGTAATTATTTTAATTAAATTATTAAGTGAATAAATTAAAATTATATTTTAAAAACAAATTTTGAAGCTCCCGAAACTTGACTAGGCCACAAAAAACAAAACATATTCATTAAAATGTCGTATAACATTCGACACGCTCGCTGTGCCGTGTTTGCTATCTGCCTCAGCAAATTCGCTAGTGGCAAGTGTAATTTAAAATTCATATAGCCCAGTCGCGTCAGCGTCGAGCCCCTCATTATTGCCTTAGGGTGGGTGTTGAACGTAGAAAGCGTGTGGACGGTATGGGATATTTGTAGATCTTCTTCATATTATGAACGCTTATTCGATTTCTGTTTTGGTATTATTGTATAGGATTATATTGGATATTATTGTATATGAGGCGTCTGTATCTTCTAAGAAGTATGAAATATCGTTTTTTTTATATTTATACATACAGGCAGAAGTAACCTGAGAGGTTATGTGTTTGTATAAATATAAAAAAAACCTAGTACTAATACTAGGAATCCGCGGAAAGTGTCTACACATTTCCGTTCCCCACTTTCCGCGGATTTCTCATGCGCTACGACAGCTTTAAAAAAATATTAAGAATTACTCCAGGCGCAGTGGTTGTTTGTTTTCTATTATTTTTACTTTTGATTAAAAAAAAACTTCAATTTGTATGTGCTTATTGGCTTAATCATTTATGTCCATGTCTTTAGTCACTTTTTTCACATTTACATTCTCCTAAGTCGTTTAAATGGTGATTTCAAGAAAAATCGTCTGCTATTCAATGATTCCTGCAAATGTAGCACTAATTCGAACGGAGAGCGGAAAACCTACTGTCTTAAGTTCTTAACACTATTTTCTAACCTTTCTGAATATGAGACTTTCAAAAATCTGAAAAAAGTACAAACATGAGCTATAAAAATATAGATAAAAAAAAATATAAGTACTATTTAATAGTCTTTTGCCATTACCCACAGATACATTGATTTGTACATGTTCCAAATAAACGAAGTAACCTTATTCTCAATGTATATATTGTGTAAACGTCGTTGCTTTTCTGATTTCAACAAGCAATTATTAAATAGAACAGTGGATTATTATCGTAGCGCTATATTTATAGATACACGAGCACCCATTTGCCGCCCACTGAGCTGTAAGGGTGTTGACCGGGGATGCCACGTTACGAGTATATCTTCTTTAGAAATAAATAACAATTTATTATTTTCTTGTGTGTAGATGTATGGCGTTATTAGATTCTTTGTTGTTTTTTTTGTCATGAAGATTAAAAACTCCCCTTGCTTGGAAGAAAGAATTCCAACAAAAGTAAGCTACAAAAAGGAAATCGCAGTAGACATTTGCGTCAATTGTTTCTCCTTTTTATAATCTATATTACAATGTGACCATTTCGTAATGGAAGCATTAGTTAAATGAAATATTTTCAGATTTTCATTATGTATATTACGTTCGAATAATGAGCATGTACGGTAGTATATGAGAATTATGTACGTAATATGTATATTTCCATTTCATCCAAAATTTCGTCAGTTCTCATAAAAGATTTTTAGGCAACTTCAATTGAATTTAATTTTCAATATGATTCAGTATTTTTAAATAGTCACTCTCGCACTGACGAGTTCACTGTTGTGATTTTTAGCAGTCTGTATCCACTTGTCCACTTATAAACTTCTACGTATAGATATAAGCAATTCATCCTAACGAGTAAGTATCTAAATATTTTCTTTTTAGATTTAATGCCTTCTAAATTTATTTTTGAAACGACAATATATATGTATTTCTTACTACAAACTAAATTAAATAACTTGTGAAGGTTCCCGATCAATAGTTGAAGGCAAGTTTACAAAGAAAAATAAAGAATAAGCCTAGGACGTCGTTTAGCCTCGGTAAGGCAGGCAGTCCGTCGCTGTCAAGTTCAGGTTGAACTTTCTTTTGTGTTTTGTTTTTTTTTCTCCTTTGAACATAAGTTTCTTATTAGAGTGCCTACCCGACTACGTGAGACAAACAGTCTAGTCATAGGATTATTTTATATATATTTTTTTTATTGTAAAATTTGTTATAACTACGGTTATTATAAGTATTTTGTCAACAAAAAAATGGTTTAGGTTAAGCTATTTAGGAAGTACAGTGAAGTTACAACTATTATTTCTAATTCGAGATAATAATGTCTAATATCAATATTAATGTTGAAATTCCAATTAAATTCTATTGTTCAAAATTTTTTATTTTTATTTTTAAAAGCTCACATGTGGTGCTAATTTAACAAAGGGAAACCGAGGGAGAAAATGTAGTAAAATAATAGAAAAGTGGAGATTTTCATGACTTTTGCCGCTTCTGCATCCTGAATATATTTTCATGTAGGCAAATACATATATCCACTACGATAGATTATTCAAGAAGCTGTAGCTAATAAAATCATTATCTAAAGGCAGTTATTTTTATTATCACCTTTAGGTAAAATATGTAAAACATAAACTTTATATTTTGTGCTTATACAAAAACGTAGGTATAACATAAATAAGGATTCCTTAAAATCGAAGCCAGGCAATGATTAATGAGGCAGTTCAATTAATTTTAACAAAGTAAATTTCAATTTAAGGGCTTTGAAGCAGCCGTACAATTTATACCTGGCAGAGCTACACTCGTTTTCATGAGAATAACTCAACACTCGGTCGGTCGCGAAACACTCGACTGTTTTTATTAACTGCTTCACTCGCAATATTTAATGCGAATAAATAAATTGTATTCAATATAATGTGGTATATAAATAACTGAGACCATTGTGACGCAGTGGCACAATGGTTGATTGTAACGCGACGGTTGTCTGTTCGATTCCGCTCGAGGAAATCAAGGTAAAAACCTGCCGTTGAGTTCTGCCAATCCACACGCAATGTCTCGAAAATCTCGGCTGAAAGTGGGGAACGGAGTATCTTAACACTATATTCCCTCTGACTACCCTGATGTGTGAGGGATACAGCGAGAACCTAAAAAAATATTAATAACGTTGTTCTATTTATTTTGTGCTATTCGTAGGGTATAATTTTGGTCGAATGCCTAACTCAAGTGGATTCACATGCATGTTAAAGTTTTTTTTTTCGAAAATAATCTTGCACGACAAGATTGCTTCTGCTTTATTAGCACTGCCCCAGATATCGTGTGGATTTTCTTTTTGTTTGTAACCTCTTAACACGACTCCACCTTATCTGTATAGGAGCACTTGGTTAAGAGAGTCCACCTTGCATGTTTGGACGTACCTGCTAAACTAAAATAACAAGAAAATCTTACTGGGGTTAAAGTTCTAATTTCATTAATTGATTAATTCTCACCTCATTTTATTTTGCAGTTTTATGCTCTATCGATTATAGGAGAGTAGACAGAAAACGCAAATATTAATATTTCATTGCCTTGAGTGGGGATCGAACCCACAACCGTCGCGCTGACAATCGCACGCTGGTACTCCTTTGTCACGACGGCCTCTTTTCATTAACTAATTATTTCTCATTAAACTCGAAATGAATACTTATTTCATAATGTCCATATTGCGATAAAATTCTATCATTATTAATACTCATATACATATGTACATTCCTATCTGAATGAAATATCAATGTTTTTTTCTTGAATAACGAAAGTAAAACTGGAATTTGTTTTCTGCTATTTTCTAGTAGCTTAGTTTAATGAATTATTTATAGTGTAACATACTTGGAATCATACATATTTATTTACATATAGTAATTTTATTTAATAAGATTTTATTACAATTGGCATTTATATGGTTTATTTAAATAGTTTACATCTTTCTTCCACAACGTTGAATATTGTTATTCGCAAATTAATTAATTATTTTATCAAATACTGTCAGTGAAATACAGTACCATATGTGAAAAAGATTAAACATCGAAATATTTTCATACCTTGGTAAAATATGAACTATTATATTTATCTAATCTAGTGTGGTTAAACAAAACAATAAATGATAATTCAAAGATATGATTCTTGTATATTTGCGTAAATTGTCATGTTATTGAATTAAACAATTTTTATTCTTTATTGGCATGATGAAATAAATAATAGTTAAAACTTGATGTTATGTCTAACTTTTTTTGTCGTTTGAAACAGGATAAAGAGCTGTGTTCCTTAATTTTAACTTAAAAATAATATAAGATTTATATAGAATGTTTCAATGAGACAGCTGTCGTTCTATTTCTGAAGCGAGGGGGATGTTTATTGCTGACTATTCATTGTAAAATGTTACTAACACTGTCTGTCGTATAAGATATGACTTTTGAATAACTCAAGAAAAATAATTTAATTGAGATTTGCATATCATATCATTTTAAATTTTGCGTACAGATTATTCAAGAGAATCATGAACTGCTTAACACCGAGAAGTAGGAGACGTAAATATGCAGAAGAAGCGAATGCCCCACCCTATTATCCTCAACCACCTTACAATCCAGATTTCGTGATGGAAGATAGAGCTGTATTGGTTTTACCATGCGGTGTTCGTTATTCTGTACG
The DNA here is from genome assembly GCA_036379175.1 of Heliconius cydno galanthus. Classification (NCBI taxonomy): domain Eukaryota; kingdom Metazoa; phylum Arthropoda; class Insecta; order Lepidoptera; family Nymphalidae; genus Heliconius; species Heliconius cydno. The sequence continues at coordinate 824,721 of JAKRZM010001275.1, forward strand.
CTATTCTGTAACATGTTACAAAGGCGAGGATGTCGACGGCGAGCGGGGACGCCGCTCGTTGTACGAGGGCGTCAACTGGACGCCGGTGAGTGCGCGAGTGTGTCTACTTGTGTGCATCGCGACGCACGCCCTTGCTGCGCTTGCGCATTAACACTATGTCGTGTGTGATTTGTTTTTATCTATGTATATAGCTAATGTTAGGCGTTCATACTTATTTTCTTGTGTATATGTTTTCTATTTAAAACCTACTGTTATACGCGATTAACGTTTGTTTTTCTCAGTTAACCACTTTAGGCGGTACAATGTTCAAAATGCATCAGTCGCACATACTAAGATCTATTTCAGGGAGTTCGGTGGCCGTATACGTGCGTTGCTCATTTTAGACGAAAACATGCGTGAGCTCGGCCGCGGGGGCTCACTCGTTGCGGCCACCATAGCCGCGTTACATAGCCGTTCGGTTGTAAATGTGAAATCACAACCGTTCAATTCACATTTGGCTATCGAAGAAGATAGTAATGCCTGTCGAACTTCAACAGTCAACAATATTGAAGAATTTAATTCTAAAAGGATCTCTGAAGCAAGCGATCGTCCGCTATCAACTGCATCTGAGGCATCAGAACACTCTGCTTCAGTTAATTCCAGCGAGGAACCTCCCCCACAAGAGAGTACGTAAATGACGTTGTATGAACGAAATAATGACGTAGCTTTGTACTGGAACGTAGCCAAATTTAAAATAGAGACAAATCGGTGACTCGAACAGAATTTGTCGTTCAGTGTCGTTTATCGGGAGCCTCATGTCCGACCAAGAGTATCTTACCGAGCCCTTTGATGAGGAACAGGAACGTACGACGGTGGGCTACGTGCACCCCGCCGTACGTTCCTACATGTACTCACCAATGGGTACGTTAAGCAAATTTTAAGTTGAGCATGAGGCTTGATCATTAGTTAATTTCAAATATTTTTGTATCATAACAGGCGACTCCGATAGCCCTGATGAGACTGCAGTGAAATGCACTGCTTGGACGAATCGTACCGGTATTCCCGCGAGAGCAGATTCTTCAGACTCCGACAGCTCTACGACAGAAGATGACTCAGATGAACATGCATATGAAACTGGTGCAACTAATGCAGATTATAGGACTCTGACACCTAATCGAAGGGATGATACAACACGTTGTGATAATGATTTCAAGTGGATGCCGACTTGTGAAATAATGGATGATAATGGGGATTCTCCTCTTATGAACACACGAATGGAAGACTATTCAGCAGCAAGCTTAGATCGGCGAAGGCGAACGTCTGGAAGTCGCAGTGACCGAGATAGAAAAACTAGATCGTCCCTATCGACCAAACCTCCTCAACATCCTACAAGTGGTCGCGCTTCCTCACGTCCACGTCATCCTAATAGAAATCAGGACACACCACCTGATGCGCAACGTCGGTGGAATTCATACGAACATTTTCGCTATCCTGAAGGAGGCTGGTGGCCTCCTATGTGTTGGTGCCACGGGCCTGTACCCCCGCCGTGTTATATGCAAGAACGGACATGGCCTTCACATCCTTCTTTAGCTGTACCCTTGCGTACAAATAAGGTGCGGTCTGTGTGACAATATAAAATGTGTAAATTGTTGAAGTTTAGATATGTCATCTAGGTTATTTATATTAAATGAATAACTTAGAATATAAGTTAAATTTACCAAATTCATCTGTAAGTTTAATTATTATGTTGTGTTGCAGAATGATGCTGAAGACCGAGTGCGCCGACTGGAAGCAGATAAGGAGAGTTTACAGCTACAAGTGCAAGTATTATCAGAGCAAATTTCCGCACAAAGTGAAAAAATGGCAGAACTGGAACGATCGTTACATGATGCAAGACAGCGACTTGATGATACAGAGCAAAAATTACAAAAGGTAAGAATATTGTCTATTCTATTTAATTTTATTATTATAAGCCCCCGATGAAAACAGAGGTCTGTTATAAGTTTCATGTGTATATAGATAGGTATATCTATATGTCTATTTGTGGGTCCCAAGCAATTATAATCAGCTTCACGCTGTATCCCGCATACGGCAGGGTAGGCAAGAGAAACTAGTGTTAAGACCCTCCGTTCCCCACTTTCTGCCGAATTCTGGAGGCATTATGTGTTGAGTAAATTTTAAAATTATTGGTGTAATATATGCATCATATATAATTAATCATAATATTTCCATTTTATTTATTATATATTCTACATTTCATTACAATGCCTAGTAAAATTTCTATACAACTCGCTAAACTTCTTATCGTGTTAAGAGACGACTGTCCCAGTAGTTATTGAATAAACATGATTGGTGTGGGCTGCATAGTTTCAAGCGGAGTACGCTATGTTCCTTAACAAGGCACAGCAGTTGGTAACAGACTGAAACCTACGTTATTTATACATAATTCGATTAAAACTTTATTTCTTTCTTCAAGTGTATATAATGTGAATGTTATTTTATAGTAGTAATTAAAACACATTGAGTTTCTCGTCCAAAAACCAAATTTAATGTTATTACTCCTAACAAATTTTTATATTACACGTGTTCAGCAAAATTAATTAAAAAGATCTATGTTGACAGTTTGTATAGCTTAACTATTTGTACAGATTATCTATTTCAAACCATAGACGTAACTAATGTTTGTCTATGGCCAGGAATTAAAAAATTAAAGAAAATTACACGTAATTGTCTTTACATGTATATTATTTCTATTTTTTGTAAGTAACGAAAACTTTTTGATATATTTGAGTAGTTGGTCAAATATACACCGATAAAACTGAAATATTAAATTAAACAATTTAATTTAAGAATATGATAAACCTCTTTGGTAAGTAAGTTTTTATGTAACAAGATAAATTGTATGGGACTTGTGAAGAAAAACAGCCATATTTTATATTACAGGCTTTTGCAAAGCTTATACTGACTAAACTTTTAAACTTTGAATAATGTAATAAATGGTTGTAAGTTTTGATACTTATAAATAAATTTTACAGTAAGGTCCGTATTCCTTAAAATTGAAAAACAATAAAATATCAAGTTTAATAAGGTGTTAATATTATTTTTATAGTACGTTCTTATAACAACTTATATTTTGTACATCACTTTCATTAATAAATTATATTCGACTAAAAGTCCTATAAATATAACATTTTCAAAGTTGATTCTATTTTATATATGATGAGTTTTATTTTGATATATTTTGCAAAATTCCTTTTTATATGTTTTTTAAAATTAACTTTCATCGCGGCGTTGAGTTTCGCCACTCAACACGTAATATCCTTAAAATGAGCAGCGGAACTCAACGACGCGACGCGCAATCTTAAAGTATGCTTTTATATTATTACACATAATAATATTTAAAAAAATAAATTATTCATCTATCTGAATTCGTAAGTAGTTCTGACATAAGAAAAATCTTATAGCTTAGTGGTTCTAATCTTTCAAATACGATAAATATAAATTGTAAATAACAAAAGTCTGGTTTCCATCAAGAGTTAGATACATTTATTGCTTCTCATGCTTACTTTAATAGAACAGAGATAGCGTATTTAAAACCAAACGATGAGGTCATACCACGTGTGGAAAATTAATAAAACAACAGGCTTACGTGATATGTTTACTTTGAGAGACAATAAAAAATATTTCTGTAAAACACAAATTCAGCTTCATGCAGTATCCCGCAGCAGGGTAGGCAGCAGGGTAGGCAGAGGGAACCTAGTGTTAATACACTCCGTTCCCCACTTTCTGCCACTATTTACGGAAAAATAGTAAAAATAGAGATACTTAAAATATGTCAAGTCCATGTTAGTATACATAAAACAATAGTCTAACATTCATTGTAACGTAAAACAAAATGACGGCGAGACGTGTTCAGATTCACATTTTATATCCTAGAATAATGATATAACGTTTTTCATTACGTATGCAGAGCATAGTACTAGAGGCGTATTTTTCTATGCATGGAAAATATTAAAACATATGAAATTATTGTCCTTTGCACTTGTCTCAGTACTTATTTTATTATATAAGAACACAATTGAAACCAGTCGTGCTCGTAGCGTAGGGGCTCAAGTGTGTGACTGTAGACCTTGTTGTGGACTGGTTGTGGGTTCGATCCCTATTAAGTAAACGAAAGAGTTGTTTAAATTTATATTTTCATTTTTTCGCTCTGATGTCTAGGCAAAGCCCGGCGTTGAGTTCCGCCAATCAACACGCAATGTCTTCAGAATTCGGCAGAAGGTGGGAACGGAGTGCCTTAACACTAGGTTCCCTCTGCCTACCCTCCTGTGTGCAGGATACATCGTGAAGCTGAATTATTTATTTTTTATTTATATCCTATCACGTTAAATAATAGTACAAATTAACTCTACTACTTTTTCATTATTTGTATACAACGTGTAAAAATAGAGCCGTGCCCGTGTGCAATCTCAGTTGTTTCTTTGACCTATTTTATAACAAAATTACGTGTGTACTGCAATAGGAACGCAAATAACCAAAAAAAGTAAAACAAACTACGCTTTGATAGCTCTAGCGTGCGCTATTTAAAAAAACCGTTTAAATAGAGCTAAAAACTAGGTAGTGGAATATTTTTTAGAATTATTTTTTCTGTTTTAATATATTTTTAATATATGTATATGTTTTATTTGAGCGTGTGGCTGTTAACGCGACGGTTGTGGGTTCGATTTCCACTCGGGGCAATGAATTTTTGTTTATTTATAAACAATCGTTTCTTTGGTAATAAGGCAAAATGTAAGCGGTTCCGCCACTCAGCACGTAATGCCTCGTAAATTCGGCGTAAAGTGGGAAACGTAGTGTCTCAACACTATCTTGCATCTGCCTACGTTGTTATTTGCGGGATACAGCGTGAAGTTGAAAAAAATATGTATTAACTTAACTATATGTAAATGCATAATTGTAAATTTGTAGCTGTATATATCTTTTTGTGTTACATTTTTCATTTATTAAACGTATTTTGCGAAGCAGGCGTGGCGTTTTGCTCGAGATAAGAGTAAATGCAGCTATAAAATGTATGATTGATAAAGTTTCTTCCAGAGGCCGACGCCTGTTTGTTTCAGCATTGCTTGCTTTGTTGAGTAAACTTTTAGTGTGCACTTGACGTTTTTCAATAATATATGAACGTCATGCATTACGCCGAAATTATATTTAAGTGAAGATTCTTAGAATTTTTTTTTAGTTTCACGCTATATCCTGCATTCAGCAGGGTTGCCAGAGGGAACCTGGGAACCTAGTGTTAAGACACTCCGTTCCCGTTCTCCTTTTGACACCGAATTATGGAGGTATTGCGTGTTGAGTGGCAGATGTTAACTTCTCGAATGGAAGTCGAACTCACAACCTGTCGCGAATACAGTCGCGCGTTTCTACAGCACCGCCCTACAACTGGCCTCAAAATTTATTTAGTAAGAGCAACTAAAAAGATCATTGATAATGTTGTAAACTGAATGTCTTATCCGGAAATATTAATCTCTCATCTTTTCATCTCAGGAAATGTTACACCGTTTATTAAGATTTGAATACAGGACAGCAAATCAAAATACGTCTTATTGGAGTTTTCCGTTAGCCCGCCACAGTAGGACATCCTTTACGGTGAATACAAACGCGGATGTTTATTTAGATACATTAGTTCCTACCTCTTGCGTTCAGGAATAGCTGCTTCTCAGAGGTGTTCCTTATTTGTATAAAGGCCCTGGTACAGTGCATACGTTTAGGTGTCAACAGAAAAAGAATTTTACACTGGCCTGTGAGAGTTCACAGAGGAATGTGGGTCAGGTGTAATTATGCGCATTCCTGGGCGATGTGCCGGCCTTTACTTTACGCTACATATATAACACGTTTTAATATGATTAAATATATTGATATGTATTATTTAAACAGAGAGCAGATTTAGACAGTTAGAATAAACATTGTTAAAATTATTTATTAGTTAGTTAAATTAACTATCAGTGTTGCTAGTAACGAAAATTACCACTTGTTTAATAGTCTTTGTTGCCAGATTTAGACGAGTTTATTGTATTGGCCAAGATTAATCAGTTCTTATATAATTATGGTACATTCTTCACCGACGATATGTTACCTACAAGCATATTGTATACTAGCGACCCGCTCGCGGCTTCGTCCGCTTGTAGTGTTTACACAATTATTTATTTTTTCACTTGCATGCCAAATACCAACCTATACTAGTTTTTTTTATCAGCTTCACTCTGTATCCCACACACAGCAGGGTAGGCAGAGGCAACCTAGTGTTAAGACCTTCCATTCCCACTTTACGCCGAATTCTGGAGGTATTGCGTATTGCATATTGAGTGGCGAAACTAAAGGCCGCCCTTTGCCTCGACACCAGAGCAAAGAAATGGAAATATGAATTAAAACAAATATTTAATTTCTCGAGTCGAACCCTCGACCAATCGGTTTATAATCACACTTTGTGCCCCTGCGCCACCACTGGCCTCAAAGTTTTCAAAGGAGATGCAAATCAGAAAATTGACTTCTCAAATTAACAATGCTATTTCTGTCTAGGAAATGTTACAACGTTCGTCGCTCGAAACACAGAAATTGGAATTGTTATCGAAATTAAGTGAAGTTCGATTACGAGTCGCCGAGCGAGGACTTGTGGAGCGCTCGCCGCCTCCGGAGTCCACGCCCGTCGCGAGGCCGGCACCCCCTCGGGTAAGATGATTGTTAAAGGTACCTTATGATAATCTAACTATATCTACTGTACAAATAAATTAGCTTGACATAGAAATTTTCTATTAATAATGATATATATGTGATTATTTTCAAAACTTTATAGGCATTATTAATTAAAATTCAAAGTAATGGATTTAATTAATTAAATATTAATAACAGCAAAAACAACAACTTTGTATGATATTTAAACTTTAGTAACATCAAGTCCACACTTCGGGATACCTTTTAACCAAACGATCGAAATTGCCATACTAAATTTAAACTTTTTACTTTGTCCTCACGCCATGCTGAGTAGTTTAACATATTATGCAACTATACACCTACAATGCTTTTACATAAAAACCAAAATTATTCGTATTCAGAATATTTTCAAAATAGGACAGTAGAGACAAGTGGGACTCATTAGTCGCGCTCAGCGGCTCTAACGAGTACTTAATGATCCATATAAGCGTGGATAGACGTAACTACATATTCCATTTATAAGGGATAATGTGTTAACCTAATACTCGGATAGGGGTAATACGTTTGTATCCTGGGTGATAATATTAAATCGTTCTTCTCCCTAAATAATGTTTATAATAATTATAATGTAATATTAAAGATTCATGCAATATTTATAATCTTTAATAATTAGACAAAATGCTTATTTTTTTATAATTATTCATTTTGTGAAAGTTCTACCTAACTACCGTCACTGCGTCTAAATATTAAAAAAAACTATATTAACTGAAGAAAATAAAAAATCTAAGCGGAAACAGTGGGAAATATATATTATTTTTATCGACTTTTTAAAATAGATAGGATTGCCAAAATGTTTATACGGGACCACCACTGAAATATACCATTCATAATTTTTTAAGTAATAGCGTAGGCACCATACATGGTAAAAATAGTCGAATTGATAACCTCCTCTTTTTTGGGAGTCGGTTAAAATACGCTTTTCACAAATGCTTATTAAAAATAATAAGAGTTTATGATTTGAAACAAGAATGTCGACGTTTTTATTAAAAATGTTTTTAATAGAGCTTAGTGGTATTTGTTACACTCTGGTTTTGCTCTTAAAGATAATATTTATCTGCCAGCGGTAAATTACAATTCTTGTTATTCTTTAGAAAAATATATTCCATATTTTTATTTTCTCTTGTGGTATAAAATGTTTTTCTTCATTTCATAAGTACTTATAATAATCCACATACGTAAACAATATCTGTGTTGAAAAAATGTGAATTATTTTCAGCTTCAAGCTGTATCCCGCATCTAGCAGGGTAGGCAAAGGGAGGTTCCTTCTCCCTACCGCGCTAAGACTGACAAGACATGGTGTGTGCAATGTCTCGAAAATTGGGTGAAATGTGGAGAACGGAGTATCTTTACACTAGGTTCAGATCTACCCTGTTATGTGCGGGATACAGCCTGAAGCTGAGTTCATTAATAGTGATAAGGCCGCCTTTGCACGCTACAGTTAGATCCATGTCAAGGTATTTTGTTTATAAGTACCTAGTATGCATACGCCTCAGGCACTATACATATGTATGCATGTATGTATATTGTATATATTGATGAATGAATAAGTATATACAGCAATTACTTCGCCCACCGTCTTTACTACTTCTACATTTTAAGGATAAAATAAAAATAAATCAGCTATACGCTGCAACCCGCACACAATAGGGTAGGCAGAGAGAATCTAGTGTTATGACACTCCTTTCCCCACTTTCCGCCGAATTTTAGAGGCATTGCGTGTTGAGTGAAACCATTTAATTAAATATTGAATCTTCTCGAATGGCGATCGCACCCACAACCAGTCGAGTTTACATTCGCACTTTGGTGCCAGTGCGCCAGAATTGGCCTCTGGCCCGGTAAAATTAAAGTTTACATTTTAAAGATACCTGGCAGAGATCGTTTATTAGCTATAAGGTCGCTTTCTATACATTTTATTTATCTATATATATAAAATCGAAAGGTCACTCACTCATCACGAAATCTCAGAAACTATAAGTGCTAGGAATCCCAAATTTTGCATGGGAGTTCCTTATAGGACGTAGGTGCTCGCTAAGACGGGAATTTGCAAGATTCGACTTCTAAGGGGTTGTTTTTGGGGTCGAAAATTTGTATGAAACTTCGTTACTACAAATGCTAGGAGTCTCAAATTTTGCATAGACGTCACTAGGACGTAGTCATGGAGACAGAAATTAATAATAACATAGTTCACGCGGGTGTAACCGCGAGCGGGCCTCTAGTGTTAATATATTTTCTTTAGCTGTTCCCTACAATAAAGTTTAACAATTTCTATGTCCATGTTGCAGACGCCGCCAGCCAACTATGGACGCCAGATCGAGCGCAACACGCACGTATACTCGTCGCTGCCGCGCGGGGCGGGCGCGGGCGCGGGGGCGGACGCGCGCGTCGCGTTCGGTAAACATTCGGTGGTGGACACTACGCGCGGCCGCGGACACTCTGTGCCCAACCTAGGTCACTACGGCGTACAGCGACTATAGCTAGACTTGACCCTGTTGCTATTGCTGTAGAGACGCTTTTAGCTTGTTTCCCTTTGTCCCGATATCGATCTCGTGTTTGTAGGGACTTTTATGTTTGTTTTAAACATCTAATTATTTTTTTTTTTGTCTTTTTAAGATTGGTATTTTTTGCGTGTAAATATCCTAAGCTTTTTCTTCACGTTTATCTCTGTTTAGAAATCCACCACATATAACTTACTTTTATTTATGATAAACCATAAAAAAATAAACTTTTAAAAATTAACTAAATCTTCAGTCCTAAAAGACGTAGCCTTTGCTTTATAATAAATGAAACTGCTTGGAGCATCTAAATATCTCAAGAAAAGAACTTTATCTCTATAGAAATAGGGTCTATTTCTCCAAGACCAAATCCTACCATTAATTTAAATTAACAGTAGACGTTATTACGTTAGCTGTTTAAGTTTTATGAGCTGTCACAGTACTACTAAGCTACAGTAATTAGAAATTAATTAATGTCAATATTTCCAAACTTAAAATCCTTTTCTGTCTCGCATAATATATACTTAGTAACTATTTTTTTAAAACATAAGAATATGTTGTATATTTTATATATCTACAGTGATAAAAATCTGGTTTATACTAATTTCGCCCTGGAAGTTAACGTAAAAACTAACAAAAGGTTTGTTTGCAATGCTTTTTTAGAACTCATTCAAGAGACGCTCTTAAACTCTATAATATGCTAAATATACATTTAAAAGCTTAATAGGGTTGTTCATAAATTAGACAAAGCCAAACTATTTATATGATAATTAGCTGCGCTATAGCATGATCTTTATTTCTAACAAAATAGAGTCGCTTTTACACAAACACCAAAATCGGGTCTTAAAATTAAAGTTTACTATGTTAGTTGCTTTGTACACTTGCGTCTTATTTCCTAATATTCTCATAGTAATTTTAAATGCTGTACACTGCTGTTCTTTTAGCTTTAAAACAACAACAAACAATAAATTGTTTACGTAGACTTGGCACAGAGGCTTCTATTAATGTTAAAAATTCTGCAACTTTTTTAATCAACATTGAAGTAACGATATTTGTGTACTTAATTATATAAAAATGCAGATAACGTAACATTAGTAGGGGTAATAGAAATAGCGTTTATTAAAATTTTCCAATATAACGCTCACGCAAAAGTACAGAAAAATTATATTTGGCTAAATTTTAAACGCATGTTTTGTCATTACAACAATACATAATACAATTATTATGTATTTTGTATAGTTGTAATGATAAAACAATATTATATGCTCTTTTTATTAAGTAAATTAAGGGTATTTTAAAAAATGAATATAGTTTCTCTTAGTTTCATGCACAGTCTAGGTTCTCCGAGTAATTTTCATTGTCACAGATCACAATTTATTTTGTCTTTCGAACTATTTTATTTAGGTTATGCAAAAAATAAGTGTATCTTTCTTAAGCAAAGAAAAAGTGCTTTGCTGGTTTGATAACGTCATTTGACAACGGTTAATCAGCAGACTTGGGTTCCACCATTTAATATGTTACATTACATATTAGACCTAGTGATTTAATTACATTTTAATAATTTTACTTCTTTCTTGTGATAAGACAAAGAGCGGCGTTGAGTTCCGTTACTAAATATGCAATGTCAACAGATTCTTCCCGTGATACCTTTCCGTGAATGTGTTAATGTCCCCATGTAATGTTGCATGGCGGAGCTTCCCCTTTCACCCGGCTATATGTGGAAAGAAGAAGAATAAAATAAATATAATAATATTTAAAAATTTTAATACTAGCGGAAAAAGAAGAAGCCATCCCGCGCAGCAGCCCGTCCCCGTCGCTGCGCGAGGTGCGCGCGCGTCTCGGCAGCGGCGTGCGCCTCGAGGGCGACGACCTTGCGCGCTCCTCGCTGCGCGCCTCGCTGCCGCGCCAAAGGCTGCAGTCCATGCCTTGGTAATACTCAGTCAATGCAGTGTCTTGTCACTGACGATACCGTTACGATTCTCTCTGGCGATACCATTGTACAGTAGAAAGAAGAGGTCATCCCACGTAGGAATTTATTCTTGTCTTAGTAAATAGTGCGCCTATAAACCACACCTAAGCATAGTAATGCACTCCACCAGCCTAAAAATTAAAGTGGCATTTTTCTTTAACTGACAAATTGACGAATTTGAATAACAGAGCAAAAATATTGTTTTTTATAATAATTTGCGTATTATGTAAACTAAGAAACTTTATAACCGGTTAAGACTAACCGGCAAAATGTTCGAAACGTCGAATTTCCATAAATACAGTCATTTAAAAATATAATTACATAACTTAACAGGCAAACAACAGACATAAGACAATGGGACTGCGAAACAACATGCGGTTGGTTAGAGAGCCTGGGACTGGAGACGTACGTGGCGAGCGCGCGCGCGTGGCTTTCTGCATCCGAAACACGCGGCCTCATAGCGTCCACGTCCCATAATACTATTGAAAAGGAACTAGGACTTAAACATCCTATGCATAAGAAGAAGATCGTGTTGGCTATCACTGATTTGTTGGTGAGTTTTGTTGGGATTTTTTGTCGGTGGTGGTGATCTACCATGGTTCTAGGCACAAAGTGTGCTGGAAAATCGACTGGTTGTGGATTCGATCCCCACTTGAGGAAATTAAATATTTATTTAAAATTTATATTTTCATATCTCTATGTCGAGGCAAAGCGAGTAATGGACCGCCGGGTTTTCTGTTCTCTAGGCTGGTGCATCCCAGTATCATATTGAACCATTTGATCGTATACATCGTAGAGCCGTTTGGATTATTGGGGACTCAACGGTCTGTGAAAGTCTTGACACTTTGGTTTTGCGTAGAGACGTCTCCTCACTGTGCATTCTTTACCGCATTTATATGCCGTGTCTTTTCCATAAAAAAAGTGTATAATAAGGTGTTATCCTCACAGGGCGGGCACGGCGACCCGCTGCTCACGCTGGCGGGGCAGCTGGACGGTGCGTGGGCGCTGCGCTGGCTGGAGGACGTGGGCGTGTGCGGGGCGCGCGCCGCCGCTGCCGACGCCGCGCTCGACGCGCGCGCTCTGCACCGCCTCACGCACACCGAGCTTCATGCGCATCTGCGCGTCACGCACGCGCTGCACGCTCTCTCCATCCGCCGCGGTAAGACATGACCGTGCAGGTCTGTTGAAACAAAACCGCTTTGTGTTCTGTCATTCAACACTAGTGTGTCAGATTCAGGTTGTAAATGGAGGATTAAGTCTTTTACTGCTAAATTCTTTCTATTTGCCCTGCTATATAATAAAAACATTATGCTGTTGCAAACTAAATCATACATTTGTTTTCACATACTGCTTATTTAAAGAATAAATGGACCGTTTATTTTGAGAGTGGTGTAAGTCCATTTTCTTTTGTTTCGAGAAAATTAAAGATTAGTATGTCGATGATTATGCAATTTCATATACCGACCGATTTTCAGTTGTTCAAAAAATGGGTTTTTTTTGAGAAATTAAACACGGACTAGTTATATATAAAAACATTACATTAAATTAAGCATGAATTACGTGATATCTCATTTTTCTCAAAAATGGACTTACACCACTTTCAAAATAAACGGTCCAAATATAAGAAAAATAAAGAAAAGATTAACATTAATATAGGCATCCAAGTCCTCCGCGACAACAACTTCAACCCAGAAACGATGATCCGTCGAGCCCCTTCGAGCGAGGTGGTGGGCGTGGGCGTGGGCGTGGACAGCGAGGTGGCGGACGGGGGCGGCGGCACACCCGATCTGGCGCGCTGGTCGTCGCACCGCGTCATGCAGTGGCTCAAGGAGATCGACCTAGCCGAGTACGCGCCCAACTTGCGTGGAGCTGGTGAGTATTTTACAACCAGCGATACTAACGATGACCCGGTGAATAATATGTGAAACTAAAATAAATATATGTTATTTGTTTTACCGATGTAATCCATTTATGTTAACTGCAGGTGTGCACGGCGGTTTAATGCTGCTCGAGCCGCGGTTCACAGCAGAATTACTGGCCGCATTGCTTAATATCCCCGCGAATAAAACACTGTTGCGACGACATCTTACACAGAGGTATATCATAATTTATTTTTTGTTTAACACTAAGAAGCAAGGGTATTGTTTGCAAAAAGATTGGTAAAACCTCGGTTTGTAGCTTTTCATCCGCATTTGAGACATTGTGTATTATCGAGTTGTGGCACTCAATGCACTTTTTACTAAAGCGTGGAAATAACAATAAATTATTTCCCCCGAGTGGGGATAGAACTTAAACTTGGGTTTTCACTCATAATTTTTCATGTCGCCACTACGTATTACTTATATATTTCAATATACCGTCATCTCCGAACATTACTTGATCTATAATAATTGACGTACCATTGTTATCTCTGTTTAATAAACAACTAATTCAATTATCTTCTCTCTTCTATATGTTACATAAACATTTCATTTATTTATTATTAAATTCCTGATTACTGAACTGAGTTCTCAACTTACATTACTTTCTACTTACTTTACTTTTGCCTTTAGGTTAGGTGTAAATGGCTGAGCAGATTTTATTTAACATTTTTTTTCTTACTTTTAATTACATACTTCTGGAGCGTGCAATGCGCAAAAGCCTGAAAAACCTACCTCAGGGCGGCCCGACTGTTTGACCGTACTGTAGTACTTTTTAGTTTATTTTATTATATGATATATATTACTGTGTTTAGATTCAACGACTTACTAGGGCGGGAAGTCATACAGCAAAAGAGGAATGCGGAACAAACTCTTGGATACCAACCACTCACAGCAACTACCAAATATAAGGTGTGTGAACGATTTTCTATTAATTAGATATAAAAAAACTAAATAAAGTTGTGGTTGAGTTCCGCTACTCAACACGCAATAACTTTACCCCTACACCGAAGGAATGAAAATATTAAATATTTAATTTCCTCAGATGAGGATCGAACCTACAACAAATCGCATGTTCAGTACACACACACTTGTGCCCCCAATACCACTGGTCACTCAACACAGTGAAGTTAAAAAAAATATCATAATAATTTCAGGTGCCAAAGAAAAGCCAATTCTCACTAAAACGTAAGAAGAGTAAAGACGAGCTCGATCTCGGCGATCTTCTGTGTCCGCTCCATGACTCAGGTGACGCGCCGACATCTCCCGTGAGTAATGCACTAACGCACTAACAACACAATGCTGCCACTGTAGCGATATTCTCCCTAGATTTGTGAAGTTTTAGTTAAAACGATAGTCCGTTCCTCGGAACTCTACATTGCACTTTGGTTCATTACCAAATCTAGTAAAATAATGTAAAAATTTCACTCCTTCGAGTGAAATAAAAGTTTTGTTAAAATATATATAACGAAAAGAGTAGATATGCAAACACTTATTCACTTCCAAATGCTATATTTCATACAATAATGTTAATTACAATGCACTGTACTGCTCACGGCACCCAAGCGTATTTTCCCGCCAAACTTTACATATAAGCGCGCGTCATTCCGCCGCCACGCCCCTCCCGACAGCTCGGCGACCGCGCCCGAGAGTTGCCGACATGCCGGGTGGCGCGTAACATACATTTTTTGTTAAATTATAAAAGACCAGTAAAAATTATATGGCTGTAAAGAGTCTTGTACAGCTGTTCTTTTCATAAAGAATCAGTTGAAAATTATGATAAACAAACTACTTACTAACTACTACAAGTACAATTTATAAATATATATTTTTAACTAATATTTAAATAAAAGAAAAAGCATAAAAAAGGAAGGTCTTGTTTCTTTTAAATAACAATCAATTTCATATTGATCAATAAAAATCTATATGAAAAATGCAAACAAAGTTATTGTATTTAAGGACAAGGTGGCAACACTGACTAACGTACACTGCCCTGCTTATATGAAGTGAAGTATTTAATTTTTTATTATTCACAGCGTGTGTAATAATTAAACTTCTATGAAGTCAAAATTTCTTATGTTCACTTCTTATTTTATAATTATAAAATATTTTTAAGATATTTTTTATAGAAAATCTTTTGAAATTGCAAAAGGACGTTTCTACTTGGGTAACATTATATTTTTGTACTCAATAAGGCACATAAAAAAGGTGGTGTGAAAAGTTTTAAATTCACTGTAGTCGAGCATTTCACTAACAAAAAATCTAACCGAGAATGGTGTGGACGGCTAACATAGTTTTGGTGTTTTGGTTATTAACACTTTATTATTAAGCAATATATTCTCGTTACTTTAGCTCATTTAAAATAAAATTAAATCAAAATCATAATATCTTTAGTGTCTATCTATAATATATGTAGAATATATAGTGAAAAAGATATTTATAATGCGTTTTGTTAAGAAAAAAGTAATCGTACGATTATGGAAGCATCCAAAAAAGTAAATCTTTTTGATATAATCTAATAATATAATTATTGCTGCTTGCATGCTATAATCTAATAATATAATTGTTATACATATATATTAGCATAATTTCGTTTGTATAAACTAAACAGATGATGAAAGCAAAGTCAGCAACAGCGGGCGTCGCGTCGGCTGTCTGTCCCCCGCGTGACGACGCGCGCGCTCAGTAGTGTAGCTAAACTGGTCAAATGAGGTAGTATAGTGCAAAAATTGCATTAAATTATATTTGACTTACAGGTACTCTTTATTGGTGGTACCTTAAATGTACATAATCTTAAGTTTGTGCTATTATATATACTTACTTTGTTTTATTGTATAATAATTATTGGTAAACTGAAACAAAAGTCTTAGGGAAAATCAAATAAATTGTGTAAAAAAATTGAGTTAGATCTCTTAAAAACAATCATACCTATTACTGATGTTAATGAGAAGAAACTTCTGTGGCAAAGATGTTAAATATGTTTTAGGTAATTTTTGCACTATCAATCTCTTGTAAACTAGCACAATAATAACTTTGTATAACATAATGGAACATTGTTTTAAACATATTTATAAAAACAAATCGTGTATATTTTATAATTTTACTGATTCTTGTTAACTTAGTGATATTGTAAAAGTTTGCCTTGAAATGCCTTGGTTTTTGCGGTGTTTGTAATTCATGGAATCATAATTTAAAAAAAAAATATTTCGAGTAAAGTAGGATCAGTTGTTGAGATATTGAAAATAATTTATTAATATATAACCTAAAGCTTGGTACAATCGCGGTTAACAAAATGAAAAGTGCACATTATAACATTGGATATAAAGTGTGCTCAATTTTTTTACAGTTACATGTTACATTATATTTTTATTATGCAACAATATTAAGGAACTTTTAAAAAAACAGCACAATATTAATTCAAGCTATGAATGTTTGGATCATACCTTGGACTATATTTAGTTGATTATTTCATCAAAGAAACTGACTTATATATTAATAAATTATTTATTGACTTTACTGATATGTAAAGGAATAACATTATGAACTTTTACTTCTCTTTTAGATGGACAGCCGTGTACTTATTATTTTATTTGACCTGTACATTTTATATTGTATATTTCTTGGTGCTAAAATCTACAGTATAATAAATATTGTATTTGTAGTCCAAGGTATACAATACAGGTATTAACTGCCAAAAAACAGTGTGACGTGCTTATAGGTTAAGGAGAAAGGTATTTAAAATTATTTAAATTATGAACTAAAATTTATTATTAATTTTACAACATTAAAATTATCCGAAAATAACAGTGTTGCCTGACATAAACATTCCAATGTTGCTATATCTGACTATAGTGTCTATATTTTTTGGTTCCGTTTACATTCATTTAATGTATCAGTTTTTGCAAAGCTTTCAAAGCATTCAATGGTAAAATATTTGCATTAAGGTTATTTATGTAGTTAATTAGAAAATGACTGAGAAGTGACAATACAAAACTGGTCTCATTTCAATATGCTGCTAAAGTTTTAGAGTAGGAAATTAAAATTGTACGAGTTACAAATAATATTAATTGTTATTGTAGCTCAGTTATAGACTATTTAAAAAACTACACGTTGAGTTTTCTAAGAGTTTTCATTGTTAGTATTTAAAACAAATGTATTTTAAAGTAGATCATTGGAAATATTATTTTAAAATACAATTACTATATATGTACTTTAATAAGATACTGTCAAATGAACGACTCAAACCCTAATATCGCACAATATATTTATTTACCTGTGTACGCATTTATAAATAATCTAGTACAATAAATGTTGACGACATAAATTCTCTTATAAAAGGAATAAATAATGTTAAAAAACGGAACAATTAAAAATTAAGCGGAGGTCCAATATTTGTTGTATAATTCGCACATGATATCATTTCATCAATAATATTTGGCATGATTATATATATATATACAAAATTTTGGACAATTTACTATAATAGTGATCCAAGTCTGTTCCTAACACGATGTGCCAAATCTTTATGAATGTTGTTATCATTAATTCATCCTTCGAGGTTGCTGTGACTGATTCATTTTAGAAGAAACAGCTCTTGTGGCAGCAAAAATTAATTAATCTTTATTCTTTATAAAAGGTAGGTGTGGCGCAGGGACACAACCGTAAATGCGACGGTTTGGGTTAGATTTCCAATGAAATATTTAATATTTTCATTTCCTTGCTCTGGTTACTAAACAAAGCGCGGCGTTGAGTTCCGCCACTCGTCGCAACACAATTGTCTTAATTATTCGACGGAAAGTGGGGAAGGAGGTAGGTTTCGTCCTCTTACCTTACTATATGCAGGATACAGCGTGAAGCTAAAAAGAAAATAATAAAGTTAATTTTAAAATGAACCAGTCTGTTAATATAACCTGTATAATGGACCCTTGTCTTCCATAGCTTTGTAATAATTGATAGGAATACTAAATGTTAATGGCGGCTTTACGTCACCAAAATAATGACAGCTCATTTATATACAAATATTGTATTAAATAATTTTTACAATAAATAACTTAAATATCAAATGTAAAAGTTAATAAACACTGAATAAAATAAAACAATCTGCATTTTCATTCCTTATCGTTGAACAATAGTTGTGATTTACAATAATTTGAATCGGTATTTTTGAGTATTTTTAGTCCCTCTGAAATAAAATATTTATTAAATAAAATAATTATATGTACATTGCTTATTAGTCTACTATTATTGTGTTATATTATATTTATATTGTGTTAAATTATAACTATCTATATATCAGTATAGTGTTTTATATGTATCTAAATACATTTATTGTTTATTTTTATTTAATTTTTTTTACTATGTCCACCACCCATCTTACCATACTGCCATATATTGAGTGGACTACAGTAATTTTTTATATTTTAGTTTATATTAAAGTAATATTATATGTATGTTATATAAAATTTTCATTGAGTCATTCCGCAAAAAAACCCATTATAATGTTGTACAGTTTGCAATATAGAAGCGAATATCAGTAGAAAGCTATTATATTACTATGTAAAGATAATTTAAAACAACCTTTCCCTCTTCCTTTACGCCTAAGCTCCGCGAGTCTTTCAATTTCAGTTTCCTCTTCAAAATTTTCTTTCTTTACAGATTCGTCTTGAGCTTGCTTTAATAGAGATTCTTCCAAAAATGTTAGTTCTATAGATTGGTAATCCGTTAAAAAAATAGATCATATTCTATTATACATTCAACGTTGTTTTAAATTAATAAAAAATCCTGACTATTGTCGGAATCTATGGAAAGATGAAGGTTTTTCCATATTAGTAGAAGAATATTCTTGTAAAATTTTTCATCGTAGAAAAAGTTCAGATCTTTAATAGTTTTTAAAATGCAGAACGTACTAAATATAGGTAACAACATTTTATGGTAAAATGTGTTTAAATTATATTTAGGTAATTATACTTTGAACTTGCGACATTATCACCTCCATGCAATTATCTTTCATTATTATAAATACTTTCATTATTACAGTACGATCGTTGAGTTGTGGCCGTCCCGAAGAGAGGTTTTTTGAAGATTCTTTAGGATTCCTGCACTCGTGAAGAAAATTATCAAAAGCAAGAAAAAATCCTAAAGTCATCAGCCGTTTTCAGCTAACTCCAGAGCATCCACAACGCATCAACTGTACTTTTCATAAAATACTTAAAACATTCTACATCCTCTACTAACTCGTAAGTCGTTGGTCCATAGCAATCCAGGCCCCATGTAATATGTATGCAGCGGTGGGCCGCGACTTCGCCTCGGGCTCCATCAGGTGCGTGACTTGCTGCTTGCACTCCGTGGACAGCTGGTGGACGACGCTCGATCGAAATCGCCATTTGCGCATTACCTTATAATGTAATTTTTTTTCAGCTTCACGCTTTATCCCGCATAGCGAAAAGGTAGAGAGAACCTAGTGTTAAGACATTCCATTCTCCGTTGCCCTCTAAGTTCGAGACATTGCACGCTTAAAATAATTTAAATATAAACATTTGCCCGAATAGTAAACCGAAAGTCATCACGTTTGTAGTCTCAAGCCTAAATTATTAAAACTTTAAAGTTATTAACTTGTCTTTCCTAGATATATATTTTTTTAATTAGTAAATCGCAAGTCGCACTATTAGTAAGTATACGGTTCACGAATCCATTCGAAAATCATGAATAACTTAATGACAATACAAGTCTGGAAAAAAAAGATAGTAAGGAACTTTTAAACAAATAAACGAAAAAATACCAATATATATAAAAACACATTCAATTTTTGTCGTAACTACTTACCTAAGTCAAGTAAAGACACTATTCCTACCTGTTTTTCATACAACTTCTTAACGGACGTTTCATTGAACGGTAGGGCTTTATTGAGCATTGTGTACATTATGATACCAATAGACCACATGTCGGCCAGTTTCGGCAAATAAGGGACGCCTTTCAACACTTCACGAGCTGCGTACGAGAGCGAGCCGCAGTAGGTCTCACTATACAAGTCTCGATCTCTCTGACGAACGTTGCGTGCAAAACCAAAATCTGTTATTTTTACGTTATAATTTGCCGTAATTAAAATATTTTCACATTTCAAATCTCTATGCGCTACATTTAACGTATGTATGTAATGAAGTCCAGATATAATTTGTCGCATCCACAATCTACTCTGGTTCTCGGGTACGGCGCCATTTTGTGACAAAAAATCTAATAAATCTCCGTTTTCGGCGAAGCGAAGGAAAATGAAATATTTTGCACGACGCTGAAATATATTAGACACGTGGACTATGTGGGGGTGGTTCACTCGAATCAGAATGTCAAGCTCGCGTGGTAAGAACTTTGTCAAATAATCTCGGGGTGCTTGTGCTGTATCGATTACTTTGCAGGCCATTATACTGTGACGAGTCTCGTCAACCATATGTGTGGCTTTGAAAACCTAGAAATAATATTTAAATCTAAAAAATCAGCTTCACGCTGTATCTCGCACACAGCAGGGTAGGCAGAGGGAACCCCCGCCGAATTTGGATTCGTTGCGTGCTGAGTTGCGGAACTCAAAGACTGGCTCTTGCCTTGGTGCCAGAGCGAAAAAATGAAAATATCCCTTAGAGTGGGGATCGAATCCACAAAACGTCCGTTGCATCACTCCCTTGTGCCCCTGGGCCACGACGGCCTCGTATTAAGGAAATAATATATTTTTTTCTGAATAATTAGCGTAACTACAATATAACTTGTCTCTAGGACTTTTACATTTCTTCTACTTCCTCAAGTGGTGAAACTGGTGGTTTAAACACAAAGAGAATATATAAAATATAAAAAAATATTTTTATTGAATATCTAGTTGACAATATAATTCATAGTATGCTTACTTTAGCATAGGACCCTTCACCAATTATTTTTTCTAAAATGAAACCTTTTTCTTCCAGAACTAAGGTATCGGACTGTGTTGTCGTCAGGTCGAGCTTTTCGGTTGCTGGACTCATTTGATGGTAGCCGATGTAACTAAATAGTCACATACTTATTATTTTATTTTAACTTTCGCGCGCAACATGATGTGGGTTATTATTATTTTTTTCGGACTGGTGCTTTTTAGTTTTCAGTTCTAATAAAATCTACATTTTAATTTTAATAATAAAGTAACTGTCAAACTGATGTTTGTTTAAGTTACTTGTCAATATTGTTATGCCAGACTTTTAGCGCTGTCTTAAAAATAATAACAAGTTAGCTTCAGAACTTTTTATTATACGGCGTGCTGTAGTTTACCTTACTTATGATGAGGTAGATGGTTTTAAATCAAAAGTATTTTTCTCTGTGGAAGGTTCTGGTACGGATACCTCTGTATTTTTCTGATTCTTTTTTTCCTCCTTCGCTTTTTTATAAGCACTTGCCTCTTGTGGAGTCCATTCTAACGTAAAATTAAAGATAGGATATGAAGAAAACAGTAAGAATAAACGAAATTACAATGATATTTCAATATTTTGTAACAGTATCTCTGTTCTCACCCAGCAATCTTGTATCCATGGCTATCCATTCGCTATTTATTATAGAGTCTATCTTTATTCTTTGGCAGTAATTTGGTTCCAACATTAATGTAACAAGCCTTTTACATTCGTCGGATAGTAATTCTGAATAACGGGTTCGGAATCTCCAGTTCCTAGTTATTTGTGCTTGATACAGCTGTTTTATATTCTTGTCTTCGAATGGCATAGCTCTGTTTAGCATAACGTATAAAACAACACCTAAAGACCAAATGTCCGTGGATTTAGGATAGTAGGGAGAACCTTGCAATATTTCTGGTGCCGTATACGATAGTGAGCCGCAAAATGTGTCACTCGATACATCTTTCATACTTTCGTCGACGCACATGCGAGCAAATCCAAAATCTGAGAGTTTGGCGTTTTGATTTGATGTCAAAAGAACGTTTTCACATTTAATATCCCTGTGTGCTACTTCCATCTCGTGCATATACTGTATAGCGAATGCAAGCTGCCGCGTCCAGATTCTGGCTTGATCCTCTGGAACTGCTCCTTTCTTTAATATATATTCGAGTAAATCTCCATGTTCCATGTATCTCATAAATATAAAATATTTGAATCTCCTTTGAAATATACTGTGCGTGTGCACGAGGTGAGGATGATTTAATTTAATCAACATTTCTATTTCTCTGGGAAGAAACTTTTTCACAAAATCTTTTGGAGCAATTTTAGTATCAATAACCTTGCAAGCAAGTACTGACAGTTTATCGCTTTTGTTCGGATTTCTATATTCCGCGAGGTAAACCTGAACAAATAAATGATAATATCAAAGAAAGATTGTTTATTTTTGTACTACTATAACACATTAAAATTGTTACCTTTGCGTATGAGCCTTCGTTAATTTTCTTCACAATCTTATACCCTCGAGTAGCAAGAGTCAGTTGTTCAGATCCACTTAATTTTAATTCGTCAACATTATTCAGCTATATCCATATTCCACAATGTAAAAAATATATATTGTTAAATAAATAGGTTTTAAATAAATTAAGTTAAAAATTATTTAAGAAAATACTTCACTTTAATTTTTGCCGCCATTTAATCAGCTTTCTTTTGTTTTGCTATTATGTTGGCAATAGATTTTATCATTTCACTAGCCTGTTTATAACGAAAATAAAATTAATGTAATATATTTTACCTTTAACAATATGTTTATTAACGATTATATTATCTAAGCCACTCACTCTATACGTCGATTCTCCGTGTCTTCTCTCTAAAATGTCCCCTTGCCTCTTAGTGGGGTGTGCGTGTAATTCAGTGACTCTATGTCGTTCTTCTTTAGCTCTTTCAAGTGCAGCTGCTTCTACTGCATTTAGTGCTAAAATATCATTTTGAGTAATTAATATATTGTCTCTTTTAAACAATGTATGTACCTGTATAAAAATTTCGGCTTACTAGTAAGTCTACTATCCATAGCAATCCAGTCTGAACGAAGTACTTGATTCGCAGTATGCCGTAGTCCTGAATCCGGTTCTAGCAGATGCTTCACAATTGATTTGCATTCCAAAGAAATAACACTTGCAACTCTTGACCTAAATCTATACTTTTTGCTCATCTGCTGTTCATAAAGTTTCCTCATACGTGTGTCATCGAACGGCATTGATTTATTTAACATTACAAACAATACGACTCCCAAAGACCACAAATCAGTTGGTATTGGTAGATAAGGTTTCCCTCGCAATATTTCTGGTGCTGCATATGACATGGAGCCACAATACGTCTCGCTTAAAATCGGTTGGTCGTCTTCATCCACGCACAACCTCGCGAAACCAAAGTCGGACAGTTTAACGTTGAAATTTGCAGTTAATAAGACGTTCTCACATTTTATGTCTCGATGGCTTATTTCCAATTCGTGCAAATACTGTAAAGCTAAAGCTAATTGCCGAAACCAAACCCGCGACTGGTTTTCAGAGACGCAACCATTCTTAAGAATATATCCTAAAAGATCTCCGTTCTCACCGTGACGCATGAAAATATAATATTTGGTTTTTCTTTGAAATATGCTATGAACGTGAATTAGGTGAGGATGATTTAGGTGAATTAGGACGTCAATCTCACGAGGTAGGAATTTAACAACAAAATCTTTTGGGGCTTTCGATGTTTCGATGATTTTGCAAGCTAAAATTATTTTATTGCCATCTTCTTTCGCTGAATATTCCGATAAATAAACCTGTCAGAGGAAATTACATTAGTATGACCTTTTAAGAATAATGAAGCTAGATAGTTAAACTAATGGAAGTCACCTTAGCGTACGCTCCTTCGCCAATGAATTTAGCTAATTTATATCCTTTTGCAGACAAAGTATTTTCTTCAGATACAGTAGTTTTCAGTTCGGTCATGATAATTCAGACGCATTAAACATTGAACACAGCGCCATACATTCCCACAAAATTTATCTTGACCACAAAACTTCACACATATAAAGATGGAGGGCATTTTTACTTTTTTTAAAATTAAATTTTATTAAATCATTATTAATTTTGATTTGTGATTATTGTCAGACATTACGCTAGATTGACATAAAACGTCTATTTCTTAAATAGATATTAAATACAGAATAGGCTATCAAATGCGAGCATAGATACTTTACTGCTTTTTACTTCATTGTCACAGTAGTTGCTTGTATAAAATCAGTACTCTACTATAGAAGTTAATATGTGTTTCTAATTAGGTACCTGTTAAGACTATTTCTACTCAAATAAAACAAAAAAATTCTTCAGTCTTTTATTTAGGATTTTATCCTTAACCAACCACAATGAAAAATAAATAAGTAACGGAATGAAATATTAGACACGAAAACAACAAGTGTTACAACTCTAATTGCTTTTTGTTAAGGAATTCTCCAGCCAACGATATTCTTTGCAAGAAAGATGGCGCCGGCGTTAAAAGTAAACTGTATTTATTAACATCTGGGTGTTCTGGATATCTTTTTTCTTTTCGGATCCTCTCTAACATGTGTTGAGGTTCACATTTGGTTTTCGACGTCCAGTCGCTAGTTAAGTAATCGAGCCAAGCTTTAGGAAATATTTTCATAACCTCCTTAGCTTTAGTTGTACTTGGTAATTGAAGTTTATCTTCAGCTTTCTGAGAAACAACAATTTCATCAACTTCGACTTTTTCATTATTTTTATTTAGAGGTTTTTCTGTTGTAACGTCTTTACTGCTTTCATCTATTTTCGTATTGTTATAATAATTACTTATTGTTTCTTTCAATATATCACCAATACTTTCATTTTTAACTTTATCTCTTTCCGTTCCATCGATATTAACGTAACCTGTTCTAGTTTCAGTTTTAATAGAAACTTGGCTTTCTCCTTCATTTTTTCCGACTGCTAAAGAAGGGTTATGTACTGTTTCTTTTGTTTGACTGTCACTATTATCACTTATTATATTATTATAATTGACTTCACTGTCGCTAGTACTATCAGTTTCTTTCGTAACATTATTATTAGTGGAAGCGTCTATCATGGTCATAAATTTTATATTATCTTCTTCGTCTAGTAGTTGTGAAATTCTATGCACTTCACTTAAATTAATTCTGGAACAAAAAAATATTTATAAATCAAAGGTTATATAGAAGTGATAGAATGTTTGTACTAAATAAATAAGTAGCCTGATATAAAAAACAATCAAAGGCAACAGATGATGACTATGACATTATATAATTTAATCCATACTGTTAACTTCGATCATTATGAAAAGTAAACAATTAAAACAACAATAATTATGTAGTTTTTTACCCTTGTCTGGCTTCATGACAACAATACAACATGGATGGATCAATGGGATGAGCTTCAGTATTAAATATATAACCTCCCATATCGACTATACACTCTCCATTAGGTGTATTTATAATCGAACCTTGGACTCCAGGATTATGTATAAAATTGTCTGGATCAAATAGTAAATACAAATATTTAGTTGTTTCAGCGAGGAAGAACGATTCCATTCGATCTTCTTTACGATGATCGCGGACATCTTTGATCTGAAAACAATTTATTTTTATTTTATACTGTCGAGGTATATTGTTGAACAGTAAAGCGAGAATTACTCAAGGACGGAATTATTTTTATTCCTTTGGTCTAACTGCAAGATAAAGAAAAAATAATAGTAGCAAGCTTAATCTTCTTCTTCCTGGCATTAATCCCGGCTATTACCAGGGTCTGCCTTCCTACTCAACCTACTCCA
Source organism: Heliconius cydno galanthus (assembly GCA_036379175.1). Classification (NCBI taxonomy): domain Eukaryota; kingdom Metazoa; phylum Arthropoda; class Insecta; order Lepidoptera; family Nymphalidae; genus Heliconius; species Heliconius cydno. The sequence goes on from JAKRZM010001275.1 coordinate 850,588, forward strand.
CTTTGCACAATCTTTTGCGTCCTCGGTGGTTAGACCATTGGCTCTCATGTCCTGCATCACGACATCCAGTAGCAAGCTTAATATTACATAATATTCATTTGTTAAGGGGAGGGACGGGGACAGCAATATCTCTTTGCCTTTATACACAAAGGGGTTCTATATTTTATATAAGTTCTCTAACATCATTTCTAAAGTAATGTTTTAATTGCATAATTTCTATGAACGTCACACTAGGTAGAAGGTTGGAGGGATGAGCACAATTTTTTTTATAGTAGTACTTGTTAATATTAGTTGTCTTCACACTTCTCCTGATTAGCAGATCATAACTTTAACACTACTATAGAACTGCGTCAATATGTAAACGTGATGGATGCGGGTTCGATGCCCACTTAGGGAAATTATTTTCATTTTTCCGCTCTGTTAAGACGAAGCGCGGCATTGCATTCCGCCACAAAGCATACTTTCTCAAATTCAAATGTAAAATGGGAAACAGAGACTAAGTAATCTCTGCCTACTTTGCTACGTGACATATATTAAATAAACCGTAAGGCTAATTTAAAAAAAAAAAATTACAAAGGAAATCAAGTATCATACTGTAGCATATCCACAAGGTGTCCTAGCACTATGCTGTATACTTCTCAATATATCTTCACCCATTTGCAATAATATAGGATCCCTGGTTTCTCTATACAAATACATTATAGATTCTATAAGTTCTGGCCTCAAAGGATAACTTTCTCTTGAAGTAGATGCCTCTCCTGTACCAAGATTATACACTTCTGGAGTAAAACCATACTGTTTCCATACACTGTGGTAGTTGTGTATTATACGCATTGCTGTGTCACTTTCGCCTGTAATAAATAATTTAAGGGTATAATTATTAATTATAATATATTTAAAAGTAATAGAAACTAAATTAAATGTTTTATTGAATTATATTTGTGAATATATTCATAATTGACGTTATTCCTTTGAATTAAATGAATCACTTTCTGTATTATTGAGTCTTAAACTTCTATTAAGTTCTCCACATTATTCATTATTCTATTTTTAACATAATTTTCAAAACATATATTTTATATTTGAAAAACAAGCACATTTACAAAGAATTAAAAAATAATGTTATAAGAAATTATATATATCATTTAAACATAATTTCTGATGCTTATATAAATGATTACTAACCTACCTATTAAACTCAACAAGCCTGGCCAATAAGACTCCAACGACTGGAATACTGGTAATGTAACATGGCCCCTCAACATCGTAGCCCACACATACCAGTCATCTTTCTTCAAATACTTATCAATCACTAGCCGCGCTTCATTAAACATTGACATAAGTTCTGGCCTCTCGAGTAAAATAGCACCTATAATAAAATAAAATAAAGACATTGTATTTTCCCACATTTGCAAGTTAATTCCAATGTCATAGCATTAAAAAAAATTATATTGTGTGTATGTTTACATTGTGTAGAAATATATATTAATTATTCATTAAACCTATAAGGTGAATGTAACACTTAAATGTTTAAAAAATATAATGTTACTACTGACCCCATCTCTTCTTGGCAAAGAAATTATACTGTTCAAACATACTTTAAAGTAAAGATATAAGAATCTAAAATTCACCTGAATAAACATAAAAGTAACATTATTTTTTTTTTTATTTATAATAAGTAGAGGTCTTTTTAGTATAATGGGAAAACATCTAGCTGCTTATAATAAGCATAATATAGTTGTCAGTTCTGTCCCTGCTCAGCAGCGGAATGAATTATTTTCATTTCTTCGCTCTGAGAAAAAAGTATAGCTTTGACTTCCACCACTGAGCATGCTTTTGAGGTAAACTGTTAAGTACAGAATAACATTGTAATACGCATGTAGCAAGGTTGGCAGAGGGAGCCTCCAGGGTAGTCCAGGGGAGGCAAAAAGAAGTGTAAAGTATTCATTTTTACAGTACCTTTAACCAAATATTCAAAGTATGAATCAACACCTCCTCCTATGCCTGCATCTTGTGCTGTCCAGCGACCTGTCATCACATCTATATGGTTCCCTACAAGGCCTATTGATGACCTGTGATGGTATAGAGCCTTTAATGCATTTAATGCTACCTACAAACATTATAATTTCATGAATTATTATTCAACAATTTCGTTAACACAATTTTGTTAACACAGATTTAATGTAAATGTTCTTTTTTTTATCTGAGTAAATCTGTTATCAATCCCCACTACAAGTATATATTTTTTTCTTACACTCATAATTTTAAAAAATACATTAGAATTAACTATTATATGTATAATATGTGAAAATTAATTTTAATTTGCAATAAATGTTGTATTCAAAACAGCCTCGTTGTATTTCTTACCTCTTCATACAACGGATCTCCTGTAAGCCTACTTAATGTCCCAAATTCTATAATGAATGTACCTACTCCAGCTGTACAAGTTATGCTTGTTTCACCTGGTGGTACACCTGATCTTAAATTTATTGTACCATATGGCATCCCTGTTTTAGTATCAAAAGCTGTTATTAGCCTCTGTGCCACATCTTCTGCTAAACGGAGAAGAGGTCCATTACATGGCCAGCCTGGCTCTAGTTTCATACCTGATCTAAAAATGACATCATTTTTAAATGTAAAATAACAAAATAATATGAGATATATATATATATATATATATATATATATATATATATCAACATAATATAGTTTATAATTTCATGTGTAAAATTATAAACTAACCGTTTTTTAATGTTTTTAATTTAATAAACATATTAAATAATTGGGGAATGGAGTGTCTTTACAATTGGTTCTTTCTGCCTATCCTCCTAGAAGTAAGAGACAATATAGATATAATGTGTAGCTGAAATATTAAATACTAACTTGTATGACAGAAGGTGTGCACTTAGTAAACCTCCAATAATTCTTATATTTGTTTCAAATACTGACACATTAATATCTGAATCAAAATTTTGTTTTTTAAGCACTATATCAACTACCCGATTAAATTCAGTATAATTTCCCATGATGACAAGCATATCTAAAGCATCAATTAGAGTAAGAGAGTAACTTCCCCAAGTGTCAATTCCATCACAGCTTAAGGGTCGCAATTCATCATATGGATATGCATATCGAAGGTAACTATCATAAGCATGTTGAAACATCTCTCTGACTTCTTCCCTAAAATTAATATAATATATAAAGATGATTAAATATAATATAAGCATATCTGTACTGAAAAGTTTAGGTACTATTGTTTACCGTAAATTTAATATATCTTCTTTATTATATTCTCTTAGAGTAGAACATATATCACACTTAAGAACTAAAATTAAGAACACACTAAACAGAATTTTATACATTATAAAATGTGTAAGCAGACTATTAAATATTGTTTAAGAAGAGAATAAAATATAATTTTTGTACTAATTTATATTTTTTTTAAATGATAATTGTTATTTGAAGAATTTCATCAAAATTTCATATATCAAAATAAAATACTTTTTAGATTCGTGTCAAATTATCAATTTCCATTTGTCAATTTACGCCAGTATTGCCATTTGCCATGTCTGTAACCTAAAAACTAATTAACCACAGAACACACACTAAGTCCCATTTCTCATCTAAACTTCTTATTGTATCCTAAAACGTAAACGACTTGAAGGAATGAGCAATTTGGCCTATTTCCTGTGTATTTAACGTTTTAATGAGGGCGACAAAACAAAGCGTGGCGTTGTCTCCATTTAAGACGCAATTTTCCGAATTTAAAGGAAACACTTGAAACGATAAATAGGTACAGTTTATATTTAAATATTACATGCAGTATTTATTAAAATTTCAGAATCACATCTTAAAATGAACGAAATGGAAATTTAAAAAATATTAACTAAAAATTAAAAAATACCTCGTTTTTCTAGAGGAGTACATAACAGCATATTTATGTTTAATATATGGAAGAATATGGAAGAAGACAATGCGAAGTGCGTAATGAATAGTTTTTTTATTTTATTGAAAAACAAAATATATATTTCAAAAGATTACGGTAAATACAGGAGTATTTTTATGTCAGTATTAATAATAAAAATTAAAAGGTTATTTGTTATTGGCACTACCTCTATATAATTAATACAAAAATTGTGTATTCATAATTTTCAAATCATTTAATTAAGTGATACGTAAAAAAATTAGCTTCACACTGTATTCCGCACACAGCAGGGTAGTGAGTAGAGTTGCGGAACTCAACGCCGCGCTTTTGCCTCGACACCAGAGCAAGAAAATGGTAATATAAATTTAAATAAATATTTCATCTCCTCAAGTGGATCCAACCCACAACCAGACGGTTTTACAGTCACATTTTGTGCCCCTGTGTTACGATTGACCTCCTCTATATTATTTTAAACGTTTATTTATATTTTGCTAGTTTGTTTTATGTGTTTTTATTTTGAGCATTCTAGATTCTTAGTTATATTTTTTATTACGTAACAGAAAATATTCAATAACAAAACTACTTACTCCCATTTTTTTTTTTTTTTTCATAATATATCTGAGTTTTTTAGAAATAAATTAATTTATTGAATTTTTAAATAACGCTTATGCATAGACTAAAATAATTTGCCGCTCTTATTCTATTGGTTGAAATTTAAATCACTACTGACAATAGACTAATGTAAACTGCAACAGCTGAACCTAACAAAATGTCTGTTGTCCGTTGAGGCTGGTTAGCGTTATTTGAGGGTGTTTTCAATTTTTAACCAGTTGAAATTTAGACTACTCGCATAATTTTCAAAAATGTTGTCCTCGTGAGACTATATACACTTAATTCTGCATTATTAAGGCGTTCTCTGCTTATTTAATACCATTAAGTTTATAAAGTTTTGCCGTTAAAGTTACGAAAGAAGCGGCAATGGCATCGTTTAGAATTCATGAAGATCAAGAAAACTCAGCATTAGGATTGAGAAAAGATGGTGATGTATTTGCAGCCTCCCAGCGTCGTGCACTCGGAGATCTCAGTCATTTTGCTTGCAATCAGAACAGAAATGTTAAATATGTACGTATTAGATATGTATGTTCTTTTTTATTTACATGTACGATAAGCGCAGAATATTTCCTAATTTTAATGTATTTTTAGGCCGGATTGACGAATGGACCTTGTAAAGTTCAAGATGAAAATAGAACACTACGCCAAATCAAAAATGAAAAAAATATTGTGCCCCCTGTGGCCCAGTTTCGAGCCTTCAGTGTATACGAAGATAAACCTACAGAGGTCGAGGTTAAAAAAAGAGAACCGACATTCAAACCTTTTGTTGCTAAAGAGATAAGAAAGGATAACTTCTTCATAAATGCTGCAGAGAACGTCAGAGCTCTGTGTGTCCAAGCGGAGAAACAGAAGCAGCAAGAAAAGAGCAAAGAAGTTCCGCCAGTAAGGTAAGTAGAATTAATTTGTCAAATAGTAATAAATGACCCTCCTGGATACTTGTAAAATTCTTAAAAGAAATACAAATTAAAAAAATATACTTTAATTTTTAAGACATAACCTTAAATATTAATATTTATGTATGCTTGTATACATATTACAAAGACTCTAATTCAAGGTTATATCAAGTTAATTCTTTGTAAACTTATTAATAAAAATAATGAATATATATATATATTTTGATATACTTGTCAATAAAATCAAATAATTCTCTTATTTCATAAAAACATTTACTTTAGTGAGCCACTAGAGGAGAAAAAAGACAAAGATGTTGTGGAGTCACCTATGTCCGTTGTGGACTCCAGTATCCTCTCTATGTCAATATCAAGAAATGAGAGTCAAATCATTGAAGATAATGAAGATACAACAACTGCAAAAACTGACAGGGAGATGTTCTTCCATGTTGTGGAATATAGACAGGACATATATGATTATATGAGGGAAATTGAAGTATGTAGTTAACTTATTTAAGTCATAGTAATATTAAGAACTTTTTACTTATCCCTAAAACTTTAAACACCAGAAGTTTATAGTGAGAACCTAGAATTTTAGAGATAATTTATATAAAGCACTCAACTTATTAAAAAGAAAACTAGAACTTTCTACTTAAATTCAAGTTATTGCATATTAAGCATCAGTAAATTAATTTGCCATGCTTGAGTAGATAAAATCAGCAGCCATTGCTTTTACTGTCAGACTCTGTGTCACTGTGCAACTGTGGCACAACTTCTGGAGCTTACTCCAGAAGCTGTGCTGCACAACCCTTAGGTTGTGCTTACAAAAAAATTGTTATAATATATTGTTATGCTATATTATATAAATGTAACACTTTATATTATATTATCTTTAATGTTCTATATATATAATTTTACTTATATTTCTAGGTAAAGAACAGAGCTAATCCCCGTTACATGCGTAAACAGCCAGACATAACTCATGTAATGCGTTCCATACTCATTGATTGGCTAGTTGAAGTATGTGATGAATACGGGCAACAGAGTGAAACTTTACATCTGGCTGTCTCATATGTGGACCGTTTTCTGTCGTATATGAGTGTTGTAAGAACCAAGTTACAACTTGTTGGTACTGCTGCCACTTATATTGCTGCGTTAGTATTATTTGTTTACATATTAAAGTTTTAATATTATTATTATTATTATATTATTAACTTATTACAATAGCTTATTATATAGATTGGAAAACATCAATGTCATTCAGGTTAATAAAAATGAATCCTAGGATATGTTAGAAAACTCATGAAATAGTTACAAATACTTATTGAGATACTGAGCTTTTATTATGATAATAGAAGGCCCTGGTGAGCTCTTCACTTTATCCATTTGAAGACAAATGGGCTTTATCAAATTGCAAACAGCTCATTTGGGTATCTTTCCATGCAATGAGTATTAATTCTTAGTGTGATCAATATCTTGAGAACTTAAATTTAAAAAAAAATTTTTTTATTCACAGTAAATATGAAGAAGTTTATCCACCAGAAGTTTCGGAATTTGTCTACATAACTGACGACACGTACACAAAACGTGAAGTTTTACGCATGGAACACCTCATACTAAAAGTTCTGTCATTCGATCTCTCCACACCCACATCACTGGCATTTTTATCGCATTATTGTATTTCTAATGCCATACCCAAGAATATATATCATTTGGCTGCAGTAGGTTTTTTTTATAATTGTATCTTATTAATTTTTGTGGGTTGGTTCACTCTCATATCGAAGCAAAGCGCGTTAAGTTCCGCCACTAAGCACACAATGCCTCTACTCTGCTATGTTTTGATTGTTGACCAAGTGAAACACAATAAAATAAAATAAATGTTTTTTAATTATTATTTTCAATATATTTCCATGATAGACCAACTATACATAAAAAAAATATTATTTTCAGTATATAGCAGAGTTATCCCTTCTGGAATCGGAGCCATATCTTCAGTTCAAACCTTCCATAATTGCAGCCAGTGCGCTCGCGACGGCGCGCCATTGTCTTCTCTGTGATAGGAGTGGATGCGATTTGCGTAGCTCTGACGACCAACCCGTTAATGCACAGTGCGCTAATACAGGTAGTTTAACATGAAATTTTATTTTTTCAGCTTTACACTGTATTCTGCATATAGCATGGTTGGTAGAGGATCTGGTATTAAAAGACTATACCAATTACTTGTTTGGAATATCTTGTTCTCGTAGTTGTAGTTGTTGGAAGTGGCGAACTCTGTATTTTGTTTAACCAGAGCAGGGAAAATAAAAAAAAAGAAAAGAGATCTCACCTGGGGGAAGTAAAGGAACTTTTAAGGAAGAATGTTTTTTTACATATTCTGTTTTTTATTATTGTTCAATGAGTTGTCTTGTTTTATTTCTTTATTGATATGATAATTAAAGAAATGACTAAGTTACAATCTTTGATGGTTGGTCTCTTTGATGTGTAATATTTTAGTAATAATAACTTTATCATGATTAAGAGAAGAACTCTTAAAGATATATTTGTGCTATATATGAGAGACTGAATGAACAATAACATTTACATATTTCATATTAATTTCACAGCTTGGCCAGCAGCACTAGTACAAAGCTCGGGTTACAGTTGGGGTGAACTAGCAACGTGCTTGCAAGAACTGGCCCGCACACACGCGCACGCCTCCAAGCAAGGGTACCAGGCTATACCTGAGAAGTATAAGAGTAACAAGTTGGTATTTTGTTTGTAATAACATTTTAACTTTAGTCTCATACAGTAGTCTTACAAACTAGAATCTGCAATATACAGGGTACAGACATAGGGTCTGTATCTAGCCAAAGAGAACCCAATGTTAAGACATACGTAAATAATTGTTGGTGGTGTTATATTTACTTTAAAATTCGAAGACCAAAAACTTGTCTACTATTTTATGGGGATAATTTAATATATTTTAGTTACTTTCCATTTAGACCTATTGATATTATATTTTTTATATGTTTGAGTGGCAATTAAATTAAATGCAAACCAATTTATTTAACAGATAGTTGTATTTAACTTCATTGTATCTAGAAGCCTATCTTTATTACTCGAGTTTTTCCATAAGAATATATCAATAAAGAAGGTGACAAGATCATTAAACTATTCTATAAGAGAATAATAGTAAATAATTATAATAAATTATATATATTCATAATATTTATTAATTACAATAAATTAAAAATGTATTATTTGCAAACAGATTTGATGGTGTGTCAACAATTGAACCTAAACCAATGTATCCAGTGGCGAAGTATCAACCGCCGGCTGCAGCCAACGCCTCGCGCTCTAGCTAGTATACACAAGTTAATAAAACAGAAATATCATTGAAATTATGACCCTTTTTGTACAAATAATTTTGGCATACTATCAATCAATGTACATTCAAATTGTGGGTCTTAAAAAAGAAATTTAAATAGAAACAGTATTTAACAATTTCATGAGAATTCTTGAAATCCAATAGAAAAATCTTGATATTTAAATCTAACACAAAAAGATAAAAATCTTTCGAATTCATATGATTGAGTATATACCATTTTCAAGAATATATAATTTTATTATTCACGGCCAATAGTTTTTGACGAATGATCTAAATATAAAATGCATCATTTTAATTATATACAGGGTTAAAAATGTAGAAGTGCTTGTAATCTTTTTTAAGTGTGCTGCCATTATATTTTATGTGTGTTGACGAGTTTATTCCAAATAAATAGTCTAATTGTTTATATAAATGTTCAAACATTGAATCTCAAGAATAATATGCCTTTCTGTATTAAAATAAACATTAAACTTGAGAAGAAAGAAGACAAGTAAAGAAGTTTTTATGCAGTTTTTAGCTTAAAAGAAGTCTGTGGTACTGTTTTCTTATATAAGATTGTATGTAATTTGTCGAATTTAGTTATTTCGTATGGTGATGATGATGTATTGTGCATTTAATGTTGGTTAATTTTCTTTCGAGGAACCAACTTTTTAATTATTTATATTGATTTCGCATTAAAATAGTTCTAGTGTAGTTCAATTTTCAAATGAAATATCTTTTTATAAAGTTTTTCTTGTCCTCATTATTATTGTATTGAAAATTAAATCGTGGATAAGTGAATAAATAGTGTAATTGAAAGGTCTCGGCGATTATAAATATTTACCAAATTGATCCTTTTATTGAAAGAATAATGATATATTTTACAATTTAAATAAAATTGATTTTCGGTATCATACAAGGCACTTTTTCGTTTAGTTACATTAATTTCTAAATTGTAAACTGTCGAAGATTTCGATTGTTAGACATAAGTGTATTATTGCGATGTTTGAGGGACCAATAGTAGTAAATTTAATTTAATACAACGATACGAAGCTAGTTTATAACGTATTTGTCAAGATTTTGTGTACTTTACATTAATTTTTTATATATTAAATGTAGATTTATTGTATGACGGAACACTTAGGCGTTAGACTTTTTTACTGTAATGAATGAACATTTTTGTATTGTAGAGGTTTATTTCTAATACCAATTCTTAGCACTTATTTTGTATGTTTGTTAGTAAATTATTATTTTTTGAGATATAAGGTATGTTTTTAATGTTGATAAGTAGTTTTTAATTTAATATATTACAATCCATATTTCGCTGATGGAGGTACGTACCTATGTTGGTAGTATAAATAGTTTTAAAATACACAAGTTATTTCATTTTCTACTTCCAAGTCCAAGTTCCTTGTGGCCCTTATTGGTATTCAGTCATGTGATATGTTAACAACGTAACATATTGTGCTAAGTGAAAGTTTATTAGTCGTACGTTTTGTTAGACCACGCGTTTATGTAGGTACTTAACTGCGTTTGTTACAACTGTTTTAGAAAGTATTGAATGAGGCTAGACCGTTTTTCGGAGACCATGCGCGTCAACACGTCGCAATTCGGCCTGTGATGTACGACTAGCCAAATACTGAATTTGAATTTGGACACAAAAGCTATAGGGCACATGAAACAAAGTGTAAACTAAGAATACAAAATATAAATGAAAAAATACGAAAACTGATAATATGTAGGTATTTCATAGAAAATAATTAATTCAATTTTTTATTTGTAGTTATTTTCGGTTGGTCTACAATACTGCAACCGTATGGAACCCTTGGTGGGCGAGTCAGACTCTCGCTTGATCGTTTTTTTTTTTTTGAATGGAATCCTATAAGTATATAGAGAATATTAATTGAAATGATATTAATAATAACATTGACATTTATATTGTTAAGAAACAAAAAAGTAAAAAAAAGAATATCTTTCAATCTCTGTCTGTATTACGAACTACATGAAATGCATATTTATTTTAAAATTGGCTAACCTTGAATTTGTTTTAAGCCGAGCCTTTGAATACGAATTACGGTTACTATGCCATTTTGCGCGGACGGTTATGTATATTGAAATGTAATATTACTTTAATAATGCTAAATTCAATTATGGTTAAAATAAATTAGATACCATTAAAATATACTATACTTAGTCATAATATTCATTCTATTAATATTGGATTGGACTAAATTTACTTACTCAATATGGCTTAGTGATCATTCTTTCTCATACCTTAATTTCTGTTTTATTACGTCAAGATATTCCATAAGTACCTACTTATATTAAAAGTGATTAGAATTATTTAGTGAGAGTTGAGACTAATTGCAGCCAAATTTAGTATTAAATATAAAATATTTTAAATCCACAAAAAACAACACTTAATAAACGTTTAATTTACAATTAAATTATCTAAGGAAAGGAATATATAGTGGAAAATAGTGCTGATTTATGTATGTATTCAAAGAAAATTATATTTATTAGATTTAGAAATAATAAAATACTAATTTAATTTAACTATTTATATAATATTGTGATGTTACAAAAATAATTTCATTTTGTTCCTTATTTGTGATTGATGTGCGAGGTTCTTCTATACTTTGTACTTTGCAGCAATTAGTATCGGTGGTGGTTGTCCACGAATCACGGAGTGTGTTTCTCTTGTGTGTATACATTTCCGTGGCCTTTATTCGTTTGAGGTGGACCTGAAATAAAATAAAAAAAATCTTTATTTATTCTGTCGTAGCAAAGGTGTGGGATCTATCCCCACTCGAGGAAATGAAATAAATATTTATTAAAATTTATATTTCCATTTCTGCGCTCTGGTGTAGAGGCAAAGCGTGGTGTTAAGTTCCTGCACACAACACGCAATGCCTCAAAAAATATGCGGAAAGTGGGGAATGAAGTATCTTAACACTAGGTTCCCTCTCCAATCCTGCTGTGTGCGGGATACATCGTGAAGTTGATTTTTTATTATTTATTACGTTATAAAAGTGCAACACAATTGATCTTGCATAATATGCTATTGCAATAAAAAAAACTTCCTTTTTTAACCGAGTTTATGCTAATTGTGGTTTGTGGAGACCGCATTTGAATATACGGCGTGCGTGTTTGCGCGTGGAATTTTAAACGGCTCCCAGCTGCTGATGCTATTCGCGTTTGCCCATAAACCTCGCGGAAATCAAAATGGCTATAATAAGAAGTTACTTCCAAAGTGTGCATACCTAATGAAATAACGAAAATGAATTTATATTTTTTGGTTCGTTACATTTATTTGATCTGATTTTTACTATATTATGTAAGATATTTTTATATTAAACGATACTTATATATTTTTTATTTTTTTTAATAAGATTGCAGTTTATGTTTATTAATATATACTGCATAATTTTAATAGGTAGTTTCATGGAATCTTTGAAAGGTTTAACCTACGGCGCACGACGGATGATTGAACGTTAACGTCCTTTTTAATTTTTTTATCAACAGAAACAACTACAACAAAATGTATATATGGGAGAATATAGGTATATTTATAAACAATCGAACCCATAGACGCCGCAATAATAGACTCATGATTCCCTGTGCCACAACTGCCCCATGCATAATACCAGCAATAAAAAGATATAACAAGAATTAATTATTTCATATTCTATTTATAACTGACGTTAGTTTACGAGACGACGACGGTGTGTTTATAAACAGCCGCGATATTGGCAAGTGTACGAGAGCGAGAGCGTGCAGGATCCGTTTATTTTAACTCCCGCGTTTCCAGGAAGTTTCCCATCTAAATTTCAGTCTTCATAATTATATGATGTGATATAACCTTCAACCAAGCCAATTTTCCGTTACGTCTAGACTCTAGAGAATGAGCATTGGCGTATCTAGAGATATTTTTTGGGCGGGGGCTGGAATTTGCTTTTGAACAGATATGTTCGTGTAAACGTTTTTTTTTTATTTTTGAGGCAATTTTTCGTTAGTAAAATTTATCGGGTGGGCACCAGACTATTCTGTGATGGGCACGGATACTGCCTCCTCTCTTATTACGCCCATGACCGTAGGCCAATTCTCTGTTACGTCTAAAATGCGAGACGGACGGGCGAGCTATAATAAACATAATAAATCATTGGCCGTCGCTTCGGAGTGCTGTCGAGATATTTAAAGTACGATAAGAGGCGGGTCTCAGCGTCTGACGTTTGTCTTGTTGTGATTGAGTTTCAAGGGCCATTCATCAGTGCACATGGTCTGTGTAATAAACTACTTGATGTAACGTTGGCAGAAACAACGAGGGGTTCTATATAAAGGTTAAATTAATTATTTTTTTAGCGTGTCATACAGCAGGTTAGGCAGAGAGAATCTAGCGTTAAAACACTCCGTTCTCCATTTCCCATCGAATTATGGAAGAATTGCTTGTTGGGCGGTGGAACTCAACGCCGCGAAGAAAATAGAAATATTAAATATTTCATTTCCTCGACCCACAACTTTTCGCATTTTTGGTCAGACTTGTCCTTGCGCCACGACTGGCGTCAATTTTAAATTGGTTTCAATTTTATTTTATGTACATGTTTTTGTTTCGCCAATTATTCATATAAAAAGTTTTATACTGTACTTATATTAATCTCCATTATTGCGTGCGGTATTTAGCTTAGAATTAAGACAACTATTTATATCTTTATTATTGTACAAAAATTTTAATGTAATTACTATTGGTTAACCTGAATAAATAAATAAATAACAATACGCTTATATATAAATAACATATTAGTTTTCTGTGTACACGATAATAATTAATAAGTATCTTCCATAGTCGTGCTTTAGCACCTACCCGTTGATCTGCGCGATACAATGGATCGTGTCTGGAGAATTAATCAGCTATTATTTTTATGCACTCAATAGAATTGTAATAGTAGTTGCATCGACGATCGGACCGCCCCGACGGCTCTGCCTATATAGATATATTAAATACTTGCTTTTGTAGCCTTATATTGTGTTGTTTATGCTCATATATTAAGATCGGATGAACAAATGTATGTTAGATTTATTACACATGTTGAGTCAGTGATAAAATTTTACTTAAATATCTGCGCAATTTATAATACAAGATAAAATCCTGTAAAAATCGAAAAAATAATTAAGAATTATACAACTAGGGAAGAAAACAATGTTTTTAGAAAACGTATCTATAGGTACCTTTTTATGCCGTTACGTTATGTTACAAATTATTAAACGTACTTTTCTTTCTAAAGAGATTATAAATATTTCCATATTATTTTTTTTATAATAGTTTAGTAGAATTAACATGGCTGCTTCGTACAGCCGCCATGTTTGATTTTCTAATGTCACCGATTTATGAACGCGATTATGTAAATTCGTTCATCGAATTATTCTGTATTAACCCATCTCCAGAAGGAGATGAGTTAATACAGAATATTATAAACTTACACACCAGATACGCACGAAAAACATAACACTTCCTTTGCAGCCGGTTAAAAAAAGCGTGAGACCACCGTAGCCAGGTAGGCACTAAAAATAATTTTTCGTCATAAAAAATACATGGAAATTTTGGACACGAACGGTAAGTATTGATATGCAATTACCGACGATTCTTGGACGATCGTTTCGCATGTTAAGAAGATGTCCATATCACTCGCGAACCCACTTCCGCAGCCCGGAAAGGAAAGGAAATTCACAATAAGTTAGCAATTCTGTACACGACCACGTTATTGGCGGGGTCGGGTTTCTCAGGGTGCGTGCGGACATTGTTTTATTAGGTATTGAACGATAATGATTTAGGTATTTTTGTCTGAAAATAAAAAGATATATTGCATAATATAGTTATATTAGGGTTTTGACTACCAAATGCAAAATTACTAAAAAATTGTTACATAAAAGTATTTCCATCTATTTGTATATGTATATGTATCTGGTGAACTTATTTCCAAAATACTCGTGTAAATTTGTCGTAATGCCAAGAAAAATATCTACTAAAACCAAAACAGTTAAATGAAATGTCTAAAATAATCCGTGCAAAAACATAAAACAACATTTGCACGTTAAAATGATCTAGTAACGGCAATAGAACGAACACAAGACAGACGATCAGCCGCGCGAAGCGTGTACCAGAATATTTTGTATTTAAAGAACATCGCCGTTCGCAACAGCTATTATTGTAAAGTGGGATCTCATAGTAAGTGTAGCCATTTATAAACAAAACGTATAAAAAAAATAACGTAGCGAGATTTGAACTCGCGCTTCTTTTGAAACCGTCCAAGCGCTCTGACCAACTCTGCCATACGTTCTCAAAAGTTTGGCCCTAACGAGATATTATGTGATTTTTATACGTTTTCTTGATAAATATTTTCTTTTCATAAGTGTGGAATAACACTTTAAAATTATTAAATAATAAGTGCAGCCATTAGCAGTAGCCACTCGCCTCGTTCATACGTCAATGCTCGCGCTTATGATGGATCGGCAATAAACAGTTTAGATTGGATCGAGTCTATTATTGACTGCACAAACATCTCGAAGGGAAGCTTTGGACCATTTCCTGGCGAGAGAAATGGGGCCGTTCGTGACGCACGGCTTTACCTCTAACATCCGTTCATATTTATAAGAGGAACATTTTTTACATATCCTACTAATTAAAGATGTCGGGAACTCGTACGCTGTCTATTTCTGTTTGCTCAAACAATGTACGGTTCGTCGAGACGTTTTAATGGTATATATTATGTATAGCTCTGTACTTGAGGCCAGTTATTGCGGAGGAGGTGACAGTAACGCTACTGGTTGTGGGTTCGATCCGCACTCGAGGAAATTAAATATTTAATGTTTTCATTTCTTCGTGTTGTTATGCCACTTAACACGCAATGCCTCCAGAATCCGTAGAAAAGGATACAGCGTGAAGCTGAAAAACTTGCGGGATACAGCGTGAAAGTGAAAAAAATTCTGTAATTTTAAACACTAATAAAGTAAGTAGGTACATTGATCTAGACGCGATTAGCTTTATGCTATTTTATATAATTCGTAATGCACGAAGGCGCATCGTGATTGATTATTATTCTGCGAAACTTCTTCACGGTTTAAGTTTAAAATTTACAAAATTAAATTATAATGAAATTTAAATTTTCAAAACCAGAGCGAATTCCGTGGACAGGTAACACAATTTGTAATCAACTTACGTAAATAAAAAGTTATAATATTTTCGAATAAAATTCCATCTGCCGAGGGCATTTAGGAGCTTAATGTCATTTCGTTACCATAATAGTTCGGGCGATGTGTCTACACGGTCACGACTTGACGTGACTGGACTTAGTTTTACTATCGTTTTCTACGTAACTAACCACCTTGTTTCCATTACACACTTATAATTTTAAAAATTAAATATAACAAAAATTGATCTACAGCTGAAAGCCCAATGAAAATTATAGGAACTGAAATTTTCCTTTATATCTCTTCCTGAAGTTTAGGTAGAATCGCAAATCCATGAAGGTTTCCACGTAAACTAATTTCCTCTGAGTAATGTAAATAAACAAGTGTTAGCAATGGAAATTGCTATTGCCTGCTAAATGCTCACAGTATTAGCTCTATAACATGCGTAATTTAGTCTATTATACGTTTTCTATGACAGCAATTCATGTGATTATATGTTTCTATATAATATAAAAGATTTATTTGAGAGATTTTTATACAGTGAAATAAAAATATATTTTTGAGATAGCACTTCTGTTAGTTCTATATATCTATATATATAAAATCGAAAAGTCACTCACTCATCACGAAATCTCAGAAACTACATGTGCTAGGAATCTCAAATTTTGCATAGGAGTTATTTATAGGACGTAGGTGCTCGCTAAGACGGGAATTTGCAATATTCGATTTCCAAGGGGTTGTTTTTGGGGTTGAAAGTTTGTATGAAACTTCGTTGCTACAAATGCTAGCAGTCTCAAATTTTGCATGGACGTCACTTATAGGACGTAGGTACTCATGGAGACAGAAATTAATAATAACGTAGTTCACGCGGGCGAAGCTGCGGGCGGCCTGCTAGTCTAATATAAAAAAAACATAATTTCATTGTCATTCAATTAGTTTTATTTCTTGTTAACGAGCGAATCGAGTAGAAGCGAATTGCCTTGCAAAATTAAATAAAATTGATATATAAATCGTTTATGTACATAATATTAAAATTATTGTAATATACTACATGCAAATTTAAGAATACTTCTAAGAGATCATTTGCTACTTGATCCCACGACGGGCTCCGGTTGAATAATAATTTGAGTTCAATGCTCACGCGGATCATTTTGTTTAGTCTGTTTCTTATGTATTATAAATATGCGAGTATTCAGCGTAGTTTCTGTAAAGGCGCTTTTCATGGAATTACACCTGGCTTTAAATCACCTGGTTATTGTTGATAACGTACTGGCCTCTGGCCCAATGACAGGTAAATGGGATTTCTTTATAGAAACACCATCAGGTGGTACTTTGGTTTTCAATAGGATTAAGGAGGAATTACTGTCGGATTCTTGTATGAGAAATATTCTTATATACGTGATTGGACTGGAACTTTACTGGAACGATCGTATGAATGCTCTCCTTGTTTCTCATATAAGAATATTTTTTACAGACCGACATCAGACTGAGAACTATTGTGAATTCTTTTTTATAGATTAGAGGTAGAATTTTAAGTATCATTTATTTTCCAACTCAACTTCTATAAACATATATTTCTTTCTTTAATATGCTTTTGATTTTACAGGCTTATCGTAGTGTCAATTAATAATTAAACATTAATATATTATGTTATCGTTTCAACAAAATTCTTTTATTTTCTTAATAACAAACTTACTATATTAATAAAGTCAAGCTTCCCAATCCTTACTCTCAGTTAATAAAAATTCTTAAGAACACACAAGTGGTTCAATAACCCAATAAATTTTCTATTGATGTTTATTTATTATTAATTGTCAAAAAAATAGGTGCGAGCAGGAAGTGAGAGGCTTCCCGGCACCCGGCGGCGAGTGAAATCCTCGAAAGCGGAAGCGGTGTGGAGCGGGCGACAAGCTTGCATTACAAATCACTACAATATGAACACAAGCACGTGTGGACAGCGGAGTCCTGCGGCCATGCGTGGCTCCGAAAGGTTATCAATTGGTTATTCATTGTTATTATTCTTTCACTTTTTGTCGAGAGATCCTTAGCTTAATTAAAGTCGGTCTTGAGAGTGCATTTCGATCAAATGCATATAGAATTTATGCATTTTTTCGTAAAAATTGCATGATTTAGATAAAAGAAGTAAGTAGCAATAAGTAATTTTTAGGGTTCCGTATCCAACGGGTAAAACCGTTTTACCCTATTACTATTACCCGTCCGCCCGTCCGTCCATCTATCACCAGATTGCATCTCATGGATCGTAATAGATGGACAGTTGAAATTTTCACAGATGATGTAATTTTTGTTGCTGCTACTACAACAAATACTAACGAAGTGATTAATACTAACGAAGTACTCAACTGGCACGTTCGAAGCGCCATAAATTAAGAACTTAACTGAACTGAACAAATACTAAACAAAACAAAGAATAAAATAATATATTTTTTATTTATATGATTTTTGTTTGCTATGCTAGGATATATAGATATTGATTGATATCTCCATGAGATCTCGAGATAAATGGTTTTGATCAGTTTTTACATATTGAAGTACGGAATTCTATACTTAGTACGTTGACGTTAACTTGGTGCCTATAAAAATGTGCCCAAAATATGCCTCGACACTATGGATTTAGTTGGTCTCGGTGCTTAATACACTTTTCACTTATTTAAGTTTGCTTTGCAAAATGTGTAAATGAATAAATAATAATTGTTCTTTAGTACCTATATACAGTACGATTTATTAAATAGCTCTACAACAACGGTGGTAATTTTGTTACGTATAAATCTGTACTTTCAGAACATGTATGTACCTACATTCAGATTTAAATATAGTACAAGTCTTGTGAACCATTAAAAATTCAAGTATGAAATAAAATAATGCGAAATAAACGAGCGTTGCGAATTACTGGAAGTAACAGCTTTATGGGTACAGTCAGCAAATAAAATATTAAAATTCGCTGTGAAATAAGCATTTATTGTCAAACTTTTATTAATCATTATAAATTAAAACTTTTACTTTCTCAATAATAAATCAAAATTTCTTTTGCTTTCAACCTCCAACGTCATAATCCAATTATAAGGACCGATGTAATTAATAATAATAAAAATTATTTCTTTTTCATGCCTACGAAATAATTTAAGATTAAAAAAGAATTTCCAATACAAGCAACTCCATTAGCACTATGTTGTTTTTAAAATGGCTATAAACAAAGCAACACACTGTAGTCAATGTGACCTCTACAAATCAAAGTATCGTTGCGGAGCCAGTGCGCCTACGCATCTTATTTTAAACCGTTTAACTGGATCCAATGTTGGCAGTACTGGCACGCCGCCAGTAATCCCTACGAGCCGCCAGCTAACGAGTTACGACTATGACGTTGTAAACATTCCTTTTTTGGAATGAATTTTATTTTTTATTTTTAGTGGTAATGCACATATAACGGCCATTATATTGTTTTTAATACTTAATTTATATTGATGCAAGATGTAATATACATATGTACATACTACATAGGTACCTAAGTACCAAGAATTACACAATATACAAACATTTTCTTATTTTAAGTCATATTATAAAAAAGTTGCACATGTCGTTTACACTATGAAAAGAATATGTAAATATATTTAGTTTTAATTATAGATCACTCACCCAGTAATGTGTTTTTGCCAATATTACAGTAGATGTGATGATCAGAGGCTACCGGCTCTGCCGGCGTTTCCCCACCCGCTTCCATTAGTCTCAGCTTAGCTGAGAGATCTTGTACATCTGCAAAATGGAAAAAAATATATTTTGAACTTTTTGTAGTAGTTTTTATATATTATCACCAACTTTAAGTACTAGCTTATAAGGGAAGTGTGTTTTTGTCCTATTTATTAGTTCATTTACTTTTAATGCAAGGTATTAAAGTAATAATTTATCTTACATGATATATGCAATTATGTTATTTGAGATAAAATATATTTACTAATAACTCTTTTTTTCAATCACTCATTATAATAATTTGTCTAATGATACTTATTAGAACGGTAAATTATAATGAACCCAAAAATGAATCGCGCTTAATACAATGTTTGTATACTGTTTTTGGTATAAGCGAATGCAAACTAAGAAACACCGTTAGCTATTGTTCCAATGGTGGTCGACCACAGCCACAGCCACACCGGTCAAAATTAGTAACGCACATGTTCAAACAAACCCGCATTGTTTACGCGGGATCACGTCTGTATCGCTTCGCGTTCGACTTCATGAAGCTTCATGCGCCCAGGGTTTACGATATTTTACAAATATATTCAATTTGTGTGGGCTCGTCTATACGGCATTATCTGAAGTTATGGCGCCGTTCGTAGCGAAATGAGTCAAGAATAATTTTCTATCTCATAATATTTAATGTTCGTTAATGTTCTATTTAGAAAATAAAGGTTATTTATCTCGTAAAATACTCTTGAGTTTATTTATACACATCGAGTATACACAAGCTTGGTAGGAAAATGAGGCCATAAAATGAAAATATTTTAGCATATTTTTAATACGAATTGGTGCTAAGTACAAACAGATATCTGGGCTATTTTTTTGATTTATGTAGGTGTTGTAATTAATTGAGCATCCCATCTTTGTTATAAGAAAAGTATAAGTAGGTATAAAACTTGCGTTAAAATGTTAATATCAGAAATTTCAGGATGAATTGATATATTATTGTTTACATCTAATGATCTCATTTGAAATGAGTAGGTATTATGTTCGTCTGTGATTTATGAATAATTGAATAATGGTACATGTTCAATTTTGTATTCCGGCTTATTTCTTGGCACGTGTAGATTTCGGTCGTTATAACTCTATACTTATTTGTTTAAAGTGGCTCCACTACGTCTCCCACAAACATTTTATAATCATAAAAGTACTAGCTACTACTAGCTAATAAAATTAAATAAAATTTTGTTTTAGAAAATGCACTGTGTTTATTTTAGAAAAATGAAATAAAGCCAAAATAATCTGGTTTTACGTCAACCAAATTCTATCAAAAATTAATCTTGGCGTAAAATATTGTTTCGTCATTATTCAAGGAATGTAGTGATAACGACGTATATTTTATTTAGTTACGTAACATATAAATATTTCATCATGAATAGATGTCCGTACGTTACGGAGGACGAAGATGTTAAGCATTTAATCTCTTTATATTCAATGAATGTCGTCAGTTTCGTTAGAGCCGCCTACATATATACAACTATAGGCCATGCTCTGTCCGCAGTTATACATGGAGGTCGCCCGTTCATCAGCGTCCTGAATAAATAAACTGTTATTGAAGATTATAGTATCTATAACATGTTTGTATGGATAACATGATGTGATCCCATTGTAAGATATTTGTGGATACTGTGGAAGTCCATAACGATATGTAATATTTGGAATTTTATTAAAGTTTTTGTAGATTTGTATAAAAAACATAGATACATCAAAAGTGAATTTTAGCTCGGTTTAACGTTTTATGCGTCAATTGAAATTTGGCTGATGGTAGTGTTTACTCTTTTTCTAACTCTACAGAATTGTATAAAGCAAAAACATTTATATATAAAAAATACATTATCAAAATGTTGGTAATAAGTGATATCACGAAAATTCTCGTTGTAGAACTCATTATATTTTCATTCCTCATATAAATTTAATTGAATATGTTAACTTAAAAATGTAAAATGTAACTTATCACCCGTGTTTACCATCAAATGTGATGTAACACAAGATCTTGCTCTCTTTTTTTTTTTTTTGAATTGTTGTATTTTTTGGATTTAAAGATGAGATGATGAAATGAAACTCAAGTTACTAGACCTATTTTAGACGGTAAGTGGGTAAAGTTTTTAAAAAAATCTTTCTGATCAATTTTAGTGGATATGGCTTTTCAAATTAGTGCTCAAAAAATATAAAACCACACACAAGTTGTGTTATGTAATTTTGTAAGTTGTCGGTTCTCATGTCAGTAGTTGAAAATGTTTTTGTTTTTTCATCTCCAACATTTCCTTTCATTTACATTTGCTCCTTTTTAGAGATACAATTCCGCGCTAAATAAGAAACAAAATAAATTCTGATTTAATCCAATTCCAATACCAGTTTTTCATGATTACAGCTTAGTCAATCTGTCAATCATTCTTAGATTCATCTGTTCTTTAAAGAAATTAAAATTTAAAAGAAGTTTAATTTACCTGACTTTAAAGTTTGTTTCAGTACCCGCCATTGCTTCGCATGGTACAGCGATAACGTCACCACTACAACAAAGAACACTACACACCCACTCACGGCTAGAGTCAAAGTGGATGTTTGAATATCCCAGTCTAAATCATCACTCACTTCACCGCTGTAGTCTGTATATTCGTAATATTCGTAATCACTTGATGTTTCACTGACATCATTGTCTTTCTCCGTGTTGAAGGGCCATATGCGGACCTCGTACAGAGGTTGGCATATGGTGTCACGGTGTAGTTCGCAGGGGTATTTGACGGCGAGGCGGCGCGGGTCGCAGCGGGTGCAGGGCATGCAGGCGCCGCTGTCCCGGTGCCACCAAGTGTGCCCCCGCTCGCACGCGCCGTCTCCCGATACAGCCCCGCCAGCCAGCGCCAGGATAGCTATCACTAAGCATAACTTTGCTATCTCTCCTCGCATCACCTGCACAAACGTTTATTCTTGTGTAAATATTAAAGTTGCCTTGTAACTAAAGTAAATAACATCTTATTTAGATACCTATATCTTTTAGTATACTATGTATAGAAATGATCTTTTTCCAGCTATAACAGTTTTTTTGCAGCTCAAGTAAATGTAGCCTAGTTATAAATAGAGAACCTAGTTATATGATAGAGTATAGTGCTCGTTCTTTATATTTCAGCAACAGGTACCTATACGCATTGGTTAGATGTGTAACCAAGCAGTTGGAAATTTCAATTGCAAAACAACGAGGCCAGTTGAGGCGCAGGGACACCACTGTTAACGAGACAGGTTGTGGGTTCGATTACCCTTGGAGAAAATAAAATATTTTATATTGTCATATCCTCGCTCTGTTAAAGAGGCAAAAACGGCGTTAAGTTTTGCCACTTAACACGCTATGCCTCCAGAATTTAACGGAAGTGTCTTAATAGAAATGGAGTGTCCTAAAACACTAGGTTCCCAGGTTCCCTTTGCTTACCCTGCTATTTGCAAGATACAGCCAGAAAATAAAAAAAAATAATTTATTAAAATAAATATAAAAATAATATTAAATATAGAAAAAGAAAAAAGGAATGCAGACTAAGTATATTCAATGTTATATTTATTTAAAACAATAAATAAGTATAAAACAATATAAAATCATGAAAATTTAATAAAATAGTTTTATAATCCCATTTTATATGCTAACCGTACAATTTAATATACTTTAGGTAGGTTACAAATTTAAACATTTATATACACATAAAAATGTATTTAATACATAGAAACTTGTGTGCATTTTTAAGTTCTAAGAATTTCTTGACCTACCTTTACCTTCTGCGAAATGAACACCGGTCTTGTAACAGAGAAACGCTATAAGAATTGAAATTAAAAAAACAGTTAACTAATAAATGAAATCCTTAATACTTTACGTTTATACGTGCAGTTTTAATTGTTAAATATACTTATTTATTTAACTATTTAAAATATTTATTAAAATAAATAATATGAATTACCTTAATACTTATATTCATGTAGGTTTCCTATGTTTCCACAAAGGTCCTCATCTCAAATTGCATTTATATAAATCCAACTTTCACTAGCACATCACATTTTCTCTATATAACTAAGCGTTTATTCACAATACTAGGACCGTATTAAAATAACAACGAAAACAAAATTTAAAATAATTTAATAAGCATTTTATATTTGTTTATATCGAAGTTTTTATGAGTAACGAAAAGTCGTAGACTAGTGACTTAAGTGAAGCGTTTACGACGCACCGCGTCTACTACAGACTGAAGTGCGCGCGCGCAGACACCGAGATCAAACACCCTAGCTCCCCATCCAACGTTGTCTTTCACGATTTGATAATGTTCTTCTCTGTATTTATCAAATTAAATTCAAAAGAAGTTTGTTATGTATTACTTCAGTTAATAAATTAATTGTGAACTTAGGACACAACGCGCATAATCGTTATAGTATTAAAGATATGATAATTTATTATAATCGTACGTTATATTCGACATGGCTTGTAATTGTGATCTTATTATAGTGTTGGCGCGTATTTTTTTCAATGTCAATAAAATTCAAATTAAAATAAAAAAAAAGTTTATTACCGTTTTAAGTATCTACCTACTATTTAAATAACAAGTTTAAAAAGAATACACGTAAAATAAGACGAATACAAAAATAAAACAAATAAAATTTTAAAAAAACGGTAAAAACAGTGAGGTTCAGCGAATGCTGTAAGATGTGTTGTCTACAGCGCTGTTTTTCAGCCTCATCCTAATTCACAGTGTTTAAATAAAAAATGTATACAGGAGGGATCATAGTCGCTAAGCTTCAAATAATTTTATTTTCTGTGTATTCTAATAATTTTTGGTCTTATCATACGCTGATCACGAGTCTAAATGTAGAGAACGGAGTGTCTTCAAGCAATATAATCTATTCATTTAGGCTTGACATAAAATGTAAACAAAGAAAACAAAGTTTCCCAAACTATTATTTCGTTTTAATTTCTATTTAATTCTTGCACTGCACTGGAGGGTTTCCCATATATGATTCTAGTAGCTGGCCGTACTGTTTTTATTTTGCCTTTTCTGAACATCACTTCATAATAAAAACCAATTGATAAAAAAGGTTGCAAATAGTATTATATTACAAAAAAAAACCTATTTATTTATAAATTTTAATAAAGTATATTTCAATTACATAATCAGTTATACCAAATTATATTTGACATGTAAAATAAAATAATAAGTTTTACTCTATAATGTATTAGTATTGAAACATGTTCGAAGTTTGAGAATAAGTTCGCTTGGTTTAGCGTTTGAGTGTTTTTACATGTCAACTATTTAACAAATAATTATTAAATGTAAAAAAAAATCAGCTATTTATGATATTGGAATTCTAATAAGTTTTTAAGGGGTTAGAAAAGTTCTAGAGACATTGTTATATAATATTATTTACATTGTTATCAGCGTGTAATACGCTCCATAGTTTTTGAGTATATTAACTTCATTAATCGTGGCCTATAAAAACCTTTTTTTGATTTGTTGTTTGGCTCCCTGAATAGGTAACGTGACCATTTTTCGATCGGCACAAAACAGAACATTGTAGGGTGGCTTTCGTTTTTTTAATAGAGACTTTTTGACCATATTTCTTTCTTCAAAACATATTCTTTTGCAGTTTCATTACCAAACTCATAGATTAATAGATAATTATGAATTTAGTCAATGGTCGACACTGGATAATCTATTAAACTATCAATATTCAAAGACAAATGTCACTTTGAATTTTGATTCTGAAGTTTTAAGTCACAAGTCACTGTATCTGTAATTCAAATATATTTTAGTTTCTTTATTCCAAACGTAAGATTTGAATGAAGCAATATATATTTATCCTAATTTATTTGTGCAAAAATCTTTTAATAGTGTTACATGTTGTTTGACACAAAAATCCTTGACTTATTTAGGTCCTAAAAATGAACATTGACCGTCGCAATGTTTCTCGTGCTCCTGAGACTCAAGGTGATGATATACAAGATCCCTGTGTCTCCTCCACATCCAATATCAAACCAAGAATACGAAACATAAGAACTGATTGTATCGCTTTGTACTATCCTATTCCATGTACCTATTCCTTCACAATACCTGCTAATTTAATGATATTTAACCAGAAATGATATTCTTCTATTATTGTATTACTCTTCCACTTAAATGTTTATTTATTTATTTTCAGATAAATTTGCAGTAAAGAAACATGATGGTGGATTATCAACCTCAAAAGCACTAATTATTGTTGCTATAATATTTTCTTTGTCTTTAGTAGCTTTGGGAATTTTATACAAACAATTCCCTGAATTGGAAGAGTAAGAGTATACTATGTTTGCTTTTTAAAAATTTTTGGCCTGTTATTTTCAATATTTGTTTTTATTTTAGACATGAAAAGCAACATATAAAGTTACCATGGGACTTAGAGGAAGCTAAAGAGTTAGGTTTAATTTTGGACAGATATAAGGACAAATATTATTTGGAAGTATTACTGGGAGTATTTTTAGTTTATATATTGTATCCTTTTTTAAAGTTAATACATGTATGTATTTAATATCTGAATAAGTGATAACAGATTACAAATTTTGATATTTATGCAATAATTCGTTTTTGTGTGATTAAAACCAGTACAAATTAATAATTGACTGAGAATTTAAATACATAGTGATTGAAAATTGTGTGAATTGGTTTTTGTATAGTTAACCAATAATTAATGGTTAGTTAAATTACTGATTTTTGTTTCATATAATTAATGCATTTTACATTGCTAATAGGCAAGACAACTTTTGTTGTCATACAATGTTAAATGGTGGTAATATTTCTTAATTTATTACAACAGCTTGCAAACATTCGCAATTCCTGGCTCAATATTCTTGAGTATTCTATCAGGGTTTTTATTTCCATTTTATTTAGCTTTAACTTTAGTCTGTTGTTGCTCAGCTATTGGTGCAAGTTTATGCTTCTTTTTATCTAACCTCTTGGGGAAGAAGTTAGTCAGGAAATTTTTCCCAGAGAAAGCTGAAGAATGGTCAAAGGCTGTCACAAAGCATAAAAATAATTTGTTAAATTATATAATATTTTTGAGGGTTACACCATTTTTGCCCAATTGGTTTATCAACATGAGTGCACCTGTTATTGGTGTGCCTCTTTTACCCTTTGCCTTGGGAACATTCATAGGTAAGATTCACATCAATTTACTGGTTTAATTGTGGTATTTAGAGCTTAGTTTGTAATATAGCATATTAATTCAGTAAATAAACATTATGTTTTTATGTCCTTAAACTGAATGTTATGTACTTAAGTTTATATATAATCTTTTACAGGAGTAGCTCCACCATCCTTTGTAGCAATACAAGCTGGTCAAACTTTACATACTTTAACTTCCACAAGTGATGCCTGGTCATGGACTTCAATTACAGTATTGAGCCTGTTTGCTCTGATTTCGTTAGTTCCAGTTTTACTTAAACAGAAACTAAAAGAGAAATTTGAATGATTTTATTTATTTCTAGCTAATTTATTTTAGACAATTTAATATATTACATGTTATGTGGTATAAAATAAAATATTTGATACATTCCAAGTTTATTGTTCAAATTAACAATACGAGCCGACATGTGCTATAAATGTTTCATTACTCGATGACTGTTGAACAATGGGCCGCCAGTACCACCAGTTGTACCATACTAAAAATTAAAATGAAATTATTTTCAGTTCAAAATACTTGACCACATTGAAATTATATATTTTTTATATTATATTGTTTCTATATACATAAAATTCAATGCTTATAATACTCAATTCATTGGAAAATGTTGTAAAACCAGTCATAAATTATATTAAGCTTCAAGATACTTATTGATTTCTTACATAAATATGATTCCTTTAATTCCACCTTGAAAGATTTACATTGGAGCTTGCATTCATCAGCCGGTCGTAAATCAATTAATCTGGTTCCACTTAATATTAATAAAAATGCAAAATTGCATTCTGTGTCTGGTATATGAAACTTGTTGTGTTTTGAATCAATTATAATAAATCTTTCTGTGCTTTGTCCAAATTTTGGTACAACTTTTGGTCTTGGTATTATTTGCCTTAATATTCTTGCTACATTGAAATTATTTAATTTCCTAGAAAAATAATATTTTTATTAATTAAATTTTATTTTAACATCATGCTGCCTGCACATAGCAGAGTAGAGGAAACTGGAGAACCTAGTGTTAAGATACTCTGTTCCCCTTAAAACCCATGTTCCCATTCCTCATTAAAAAGCTTGCTTTCTGCCAAATTCTGGAGGCACTTGTGATGAGTGGCGCGAATCAACACCGCGATTTGCTTCATCACTGAGCAAGGAAATTAATATATTAAATATTTAGTTGAGTGGGAATTGTACCCTGTCAGAGAGATCTGAGTTTACTGCTGCTGCTTGCGCCCCTAGGCTTTAATTGGTTTCAGAAATATTATCACAAGAGTTAAATAAAATATTACAATTTATAGGTATTGATACTTTTTTAATAATTTTAGTCTCTCGTTTATAATTTTTGAGGACCGTAAATGCGACAATTGAGGGTTTCATTCCTACTTACGAGAATATATTATTGCAAATTCTTCGTAACAACACCAAGTTTGGTGTTGAGTTCTGCCACTAACACATCACATCAACTTGGGGTGCCGGATTCAAGCAAGGAGATATAAAAATTTTTTTTTGGTCTATAATTTGTAATTTTAGTAAATGCCTTACCAAATGAAAAGATTCTCTTCTACATTGTTTAAATCAAATACAGATTCCGCACTTGCATAGTTTTTGTTGTTTACATAAACTTTAGGACTTTCTTTATCAAACACAATTTTGTTTTTCATATACAATTTTCTTAAATCATCAAAATTCATCTTTAATTGTTCAGTCTAAAATGTTATAATAATTATACTGTCTATTTAAAAATAGTAGATAAGGGGCCATTTATAAATTATGTTATATTACATATTAAAATGCCAGTCATGGTGCAGGTGCATAAAGTGTAACTGTAAACCAACTAAATGTTTTGGGTTCGCCGGTTTTGATCCCCACTCGAGGAAATGAAATATTTATTTTAATTTCTCTGGTGTCAAGGTTAAGAGCGATGCTGAGTTCCTGCACACACTTTATTTACAGGTTAAAATGGGGGGGGGGGGGTTTGATTGTGACATTGTGTATGAAAGCGACAATATCATCATCATCATCATCATCATCAGCCTGTCCTCGTCCACTGCTGGACATAGGCCTCTCCAATGGCACGCCACTGAGCTCGATCTTCAGCTCAATACCGCAAAGTCTAAAGACGAAGGTCTTTAATGAGTGCGTCCTACCAGTTATGACATACGGAGCCGAGACGTGGACACTGACAGTGCGATTGGTCCACCAGCTTAAAGTCGCTCAGTGTGCTATGGAAAGGGCTATGCTTGGAATATCTCTGAAGGATCGAATTCAAAATGAAGTTATCTAAGTATTAGAACATGAAATTTGTTCAATAATAATTTTCATACTGTTGTTTTAATTTAGTGATTTATTGGTGTAAAATTGCAAAATATTTGGTGGCACACTAGGTGGAGGGGGGTTTCATAAATGTAATTAACTATGACAAGAACAGAAGTGCAGGTCAAACATTATAAAATTTATGTATACTTCTAATTTAAATTCTTCATTATTTACTAATATGCTGTTTACCTTGTAAATAAATGGAGCATTTTGTTGTTGATGAACAGGGTGTGGATTAAAAATTTCTCCAATGTTGTTAACAGAGCTACATGGCCAACAATCCATGTCCACTACAGTAAAGAATGGGTTTTGTATTAGACATGTTTCTTGATATAATTCTGTAAACAAAAAATATTTTTTGATTAGTGGCAAGTTTATCAGGCTGAGTTGGCCGCAAAATAATGCAGCAGATTTTTGGGGGTGACAAAAATTTCAGATGGATTTTTTATGCTACTTTAAAGGAATTTAAAAGATTGTTGATTAATTTTTTTTTTATGTATTATGGTTTTCTGATACCTTATAAACTCTTTCTAGAATTCTAGTAAATCTAGACCTTTAAGTAGCTAAAAAAGTCCAAAAAATACTTTC
Source organism: Heliconius cydno galanthus (assembly GCA_036379175.1). Lineage (NCBI taxonomy): Eukaryota > Metazoa > Arthropoda > Insecta > Lepidoptera > Nymphalidae > Heliconius > Heliconius cydno. The sequence continues at coordinate 880,373 of JAKRZM010001275.1, forward strand.
TCATCCTGTATAGTAAGCAAATATAGTAAATACTAAATAAAGAAAAAAATATAGTAATCATTTATGACAACATTCTATCCTTACCTGTTAATGCAGGGAATAAAGATATAAAAGGAATTGATGCTTTTCTTAACAATCTTAAGCCTGGATAAATATATTCTTGAATTTTACATATGAAACAGCTGTACAATGATTGGTAATTTATTACTACAATAATTACTAAAAGGCATATAACAAGAAATTTATAATTTTTATATAGATGTCTACGTTGATTTGGCACTGTATGAGATTCTCGAACTATATCATTCAAAGTTTCATTATACATTTCTTTAAACTCCTTTTCGCTTATGCCGGCGTCCACACATTCTGTTTTTAATTGGTTTATTGAGTTTGAAAATTCTTGTAAAGTATTTTCTTTAGACATGGTACATTTGAAATTAGATAAAAGAAGTAATTGTCCTATTATCTAATCTTGTTTTGCAACAATTCAATATTTTCCCCACTAAAATAATAAAGCTGTGTCGTGTTATCGTTTGCTATGAAAATTTGACAAATGACAAGAGTGTATTGCAAATGTCAGTTGATATAAGTATAAGTTATATTTGTCATTTATCTTTTTCGTACATTCCAAATGACCCGACTACTTCACAATTCTTAATTTCAGTGTATGTTAAGTACTTGTTAAGGCTTTTTCAAACAATGAAATAAATAGTGTCATTACATTACTAAATTATAAACAATTTATTTCAAAGTACATTTTGATGAACTTCGTACTCTTAATGCAAATCGTTGCAATAAAACAATTTAAATGTACCTACTCGCAATGGCTGAATGTTAATAGTTTAGTGTTATTTTATTATATAAATACCTTTTTATCTTCACTCGCAGATCATATTTGCATTTGAATTATTATAGTTACGTATTTAAATTCCCCAATGGTTTTAAAATTTTTATAGAAAAATGATAAAAAAATTATGTAGGTACAAAGTATAATTTTTTATTTTGATTTTAGTCAAATGTTTATGTAAAACACTAAATACATACTTTTTATTTGCATAGATAAAGATTATTCATCTACGCTCTACTCGATTAAATTTGAACATGTTGTTATGTATTACTTACGATATGTAACGATTGTATAATCCCTTGAATAATAGAAGTAAAGGCTTGGAAAATTTTTAAGGATTCCCAAAATTGTGTTATGATATTTTTTGTTATATTTCCTTTACAATTACAGTTTCAAGCAGATTCAAAAAATTCATAACTAACTCTTACTACGCGTATGTAACTAGAAACTAACTAGTTATGAGGTAAAAAAAAATCACAGATTTCTACTTAGAAATTTAATTTATTTTAAGCCATGCCATGCATAAAGTACCAACAGTTATTATAATTAAAAAAAACATAGGTACGTATAATGCTCTTGATTATAATCACATTAACTTCTTACCAGTTCATTTGTTCACAGTCACTAATAGTTCAATAATAAATTCTCTACGCATTCAAATAACTACAAAATAGCGCGATAAGATAAGACAAAGTAGCCGTGTTCGGGTCTTCCGATAACACTGTCGATGTACGTAGAGTCGTCAATACAACGTCATGCTCGTTCAAAGACGTCCAGTCGATATGTTTTTATAAAATCGTGTGGAAGAAAATATTTGTAGAGAGTGAAGTGCTTAAAAAATAATAATGTTGTCAGAAAATTCAAAAATATGCTTGAAAAAAGAACTCTAAATGGAGGTTGAGGAGCGAGCTCAGAGCACGAGCTGGCGCTGGCCACTTCTTGGTTGTGTTATGATTTTGAATGTATGTATTATCACACATTAGTCATTACTTACATAAGTATTAACTGTTTCATGATAGTCAAATATGTCGTTTTTCTAATATATATATATAGAAATGCGCAAGTTAACTTCTTCCAATGGTTGGTTCCAATTATCTTTTGATAAAGAAAAAGTTATCTGGTTGCGGATGGATATGTCACATACAAATCAATTCATCTTTATTCGTCATTATCGATACATGGTGATAAAGATATATTTACAGAAACGCAATTTAATCGTGCGAGAAATTTCAATCTTAAGTCTTAAAAAATACTATTGGCGTTGGAGAGACAAAAGAAATATCTTAATATGCCCATTAGCTTTTAAATTGTATTAAATTTGTATTAAATTGTAAATTTTTGTAATTATAATGTACAATCGACTCTCAACTTTTAAAACTTATTTATTATATCTAGGGTAAACGATGTTGATTTCACAATTATTATATGTATAAATTATATTATATATAAATTATGTTATTGTGATATTGTTAGTTTACCTCAATAGGTAAAAAAAAAAAAAAAAATTAGCTAGTTATAGCCTAACTAATTGTTTAATTCAAGAAAATCTATAAATAAGCTGCACGCTGTATCCCGCATATAGCAGGGTAAGCACAGGAAAACTAGCGCTAAGACAATCATTTTCCCATTTTCCGTTGAATTTTTCGAGACATTGCCGTGTTGAATGGAGGAACTGAACGCCGGGCTTTTGCGTTGGTGCCAGAGCGAAGAATTGAAAATATTAAGAAATAATATTTCATTCCCTCGAGTGGGGATCCAACCTACAACTATCGCCTTAGAGTCACACCTTGTGCCTCTACGCCATGACGGCCTTAATATTTTAATTTAAGACAAATAAAGACGAATAACACAACTATTATAGGCAACTATAGATATATTTCATGTTATAGCGTCGTACCGTACGTCTTTTGTTTTTATCGATATTTAAACGATCATTGAATACTAATTATTTTTTGTCGACGCAAAGACTACGCTGTCAATTGTAATGACACCTCCTCTATACTTTAGACACAGCATACATCATGTTAATTAATACTGTAATATTTAAAATCACTTATACAAGAATATCTATCTATCTAGCTGTGCTCGCTGAACCATCCGATACATGAATAAGTATATTATGAAAACACATAGGTACTTATTGTATGCGACCTTGTAATCTAAGATAGATTTTTATTGTTGAGGTTTTTTAGCTTCATGAAATAAAGATATTGAATATTTAATTCCCTCGACTGGGAATTGAATCTTTTGATTGTCGGGATACAGTAGCACTTGTGCCACTGCGCAGAAAGTGGCTTCTAATCAATTAAAGAAACATTAAACTGAAATGAATAGGTACGTACGTACTCACTCAATAATCCTATATTTACTCTTTGATAAATAAAATATTAATCACGATCCTAAGGTACATGAATGTTTTGAAAGAGTGGAATGGAGAGGAATATGATTTATGCTAGAAATCAAAATTTATTTGAAGTAACTAACTACTATTAATTAAGTATATTAACTTAAGATTTTAATAATGAAGGATAAATTACCCTATTACTTAAATTAAAAAAGTGAAAACGGAGTGTCTATTGGCAACACTAGGTTCCCTTTGCTCATTACTTAAAATATTCTTAACATCTTAGTAGAGTTGATGAAAATAAAGGTCGTTTAAATATATTCAAACGTGGAGAATAAATCCACAACGCTTGGATGCACAATTAATAATAATAATAAACAGAGGAAACCTGCGAACGAAGTGTTAAGATAGTCCGTTCCAATTGAAACACTTTCGTTTCCTACTTTCCGCTGAATTCTGAAGGCATTGCGTGTTGAGTGGACAAGTGTTTCCGCTTTGATATGAGGAAATGAAAATATTAAATATTTCATTTCCTCGAGTGAGAATCGAACTCACAACCTGTCGCGTATACAGTCGCACGCTTGTGTCCTAGACCGCGACTCGCCTCACTTGTATTTACTTAAATTTTAATATTATTAGTTATTTATGCACGTTTATTCATAATATTATAGTCACCATAAAGAAGCAATGTCCTTGCAAATTTTGGGGTTGTATAGCTGTGGTATGGCTTGTCTAAATATTTGTATTCTTATAAAAATATATGGTTGATTTTATGTAAATATTTATTCATTTGCATCTTAACAAGACGGTACGACCGTGGTGCATGTTGTCAGTAGTGCTGCATATCTGGATAAACAAATAAACGAGACATTGTAAGTGACAGGAAAATCTGCAATAGATATTATATATAAGTTATATATGTGTTTTTGTGTATTTATAATACAATTACAATAAGTACACAATAATATTAAGATTTATGTCTTTTAAATTATTATTATCGTAATATATTCTGTGTGGCACCAAAAAATCGGCTGCTTAAAAGTAATAAAGATTTATCCCGATGAAAAATATATCTGTAGTTAACTATATGAATAGTTGATCGAAGTGTAAAGCTTAAAAAAATCAGATTCGACCTTTATTAATGTATATTCATGAACAATCATTACAGCAAAGTAAGAAGATATCTACATAAAAATATAAGTAAATTGTAAAAATATAAACATATTTTTTTATTTGACTACCGATTAATTATTGCCATTATCTTAAGCGAAGTATGTCCGTCCGTTTGTTTTGATTTTTTTCGTAAAATCCTAATGATGATTGATTTGTTGAAATTTTTATATTACGTAAATGGCTACGTATTACAATAATAATAATAATCCACTATCATTTTTTATTTATGTCACGTGCTAAATTGATTAATAAAATAAATGACATGACGTAGCCGACGTGCAGTTCGGAACTGATTGCAGGAGTTATCTTACCAAATATACTTTTAAACCATATAATCTACCTACTCATGATAATCAAAAAGTATGAATGCCCAGTGGTGTTGAAAAGCAAGTAATTTTGAAAAATGGTTTTAATTCTTACAAAACTAATGCTTTTCAGCTCTTTGTATTAATTAATTCCTCTAGTAAAGATTTGTAATCAATTTTTGCTGCTAAACCTGCTTTGAAAGAGATATTTGCCAACCCCAGACAGTCCATTCTGAGTCGTCGTCGATGTTTCATATTGTTTCTTTAACAGCTTTAAATCATTGTCGTGTTTATGTAGTACCAAAATGTGATTTCAGCTAAATAAAGACAAAAGAAAATGTTTACGCAACGATTCCCAATGGGGGAAATGATTAATTTAATACTTTTATTTCCTCGCTCTTTTATCAAGGCATAGCGCGAGGTAGAGTCCACCTACTCAACAAGTAATGTCTCGAAAATTCAGCGACAAGTGGAGAACAGGTTCCCAGGTTCCCTTTGCTTGCCCTGCTATATGAAACAACATGGATCTAAAAAAAACTTTGTAGGTTATAGGTAAGGTTGTTACTCTACACTATTGATAATTTTAAATTTCTTTTCCAGGTGTGCCTGCCAAGCTTGGTGTTGTCATATGGTGTGATATGGGTTCAATTAGCCAACTTAGAAGTTCCATTATGGCTTGGTCTTGCCGCTCCGTCAGTATTTGTCTTGGTTTATGGACTAACACGTAAGAGTTTACTTTAACTATTTGGTTAACATAGTAAAATAGAATAAAAAAGAAATAAAGAATATGTTCTAAAGTACAGGACAGTTTTTTTAGTAGAGATTCAGCAAATTGCAAAAAACGTTAACTATAAATTTAACAGCCAGTTACTGTCCACTAAATGAAGAGATAAAATAAATGCTTATTTATAATTATTAATTCCAGAATGTTGGTTCCGAGAGGCTGCAGATTCTTGGGGAGGAACGATGGGGTACAGGATCATGGCCTCAGTAGGACTAGTGCTTGTGGTTATTAGTTTGCTGATATGTGCGTTCACATCATATTTTTGGCAGCCATTTGTGTATGGCATATTGGGAGGTATAAAGCAAAAAAATTTACTTTTTAACAACGAACGTTAATTTGACATTTAAACTATATGATATAACGATGTTTTGAAGTTTTAAAGTAAATTCACGCTTAAATTTGACAATAACATAACGCCCGAACATCGTTATATCGTGTACTTTATAAAAGTCTACCTCGACGACGCGACGCAAGATATTTTTATATAATAGAAAATTACATTAATAAATTAATAAAATTTAATTAACAAAGGGAAATAAATATAAAAATGATTTAAGTTAAAAGTTTAAAAAATACTAAAATTTATAATTTATATATTTTTCTGCAATAAATATATATTTTTCTTTTCAGGCTTGGGCTCATCGTTAATATCAGCTCAAGTAGATGCTGTTCTATTTGAAACGTACGACTCAAAATTGGGATTGATAAGAGGCCTATGTTTTACGGGACAAGCAGTCGGACAGTCAGTTTTCCCACACATTCTATACATATTGATACAATATTATGAATATCAATTTTCGTACCTATTACTAGCTGCCATTATGCTACAAACATTACCAGCAGTAATGCTATTAAAAGTAGATGAAGCAAGAAAAAGTAGTTATTTTACCAGATATAAAGAACTGTCACAGACATTTATGGTATACCAAAATGAAGCATTGGATAATTTTTATGGAACCGAATTACAATTACATAATATTAGTAAAAAGTGTTGGAAGAGCCCCTCTGATGATAATCTACATCGAGTTGAAGATATGGATTATGATGATGGTAATGTTATCGAAACTATAACGCCACCTCCAAGTCCAGAGGAAAAGAGACGAAATATTTTCGGTGTTGAAATACTTCCGGAAATTCCAGAAGAGAGTGAAGAAGAAGATAATCAAAGTATATCTAATTTTAATAAAAAACGCTTGAGCTTAGCTATCAAGAGACTCAGTACTTTAGGAGATAATATCGATGATTGCATAATTAATCAAGTAAGAAAAGACTCACGAAGCAATGATGTGAATGACACCAGAGATTATTCAGAATTAGAAGTTACTTACGAAACGATAGCACCTATGACAGATATTGAAACAGAAAAAATATTTAACTCTTTCGGTTTTAGATGTCGATCTGCGTATGTGAATATGAAAAGGAAACTTTGGATACCTTCATATAGAGTTTATAGAATAAAACGAAGAATATTATACTTGATGTATAATATAAACGACACGTTTTTTAAGCCTTTAACAAGGTCATTGTCGTGTGGGAAGTTCTATCCAGCACTGTTGTTAAGTTTCACAAAGCTTAGCCTGATGGCGATCGGTATTGTTTACTTGCCAATGATAGGTTTGCAGATGCAGCCGAAGCTAGCCATTCTGGAAACCAATTTCTTCATGTCTCTACACGGATTTACTTGGTTGTGTTTCTTGTTGAGTACTCCCTGGTTGGCTCAAACACCGAAGAGAAACTTTAAGTACGTCGTCGTTGGTGGTCTGATCATATCTACTTGTGCATGTTTCGGTAAATATTTGTTTATTTCCCTTTTCTCGTACTATAATAATAATCACAAAAATTTGAAAAAATATTTAATAACCATATACAGGGTGGAATTGACGGCACCACGTTAAATGAAACCACAGTTTTAACTACTCTATAAAAGCCTAATATAATTCAGAAAAAAAATAATTCCCAAAAATGAAAAAGTTATTTTTTCAAACAAAATAAATAATAAAATAATCGTTTTAAAAAAAAACGCCATTTGTAAAGTGTTATATTATCACTCACACACTTACCTGTCAAAGCGGCAACGTCGCACACGCTTCATTCAAGAAATCGAGTCGCAGCAACTAGCGTAGGTATGTAGGCAACGGCGGCGAGCTGATGTTAAATTAACGCAACACTTAGGAATACACTTTACACACACTTTTATTGAATTATTTCTATTAGGTTTTTAATTTTACTTTTGTTGCACTACAAACACATTTTTTATGTTCCCGTTTTAAACTAACACTCATTTTTAACATGTTTACAAAATTATTACAATAATAGCATTTTTTTTCACTTTTTTTAACAATAAATATTACATTTTCTGTCCACATTACATTCAGCTCGATAATGACCCATATTATTACACTTGAAACATTTAATATTTCTTTTAATTGTAGCATTTCTTTTTACAATAAATGCAGATGATGATGACACAATTTCCCCCCGTAGTAGTATTATGGTTTGGAACTTCCAAGCATTCCAATTTTTTACTCCTTCCAGTTTTATTACTGTGCTGTTTCCTTTCCATTGTGATTGTTTATTTTGCTTGTTTTTCTTTTTTATTCCTTCCCGGCAACTTAACCTCCAAATTTCAATACCAACGCCGAAGCGTCGCGTGAAGTAACGCTGTTTTAATCTCGCCAGTATTTCTAATTTTCTACGATTGATGCAATCTTCTTTATTATTGTTACGACGTGGTCTGGGCCCATAACCCGTTGTATTTATATGGTTTAGTAAATAGCATTCAGCTATAGTCCGACCCAACTACTATTGCGCAGAATGTACGCGCCGCACCGATTCTATGGGAATCCCCGGTAATCGGTGCGGCGTGAGCGGGGTGTCTTTGTACAGATAACAAAATTCATTTTTAATATTGATTGATTGTGCAATATAACACTATAATTCATAATAAATGTAGATTATACTTTTTACGCATGATTTGATATTAAAATAATTAATAAAATTATCAATACTATTTACAAATAATTACTAAATATTAATTTATTTCGTATTGAGTTTTCGCAGGTCCTCGTGTAACATTATAAAACTCGTTTAATATTTAATTTTTATACGATTTTCTATCAAAATAATCATACAAATATAAATAATAATGAAAATCTTAATAAAAAATTTAATAGTATATTCGATAAGTATTTTAGTTAATGGCAACTATTACAATGTTTTTAATTATCTGTGTGAGAACAGAACTTAGCCGCGGAACGGCTAAGTTCTGTTGTATTTACATTATTTTGTTCGACTTTATACGTTGAATAATTATTAAGTGTTTTAAATTATTTGGATGTTGTTTAATATTAATTTTATCATTAATCGGATTTCTAAAATCGTGATGAATGTTTCGTGATCGTGATGATGTGATTACTGAGTATTTTTCTCAAATGTGAAACTATTGTGTCAGTATTTGAGTGTACTATCAAAACATACATTTTTTTAAGACATTTCAAACAAATGTTGAGTTTTTAATATTACTTATGATGTAAATATTAGTGATAGTAAAAGGAGAATGCGACAACGACGATGTAAAACTAATGTTAAATGTAAGTACCTATCTATCGTAGTTCAATATCATTTTGTGTGTTAAAAATTTTGAATATAACTTTGTGGGTGGTTCAATAACCATGCAGTATTTCTAAATAATTTCATAATAAAGGTGATATAATAAATTGACTTAAAGTAGGATTTTGTTAAACAATTTTAATAAGAGGTTTGAACGTTATTTAGATTTATAATAAATAGGTAATTGCGTGAAAAAGAACGCGAGATATCGTTCTTTCTCGTTCGGTTTTGTTTTGACGAATGAAAAGTAGAAGTTTGGCAACGCTTAGTAGTATTTTTGTAGTAGTATGTGTATGTGTGCGTCACACGAAATACAGGTATGGAGAAAAATCGTGAAATGAAAAAAAAATCCTACGTCCAAACTGTTGAGGCATCTTGATTAATTTCTTTAGCTTCGGGTTTGAAATTTTTTACCCTATATGCAGTTTCAATTAAAGAAGCGCAGCCTCTTCCACCCTGTATATACTTTCGGTGACATTTGGATTACTAAAATAAAGAATATTTGATTGATGATTTGGGCCGTTAACAGTAATGAAAATCAATTTATGATTTTGTAAAATATAATCGTAACATAAAAAAATAGTTACTAGTTTAAGGGGATCTAGTGACAAGACACTCTTTCCTAAACCTTCCATCCTGAGTCACGACATTGAGAAAAGCAACGCCGTAATTTATTTTGCCAGAACGGTGAAGTGGAGGTAATTCATTTCTCTGAGTGGGGATCGAACCCACAATTAACGAGATTAAAGTCACACTGCGCCCGTTGCGCCACGGTAGCTTTAAAAATTCCTATTTACTTATATATACTTATTTCAGTTTTAGCAGCAGCAACAAACCATGATGCGTATTCTGTAGGATGTGTCATAGCTGGACTCGGTTATGGCGCCATCACTTCTTGTTGGGAAACAGCTGTTCAGGACTTCGTTGGAGCCCGGAAATGGCCAAAAATTCACAGCACCTTAGAAACGTTATCAGCTATCTTCCTTGCTGTCTTCTCTTTAGGGCTCTCTTTTGTATTACAGGAAGAACAGGGTATACAATGTTCTATGTTTATCTTAGGAATAATAACGGCTATAGCGTCTTTCGTCTGGCTTATAATTGCGATAGTATCAGTTTACCAGAGTAAAGTGAGATCGTTGAGCTTAAAAAGGAAGTGGTTCTTTTAAAATTATTTCATTGTTCCCAAGTGATGAGTGTAGATAATAAAAAATATATTCAGAAATATTCGATAATGTTGCCATTTCTTGAAAAGAAAAGCAAGTATGTTTAAGTCGTACTTATTGACAAGACTGTTGTGATATTTTTTATATAACTTAATGTAATAGAAGACTATATTAATATTTATAAGTTATGTAGATATTCTATTTATGTTAGATTAATATTTATGTACAAGAAAGAATAATAAATGTATTTTTGAAAGAAATATTTTATTTCAAATAATAATGATTTTTATTTGAGTATTGGTACCAAATACTTAGATATCTATCTACTGAATGGTTTATATGAAACAATGATTTACATTGTATGTAAGCAAAAAAGTCTTTTACATTCCCACGCATTCCCCACCACTAACTTCCAGCTTTATATGTCCAATATTGTTTTATTATTAGATATTATTTTCAGGCGACTATTGATAGAATAAATGACAGAAAAGGATATGGCCATCTGTTCAATTCAAAGAAATCCTGTCCGAAAGCAAAACATGTCGCGTGTTTTAAAAGATGACTTGGGACATGTAGGTTACATGTCATAAGAGACGTTGGTCATTTCTTAACTGATAATTTTAAAAAGAATAAAATGATAAAATCAAATCAGCCACTTAAGCGGTACACGATAAGGGAGGTCACAGAATAAAACCGGACAAGTGCGGGTCGGGCTAGTCCACCGAGGGTTCCGTACAAAAATTGTTTGTTAAGCTAAAATTCAAGTTTAGCTTAGCCAGAGCTCTTTTTATCTAATACCTTGAACTAGCGACTTTAATACCAAATTTTGAATTTTATATTTTAGGATCTTACTAAAAATAGTTTTCAGATTTATTTCAGTAAATTTAGAAATACGATTTTTTCGGAGGAAATCAAAGATCGATATCTCTTAGCGTTTCTGAGATAAAGGCTCTTGACAGACAGACAGACAAAAGGACAGACGACGCACAGCAAAATGATTATAAAGGTTCCTTTTTTGTTTAAAAAGTGCGGAAACTATAGGGGCCGAAAGCTCTTAAGGCGCTTCCGAATTCGTCAAAAGATGTACTCTTTTGACATGGGCATTATCCGATTTCAATGATGGTTTAGTGGGGTGTTTTGATGTGTTGAGAAGTTTTGTGTTTGTGTTTTGAGAAGATAGGAATGTATGTCATTCTCTCTAGTGGGAATCGAACCCACAAATGTCGACTGTTCGCACGCCACGGCCACGAGCTCAATTATGATATCATGTCAATTAAACTCACTATTTACTTAAGTTGATGTAATTGAGTTATTGAGGTAAAATCCACAGTGTAGTAAATATTTGTATATTTCTCATGTTTTACTGCAATAGTGTCGTTATGTAGACAAATATTTACAGGAAGTTTCTGATAAAGAAGATAATAAATAGCCATAGCTAAGTCAGGTCTTTTATTCAGGGAAAATAACTTAAAAGGTCAAATAAGATTAAAAAAAAGTTTTTTGTCACCATAAACTTATAAACGACATATATTGGCATACTGATATAAATTATATTATACTAGCGGCAAACATTTTAAAATAATTTGTACCTAAGGGTTTTTTAGTATCGTGTCAATAAACAAGTATGCACTTGAAAAAACACTATTATTTGGGAATCACGGATAGACACTTAAATTTTATGTCTATGGTGATTATGAAGAGGAATAGATAAATAGATGAGTAGATTACTCTAAATTATTATTATGATAGAAATAGATATGAACTAAATGTTTTGCCACGGGAAATATGTAGGTAAACAATATGAACATAAGTGTCAGGTGTATTTGCATGTGCTGTCTAATCAAGATATTTCCATGAGTGACTGTGTAAACTGGTGAGATGTCCTTATGTAAACCAACCCGCGCGCCCATTTTAATTATTATCTCCAATGAAAATATATCTATGTTATTCTGTTAAACACAACCCGATAAACGACTCATATTCGACGGTGCGCTCCTTGTACTGAATAATAATTCAATCTATACTGAAATGTGGCCATGGCTTTTAAAAAGGAAGAAAATAATATTTTTTTCATCGCGCTTGTGGTAATTTCTTTATATATTTATATTCTTAAAATATTTTAATACTTAAAAACCAATGTTAAAATAATAAATATTTTATGTTTTCAGATAACATTGACGGTCTTTCCTTTTGTCGCTACACAAAATATCGATTGTAAGGGAAAAGCCTTTCATTGCGTGAATTCAACACATTTTAAAATATGCGTTGATTTAGGCGGAGGTATATCGACTACAGTCGATGATTTTGTTATCCCGTGTCCCAGAAATACTGCGTGTAAGAGCGGTAATTACTTCGAATGTGAATATATAACGACGACCACTCTCAAGTCAACACTACAGAGTGAAGTACCAAACGACATAAGTGTGACTCCTTCATTAAAAAACATTGATATCGCAACAACTTTCTATAACAAAACAAGTGAAAACAAATTGTCAGAAATTGTTATGAGTACAATACCTTCATCGACATTAGAGGTTACAGATTTAACTACAGAAAGTGCATTACCAAATATAACTAGTGATTTTAGTGACAGTGATATATATCGTTCACGTGAAACTACAATTGGAGAACCATCAATAGCCAATGATGAATTGGCATCTACAACTTTTGCAAAGGTAACATTAGATATTATTGAGTATAATGATAAAATAAAAATTAACATTAATCCGACTAAATATAATAATATTAGTGGCACGGAAATAGGAAATGCTTTATCGAATTCAAATCTTTCAAAAAGTTTTAATGAAGATTACAAAATCAGTGACATTGAAAACTCTACAAGTCTATTTATTGATTTTTCATCGAATAACGATGCCAAAAATAAAAAGGATTATGAAAATCAAAATATTGAACAATTACCTCTAACAGTAGTTAAAAATACCATATTTGACGGATTTACAAATTCGTCTCCTATTGATTATACAACTGAAATTGACCAAGGTAGTTATAATACAAAGTATTTTGTAAATGGGGCATCAATTGAAAGTGTTTCTTCGAATAATATAAATAATTTAACAGAAACTGAAAGCATATCTCTTGCGTCTGATAAACCTCATAATTTAACTAACGTTGCAACAGATAAAATATCTGTACAAAAAGTAAATAATACTGAATTAGCAGAAATTGGTGAAATAATTATAGATCCCACTATTGAGTTTCATGTTTTAGATGTTTGGGATAATATGCCAACTTCAGAAGTATATAAAAACAAAGCAAATAATGGATCCCCTAAAGTTTTAAGTGAAACAAGTAAAGCTGTAAAATATACAGCAACGGATAAAAATATATTTTACAACCCTGTAACTGTTACCAAAGCTGAAAATCTTATTACTGATAAAATTGATAATATTATTACTGAGTCGCTTAATATTAATAATAGTACTTCACGGTTAAACAACAAGACAGAAGAGGGACCAAATCTGAACTATGTAACTGTAGACCTATTACAAAATACTAAAAAATCTACATTAAATGATGTTAAAGTATTTAAAAATATAATATCTCCTGACGAGCAACCACTAACAACAGAGCCTAGTAATTTGATTTCAAAGATATTTTTGACACCAAATCTAAATTTAGCATCACAACTTGAACACGAGGGCACAACTAAAGACTCATTATTATTAGAATATTTCAATAATACTCTAAGTAAAAACAGTTTTGCCAATGTTTCATTATCTACAATTTCTTCTTTAAAATTAGAAGAGAAAGAAAATACTGAAATTGTTCGTGATATGTCATATGCAACGGAGCCATCACCAAAACTCGAAGAAAGTTCTAGTCAATCTTATTTTTTATTTTTATTTTCATCATCAAAACACAACAACAACTCCATGGCTATAAATACAGAGTCAACGAAGATGACTGATACATCAATGAAAGATCAAAATACATATCCCACTCCAACTTTGTATACAGATGAGCATAGCATTGAATCTACGACCGTTAAAGATGTACTTCATTCAGAAGGATTTGATTCTGTGAAGGATAAAACAATTAACAATTACAATGAAAAAGTAACTATTGTACCCAACAATACATTTATAAACACTGTAAAAGTAGCAAAATCTAATGGAAGTAATATTCACTATAATGTATATGAAAAAATATCTGAAAAATTAAGTACAACACAAGCTGCTTTTCAATCTTTTAGTGAGTCAGTGCATAAAGGAACATCTACTTTAGATCGAACTACTAGAGATAAATTTAGAAACACCACAGTCCAAGACATCGAATTAAGAAACAATATTACAAATGATGAAATTGAGGTAAACACAGTTAACTATAATAATATATCCAACACACATTATATAAATGATATAATAAATTCTGATGCCATTATTGTCGAAAGGAGTAATTCACGAACAAATTTGCCTAATGAAAATAAAAATATTTTTATTACTTTCGAAAATTTTAATGTTATTGATGAATTAAGCACAAGTTTAATTGAACCTCGTGTCAATTTTACTGGAAATACTAATGTACTAATACTTGATACTACCACAAAAATGCCTATTGAGAATGTAGATGAGAAGCGTACTGATATTGTAAGCGCTGTAGGAAAAATCAATATTACAACAGATTTTGGCTTAGAACTGGAACAGAACGAAGATAGTAAAATTAAAATGTCCGACGGAGTTCTTAAAGACAGCAATTTAAAAATATTACGGAAAGGTACTGAAAATATTGAAAATAGGAAACAACTAATTTTCAGTACCACAGAGATGGGGGATAAAAACGGTAACAAAGTAACTGAAATAAATATAAACATTTTTGGAGATATTAACGACACAACCGAGAACTCTGTAAATAATCCAACATCATCCAATATAAATATTACTAAGGAAAACAACACACAAATATTAACGTATTTTAATAATACTGACCATATGAATGTAAATTCTATTGACAATAACGAAAATATACAGATATTTAATAATCTTAAAATCACAGCTAAAAAGTATACAACACTTTTCACGGATACAACCTTCATGGATACAACAGCTCCCATTTTAAGTGTAACAAGTGATATAGAAATTACAACCCAAATGTACAATAGTTCAGAATATAATAGCTCACAGCAAATGACGAATGATACAACGGTCAATGATAATGATATAAAAGAAATTATAATTGTTAAAAATAGTGAGATTATTGATCTAAACGTTGCTGCGGAAATAATATTACCTATAGAAAACATAAGTAAAAATGCTAGTGAAAATGTAGAAACTAATAAAGGAACTTTAATTAATGTAATACAAAATTCTAGCTTAGATCAAAACAGTGTAACTAACAAGCAAAATTTTAATAAAAGTAAATTTGTAGAAAATTCTACTACGCATAATAAAAACACAACTGGTGATACCAATATTTTAAAAGAGACAAATAATATCTCGCTTTTAGAAAATTTTAATAATACTATAGCTACAGTTATAGATATACCAAATTACTATAACAATGTTAGTAAAGAGAAGATTAGGAATATCAATTTGCAAAATAATATTAATAGCGACATAAAGGAAATGAAACTTATAGAAATAGAAGATACGTTAAAGCGTGACAAAAATTTTGAAGAGAATAATAATACAATCCAGACTAATGGATACGCAAAAGAAAAAGAAATAGAATTAATAGATGACAGAACTGTAGTCAATGATCGTTCTGCGATTACTAATGGTGTAATAAGTAAATACAATAAAACGATAATAAACGAGTCAAAATTGACTACAAATAATATATTGCTTGATAACAGTGATAATATTGCTAATTTATTGGCTAATAATACTACTAGTATGCCAGAGCAATATGGAAATAATGATTTTAATAGTGGAGAAAAAAACGTATTTAGTAATGCAGAAATTAATGCAACGAAGTCAAATAAAACGTTCTTTAATGAATTTGATAATAAAAATTTCAACAGCGTTAATGTAACAAAAATAACGAAAAATAAAGTAAGCTTACCACAGTTAAACATTACTGATATTTCACAAGACACAAAGACCGAACCAATCAATATTGAAAATAATAAGACAAATCAGATGATCCCGCATAATACCGTGATTCAAAATATGTCCGCCATTAATAAACCAAAACTTGATATACATAGTTTTAATGACAGTAATATAAGCTTGAATACTTCTAAGAATGGTGTTAGAGAAGCAAACAAACAATCAAATTTCGAAAATATTAGCGCGGACCGAATGTTGCAACTCGTTAATGGAGAAGTAAAAACTGATAATTTCTCTGCAGCAACCAAAGATGTTGTGGCAACTTACAAAAATATTACAACGGTGGTACCGTTCTCTTCACATGCCACTCAAAATTCTTATCAACTAAATATAAATGAAACTAATGTAAACGAATCCTTTGATAACAGTCAAGACTTACTTATTTCTTCACCCAATAAAAATTTAACTGGAAACTTGGAAAGATCTTCTAATACACTCAAATTGCATAATACTGAAACTAATGATTCTATTACTCATAAAAATGACTTAGGTATTGTTTTTACTGCAACACAACCATCGAATGTACATTTTACTACTGATTACAAAGATATGGGTACAAGTTCTTTTAAATATGATTCAGTAAATCAGCCAGACTTATCAGGTACAGAACAGTCAGACGACAGTCGTCTATTTCCGGCCGAGTCAAAAACCTTTTCTACAACCTCCGCAAATAACATAAGAGATGACTTGTCATATACTGATGTAACATCACATTTAGTAAAAGACAACGCTAATGTACCACAAATACCTAAAACAGTAGGGTATGATTTCACAACGTCACCATATGAAGAAAAAAATAAGGTTACACATTCTATGCCTGTTATACCTATGTTATACCTAATAACAAATATAGAACAAAACAAGGATGTTAATGGTAATAATCTATATACAAGGGAATATCAAACAAAAGTGGCCAAAACTGAAATAAGTTTTTTAAGTGTAACGACACCTAATTTTAGACAAATTCCTGCAACGCAACCTGCTGATATATTGAAACCGATTACTTGTAAAATAAGAAGTCATGGCAAATATCCAGATGAAAACGATTGCAATAAATTCTATATTTGTATAGGCAAACAATCACCAATTATTGGTAAATGTCCAATTGGTACTGTTTTTAGTGATATAAAAAAACAATGCACAAATAATTTATCACATTGCATTAGAAATAATCAGTTTAAATGCTTAACTGAAGGAAGGTTCGTAGATGTGATGTCGAACGATTATTATTACATTTGTGCCAAGAACAAAAGAGGTTTTGTGAGATTTAAACTTAAATGTCAGGAAGGTTATTATCTTAATAGAAATAATATTCATTGTATGTTAAAAGACACTTTTGAAGAAGATTCGAAAAATACAAGCGAAAGCAGAACAAAAGAATCCGTATCGAGTGAGACATTTCAGTTCACTAAAAGTTTCATATGTGTAAATGAAGGCAAATTTGAATTCCCTGAAGACTGTAGAAAATATTACGTGTGTACAAAAAAGTTGTCAATTTTTAGACGTAGACTCAAACAGTGTGAATCTGACGAAGTCTTCGATAGAGATAGGAAAAAATGCGTGGATGATGAAAGTTATGAGTGCAGGTTTTAATAATAAAAGCACTAGATTCTAATAATTGTAAATTATTTATTTTGGTAATTATTTCGAATAAAATATTCATAATTAATTTCTTTGTTGTTTTATTAAATTTCAAACTATTTATTATAATATGTAGTTGTACTTAAATATACTGTATAAAAATAAAATATAATCAAATCAGTCTTTAGCGTACAAGCTTTTTTCATTTTACTGTAGCAATAATTCAGTTCTTGGCCTTCGGAGTACAGTACCAGTGCTATGAATGAATTGGTCTTCGGAGTCTTTCTCTAGAGTCATACAAAAGTGGTTTGAAAATATTGTGCATCGGATAGCAAACTCTCCACTAACAGGCTTAGAGGGGCAGAAGTACGTTGGGCGAACTGGACCCGTGTCCTGTGTCACTGTGAACTTGTAGCTCTTGCAATCTATAGGTCTGAGGCCTGATTGAATTAATCCTAAATTTTGTGAACTTTGGTCATCTACTTCTTTTACATCACCGTAGTACGAAGGTTTGCTTTTTTTCACATTTGTCAAAGGACACTTATATTTTTCAGGCGATGTGCACGTGCGGGTGTAGCCGCTGAAAATCGTACTTCCGGAGCATTTGAATTTGATACCTTGAAATCGATTTTTATTTGGTATGCATAAGATGTAGCCTTTGCAGTCATCTACGCTTGGATCGGCGATTCTTTCGTTGCTGTGACATCGGACTGCGCGTGTTATAACAGGATCTATATAGTTAAGTGGATTTTCGCAAACGTCGACAGACTCCTCGTTGCACACGGTGTTGTGAGGACACAGAAATGTTGGGCCGAACAGTTTCTCGCCATCGCATAATTTTAATTTTGAAATTCCATCACAAACAAAGCCGTAGGGACCGCAGTCGTAGTTTCTATCGTTCCCATACGCAATCACTTCACTATTTAATAAGTGCACCTGAAAGAAAATATTTTTATTATATTTTTAAAATATTTTTTTGTTTGTGAGAGCAGTCGTGGCGCAGGGGCACAAGGGTGTGACTGTAAACGCGATAAGTTATGGGTTCGATTCTCATTCGAGGTAATTAACTATTTAATATTTTACACTCTACACGCAATGCCGCCCAGTATTCGATGGAAAGTGGGTAGCGGAGTGTCTTAACGCCCTGCCTACCCTGCTACATACAGCGTGAAGCTGAACAATTTTATTTTTTATAAATTGTATATTAGCTCCTCTGTATATATCTTATATATTTTATAATTTTTAAGACTGACTTTACAATACTCGTAATATATTTTATTTTATATTTAATTTTGAGTTTCCCCTTTTATGAACCAATTTATTATAAATTCAATAAATTTCGAGAAACTACACTACGGAAAACAAATTAATTATACTTAAAATTTAAAAAGTACTTACAAGAAGTATCACAAGGTAAGTAGATTTTAACATTTTCACTAAAATATAAATTTTGGATACTTCTACTTCTATCCACTCAAGATACACTGTCAAGGTTGTTGGAATAACTGAATGCGACTAACGGCTTCTTCTACTTCCTTTCAATCTTCACACCTCAATAACCATTTTAGCACTTTGTAAGTAAATAATATTATGTGTCAATGGGTGTCCTACTGGACGTAAAATCTAATTTTATGTGTGGTTTCTATACATGCTAACAGTTATGCTATCATGATATTATAAGGGCAAACGGTGAATACTAATATTTTATCAAATTCACGTTCAAAGCCAATATTTTTCGGCCATATTTTTATTTTTATTATTTATATTTGTGGAAATCGAACCTGCACCAGTAAATTTATAAGATTGTATGTCGAAACTATTTTATTTCCTAAAGTCCTAAATTTCCCTTTTAACCACAAATTTTAGATGTAGGTAATAAATTAAATAAATAAATTGGCTCCAGCGCTGTATCTCACGCATAGTAGGGTATGTAGAGGAAACCTAGTGTCAAGATACCCCATGTCTCACTTTCCACGGAATTCTGGAGGCATTGCGCGCCGCACTTTGCGTCGACATTAGAGCTTAGATGGAAATATAAATTTAAATAAATATTTCATTTCATCGAGTGGGGATCGAACCTACAAGCAGTCGCGTGTACAGTCATATCTTATGCCACGACTGGCCTTTGTTCGTAAATTAAAATTATTTTTAATAGGTTTTTAGAGCAACGTCTTTTGCAAAGCCAAAGTTAGGTATAAATTTACGTAACTAAACTGCAAACATAGGTACCTACATATCTATCTAAACAAATTATTAGTGTTGTTTGCTACAAGTATGTTAATATTTTCAACATAAGAAGCAACCAGTTAAATATTTATTGTAAATGTATACACAAAATGGTGGCTTGTGTAACCTCATGACAAGCTACAAGGAAACATTTCCCTTTATTTCCTAATCATATAAATGTTTATGTAGCTACAGTGTAATATAATATCAATATTTGATTTAATGAATAAACCGTTGTACAAGATTATGAGTCTAAGGTGACTCATGGGTTCGATTCCCACTCGAGGAAATTAAATATTTAATGTATAAAAAACAAGAATTAACCATGCTCCTTACCTCCGAAATTACAGAGGTTAGACTTTCAAAAGAAAACAAAATTTGTTTTGGTTATTACAAACAATTAACGAAAAAATAATAATTTAGGGTGATGTAAAAAACTATTAGGACACAAATCTGATTTTTAAAAAATGTCTGTCTGTTTGTACACGTACATTTTCTGAAGTACTGGATGGATGTCAATGAAACTTTTTTTGTTGTTACTTTGGTCCAACCAAATTACAAGAATTAATTATTAGATACCTCGTCAAAAAAAATTGTTGAGCCTGATGAGCACTTGCATTGAAAAGTTTCGGCACAACCACAAATTCGGCCTATTTTTTGGCCGAAACTGAAACTATGCCTAAAACTAAGTTTTTTAACAGAAACCGAAATTATAGTCGGTCACTACTAGTGTTACACTTACAATCTACTGACCTTTCGATTTCTTTTTGTTTATGTATCTCCTTTTAATTTGTTCGTAGTACGCAAAGAGAAATTAGTTATAGGTCTTCTTCAAGATTATGCAACTCACACAGGAGCCACCATTATGTTGGGTCAATTTTTTAATTAATTATTATGGTTTACAAAAAATAAAAAAAAAGCACTGATAATAACTAAATGCCTTTATTATAATACTAAATTATCATTATTATTTATCTTTACAAAATGAATCACTTAATTTTCATCCGATGAGTCACTATCGCTATCTGAACTTGATGTGGACTCCGAATCTTGTAAAGGTGCTCCTGTTTTAGCCCTGAAAAAATATATTAAGTAATTATTTAGGAAACGTATATAATTAGAAGGTAGCGGGATTTCCAGGTCTCTTGGAAACCCAAGCAAAAAGTATGTAGTTTTATTCCCGAAGTGTGGTAAAAATATCAAAACTATCAAATATTTGATTTTTTTTTAAATGTAATGTATAGTGCAAAAATATCAAAAGTAGGAAAAATCGTAAAATTAAATATACAAATAGCTGGCCATTCGCGGGGGCGCAAGTATATGACTGTAAACGCGACAGGTTGTGGGTTCGATTTTCACTCGAAGAAATTAAATATTTTATATTTTCCTTGGCTCTCCTGTTGAGGCAAAGCGTTCCGCCATTCAACACGCAATGCCTCCAGAATACCGCAGTTCGGTGGAACATAATGTCTGAATGAGACTTCAGCACCACAACACTCAATGTCTCGAATATTGAGGAAGTCATCATCCATTTGTAAGAAAATTATTAACACTACTTTTCTCTGCTTGTTCTGCTATGCGTAATATAGCGTGAAGCTAAAAAAAATCTTACAAATTGTAAGCCTGAGCCACGGCCAAAGCAGATGGATGGAGTGACGCCGCCAGGGAAGATTTGTTTTCTTCTAGTAACTTTTGTGCTTCGTCTGTAGTTCTGTTCAACATTACTGCTAAAGCTTCTACACTTGCTGACATTGCCTCTTCAAACCCGCACTCAGCTAGGTATTGTATTGTGCTCTGTGGGAATTGTTTTGTGTATTAAATTATGTTAGCGCCCCTAACACGGATTTTTTTTTCAATCCGCTTTAACTTATTGATGGCATATTAGATTAGGCAGCCAAATTATAAAAATCTTTATATAAATTGTACCTGTGTGTTGTTCTGATGTTCTGATGTATATTTTATTATAAAGTTTCATCTAATTCCTTTCAGTAATTTTCTATAAGATTTCACATTTACAATATTTAATTATTTATAATATTAGTATTATAAGTGTGGTTGAAGGTAAATGTCACAACACAGCATAAATCATAAATTGAACATAACACTATTGATGAAATTGTATGTAAAAAAATGCTAAATATAAAGAGAACGAATTAAACGTCAAACTGACAGCTGCAACGGCATGATGGCCGCTCTTGGCTGCACGTGCAGCCACCAGCTCTAGGGCTCCAGCATCCGGAGCTCCAGTCGCTCCGCGCAGCCGCGACACGACCTCCTCCACCGCCTGCCAGCAGACGACTGACTCTAACAGACCGGCGTCGCTGGCAGTGGACTCACTGGTAGTGGCAGCGCTGCTGGGAGTGTCCGGAGTGTCAGAGCATAACATCGCTATGTTCGACAGCGCCGCTGCTGATAGTCTGTAAAAAAAATATATTATTCGTAGAAAAATATTTAAATAAAATTAAACAAATGAGGTCGTGGTGCAGCGGCAGTATATTCGATTGTAAACGCAATGGTATTGGATTCTATTCCACATAGGGAGATTGAATTATTTTTATCTTCTCGCTCTGACAGTATAGCTGATAGCACGGTGATGGAATTTTTCCAATCACTACAATATAGCACAAAACACTACATAAGTCTAAAACCTACTTCTGTGTAGGAGACCTTCGTTCTTCTGTTTCCTCACGTGCTTCTGTCAATTGACTGAACTTGAGCATATCAGCAGCGGCGTTGCGAATTTTGTCTTTGATTTCTTCCTCTAAAAAATAAGATTGCAAATAAAATACAATTCAGTTATGGTCTCAACCTCAAATAAATAGACTATAGATGTTGTACTTTCGCTCACTTTTTTTTCTTTTTCTCACAAACATAAATACACACACGCACTCTAACCTCTTTACTCACATACATACCTTGGTACTGGTAGCAGTTACAGAATGCCTCTAGCAGGCGCTCCACGAGGCGCGTGCGCTTGGCGTGCCCGAACACCACCAGCTGCGACCAGCACGCGGCGAGGCGGTCGCCGTCGCCGCCCACTTCGAGTGTTTTGATTATCTGTTTTTGTATGGATATACATAGTATTAATTATGAATGTTATATTGATTTTGGATTAAATATGATTACAAATCATATAGTAAAGTCTAGTTTATACAGCTATTACTGATACTGTAAAAAAGTTTTATGTAAATTTAAATAAGTTTTTTTCCTATTATTTTATTGTTATTAACGAACACTAATAAATTTAATATATTTTAAATTTATTATTGTTCGTTATTGTTAGTGTTTTATATCAATAAGTTCATAAATAAAAAATGTATATCATTACATTCCCCACGCAGATGAAGACGTAGGCAAAGTTACTTATAGTAAAAGTAATGTAACTCGTAGATTTTAAAATTTAATTTTAAAATATAGGACTGCAACTGTAAAGACTTACCTCTTCCATAACAGATGGTTCAGGAACATAAATATTCGGTATTAAGAGATCCAATAACTCCAATGTTCTTTCAAATGGCGCATACCTGTAATAAGATTTTTTATAATGTTTTCGTTCGGCTATAATATAAGATTAAGAAAGTAAAGTTGCTCGTGGGTCGTAAAAATAAAAATGTCAGCTTACCGGCAAGCAACAGTAACAAAATGTCTGTAATAAATGCTCTCTTTGAATGCATCTCCAACCAATTTATAATTATCACCCTTCATCAGTAAAGCATTTAGTCTCTCTGCTAAGTTCATGTCCTAAAATATAAAAATGTATATCAATTAAAGGCGGAAGCGCGGCGTTCAGTTTCGCCTCTCAGCACGAAAAGAATCAAGAATTCTGCGGAATGTGGGGAACGGAGTGTCTTAACAATATGTTTCCTTCTGTATTCCCTACTATATGCATGATACAGTGAAAGAAGCAGATGAAGTTTATTAGTCAGCTAATAATAACCACAGATTATCAAATAAATAACAGAATAAATAATAGAATAAAAAATTCTTACTCGTAAATGTTCACTACATACTCCCATGGCTGTAATGAAGAAGTTAGTGTCCATAGGTTCATTTGCTACTAATGACTCTCTCTGTTCCAAATCTGCCAAAATACCACTTAATATGTCTATCCGAGGTCCCTCTGTAAGGAAAAGGAAAATTATAGTTCTGTTAATTTCATTAACCTCGTGAAAGGAGAAAATTATTTGACAATATTAATATGCCATATAAAATAATAGTACATTAAAAATGCTTTAAATTATATTTTTTGCGTGATGATGAAAAAAATATTAGACAACACGTTGTTCTGCTGTCAGATCAGTTAAACTTTTGTCTTATGCTTATATTTTGTTGATCAGTTGATACTTTCTTTACAGCACAGTATGTAGTACACATGGTATTTCTTCTCTGTTTCGTTTACTGTCGTATATTATAATTTTTTTTTTATTATTTTCCTTCTTCCTAACATTATTTATGGACTAAAACTAATTTTCTGATAGTTTATAACTAAATAAATTTTAAAACTAAATTTTACATTTATAGATTTTCTTTGTTTAGACAACTTTGTGCTTCTCCTAGCTCCTGTAGAGAATGTCTCAGGTGACGGATTATTTTCATTTTCTTACTCTGGCAATGAGACAAAGCGAGGCGTCGAGTTCCGCAACTCAACACGCAATGTTTGAGGTATTGGACGGAGAAAGGGGAATGGAGTGCCTTAACATATAAATATTTTTTTTCAGCATTATGCTGTATTCCATGTATAGAAAGGTTGCTTTTAAAGTCGACCTCTAAATAATAGTACTAAAAAATAAAAGTAAGTATACTTACGCTCTTTACAGAATAGGCATAATAAATAATAATACGAAGTCAAATTAGGTTCAATTCCTAATACTTTGAATTCAGATAAAATTTGCAAGGCGATAGTTTGTAATATTTTCCCACTGCCCCAAGCTGATATTGATATTAGACATGCGTTAAGTGTTTTTACATTCGGCGTTAAACCCTGCAAAGATGTTAACAAAAATACAAAAAAAGTAAAGAGTGAAATGTCTTATTGGAAATGGAGTGTCTTAACACTAGGTTCTCTCTGCTTTCCCTACTATATGCGGGATACGACATGAAAATAAAATAATTTTCACCTGCTCATTCATTTCCACTAACAATCCTTTTAGGGCTTCAATACGTAATGCGGCCCCTTCCTTTAGGAATCCAACACAACTTAATAAGGAATTGTAGACACTTGTAGATAATGGTACACCATTTTCTTTTGCTTCTTGGGCTAGAGCATGAGCTCTTTCTGCCTGAAAAAATATAGAAATAGATAAAAAAAATTGAAAATTTATATAATATGTGAAGCTAAAACTTAGTACTATCTTTTACGATAATTATGCAGATGGACGAGTAGGTAGGTAATTTGGCATAGTTATAGTTTATATAGAGTAGATCTGAAGAATTCTAACATATTTTCATTTTTAAATAAGGCATAAGAGATTAAAATAAAATCAGGTTCACGCTGCATCCCGCCAGCAGCAGGGTAGGCAGAGGGAACCTAGTGTTAAGACACTCCGTTCCCCACATTCTGCCGCATTCTGGAGGCATTGCGTGTTGAGTGGCAGAATTCAATGCCACGCTTTGCATAAAAGATACATTCTATTAAAATAATTATAACCGACATTACTACACAAGGTGCTGTGGCAAAGCATATTTCACGCGTCATAATGTCCTCTAATATTTATAAACAGATAGATGTTTTAATATGAAGAAGTCAATGGTTTAAAAACTTTAAGAAAAACTTTTTTTTAACTTCACACTGTCATACAACTTTACAATTCTAGACAGGCTGTATTGTTTAAAAGTATATACCTGGAAAAATTTTGCCATGCCTTTTATAATAGCACAGTATGCTTCAGGTGTCTTGGGATCCATTGACGTAAACAATTTATCAGCTAAGCCACCAAGTCTGAAATAAAATATGGCATTGAGCCTTGCCACTTATTACATAATATCTTGGATTTGGACATATTAATATAATTCTTCCGAAGCAAGTGCCCCACTAGGTTTTCTTGCTATATTTGCTTATATTGCAGCTTTATGCTGTATCTTGCGATACTTTAATGGCAGATTAAAATGCCGCTCTTTGCTTCATTAACACAATGAGAAAATGAAAACGTGAAATATTTTAGTCCCACAAGTGACAATTGAACTCCCAACCATCCTATTGCAAAGTTGCAAACTTGGGCCCCTAAAATGCAATGGCCTCAATATAAATATTAACACAAAATAAAGTATATTTACTTCCATGTAGCACCCTGCCTCTCTTTGCCTGATCCAGCGAACCATCTTTCCTCAAGCCATTCCATTGCAATTGGTTCTTTTTCATTATAGAAACATAAAAGTTGTAATAAAGATAACTTTAAATCATCACTCAAATTTCCAACTGAACCGAGGAGCTCAAATACTTTTATTGAATCTTCTATCAGTACATTTTGAATTGTGTATTTTAAGTCATCTTCTGTAACCTGTAAAATATTCAAATCATATATCACAAGTAAGGAAAAAAAAACATCTTAATTTATAATCCACAAACTGAATGTTGTGGATCAAATCATTTTATTTATGATTCATAAGTTGCTTAACACTAGAAGCGCCGCCGTCCCATTTTTGACCCAAACGCAAGGTTGATTGTATATAACTTTTTTATTTGTTAATTTATGTAGATGAATTTTTTTTACTATTACCAATTTTACACCTTTATTTAATTAAAAATATAAATAATTTTATAGCAGTCATACTTTTTGAAAAAAAATTAGATTTACCTAGAACTGCCGCTGGGTCATTTTTGTCCCGCCATTATTATTTTATTATTTGAGGGTATAATTTGACATATTTTCATGCCTCGGGGACGAGGTGGAGGGGAAAGGGCAATGCGGGGGCGGAAAAAAATTGAATAGTAGGTTTAGCAGTCAATGCCTAAGTTTTTAGGGTTCTGTAGCTTTTAAGGAAAAAAAAACCCTTATAAGATCATTTTTTTGTCCATCCGTCTGTCTGTGCCTTTATCTCAGGAATGCTTGGAGAAATCGAGTTGATATTCATATGAGTATATGAATATGAACTATATGACGATCTACAGTCCCTTGATTTCCTGAAAAAGCGCCCTTAAAAAAAGATATGACTATTTATATAGTAAAAAACATGTATTTCGACACTATAAAGGGAATCAAATTAATAAGGTACTTTCAGTTAACTTAGAATTATGAAATTTGGCAGCTAGCATCTACATGTAGTACTAGTACAGGAAAAAATCTGAAAACTATACATTTATGTATAAATCTTAAAAAATAATAGCCTGAAAAGTGGGGTAAAATTGGTGTCAATACTAAATTTTGCCGCTAGTCCAAGTGAGGTATCAGATGAAAGGATGACTAAGCTAGGCTTGAATTTCAGAAAAACACTTGATACCAAATGTGGGCAATTGTAGGGTAGGTAGAGGGAACCTGGGAACCTAGTGCTATGCACTCCGCTGGCATTTTCCGCCGAATTCTGGAGGCATTACCACGCAATGTTATAAATCATCTGTGATGTATCACTGATGAAGAATATATTAATGCATTACTTGGCCTAATAATAATATTAACTAATTTCAATAACTTATAATTTTGTAAGAGTTATTCAGTTAGTTGTCACGCCCTTAGAACGTATTAGAAATATTTGATTCTTTTTTTGTGTTTTATTTTTTGGTACTTTTATGTTTGTAAAAGAATAAGAATTGATTATTAAATATGGTCTACATATTGTACGAATTATTTTAATAATATTTTTTTTGTATTATACCAACAATCAACGTAATAAGTAGAATGGGACAAATTTGTCACGACGGCGGTTCAAGGGGGGTATCAATCTTCGGCACTTCTAGTGTTAAGATCATGATGCTTATATGATAATACTTCATTATACTAGATAATCAATTGAGTTACAAATGAATGTGCAGACCTATTTAAAAAAATATAAAATCTTTAGTGATTCAAAATAACTTAGCGTTTATATATTAAAAAGATAGTAAATATAAGGGCAGTCTACTAATGTAAACTTTTATTTATAAATTTACATATTTTTTTACCTTACTCTCATCATTATAAATAGGTTTAGGGGCAAATATATCAATTTGTGGATCTGCATTGAAGTATGGAGTTTTCATTTTCATTGGAGGATCCCATTCCCTTGTAGTAAACAAGTTTGCGTGTTCATCTCTTATCCAAGCTGCTGCCTTTCTACCGGCCTCAGCAGACAACGCATATGCTCGTTTTCGGTAATTTGACAGTGGAATAAGAAATGGGTCATCATGATATCTGCAGAATTTTTTTATTATTCATACTTAATTTATTACAGAAATTTTGAAAATAAAATAAATGTTAGTGGTGTTTACTTGTAATGAGGCGCAGTCGGGTCGGCGCCGACAGTAGCCGCTAAAGCTTGCAAAATATCCGTAGGTCCTCTTAATATTCGGGGCGGTGGAGAAATACCATCACTGGATTTACTAAGTTGTGGAAGTTTTTGACTTTCTATAGAAGATACTGATCGACATAAACATGCTAATCTTGACCACTGCCTAAAAAAATCAAAAGTAATACAGGGAATAAAATTAAATATAATAATGTTATAATTTATATAAATACATTGCGTATTTACCTGGGCGTTATTACTAGGTTAGAATACATTTAGATTTTTATTGTTTTCTTATAAATATAATTTAATGTCTTAAAATATATAATTTAATAATATTTGGGACCAACTGAGAACAACATAACCTAATATTTTTTTAACAGCGATAACCATAAGCTAGCTGTCACTTGCTAATATGCCAAAGTGACATCTGTCGGACATTATCGATATTTGTCACAGATATTATACGCCAGTAGTAATCAAATAATCGGTAAACAATCGAATAAAGAGTGGAATATAAGAGCCAGACCTTCGTTATTTTATAAGGACACTTCTAAATTCTAATCAATAACAAGAGCCTACGAATGTAATATACTAAAGTTACACGTAGTAACTGACAAGAACAATTTATAATAAAAATAATTTATAATTTTATTTAACGGGTAAAAAATATTATTTGCACATTATATGTTCGGAGGCGCTTATAGCGTATAGGATTTGGGGAGGTCTGGCAGGGAGTTAAAACCATTGTAAATATCTGTCAATTTTTTTAATTGGTCAGGCCATTAAAGGATTAGGTGGATTTAATTACAGTCTTCATTATTGTATTCTGACAAATTTCTCTTAACATTAAATGATTATTTTGTTTCAAAATTAAAATTAAATCAACTTCATGATGTATTCCCCACACAGCAGGGTAGGCAGAGGGAACCTAGTGTTAAGATACTCCGTTCCCTACTTTCCGCCGAATTCTGGAGGCATTGCGTATTAAATGTCGAACTCAACGCAGCGCTTTGCCTCCACACCAGAGAGATGAGAATATAAATTTGTAAAAATATTTCATTTCATCGAGTGGGAATCGAACCCACAAACAGTCCGGCTTACACACCTGTGCGCCTGCGTTATGATTGGCCTCATCAGATTTTATTTCAATCAGTTCCTAAATAAAAAAGTTATAACATTTAAAGAGTGTTGTTCGATAAAATTACTATAAATAGATGTATTATTGAATTGTTTGAAACTTTTCTTTTCTATATAGGATTAGATATAACTTTTAAAATTATATTATTCTTAGAAAATGAAAGTGATGCAGATTAATAAATTAATAATGATGTATGAATGCTGTGAAGCTAGCGAGCCGCTACTTTACAATAATTGTTAATAAAAAGAATAAATGAGAAATAAAACATTTTTTCTTATTTATTTATTAAAAAACATGACTATTAAAGTCAAAAAAATTACTCTTACAAAGATTGCACCTATACCAATAGCGCTATTAGACGAAAAATTACCACTCACACTTGATGCATTATTGACAATTACGTGGAAAATAAAAGGTTTTTCAGTTACACTATTACACTTGTATAATGTTTCATTTACACATGTTTTATTTAGAGTACTGAATACAGTGTGAGGTGGACAATCAATGAGCCTTGCAGCAAAAACACTATTCAGATCTTTGATACATGCTATGTAAGATTTACAGTCAGGACTAGAAAGATCAGGATAATTGCCTTCTTTTGTACAGTTATATCCTGGCAGGCACTGGTAGTTGGTCACATTAGTACATTGACTTTCTAAATGGCTATAAACTGTTTGTTCTGGGCAAAGGAGGTCGTATTTCGTAAATGATGCAGCACCTGTGGCACCAGGCAAACACATTGTATATCCACGGCAATCCGAGTTAGTGTTATTTGGAAATCTTCCTCTGGCTGTGCATAATGTGGATTGACATGCACCTTGATGAATTATCTGAAATACCTACGAATAAATATAATGAAATATAAATATTAGACGCACAATGTAGAGTTGCTTAAATAACAATATAATTTAAAATATTTATGAAGACATTGTATCATTGTCAATGTTAAAAGCATCATTATATCGTAGGTACTATCTGTTAGATGAGCCTTTGTATATGGAATGAATTATTGTTTTGTAAAAATTGCAGTAGGTATGTAAAAAATGCTATCAAAAAACGTGGCATGGCGCAGGGGCACAAAGTATGACTGTAAAGGCGACTGGTTGGGAGTTCGATCCCCACTCGAGGAAATCAAATATTTATTAAAACTATATTTCCTATTTTGCTATATGCGGGATACAGCGTGAAGCTGATGAAAAAAAGAAAACTTACGAAAAAAATATAATCAGATGGAAGTAATTTAAAAGTAAAATATTCAAAGGAAATCTTTAAAATATTATAAAAACTGGTAAAAAACTTCCAGAATATAAATTATATAAGAATATTTTTTTAATAACTTGATAAAAATATAAACAGACTTACAAATAGTGAAAAAAATATCCATAAATACATATTGTTTTTTTATTTAAACTTATTTGCTCCACGAGAATTTTATTCTTGTACTACAAAGGAGTACTACTTTATAAGCATTTCTCATATCACTCACTCGTAAGATAAAAACAGAAACTGAGAAATTCTCATTATTAACATTGAAGCCTTACGAAAATAAAAGAGATGTGCCTCAGGTGTTATATCGATTTTGTATTTTCACGTCAATTTTTTTAGAATATTATTTATTCTAATATTTTAAAGGGCGTAAGGTGTTTCTTAAGATTTTTGAATAATATAATTATTATGCTTATTTCAGTAACCAAAGATTGAAAATGTTTGTGGATATATCTCTCATATTAAAGTGTTTTTTTATGAACTGCACTGTCGTGTTCCTGCAATACGCGGTAGTACCTATAATACTAAGCACAGTTACGTGTTTACGGCGTTTACTTCTGTACACAGAGAGTAAAAAAATATTAGCTTATTCGCCATTAAAAAATATGCAGGTACATCACTAGCTGGAAATTTGATAAGTGTGTTTATTTGAATTAAAGTAGTGTAGGTACGTTTCATCTCTGCACACAATTTTGTTTATAACAGCCGGATTATTCTATGATTATGTTATTGTTCATAAAATTCTCAAATTATATTACTTGTATGTATATATGTATGTATGTATGTATGTATGTATGTATGTATATATTTCTTTTTGTTTGAGTAAAAAATACCCAAGCAGCTTTTAATATATTTTACATAAAAAATAACACTTTCATTTCATACCATAATAAGAAGCATTGATAATATTGAAGCTCATTGATTTGTATTGGTCTACGGAAAAAATGTATCTTTATCATATAATATTGTGATAATAATAATAATATCGTGATTGCTGTCTGTACATGAAAGATTTATGAAAACATCTTTTATTTGGGCATCTATCATAACAATACAACCTAGTGTCAAGCCTGAACACTCAATGCCTATAGAATTCTATAGTAAAGCTGATTTAATTATTTTGGCGGATTTCAGAGCCTCGCTTTGCCTTGTCACCACAGCAACGAAATTCTTATTTTACAACAGTTAAACAACCATCGTATAAATAAAACAATAAAAGCGTATTTAGCGATGACTCTTCGAGTGAAAAGTCCTATGAATCATATTACAATTTCCCATGTAAATATAGGTAATACTTATCTTTAAGTAATCTAAATTGGTCCAGCTTAGTTTTATGTTCACCTACATGAAACATAGCAGTATAAGAGGCAAGAAATATGCATACAGTTTTTTTTCTTCATAAATGGTAGGTATTGTATATATAGTGCTAAAATATATACCTGTGTATAAAAAACTGCTATTAAATACATCAGCTTCACGCTGTATCTCGCACACAGTAGGGAAGGCAGAGGGAACCTAGTTGTTAGAGGTTCTGTTCCCTACTTTCGGCTGGAGTCTGGAGGCATTGGTGTTGAGTGGCGAAACTTAATGCCGCGCTTTGCTTCGGCACCTAAGCCAAGAAAAGAAAATTTAAATAAATATTTAATTTCTTCGAGTGGGGATCGAATCCACAACCAGTCGATTTTACAGTCATACCTTGTGCCTCTGCGCCACGACTGGCCAAGGGGCCAATGCTAAAGATAGCAGTTCCAAATGAAATAATAAAATAATTTTAGGATATACAAAATAAAAGTGCATTTTGAGCGTATGTATTCTCAAATGTACCTTAGAAAATGTTAGTCACACTGTCATATATGTAATGGTCAAGGAAAATTCCTTACGATCGGGTAATTAAGTACTTCATTTAAAGTGTTACGGCTATCATCGAGCTAATCCTGCTTATTGGGCGTATAAACTCTATAAAGTATAAAAAGGACACACTTTCCGAATTTATGGAGTCCGTGAAAATGCAGGGAAAGTTCGGCATTGTCGTTTTTGTCGTAAGTTGCATAGTTTAAGAATAAATGTATATAATTCATTGTTATAAATAACTCAAAGCTTTTAATGTTAATTAGTCTTGCCATAAATATTGATACAAAAACATTATTTGTTTTAGTGTAAGTACATAACATTTATTACAATTAAAGTGTGTTAAATATTAATATAAATATCATTAAAAATATAATATAAAGCCTATCAATACCCCGATAGAATATTTGGAAGATTTTAAAAATTATATTTGGCTTAATATTTACTTTATGTAATATAATTAAAGCGACTCGGTTCTCTTCATAACCCCACTCTATTTTAATATCACAAAATATGTTACATATTGGCGCGAAAATAAAATAACACAATGAATAATGGTATAAACGTGACAGATTCTAAATTCAAAAGTAATATTTTCTTTATTTTTAATTGTAACAGTATTTATGGTCAGACAGAAGTATATTATGGTTTAGTAAATATTTCTTGTAGGTTTACGTTTAAATGAAGACAGACAATAAAAAAATAATATAAAAAAAAATATTTCTATACTCAGATATTATGCCTAGCATGGCAAGCAAAGGCTGCTGTCAATTGCACGAGCACCGGCGCCGGAAGATTTGCAGAACCAACGGACACCACTTGCCAAAACTACACTCTGTGCGTCGCCCAAACCAACGGTTCCTACGCGTCTTACAATTACGTCTGCCCATCGACTTCCCTTTTTAACCCTGGTACATCTCGTTGCACCACGAATTACGTTTGCAACGTAACCACTTCAGTATGTACAGCTGAAGGCTTCATCGCAGACCCTAGCTCCACCAATTGCTCGTCTTATATTAATTGTGTACAAATTAATGGAACTTTTACTGCACAAACTTTAACTTGCCCTAGCGGCACGTTCTATAATCCTACTACAACGCTATGTGAGACTAACTATACATGCACTACAAGTAGCAACAGCACATCTAATAGTACAGCATTTACCTGCACAGGAGCAGGTAGATTCGCAAATACTTCAGATACGGCATGCAAGACTTATTATTTATGTGTTCTGGCGACAAATGGGACGTATGTAAACTATCAATACACTTGTCCGACCACATCTGTTTTCAGCCCTACGTCTCGGGTGTGTACTACGAGTTATACATGTCCGACTTCATAAAATAGTACTAACGATTGTGAAAGTTTTAATTAATAAATTAAAATTACTAAATACATTATTATTATGTTCCTATATTTTTTTATTTCTATAAATTATTATTTTAAATAAATGTTTATCCGCATACAAATGTTCTTTTTTTAAATATAAGTACCTCATACTACTGCTACCAATATCGCTACTATACCTAGCAAAGAATAATGATAATAATTTAAAAATTATAAAAGGTCTTTATATAATAAATTTGACATTAAAATGTAAATAAATATTTAGATAAACTTAAAAGTAATATCATTTTAATAAATAATATTACAGAAGTTAAATTTGGAAAATACAATGAAGACGTAGTATATCTACGACAGGCCAGTCGTGGATAAGGGGCACAAAATGTGTCTGTAAATGTGACTGGTTGTGGGTTCGATCTCCATTTGGGGAAATTAAATTTTATTTAAATTAATATTTTCATTTCTTCATTGGCAAAGCGCGGCGGTGAGTTCAGCCACTCGACACGCAAAATCTTCAGAATTCGGCGGAAAGTAGGGAACGGAGTGTTAGGAACTAGGTTCCCTCTGCCTACCCTGCTGTGTGCGGGAAGCTGATGTACCTAATTGACAAGATTGACTGAAAAAGATAGATCAAATAATGGAATCGGTGATAATTTATAGTATTTTTTGCTTTGTTTTGTTAATTATAAGGTAAAATAGGTACATACCTATATGATATTTATTACGTATGTTGTGACGTCATTCAAATTGCACTATCTTACAAGTAAATTGAAATACTTACTGATAATGTATGTAAATAAAACCTTGAGGAAAAGAGAATATAAAATAGGCTTAAACACAGTATAATTATATAAAAATAGATTAATAACACATTTTGATTTACTTCCAATATATTTTGGATCTTTTTCTCATTTTAATACGTCGTTTATTCCTTTTAAGATTTCCTACTTTATTATCTCGTTCCAAGTCATTACATTTTACCCCCCCAATTAACCTTAATGCTAAACACCTTGATCTATTAAGGTTACGTTTTAATTTGGAAGGTATCTGATGACTTCGAGGAGGAGTAGCATATTCCGAAGAATTACGAAGAGGCAATTCCGGAACAGTACTTTTCATAGTGGCGTAGTAATGACGAAAATAATGATCACGAGCCTTATTTATCATTGATGCTGGTATTCGTACTTTCATTCCTTTTCTTCCACCAACATTCACTGTACACGGTGTGGACTCGTAATAGCCATTAATAGTAATATATCGTTTGTTGCTATCTATTGGTATTATTCTTTTGTAATTTCTTATATTTTTGAAACGTTTGTGGGCAAATTGTGGAAAACTTGTGACAAGATAAGAAGATTCATTAATTCGTTCCACTTGATATGTTTTTATTGAACACGAAAACGTTACAAGGTCAGTTAATATCCACTGCATAAATAAAACATGTTTTGTTATAAGAGAAATCATTTAACTAAATCTTTTTATATTTACAATTATCGTTGTTGTAGACATTGCCACGTCGTATTGACATATCTTTGATGTTTTCATAATGACGTCATTTTAAGACAATGACTATTCTATAGGACTAGATATTTTTTTCTTTTTTAATTACATTTTTTGTCACATTTTTGACTGTTTCACGTAGATTAATTATTATTTATTTATAATTCAAATATACAGTTAGCTCTCGCGTTAGATGCGGCACTCGGTCGTTACAATTTGTAAGTGGACGAAGAGTGAAAAACGGAGAGATTTACAACTACAATGTATTGTTGTGCTCTATTAGAAAGAGGAGAAATGTCATAATTAGGAAAACCGCAAGTTTAAAATATATATAGATTGTGGCTATGTATATAAAAATTTTGCAAAGCAATAAAATTTTTCTTCTTCTGAACCTATTTTCGTGATTCTTTTTTTTTATTCAATGGGAGCAACTTATCATTTAATTCTCAAAAAAAAAATTTTGTTTGACCCGGTAGTTTTAATCAAAATATGTTATATCAAAATATATTATTTTAGTAAAACTTAAATTAGCGATAAATGTCAGAGGTAAGCAGCTCCAGGTGCACAAGCTGTTTATAATATTATTTTGGCACCGACTGCAAACCCACCAATAGGTAGCACATACGAATAAGATATGCATAAGAAGTATTTTAAATGTATATATGTTTATTAAGTTATTTTAACCTTTTTAGTTCTCGAAGTCGGTTCTTTTTAACGTACTTTTTTTGAGATCTAAGCTCACATCCACTTATAGGCACAATGTTAATATTAACTGAGTCACAATGAAGCAAAAATACGTACTTTCATAGTTTTTTTAATAAATATATCACAATAGGTTGGCAATATGTATATGGCAATATAATTAACTTTCACCTACTAAATAAAAAAAATATAGTAAATAATTTAAAATTAAAATGCAAAGTTTTAATATACTGATGTACGTGTTTTATATGTAAAACGTATATATTCTTCATAAATGAAAATTATTTCCTTTGTAAATAAATATCTACTTATAACTTTTTAGAGTTCCGCACCTTGAAAGGAAAAACAGAACCCTTACTTTATTGTCTGACTGTTCGTCGCGTATTCAAAACCTGTAGGGTGCTTCCCTTGAACCAACAGTTATGAAGTATAGCACGAAGTGAGGACTTAAAATACAAATAAAGAAAAAACCATCAATAATTTATGGCTATTTAATTGAAAAAAAAAACAATTACAAATTTATATTTGTAGTTTATTTTATACAAGGTGTAAACACTTCCCGTTATAAGCCTCCACTCAAAGACCACTCTACAATCCTGAAGTTTGTACAGAACCCTACGGTGGCGAGTCCGACTCGCACTTGACTGGTTTTTTCAATAATCCATTTTTATCCAGTACCTACTTCTATTAATATTCTGTGTTTCTAGTTCACACTATAATAATAATGAATTATTCATATCCGGAACACGTAAATATTTTTGACGACGTCAGTCACGCGAAAAAACGCGAATATAGAGTAATGCAGGTTTCTACTAAGAAAAGTAAAAAGTGAATGAAACTGCACAATAAGCCGAGAGCTACCATTCCTGAATCAAGGT
This sequence comes from Heliconius cydno galanthus, assembly GCA_036379175.1. Classification (NCBI taxonomy): domain Eukaryota; kingdom Metazoa; phylum Arthropoda; class Insecta; order Lepidoptera; family Nymphalidae; genus Heliconius; species Heliconius cydno. The sequence continues at coordinate 917,570 of JAKRZM010001275.1, forward strand.
CAGATTTATGGCAAATCATCTAAATGCAAATGTATTGCAATTTCTAACAAGTACACCTTATTATGAGAGCACAAGGTGTCATTTTATATTAGTAGTATAAAGATATATAATTTGTGGGGGGAAGAGTTTGAGAACGCTCCCGTTAGTGCCATTGTTTTCAATGCCACCGCGTACACGCTTCTTAATAGTTACTTCCGTAAATGAACAGGTTGGCTGTAGAGTCGATATGTGGTATATTATTTTAATAAACTTTACTTACATGTAAAAAAAACTGATTTGTGTCTGTGATTTCAGAATAATCACGTTTTTAAGTGTATGTATGTAGTTGTTTATACGATATTGAAACATAAACAAACAACATTATTTTTTTGTCTGTCTGTCTATCTGTGTATCCGGGCTAATCTCTGGAACAGTTTGGCTCATTTTTTTATGGGACTAAGACTCAAAGATATTGGGGCTTGTAAAGGAAACTTTTTATCCCGAAATTCCTGCTGGATCGGGATTTAAACGGGTAAAACCACTTATATCGCGCGTGTGTATCTACCGCTTACCTAGATATAAAATAACTGTTTTTTGAAATACATATTAAAAAAAACAACATACTTTTATATTTCCTAAATACAAAATAAACTTCACAATAAAGATTATAGCGTGAGTTCAAACTCATTGCCGATGTACTTTTTCCTTGTTTAAAATGTATTTTTTTAGTGTTTCTATTTCCTATTCTTCAAGAAAAATATTTATATGTTTGCCACTTCATAGATTTTTTGAACTTACTTAATTTGCTGTCGTGTGATATATCTACGCTTTCACTTGCGTGTCTCTACAACCGGCGATCGATCCCAATTGCTTGATTGTTATCCAATTCATGTTAAATGTTATTATGCGTTTGCACTCGTAGGTATGTAAGTAGTTTACAAAGATAGATTAGAATCTATCTTATAGGTAGGTAGTATAGATAATATCTAGAAAATTTTACATATTATGTTTTTTTTAGTAATAAAAAACAGACCCTTATACGATGTTTTTGTTGTTCGTCTGTTTGTCTGTTGGAAAGATTGACAAGCGATTGTCAAGAAAATTTGTATTGTCGCCCTGATTCATCAAGTTGACATTAATATTAAATATCTATGTCTTCCTGTGTCTCTTGGAGCACTGAAAAAAATACTTCCAAGTCGATGCAAACAAAAGATAACAGAATAAACACAAACCATACAAATAAACACAAATATAAATATTCCCTAAGTGGTAGATATACGAGCATATTTGTTAACATAGTCGCGAAGTTATCTACGAGTGTAGCTAGTGCATTAAATTATTACATTTATTTGCATAAATTAGATAAAAGAAAAGTTATTTAACTCTAATATATATTTTTATAATCAGCACTAACATAAAATAAGTGAAATTTGCAATTACATACGTAATGTTTGAGTTTTCTATTAAAATTCATAATGAGGTGCGAAATTTGGCGGCGGTTCGACCTATTGTCGGATGCTTACATACTTAATTACGCAAGTATAATATATTCAACTTTTGCAGATATATAGAAATAAACATTAAAGAAGTTTTTTATGATGTTGTCCAAATTTTTAAGTAAATGAGAAATTATTATATAAAGCAAATATTTTCTATTGATTAGTTTTAGGCCAGCCGTGGCTCAGGGGCACAAGCATGCGACTGTAATTGCGACAGGTTGAGGGTTCGATTCCGACTCAATAAAATAAAATATTTCATATTCGACGCATCCAGAATTCAGCGGAAAGTGGGCAAAGGGATTGTCATAATACTAAGTTTCCAGGTTACATAAGGTTATATAAGGCGGGATACAGCGTGAAGCTAAAAAAAAAATAGTTTTTGCATTAATAAAGTAAATTACTATCATTAGAAAAATTTCCTTTTGTTACGTAATGTTTATAATAGATAAATGTTAAAAAGAGAAAAGGTACAGATTTCTAATGTTCTCAAGTTATCGATTGTTAATAGCCGCCACATAGATAAGCTTTCCAGGCCGTGACGAGGCATTTCGGCTTTGCGTATGTTCGCAATACTTTCGATCACCGCATTCAGAACACATAGGCACAGTGGTTACAGTATATTCAAATAGAATAATAAGTAAGTACTCGGGTTCGTGCCAAGTTTCCAAATAAATTGCATTTTCCTTTTTCGTTGTGGTTGCATTCAAATTTTGCAATATATATTGCAATAACATTTATTTTATGTGCCAATTTACGTAACTATCGGCTTTTTAGTTCATCTCTGATATGCGTGACCGGATTGTAAATAAATAAGGGATTTTAGTCTATTTTATTTTGAAAATGTTGAAGTTGCCAATTGTATGCCATATTGTGGAGAATATTGGCGTTGGATATATTAATATACCTACTACGGTTAGAATAAAGCAAAGTGCCTACATTTGACCTACATTATAGGGTTCCGTACTTCAAAACGAAAGATTAACTCTCATAAAATCACTTTGCTTTCCGCCTGTCAACAGCTCGAGATCGCGTGGATATATCAATTTAAAATTAATATTAAATATTTTAGTGCACGTTCTCTTAGAGCATAGAAAAAGTCAAGCTTCTAAGTCGACGTAATCGAAAAATACGATCGTTTATTCATCGTTTTTGTTGTATAAATTCCTGTAAGGTTCTTCCCGTTGATTTATAATTACGCAAAATTAATTTAGGCAAGAAGTGACAATTTGCAGTACAAATAAAGGAAATAATCGAAAAAGTAAAAATTTATATAAATTAATTTAAACAAATTTATAATTGTAATTCATTTCATAACCGAGTGCATACGTCCGCAAACTTAACTTTGTAAAGTTTTATAAATTTTACTTCTCGTTGACATACAATCCTGAAATTAGTACGGAACCCTCGATGTGCAAAACCCACTCGCATTTGATTAGTTTTTCTTTCAATATAAATGGAAATTAGATGCAGTATCCTAGTAAAGTTTACCTTCTACACAATAAAAAGAAAAAATAAGTAATTAAAATATATTTCTTTTCGAGAATATATAACATTTTCACATCTTACTCACATCTGAATTACAATTATTATGTAAAATGTAACGTTCTCGTAACCCGTGTTATATAGGCTTACAAACAGGTGCCAAAAAGGATGAGATAAGAAACCTCGTAACAAAATTAACAATCGTTTGAGTAAATAAGTCCAAAAGTAAAAGTTTCTTATTGCTACGTTTACGTGAACTGAATAGTAAATATATGATACGAAAGCCATCTATTTAGTAAATACTGTGTGCTTTGAAATTTTACAATTTCACTGAATAATTGCCTAACATTGTGAATAAATAACATGGATTACGTATCTCTTGTACTTGCTCTACACGGGATTGATGCGGAACTAGCTTTTGTTACGTTTTATGTCTTTCGAAACTTTTTTAGTTTATATTGATATTGCTTCCGAGTTCGATGGTTTTAGGCTGACCTGACAGAGAGAGAAATATTTGGAGGTTTTTTTTCGGATTTTAGTATAACAAAGTAAAATAGGCTAGTTTCCATATGCATTAAAATTGGCATTAAAATGCTGTCTTCTTTTTTTAAATAGGTGGATAGTGAGAACGTATCTTCTTATTCTCTTTACATTTTCTCTACGTATTTAATAAAATGGGAGATTGAAGATAAATAAAAGAAATAATATAGAACTAATAGATAAATAACAAAAAAAAAACTTACAATCAAAAAAACGATTTATTTGGAAATATGTAATAGCAGAATAATAAAAAACATACATTCATATTCTATAAGGTTATTTATAGTCTAGATAAAATATATTGTTTATTTTTTTTAACAGATTCACGCAGTATCCCGCACACAGCAGGGTAGGCAGAGGGAACCTCTTGTTAAGATACTTCGTTCCCCACTTTCCACTAAATTTTTAGAGACATTGCGTGTTCAGTGGCAGAACTCAACGCCGCGTTTCGTAAAACCGAGTTTATGTTACGAAAATAAAGTATTATCATAAGTCCATGCTCAAATTATCAATGAGGAACAAAATACTGCCGAAAGGGATTCATATAGGATTGAATCGAGTGTTAATTTTACTATCCTTTTTTTATTATATGTTGTAAAAGTAAACATAAAAATATTCAATGCCCTTACGAAACATTCCACAGCCACAAAGTAAATAAGAAATAGTTCATAAAAAACGGACAGGTCAGGATCACTATCGAAAATCGTGACTTTCTATGATTGATGAAGTGTCTACAAATATTAAATATATCATTGTGTAGATGCCACGAGACTCGATGTAAAGAAAAGATGAATTAACTTTTTATTTTTAAATATAATTAAATAAACTTCACGCTGTATATCCCGCATACAGCAGGGTAGCCAGAACCTAGTGTTAAAACACTCCGTTCCTTCCTTTTTGCCAATTTATCTTTTTATCTGCCTTATTCACACCACTTTATCATATTTTAATACTATTAAAATGTTGGGTAAGATACGAAAAGTAATATTCTACTAATTACGTAGTGCTTGTATTTACAATCGTTTTTTCTCGGTTGGGCTCGCTAAGATGGAGTTACGTGTCACAATAAGCAACTTTTCTCTTATTTCTCAGTTAAAAATGAGGAACGGCAGTTTTTCATCAGATTTTTTCGGTCTATCACGCAATACACAAAATTTGCGTGAAAGTAAACTACCGAATATCAACTGATATCTTAACAAAAGGCAAAAGTAAAAAAAAACAATTGTGTACCAAAACGCAAGTTTTGTATCTAGTTTCCTTCCTATTTCTTTAAGGAAAAAGACTAATTACCTATTAGTATAAATCATTCACGCCTGCATACGTATCGTGTCTTTAGTAGTTTTTTATATTTTAATATGCATACATACACAATAATTAAGTGTTTATTATTAGTAAGGTAGTAAGCTAAACTTAATTTAATTAATCTTTATGTATTTATAATTAATTTATTAAGTATAATAATTATTAAGTATAGTAATAAATAATTAAATAAATACAATTTAAACTGAGGCTGTCCTGGAGCAGTCGCGTGTGACTGTAAACTCAATGGCTATGGGTTTGATCACTCGGGGAAATGCATTATTTTTTATTAATATTTTAATTTGTTCGTTCTGGTAACAAGGCAATACTTTAAGAATTAACTTAATTCATAAAATAATAATAATTTATTTCCAAATTTTTGTGTATAACAATAATATTTTATAACGATAAATAATAACTAAATGAAATCTAAATTAGCTTCACGTTCTATCCCGCATACAGCAGAGTAGGCAAAGAGAACCTTATGTTAAAACACTCTGTTCGAACGATAATAATTATAAATCAAATAAATGCAATTAAGTACTACATAAAAAATCTATCTCTCTATAACATATTCTATTATTATAAAAATATCAGTTTCATTGTTTGTTTAAATATAAAATAACTAGGTTAGTTTTTTTTTATAAAATCATGTCTATTCTATGCATTTCACTTACATATGAGTTTAAATTCTTTGTTCATATTATATTTGAAAAGTTTTAAGTTTATTGTTACTTTAAATTACAACACTATCTTCAAATGCTTCTTAGCTTTGAGTGAGTGATGCTTAATGTTTGTTTTACATCGAGGTTAACTACAAAAAAATCTAACTCTATCGATCCTTTAGAGTGGTAGTAAATTCTTCTCATTTCTTGTAAATTATATTACTATTGTTATATCAGACTATTTGTGATTGGTATAAAATAATATAAAAAACACAAAACAAACGTCAACAACAACAGAACTTTTCCTTATAAATGCTATGAATTATTAATCAAGCAATCACTGTATAATAAAATTTTCAATAATTTATTGCTTGTAGAGTCCATAAATACAACATAATTAAAAATATATTTAATAATACATTATTTTTAGTTCCTTAATTTATTAATTAAAAACATTTACAACTTCCATTTACTTTTTAAACGAAATCAACATTTTCAAACAAAAAAAAAGCGTATTAAACTAAAAGCTAGAGCTATTTAATACAAAAATTAGTTTAATTTATCGCGGCATAACTTCAAATTTCACGGTGTCCACAGAAATGGGTCAGCAGGTATACAGCATGAACAGCGGGTGCGCACGTCGATCGTAGATGCTCCCCTCATTCGCTTTTTGCCCACCTTTCGACGCGCGCGCAGCCTCTATTGTTCATTTATTGAACGCATTTCTCTCGTGGGAATCGACTTCTTCGTGCTTTACCAGCTTGTGCCTTAGCAACTCTAGGACTGATAACACGTTGAATATGTGCTAGTGTAAATTTGTGATATAAACCTCGAGCGTAGGTTTGTTGGTGATGGGATTGCGTTTTAGTGGGTGTTTTTGTGATGATTTAACACATTTTTGTGATAAGAGTATAAGATAGTTGGCGGCAATGGCGGTTATGCCGGTAAGCTATCTGTTGAGCTTTCATTATAGATAAGTTTGTTTATTTTTTGAATATTTTTGTTATATATTTTTTTTTAAGAACCGGATTTTGGAATATGTGTTTGTGTGGTCTATTTATTGAGATTCTATTTTGTAACATATCAAATAATTGTATAAAACAGAAATTTATAAATATATTTTTTATTATTAAATTAACTGTATTTGTTTTAAAAAATATATTTCCAAAATCTAGGTTGCTTAAAAGCCATGCACTGAATGTTATCTCAAAAGTTTTAAAATATCTACTATTAAGCTTGTGCCTTAAAGCTTTTTGTATAATATCCCTATCTTAAAACCCTAAAAGGTGCATTTAATGTACTACACATTTTCAAGTTACGACTCTAGTCTTAACATTTAACAAAGAAATATGTTAAACGATCAACATGGGAGTCTTTTTCATAATAACAGCGTACCTACATACTTCACTTTTTATTAGCACTAAACTACTATCTTTTATAATAAAAGCAAAAAGAAAGTCATATAAAAGTAAATAAAAATCTAATGTTGCTAGACACTTTGAACACCAAGAAATTATGAACTGAAATTACGATGGTATTAACTTTCATCATAATTGATCATGAAGGCTGTTCCCGTAGTTTTTAACTACATTAGGTTTAAGATAGCGTGTATAGGCATTTTTACGTAGTTATTTTTAGTGAAGTGCTTTTTGTTTACTTTCGCAATTTTTAACAAGTACAATTAAATTAAATAATAAAAAGTCCGGTCACACATATTAAAAAAAAAATAAGTTAAGCCTCTAAAACCTTTGAAAAGTAGGTAAAAGCTTTGAAGTGTTTGACTGGAATGCGACAGGTTGTGCGTTCAATTCCCACAGAAGAAAATGGAATATTTAATATTTTCATTTCTTCGCGCAATGCCTCCAGAACTTGGCGGAAAGTGGCCAGCGAAGTATCTAGGTTCCCTCTGCCTACCTTGCGACATGCGGGATACAGCGTGAAGATGGAAAAAAAAGTAAATAGGTACAAAAAAACATAAGCAACTTGAACGAACGCTTGAGTAAACACGCAAAGCTTGCTTAGGGGAAACTAATGGATCATCTCACTTTTGTGTTGTTGTTATTATTACGAAACCATTTGTCATGAAGATGATTTGAAGAATTTCGTAATGTGCGTGATCGTATTTGACACTAGTGTTAGAGAAATTTAAATAAAAAACAGGTTCATTTCTAGTCGACGTCAGATTTGTTTAAGGAAATTAAAATTAAGTTACACACGCGTGTAAAGATAATGGCACCGTTTACTGCTACGAGGAAACCTGGCTGGCTTGTCTAGAAAATGAAAGTAGATGTTAGCAATTGTAGGTAATAATATTTTGATGTTGACTTAGTTAAGAGTTGAAATTTTTAGAGTAGCATAAATTTCATGCATAAAGATAAAACGCGTCGCATTTCTTCAACATTATATTTGAAATATTTCATTTTTAAAACCAGTTTTTTTTTAAATTATTTTTAAAAATAAATAAAATTTCTAAGTAATTTACTTAGAAATCACGATAAACAAGTATACTAGTTAATAAAAATGTTATTATATGAGGTAATTAAGATTTAAGCGGCAGTGGTCGGCTCCACCGCGTCCGCGTACACCGTTTTCGATGCGTGCGTTGCACGTGCGTCTCACTTTCGATTTCGGCGTAAACGTCCGTAATAAATGCGTAATAAATTAAAGGCATTTAATATTACGCTAACCAGAATTATGTACAGTGTTTTTTTTATAATTCATACATGAGTTTCCGTTTGTTCGTTCCATCTTCTTAAGTTTTGAGTATTTTAAACTTTATTTAAAGTAAAGTTTATCATCTGAGCATATTTCAGTTATAAAATAAAATAAATATTTATTTCAATATTTTATTTAACATACAAGAAATAAAAATGTAAATCTATACTAATATAATAAAGCGGAAGAGTTTGTTTGTTTGTTTGTTTGTTTGTTTGTTTGTTTGTTTGTTTGTTTGTTTGTTTGTTTGTTTGTTTGTTTGAACGCTAAGATCTCTGGATCTACTGGACCGATTTACTATGTTTTTGTTTTGTATGAAAGCTGCATTCTTCAGAAGTGCTATAGGCTATATAATATTACATTACATATATGTACTAATAAATTAAAATACTTTCTAATTTGACATGCAATTTATTCTGCCATGTTAATAACAACCGTCGTTGCTAAGCACCGATTTGCAAAATTTCTTTGTTGTTTTAAGAAAACGTCACCCAAAATGAACTTATATTTTGATGTTCATCCTTATAAAAATAAATATATTATATAATATTTAATAAATATTCTTATAGTTCAAGCAGGCGTAGCCGCGTCCGGGTCCACTAGTTATATATAAATATCTTAATTTGAGGCTAGTCGTGGCGAAGGGGCACATTCGTGCGACTGTGAACGTGACAGGTTGTAGGTTCGATCCCAATTCGAGGAAATGGAATATATAATAATTTCATTTCCTCGCTCTGGTAACGAGGCAAAGCGCGGCGTTCTGTTCCACCATTCAGCACAATATCTCTAGAATTGGCTGAAAAGTGAAGAACAGAAAAGTGTTTTAATGGGCACGGCGTGCCTTAACACCCATTTCCTACCCTACTATCTGCGGATTACACGTAAAGATTAAAAAAAATAATTAACTAACCCGATCAACCATTTTATTGTCCTCTATAGTATACTTTGGTTAATAAACCAAACATTACGTCAAACCGGAACGACGACGCCCAACGTGTCTTAATCATTAACGGAGACCACGACCATATCTCACGACAATTCGCTAATGCCATGACCATAGCAGAGTCACCGCTCTTGAACTGATCATTGTTCTATGCAATTGTTACTGGGAACGTGTGCCCGTGGAGCTCGTGAAAGCGCGTTTTCTCACCTATCACTGGCAAAGCAGAGTTAGTTATATCGAAAAAAACTCCCACGCATTGTAATTGTATTGTTGCTTCATTGAATGAAACCATCCACTTAACCTTTAGATTTCGAAGATCGTAAGAAAATCTCTATTTGTAATTTACACTTGCATATATACAGACGTGGTTGTACGCATGTAGTTTGATCTACTTTACAGTTTTATTCACACAGTGTACAAACTTTAGATATAAGTGTTAAAATTAGTTATTTTCATTTCTAAGACGTTTGCTAGTTGTGACAAAAGATTTCTAAATATAAAACTAGCATTTATTTAAACCATCAATGTATGTGGGTAGTTCAACAAAGTAAAAATACATAACCTCCACGTAATGTCTTTCATTAATTTATAATTAAATACGATTATATCTATCTATCTATCTAATTTTACGCAATTTGTCATAATAGTGAATAAAAATGCGGAATAAATGCGACCGATGCGATGAAAATCAACACGCAGGGAAATACGGTAATAATTCAATTCATATCATTAAAATTACATCGCATTCAATTACACCTACATATGTAACTGCTATGTTAGCGGCCTCGGTCGTTGTAATATCTTTAGAATTTCAGCGTATATTATCAAAAACCGGTTAAGTGCAAGTCGGATAAAATTTGACAAATTTGATTACAATAAATTTGTAATGATTTTTTTCTATGAAATAAAGTATATAACTTTTCAGTTTTAGAATTTTACGCTAAATTTCATAACTGTAAATCCACGGGGAGTACAACAAGCGAATTTCATAAAAAATGCAGCAAAATCAATGAATAAATCCTCGTATCTTTTGATAGCGTCAACTAGAAGATTGATTTTCTGTCTTCAAAATACCATAGACTTGAATATTTGATATTAATTTCGCTTAATACCTCCACGCGATTTCGAAATCAATGGTCTTGACAAACGGTCAACACGTGATCTTATAACCTTTACGTTTTGATATACGGAACCCTAAACTTAAGATTTTAAGGATATTGAAAATTTTTCATTACTTAAGAAAAAAAAATCTTTAGTTGAACTACTTACTTATGAAGCTTTCACTACAAACCCTATTCTTTCCACGATATTAAACCAGTATTATAAAACCATTTTAAAGTAATGATCAAAATATTCTGTACAAACGACGAGTGATTTTTATTATGACTTAAAATATTATTTAAATTATTATTTCAAATTTACTTTCGTTGCGTTGCGCAATGGCGTCGCGCTTTAAAACAATATACGATTATCAAATGTAACATTACGAATGAACCTTTCACCCTACGACATGATGGTCATCTACGAAATCTCTCGAACACGACTTCATTATGTTCTCCCATTAACTTTTATACCGGCGTTCATTTATTTGTTGACTTCATTACGAAACATACAATTTAACGATTTACCCCTCCCGGCGATTAACAATGTTTCTTTTTAATCTTTACTTTAATAGGTCTGGTAGGTAGTAAGAGGTTATATTATTAAAAGTAGATTTTTTTCGTTGATTTTGTTTTACCATTGATTAGCCAGACAAAGGCCTGAGTAATGATATTACATTTTATATCTTAGCTGGCTTAGAAATGTTATACAGTATGTCGAGTGTAGCAACTCAACTAAAAAATTTAGTCTTTAAAAATTTTTCGTGATGAGACAGTGAAACAGTGGCAGGAATGTTATAAACACGAAAATATATATCTGTAAACAATATTTTTAATATAATTGGATATCTGATCTGTGATCTTCATTTTTTGCTTCAAGAAGCAAAGAGGTTCATTTTATATAATTATTGTCAATTTGATGCAGCGCCAGCTCGAATGATAGATATTGCTGCATGAGAATGTAACCTGTGTTTGGGTTAGTAGAATACTGTACTTACTCCTATAAATGTAGGTTAAAAGTGTAGTTTATTTTTTTAGGTTCCGTATCTCAATAGAAAAAACGGAACTCTTATAGATCACAGCTGTCCGTCTGTTTGTCCGTCTACCAAGACCATTTATCTCAAGATCGCGTGGGGGTATTAAGCAGAACTTAAAATCAAACATCGATCCATATCTACTACCCCTTGGAGCAAAAGGAACTTCTAAGTCTATGCATCGTTTTTGTTGTATTTTGTATGAAATCCGCCGTATAATCAAAACTTCTGAATCTACTATTATGAAATTTGGCGAAAAGTGAGAAACTACAATATAAATAAAAGAAAAAACTAAAAAAACTAAAATTTATAGATATATCATAGACAAAAATATTTACGGATTTATTCTTGTAATTAATTTCATACCAAATGAGCGCATAATTTAAGTTTATCAACTTTTTTAACTTGTATTTCCCGTTGATTCATGATTGTATAAATATGGTACGGAACCCTCGATAGACGCGTCCGACTCGCACTTAATCGTTTTTTTAATTACTGTAATTTCATGCATTTGTGATATTATCGAAGTAAACTTTATAATGAAAAAAACTGAACTGACTAACTAGAACAAATGAAATACATAAATATCTTAACCCATTCACTGTAAACTATTCTAAATCTAACTCAGTCATTATCATTAATATCATTGTACACATAACAATTGTAAATTAGTCAAAATCTCCTACAACCTCTCAAATAAATGTATTTTAAATATCTATTTTAGTATTTATATTCAAAATACTTTGAAATGGAATATTGTTTTTTAAGTTTTACAATCGTTAATTAGAGAAAGATAAAAAAAAGAAATATTGGTGGTTTAATTTAGTAGGACTATAGATAAAATACGCGAACGCATTTCATTCTATTAAATAAATAATGCCTTATGCCAGTGGATTAGAGGCCAGTCGTGGCGCATGGACAAAAGCCAGACACACTCACATGAGTGTAAACCCGATAAGTAGTGGGTGCGATTCCCACTTTAGGCAATAAAATATTTCATATTTTCATTTATTTACGCTGGTGTCAAGGCAAAACGCGGCGTTGATTTTCGCAACTCATCACGCAGTGCCTCCAGAATTAGCCTGAAAATGGGAAACCGAGTGTCTAAACACTAGGTTCCCAGGATCCCACCACGCACGAAGCTAAAAAACAATCATGTAGTTCAAGCATGCGAAGCCATACGTTCAATAAGTTACAAATTATAAAATAAAGAGAGTAACGTAAATAAATTAGAATTGAATAACATTATTATTTTCAAGAAATAGATATGAAAGGATTGCTCTTTGGCCTTTTAATGGGAACTGCTTATTTTAGAATTTCTCGGAAGTTCCTAAGCTTAAGGTGTCATTTACCTCTATATCCTGTTTAGATATCATCTTTGTAATGGCTTTATGTTTAAAAGGTATATATTATTAATCTAACATGTAAACGAAATGTTATAACTGTTAAGGTAACTGTTAAGTGTTTCTTTTTGTTCTATTCTGTTATTCATATATATTAGATAAGTAAAAAATCAAGTATACATAAGTTATACTTTTTTTTATTTTCAAAACAATCAAAAATACCTATGAAAGTTATGATAATGTAAACTAAGGTATCTACTAAAATGTTCAAATTAGTTTTTGTAAGCACTGTACAGACATATATATAAAATAATTATAATAATAAAATTTATTAGGAACAAAAATACAAGGTAGCGTATAAAAAGAAAAGCTTCGTAATTTCGCGGGCGAAGCCGCGAGCGGGTTGTTAGCAGTATAATAATATCTTCGGTATTTCCTTGTGACCACCACCCAACCGTTATTTAAGCACTAGCTATTATCGTTATCAAAAAAAAAGCTATTTAGGTTTCACCGCATGGGCAAGAAGCTTAAGAGCGTTAACTTCCTTTTAGTATAAGTACTATGACCCGTATTTATACATCGTTCTCTACCATGAGATCGATCTTTAATTGACGTTTTCACTTATACTCGTATATACAGGGTGGAATTGTCAGCACCACTTTAAATGAAACCACAGTTTTAACTACTCTATAAAAGCCTAATATAATTCGGAAAAAAAATAATTCCCAAAAATGAAAAAGTTATTTTTTTAAACAAAATAAATAATAAAATTATAGTTTTAAAATAAAACGCCATTTGTAAAGTATAACATAGGCACGCACACACTTACTTGTCAAATCGGAAACGTCGCACACGTATGTGTGCGTCACACGAAATACAGGTATGGATAAAAATCGTGAAATGAAAAAAAATTCCTACGTCCAAACTGTTGAGGTACCTTGATTAATTTCTTAGGTGTGGGTTTGAAATATATTACCCTATATGCAGTTTCAATAAAAGAAGCGAAGCCTCTTCCACCCTGTATAAGTTATATGAATGAAAACGGCATCTCAAGATCGATCTCAGAAGTGCAGAGCGGTTTATAAATAAGGGCACTTCACTAAGCAACACTTCATCTGTAGACAAATTAGTTTTTAAACCTGTATTACTTATATTATTCGCGTACAAACAAGTAAGTATCTTCATGTCATGAGACGCATATTAAGTATATTTAATAAGGCAATTTTATAATGTTTAATGACAGTAGTATATTCTAAATGTGCTTTTAGATGTAATTCAAAGTAACACAGATGTTAATATAACTATTTCAATTTCGAAATTAGTTTACAGTACGACTATTGAATTAGTTAATAATGTTTTCGGTGAAGCCAAAGGTGTGACATACATACTGAGCATTGTCTCGAAACATTTTATATTTGTTATTCTGAGAGAAACTGTATATCTTACGCAATATATTTAGGTCGTTACATTCATATATTGGACATTAAATATACTAAGTGTAATCGTATACGCTAAAATTTACTTGTAGAGTCAAAATAAATAGATTATAAGCATATGCTTACGAGAAGAGAATATGGACTTCCTTATAATCTATTTATTTCGACTCTATAATTAATGATTACAAAAGAGAGAGAGAGAGAGAGTGTGTGTGTGTGAGAGAGAGAGATATTGATTACAAAAAAGAAGGCAGATTTTTTGTACAAAACTGATTTTGCTATTAATATTGTATAAAAAATTGCAATCAAAAATTTCAGAATAATTTCGTTTTAAAATATTTCTGGAACTAAACAGAATTAATAGTTAAATATTGCTATTCATTAATTTTGCTTCGTTAATTATATATTATACGACAAAATCCCATTGATATTTCTTCCCAAATGTTATAATTTTAGTAGACATTTTTTAAGTAATAAACGCGTAAGTGCTTATTATGAAAATAATTTATCAACAATCAATTAACAAAATAATATTGTAATATACTAGTAGTTAAAAGTAAAAAGCAATAACTCGACCTTATTTTATTTTCAGGTTATTCCGGTCCTTTTCATCGCTTTCGTCACGACATCACACTGTGAACATATCAACGGATACAATTACAATAAGGGCAATGATGTATCAAAATTCGGAGAAATATTAAAACCACCACCGCCGCCTCTATTGCCAATATTCCCAGTGCCATTTCATGGAGGAGCTGGAAAATTACGTCAAAATAGTATTAATGGATATCAATATCAACCTCCTCTACCGCCCCAAGCAACACCAATAGCGCCCCCACCTGGCGATTTTAAATTTCCAGCTCCATTTTATAAGCAATACAATTTTAATTTCGTACCACCTCCTCAACCTTTTTCAACAACGCCCTCGCCAAGTCTCTTTCAAAAAGTATCTGGATGGCTTTTTCCATCGCAGCAAGTAGCTTCTGACTTAGGTGCAGAAATATCTTACAATATAACTCCTCTAAAAAAAGATTGTAACCCTTGCAATTTAGTGCCATGGATTCCAGTAATTAGATATGATTTAGCATCCAATAATGGTAGACAAAATTTAAATCCGACGTACGGACCTCCAAGTCCGACAACTAACACAAATTTTAATACAGCACAAAATGTAGCTCAATCTTTTAAACATTATAGTAATATTCCTACATCGAATCAAGTTCCAGGAATTCCACATTCTGTTTATGGTCCTCCTACCTCTCTAACAAACAATGACCATTTCAAATTTCAAAGCTCTACATATGGGCCACCGAGTCCAACACATACTGTTACAATTTCAAACGAAACACCTTATAATACTCAGTATTCTAGTGGCTCTAATTATGAAATACCAAATACGTCTATAGGACCTATTTTCAATTATGGTTTACCAAGTTCATCTCAAAGTGCATCTAGTTCTAAACATAACTTTGCTCCTTCAACTTATATGACTTCATCGGCTTATAATCAATTCTCATCAACCACACATAACCCAGTTTCTTTAAATTACAATAATAACGTATTAAATCATAATATACCTTCACAAAATAATATAAATAATAAACCACCCACAGAATTACAGCTGCCAAAAGTATCATATCCTACCAATTTTAGAAATTCTTATGGAGAACCAATAATTGATACATATGCTTTGGATATTCCGTATTCAGTATCGGCTCCAGCAGCTTCTACTAAAATTAAGACGCAAGTTTTACCAGATAATAAAGAAAAAATTCTTCGACCAAATATCACCGTAGCTTTAGCAAATCCTGCACCATTTAGCTTTAATAGGGGCAGAAACATTCATACTTTACAGCCTGTTGCTTTGCCTAATCTTAGCGTTTCACCCCTTCCTCCAATTTTTAACGCACGTCCTTTCCGGACTATTCCAAAAGATTATCCTTCTAATATTTTACACGGCATAAATCACCTACAAGTAAATAATGTTAACATAGCAAAAAGCGTACCTATAGCTGAATATACGCATTCAATTGATTACCCTACTACTGTTATACAATCACCCGTTATAGACATTGATGAATTAAAAAAAACGAACCAAACCAAAGCATACAGAAATATTCCAAGCAGCTACGAAATAGATGAAATACCACAAGCATCAGAAGATCACGTTTCTGCCGCTAAATCAAACCAAGATGCAAGTTTTGAAAATATAAATACAGGCTTAACAAATGATTTATACGATAGTATTCCCCTTGATTTAAAGCAAACTGTTAATGCTCCTTTTAATCATAAAATGAACTTTGCTGATTTACGAGGAGTAAAAGATGAAGATGTGGATAAATATCGCACGGAAAGTAATTTACAACATATTGATTCGCCATTGTTGTATCTCAAACCTAGTGCACCGCATAAAAATTATCAAAACTTTATGTATATAACATCAACACCAAGAAAATCATATGAATTTGAAATTTACGACGACTATACTCCCACAACATCTAGTACTACACAGACTGAAAGAAATTTTGAAGAAAGTAATAAGAAACAGTTCGAAAGTTCATATCGCAAAACTACAGAAGACGACAACAACAATCGTCCAAAAATTGTTCAGATAATAGTTCCCTATACGACTGACCAAAGAGTGGATAATAGCAAAACTGATGATGTGTCTGTTCAACAAGATTTGATAAGTAATGTTGAACAGGAATATCAAGCTAGAAAGATTCAATCCCATACAGAAAGCAATTACTACAGTTTTGCCACAGAAAGTATAAGTAGTATAATGACAACAACCGAGGATCCTATTGCATCCACCACAGAATCTTACGAAACAGAACGTACAAATGAACCTACTGTTCAGAACCACCAATATGATGTGAAAGAACCACCTTTTGATATCATAAAATTGCAGCATACTATTGATGATTGGACAGAGCAGGAGTATTCAAAGCATTATCAAATTCCTCGGAGAACGCGACCTAACGAAAAATATGCAAAACAGATTCCAGACGAATATTTAACAACAATTAGTCCCATCACTAGCTTTACAACCGATAATAGTTATAATTATGACATATACGATCACGAAGGTTCAAGCAGTATTCAACATTCAGTTATTGAAAATCTTACGAATGATTATCCTGTAAATCGTAAAGAGTATAACGTTATTCAAAGAAATAAAACTAATAATAATATCGGGAAAAATAAGGAATCGGAAAGTAATAAAAAACTTCACATTTATACAGCCGCTTCAACATTTCGAACTACAACCACAACAACTACTACACCTGCACCTTGGGGTCAAATACAAACATCCATATCACCTTTAACAAATGAAAAAGTATACGTTGTCACATCTAAACCATGGAAAGATAAAAATGGAACCAGTGACTATGAATATGAAATTAATGAATATAATTCTAAGAGAACGGATTTAGATGATTCATCTGAATTAGATGAATTTCCTTTAAAATCTTTAAGATTCTCTAATAGACCCCCGTACGGGTTTACAGCAGATAGTATAGAACCAACAAAGTTTGATTCCCCTTATGGCTTCCCAAAGAGCTTGTACAGAAAAAGTAAGGAAATATTTGATACATTTGCCATGTTTTCATATTTAAAACTGTTAAATTTTGATATTTTGTTTTGTTTCAGTAAACAATCTTCAAAATGTGGCATTTTTGTCAAACCAAAATGTATACTATGAAGAGGACAAGGCAAGTAAAATAATACGAACATCGTAAACGACACTATTACAATTTAAATTTAAAATAATTTCGGGATTTGTGCGATACTAAAATCTGGATGAAATGAATATTAAATAAGTAATTTAGTACCTAATATTTTTTAAATACTTAATTAGTAGCTATGTTATATTTATTTTATTTTATTTCCAGGAGAGAAAAGATCACAAAGCTTGAAGAGGAAAACAGCCAAAGTAGGCTTTATATCATCATGTGGTTGACGAACTAAGTGTATTACAAAACCAAAAAGTACTAAAAATCGCGTACCATGAAAGACATATTATTTTATGTAAGTGCAGAGTTACAGTGCAATTAACAAGCAAAAAAAGGATTATAAAATATATTTATGACGTAAACCAAAGTAGGGGTTATAATTTTAATTCCTTCAAGATAAGTTTAGTTAAAGCTTTTATTTATAAGCACGGTTATTACTATTTGGTATCCAAAATGTAATAAATAGGTAAATAAATAACATGAAATAAATAACAAGTGAGTATTTGACAAAAATTTCATGCTGACACAAAAATTATGGAAAGCTTACATTGACTTTCAATTAAAAAAAGACAAGATAAATACTGTGAAAATCTTTAATTTTATCAAAAAATATATATATTTTCTAAAATTTTTATAAAAAGGCAATCGCAATACTATTGACGATCAAGACAGACATACAATAATTAACATTACATATTTGTACTATTGCTTACCAGTATAATAATTAATACACGATAATTTATGTGACTTGTGGACTAGATTAGACATATAAATTACTTATATTATTATCTGTATCTATCTATAAATTAAATAAAAAACATCTATAGGTATATTTCAAAGCATCAAATATGTACAGCACTAGAGGTTCTTATGTGCGAATTTGTATCTGTATTAGAATAACTTTAGTGATTATATTTTAAGTACAGTCAAATATCCTCACTAAATGTCCAACATTGAAGAAGAAGAAGAATTGTAAATATAAATAATTTTGTTGTAAATAATAATTAAAGTAATTTTAAGAGTAGATAATGGTATCGCGTCTATTGTATATAAGTTTTAAAGCGTGATTTCTTAGTAGCCTTATATGTATACATTAGAATTTAGTTTAGTAAAAATAAAGTTTTCTATTCTGATGTGTCTTGTGTCTTTTTATTTTTCAATTTAAAGTATAATAATTCAGAACTCCATAAGATAACTGTTACGAACGTAACAACGTTCAATACGATTATGGGCATTTCATAGGATCCAGAACGGTCGCGTAGTCGCCCTGGAAAAAGAATAAAAAAATGTATATTAAAGAAAATAATTTTATAATCTTCATAACATGTTATAACAGATTTTATTTATAGATTATTAACATTATTTAATATTTTTTTAAAGAATATTTCAATTGAAGCCATTTACAATCACCAGAATTAGTCAAAAAAATTAAATACACCAGAGCAATTTTATATGGGATATAGACGTATGTAACTTCTAAAAGTAAAGCAGTAATAATTTTAGATACAAAAATAAGAGTCAAAAATTAAAAGAAATTGTATTATTTATAGCTGTTTACATCGAAATATGTGATTTATAATTCTGTAGATGAGAGCGAGGCCTAATGAGAGCACACAGTTACATGATAAACGGTATAATAAAAAGAATATCTAAAATTCTTTTAGTGTCACCTCTATTATCTTAACATTCACGATAAAAAATACGATAATTGCAAAAAGATTATATTCGTTGCTGATAGCTTATATCACAAATTTTAATGAAAAATCTTTACTTTTTTGTGTAATTATAATAATTATTTAGTCAAATAATAACATTTCGAAAAATATTCAAACTACAGTTGGCGAGCTGAGCATAACATTTGTGTGTCCATCTATTTTAGTGTAGATGTGATGTCGGTTGTCAAGCGCGACGAGTCCCTTGCTAGGGACGCACGTATACGGAACTCAACGCCGGTACGGAACAATAGCCTCGCTACAAGAGTAAGGAAATGATAATATTAAATATTTTATTCCCACCGGTGAGCATCGAACCTACGCGTTTATAGTCGTTCGCTTATGAGTCTGCTCCACGATAGATCCTCGGCTTTGGCCTTTAATGTGTTTGATTTATTAAAAGTGAAAGATAAAGTTGGCATTATCACTGTAGAAGAATAAAAAAATGTAGGTTTTATACGTGATGAATTAGGAAAAAAAAAACCTCAACTAAAATCATGGAAACAACACTATTCTTGATGATAGAACAGAACGATTCACTATCACCTCAAACGGCACATCAGACGGGAGTGAAGATAATGAAGAAATAATATCCGAAATAGAAGAAATCATTACTTTTTGTTTGAATATTTTAATTAATATAGCTAATAATAAACTTGATTTTTAAAAGTTTTGTTCACTGGCTCTACTTTTAAGATCACTCGCCCAAATTCAAAGCTCAGTTATTTGAAATAAATAAAATAATAATTATTTTTTTAGCTCCATAGTTTAGGCAAAGGGAGCTTAGGAACCTAGTGTTCCTAGTGAAGAAATGGGATTGAACCTACAACCGTCGTGATTATAGTTACAAGCTTGTGCCCTTGCACCACGACCGTCTTTAAAATTATTAATAAAAAAATAAGTAAAATATGTGTAAAGATATTTAAAAATCAAATATTTTACAAGTTTTTATAAATGTAATGTTTATGCCATAGAGCGACATGCGGCTTCAGGCGGTACTATCTGTCAAAATATATGCCCATGGGGTCCTATGATTATATTACGGACTAGTTACAATTTGATTCTCACTAGATTAAATTAAGTTGTGAGCTGCAAAAATGTCGAATTATTTACTTGCGTAGAAAAGAACGTCGAGTAAAGCGTTGCTATATGGTATATGCAAATAAAAAAATATATTAAAATGTTTTATTGTCATGGTTCATAAAGAAAAAGATGAATGCCATTTACCTAAGAGGGATCCGATAGTAGTTATCACAATGCCATTGCAAAGCATTTGTATACCAGATGCGAAAGGTAGCCTTTCCAAAGGTACGTAACTTGGTATGATGACATTCATGAATACCGTGCGTATTCCTTTAGTCATTCCAATTAGTAATGCCACAAATACCATACCAGTGAAGGACGTGGTGAACATCATTACTGAAACGAGCAAGGAAATCATGTCAATAAAATAATTAAAAGAGTTATTGCTTAGATAGATTTACCTATGATGAGACAGTCCTTGTAGCTTATAATAAGATTCCTTCTGCCTAAATTTTGAGACATATGAAGATTAAAAAATGATTGAAGGTTCGATATAAGAAGTTTATATTATAGAATAAATACAATGCATACATTGTGTGTACTTACTTGTTCTGGTAAATATTATTATTATAAGGCAGACCACGTACATAAACCGTGGAGGCCTATGGCACCAGTCTCCGATAAAGGCAGACAGAAATCGGAATAAGGTGTCAGAAAAACCTATAACGGCCATAATCTTGGCTATTTCTGCTGTTTCAAACTTTAACATATCCTTTAGAATTATTGGGAACAGAAGAGAAAAATTTGTTTCAACACATGAAGCTATTGAAAGTCCAAATAAAATATTGACAAATATTGGATCTTTCAGTAGCGTTAGATCAAAAAATTCTACAAATTTCTTTAAAAAACTTCTCGGTTTCTCCTTTTTATGGTCTTTAAGGTCTTTAAGTTCTTTTTGTCTTATTTCTTTTTCTTTATTGCCTACATTATCCGTTTCACGGAATATATTGACAGAGCTACCTAAATTAATTTCCTGAGATTCCCACCACTTATACTTGGACTCTACTAATGGTGGTTCAGTAGTGTTTTTACTGAGGTCTGGATGGGAGAATGCCATCCTTGTTTGTATTCCATTGGCATTATTCAATGAATGCATAGACATGCTCTTAGACTGTGTCAAGTCATTTTTGATTAGTTCATCTAATTTAGCAGAAGAATGTAATCCTGAAATATAAAAATAATAACTATAGTTACTGTAAAATAATATACTGTGCAGGGTAGGCAGATATAATCTACTGTTACAACATTCCGATCTTCTCTTTCTGACGAAATTTGAGACATCGTTTCTTGAGTCTTTCCAGAGCGTTGTATCGAAAACTATTTAAACATAATCATTCCCCCGAATGGAAATCAAAACCACAATCATCACCTTTATAGTCAAACACTTTTACACTGCACGACTGGCCTCAAATATTGGCATTGATATTTTCATATTTCTTATTAATAACTGATTACATATTTCTAATATCACCTTACGATCTGAATTATTTTTTAATATTGTTTCTATATAGTTTTTTTACATATACTTTTATTATACAAAATAATTTAGTTTAATTAAGTACTAGTTATTCATTATTATCTTGACTAGTTCTGCTGTAAGTATTATTATTAATTCTATATATCAATTAGAAATTAAAAAGTAGCTCCTCATGACCTTAATATATACATTATATTACGAATGATAGCTAAGTTAAAACAATAGACGTACTCACCTGTTTTTGACGATATCGTGATGTCTCCATTAATTAATTCTATACTAGTATCTGCATTCAAAGGAAACATTTCTTCTGCCTTTGGAGAATCTATTAAGTACCATTTTGCTGGTCTAAGTAAAATTGCAGCTAGAAAAGAATGTAAACAAATAGCTCCCAAAATAAGTACTGCATATCTCCATCCATAGGTATACATGAGTAAACTCATCAACAGTGGCATGTAAATGCTTCCTAATCCCGTTATTGACATACCAAGACCTATCGCCTTGCCCCTTTTCTCCTTAAAAAAGGAATTTATTGCTAACGTGAAGGCAGCCATAACCGCGGCCACTCCTGTAGCTAAAAAAATACAACGTTTTAATTAATTTATAAAAATTGAATGAAATTAATTTAAGGAATAATTTTGCTGTTTTACTTACCATTAATAATACTGTAAGAGATTAGGAACAACCAGAAGTTAGTAGCAAACGAAGTTAATATGAGACCGGATGACACTAATATAGCACCGGTGACCGCCACTTTTCTGTACCCGTAGCGGTTTAGTAAGGGCCCTCCAAAAAAGGATAAAAGCATTCCAAATCCATAATTTAATATAATGATAAGGGTCCCTTCTGTTGCGGTGAGACCTGTTTCTTCAAAGGCTTCTTGAAAAACTAATCCGAAGCCAGCTATGAGAGGAAGTACGACTACCTATAAAAGTAAAAATATTTAAATAAACAATATATTTATATCTGTGTAAACTGTTTGTAGTAAATAATTAAGTAATTAAGTAATTAGTCACATTTATTATTTAAAACGAGCTAATATATTAATGAATTATGTTAAACTATGGAAATTAAAGTACAACACTTACATATATTTTTGGTAATAAAATTAATTCTTGTCAAACTCACATTATTCAAACCGTACGCGAAAGTAACGACCCAGCCGTATCCTCCATCAGGAGGCACTTTATTCATGGCACGAGACATGGTGACGATAGTTAAGTATTCCGGGTGTGAATCTGTTACATTTCTTGAGTAAAACGCACAATGTTAATTTTTAAATCAATTTCACTTTCACAATATCACTTAACTTCCATTATATTCACTTTTTTATGTAATATTTGTCATTATTATTAATAGAGTTAATATTTGTGGCGAATTATGGATGATCGCTAAGCATTTACTGATATAGTTTCTCTGTATGGACGTCTGCTAGCGTGTACCGTTATTAGTAGACGACTGGCCTAGAACCAGGCGTTCTGGTATTAATTGTTATCGTAGCGAATATATTGCTCTTATCAATTTTACATAATTGGCCTAAAGTATAACAGCTGCTTATTTACTTTGAATCTCATATAACTATCATTTTCAATAAGATGTGATTAGTCTGGGCTGGTAACAATTAGGCTGCTTTTCCCTGGAGCTTTTTTTTTCATTCAAATGTTCTCTTTCTATTAATTACGTAAATTAGTTTATTTTACGATTAAATGAGAGTTTTAGTTATAGATCAATCACCTTATGTAGATGTAGGACCTATTTAGTATATATTAAATCTAATTTCCTTTTGAGAGTTTATAATTTTATGATTTAAGTAAAAAAAAGTAATATTGCAAAATATAAACATAGAGTAAATAACCTTGTTGATAAACTCTATATAAACTAAAGATCACGCGTAGACGTTATTAATGTTTTGTTTAATTGTGTGACATACTCGTATGTATTTGTGAATATTAAAACACATATAGATCAATGGAAACGTTATTTTTCTTTTTGAAACTATTTGAATTCAGTGTTGTTCAGTGCATTCTATTTGAATGTAACCTAGGGTGATAATACAATCATATTATGATATCAACGACCTAGTCTGATGGTGGAGCCAGGGCACGAATAGTGGAACTCATCAGAATTTACTTGTAAATTCACTGGATTTTAGGCTCAAGACCTTTATTTATAAAGGTGTTGTTTTTTCATTAGTTTTTTAAAAAGATATAATTTTATTATTGAAATATTGTATGTCGACCTGTACATAACGCTAACCATGGCCGCAATTTTAATTTCCTCAAGTACAAGAAGTATAAATCAATCTAGTAAAGTCTATGCAAGTGTAGAAAATTGTATTGTTATAGATGCTATAACACTGTAACCTTAATTCTTTGTATATATTTTGTAACTGGGTAATTCAAAAATTAAAAAATCGCTTATCAGTATGTGTATGCTAGTATGTAGCAAAGGTAAATGACCGATGGACAATACTTAACCTATTCTATTAGTAATGTTATACGTACGACATATATCTTCAATTATTTTAGTTTATTTTAGGTACAGTAATTAAAAAATAGCTGATGCTTGTTGTATATAGTTTTTTCAGTAGAAATATATATTACAGAATCAATCTTAATTCTTAATCAAAAAGATCAGGACATAAATATTATGAAAAAATAAATCTGAAATTAAATTATTTCGTATATCTTCTATATATATAAAATCGAAAGGTCACTCACTCATCATGAAATCTCAGAAACGACATGTGCAACGCATTGTGCATTCCTAATCTCAAATTTTGCATAGGAGTTACTTATAGGACGTAGGTGCTCGCTAAGACGGGAATTTGCAATATTCGACTTCTAAGGGGTTGTTTTTGGGGTCGAAAGTTTGTATGAAACTTCGTTACTACAAATTCTAGGAGTTTCAAATTTTGCATAGACGTCACTAGGTTATAGTCATGGAGACAGAAATTAATAATAACATAGTTCACGCGGGTGAAACCGCGAGCGGGCCGCTAGTGTATTCATATAATTATATTTACAAGTATAGGAAAAAGGAAATCGAAAAAAGAGCAATGCATTTGTTGAGTGATTATTAAAGTAGAGACAATAAAACAAAAAACTACATTTTTTTTCCTTTTTTAGTGCTTGACCACATAATTTTTTCCATTCTTGTATAGTACTAGTGCCAACTTTATCTTTCACTTTTAATAAATTGAACAAAAACATATAATATGTGTACGATGCTATCAGTATAAGATGTGATGGTTGTCAAAAACCATGGCTTTGTTTGTTTAGGACAAAGAGTAGCAACACTCACACAAATGTAAAGCTTAGCTTAGACTTCGCGGACTGTAGGTATATTTAGGTAAATTTTACACAAAAAGTTGACGAAGAAAAATGTAAAATATTTATTCATTATTCATTCATTGCGCTTTGATTATTACTTTACGATAATGATTGAGGTCATCATTGAGAACGAAATATCATTATTTGTATTCTTAAACAGTCAATATTAACACGAAATATCTAAATAGTACAAAATGTGTTATCAGCGATAAAACAGTCACGCAATGGATTTAATTTATCATTAATGATAAATTCAGCCGGATTACGACTCGTTAACGACAATTAATTGTTAAGTTATTAAAATATATTTTCGTTCTGCCCTTGCAATTTTGTATCTCTCATATTTTTAATTTGATAATAATGCATTTAAATAGTATTTTGTTAGCGTCACGCTGTACCTCGCACACAACAGGGAGCCCAAAAGTTAAGACACTCTGCTCTCCGCTTTTCGAATTTTGGAGGAGGAGGGGTGCAACGCCACGTTTTGCCTTGACACCAGAGCGAAGAAATCAAAATTTCATTCTCTGGAGTGGGGAATCCCCAATCTGTCGCGGTTACATTCACACACTTGTGTTCCTGCGCCACGACTGGCCTCAATTTTTTGTCTCTCTTATTTCTAATCTGCTAATTATGAATTCGAATAGTAATTTTGCTTTCGACTAACTAATTCAAGTAGCATTGCATTTATTTTCAGCGTAAGATCAAAAATTTTAAAAAATACCCTAAGCGTGCAAGATGAGTTTAATAATCTAGAAAATAAGGCAAATAAAAACGTTTAATATTTTTCATCAGATACTTTTTTAAATGACATTAGACTAGTTGTTTTAAGAAATTATTAGTAAATATAAATAGGTATGACAAAGGTGTACCTACATTATAAATCTTATCAAACGTCACAATTACAATAGCAGTAGCTGATAATTAAAAAAAATGAGTAATAATATATTTTGTAGGTATATCAATGATTCGTATAATAAAAAATATATTATTATTTTGAATTAAAATTTTATGTTATCTAAACAAATGTATGTATATACACTTATTTAGTAGAATTAGTTTTGGGATAAATTATTTTTTATAAGATAAAATTGCGGTTACAACTAAGTATTATGACAAAAAATACAATTAATTACAGTTAATACTTATAAAACTCTAATTTAAATGATTTATTAAATTTAATATACGTACGTTACGTTTATTTATAGGTACCTACCTACATATTTAGAATCGCCTTTATGACTTGAGTGAGCAATACAATTTTTTTCTAAATAAATATCTTGACTATTGTATTAACTTTATCAAATGAAACTATGTTTATATTTTCGAATCATAGTTATATGATATTAATTAAAATTGCCTATCCGTATTAAGTCGAAATTATAATCAAAAACACGAATCAAGAAGCATTTCTACAGAAATTTGACATTTATAAATTATTTTACATAAAGCACTTTAAAGTCACTTTCAGTTAAATACAAAAGTAGTAAAAACACTAACACTTTGTTCCAAACAAAAACAAAATAAGACACAAACTTGTCGTAGTTATCGCGACACGAATGTTAGGGCCGACTGACGGATTGACCTCAAGCGTTTGGCCTTTGTCACCGTTAATCAACATTATTGGTTAATAGGTGCCGTTGATTCGGGTCCTATTCACCTAGAAATTTACATTAAAATTAAATAGATCATAAATATATTGTTTTTGTTTTTAGAATTTTGTTTTTATATAATTGTTTTATTTATTTATTTATATTATAAATTTGTTTTGACTTGTACACAAGTTTAAGTTATACATAAGTATTTACTCGTATATATTTTTTATTTTAAAATTTAAATAATCTAAATTAATCTAAAATTGAAATCCACTGGAAAAAATAAAGTAAACAACATTTTTCATTTAATATAATATAATAAAATTTTAAAAAATGGGGAAAGTAGCCTTTAAAGGCAGAATTCAAAAAGCTGACATCGTCGCCCGTAACGGTTCCTCTATTTGAAATACTAATAAACTTAGAGCTTATAAGACTTAATCTACTTAATGGGAATAAATCTAAATATGAAAAAATAAAAAAATCATTAATAATCATAGTATGTACTATTTACTATTTAATATTTAATGATTAATTAAGTATAAAATCTATATAGGTACTAATTTAAGACTAAAAACTACTTCTAATTTTCACTCAAACCTACATAGTATTTTTAAAGTCTTAATATAATCTCATAATAAAATAATATATTCATCATTGTTTCATTGTTTCCTACTAAATAATTTACGTAATTTCCTAATAAATATAATCACCAGGTCTAATTATTCTTATTTGAAATAATTTTAACATAAAATTTATTACTATTTAATTAGTTTAATTTAATTTAGTTGTCGCTATGCTGTATTCTCAACTTCAGTTCGTTGTTTTCTATTTGTGAAATATTTTTCCAAGCCCCACGATATGGCAGTGAGGTACGTGAAAATGTTGAGACAATGCAATATAACAGGTGGTGAGGAACTGCCTTTTATCCAACCTGAAAAACATATTTATTATATTATTGTAAAATGATAAAAAACATACACCTACGAAGTGTTTAGTCGAGTGCTCCACTTTCTGCTCATTTTAGGTAATTGGAGCTCTTTTTTTGAGAACCGACGAAAATTATATAGATAATTAAATGATTAACTGTTTTATAAGATTTTTGGTTCGTGACAAGAAATTGGGATTTTATTTAATTTTACACTTCGGTAAAGAAACGTAAAATATTTTTATTTATTATCCCATATAACTATACTCTCAAATTAAATATAATAGAAGTAGCCTAAAGCAGCCTTAAAATTATGTTATAAAATTAACAAGTAATATTTTAAAACTATAGCTTTATCTTATTTAAATATCTTTTGTATTATCTTTCGACATTTCCTTATTTTTCTTGTTCTTTACTTTTGGTTAACGAATTTTATCTAGATTTAAAAGGAAAACCAAATAACTAATTTTTGCCATGAAAAAAATAAAAATTAACCTACCGACTACTGGGCCCAAAGTAAGATAAACGATTCCAGCTGTTAATAATTGTATTCCAGTAGCTCCTGGTAATTTTTCTAATGGGACATATGTAGGGATTACCAATGCCATGAAAACAGTTCGAAGCCCTTTGCCAAATCCTATAATAACAGCTACGACCATAACTACACTATAATCCTGGCAATGAGCTAGTACTGGAAAAAGAAGAATCAGAATTAATGAACTACAGTTACTTTTTATTTATTTAAACTTAGGAGTAGAAAATCGTGGAGCAGAAGTACAAGCAGTAGTGCAGGTGTAAATGTAACAGGTTATGGTTTCGTTATGCTAACGGGATAAATTGCAGCTATGAGTTCCGCGTTAACACGCAATGCCTGCCAACGTGAGAGATGGAGGAGGATGGAGTATATTAGGTTTCCTCTCCCTACCCTATTATTTGCGGGATACAACGTAATGCTAAAAAAAATTATGATATAATTACCTACTCTTCCCGCAGACATTGAAAGTACACCAAATAAAAAGAAAGTGTTATTGTCCCATCCAATTTTTCCGGCCACAAAAGGAACGCAAAATCTCATACTAATATCAACTGCCGCCAAGACAGACATGAAAAAAGCCACTTGTGGTTTACTCATACCAAAGTCACCGAGAATAAATGGCGTCAAAATGGAAAAATTTAATTCGTTGAAACTCGCTAATGTTACACCTAACATTAGATTGATAAAAGTCAAATCTTTTAGAAGATCCAAATCAAAAAACATTGCGACTTTTTGGAAAAAAGTCAATTCTTCTTCGTCATCGTCGTCGTCGTCTTGTTCCTTGTTAAGTCCATTTTTTTCTTCGAAAACATTGTTGTCTGAAGGTTTGCTGACTAATATCTTAAAGTGACTTGTTTTACTATCATCATTTTCTTTTAAATATTCTTCTAATTTTAACGAAGCCTGCTTAAGAACTTCACTTTCGAAATTAAAATTATTTGATTTTCGTCTATGGCGTGTACGATATGACTGATTGCTATGATTGTCTTTTAAATATTTACGCTCATCAACTTCTTCCTGATTCTTAAGCGACATATTGCTATGATTATCTTTATGATATTTTTCATCATATTGTACATCCATCTTAAATGATTTTAAGCTTTTGGTGCCCGCCAATTGTCTTTCTGCTTTATCTGCGATGTATTTAGCTTTTTCTGGATCAATTTTTTCTATTACAGCTTTTTCGTCAGCTTTTAAATCTTGTGGGGCCTTAAGTGTTGGACAATCCTCTATTTCTGATTCAGGAATTTGGGTATTCAGAGTTATTGATGTCTTACGTTTAGGCTTGTTTGTTGGTTTTAATTCTCGATCTTGATTAAGGCTCCCTAAATTGGCATAAGAATTCTTCTTTGATTCATTTAGGTAAAGTGTGGATGATTTTCTCGAACGATTTTCCAATAAATTTGTCATCGATGGCTTTTTAGAGTTAAGTTGAGAAGTTTTAGCAGAAGCATCTCTAGATGATACTCTACTTTTCGATTGCCTTGATTGACTAAAATAACCGTCATTCGATCGTATCATCATAGGTATCCCAGGATCTGTTATTTCATACCCAGGCGTAACAGGATCGTCTTCATTATATAGATATTGACTTGAAAAAACAGACAGGTTTTTTATTTTAGAAACTTGACTAAAATAACCATTGGCTTCATTACTTTTTTCAGTATCGTTATTGTTCTTTGTATTTGATGACAATAGTTTTTCTTTGTCTTCATCTTTTACGTTAGCAGTTTTGGAATGCCACTCTACTGGATGTAGTAATAAAGCACACGCTAGAGAATGCAAAGCAAAACCGCTTATGATGAGAATTGCACCCGTTTCTCCGTAGTAAGCGAACAAGATAGTTATTATATGAGGCCAAACAATTGGTCCAAGTCCTGTAGTTGTCCATGATAAACCAGTAGCTAACCTTCGCCGGTTTTTCCAATATGTATTTAATGCCAAAGC
Organism: Heliconius cydno galanthus; assembly: GCA_036379175.1. Classification (NCBI taxonomy): domain Eukaryota; kingdom Metazoa; phylum Arthropoda; class Insecta; order Lepidoptera; family Nymphalidae; genus Heliconius; species Heliconius cydno. The sequence goes on from JAKRZM010001275.1 coordinate 947,945, forward strand.
ATTTGCAGAGGCATTAATACCAGCACCGGCACCTTAAAGATAATATGTAATTACTAAATTGTTAAAAATAATTTGAGTTTGTTTGTTTGTTTGTTTATGAATTTTATACAAATTGTTATCAATAATACTATAATATATTTTTTCGTTATTATATTATCATATTTTACATTTTGAATTAAAAAACTATTCAGACAATTTAAAAAAAACTTGTGAGTTTTTTTTATGTTTTTTTTAATAATATTTGATGAAATTTAAATCCCCATCATTTTAATTGACGTAGTAATTTATGATTATTCTAGTAGTAATGGTAGTTTTTTATTTACTTACCGTAAAGTATTGAAAAAGATATTAGGAAAGTCACAAAATTATAGGAGAACGTTGTGAAAATAAGTGAAATAATGATCACTATTATTCCCACAAGAGACACTTGACGGTAGCTGAAGATTTTAAAAAGTGGTCCATTAGCCAAACCTGAAAAACACAATACACCTTAATTTTTATAAGATTCATATAAAGGCGATATTTTTATAGAGTAAAATATGATTTTACAAGTATGAGTTGATTAAAAAACTTAAAATAATTAAAATAAATACAAATATTTGTATTATTTAACATTCCCTTCTATTTATTTTTTGCACAAAAAAATTGAAAAACCATTTTTTTAAGTTTCAATATATCTTTTAGTATCATTTTCTCTACCACACACATCTTTTATTTATTATGGATCTTTTTTATGATTTTTTTAATTATTTGATCTATCTCTTTTGATCTATAGGTTTAGCTTTAGTTTGCAATATTGTTCACAATGTACTAAAACATATTTTTTTGGTATTACCTTACTTATATACATATAGATATAATTCTCTTTAGTCATTCTGTCTATTAGTGTTATTTAGCTCAATTATAATCGTTATTTGTTTTTAATTTGTATCATAGACACATTTATTCGGGTCACATATATGTAACAGGAACTATTTGATAATTTGTAAATGTTTATTATCTATTGAGCAACGTTGTGTTCATTTAGTACCTATCTACTATATTTCCGTTGACTCTACCTTGATAAATATTTGTTTTGATTACTTGTTTTTACGACTAGGGTCATGGGTATGTCGCTTAAAATATAGTGATTGGCCTTACTAATATATGTCTGGTAAATATTTATCAACGTGTTAAGTCAGGGATAAAACGTGAAGCGGGAGCTGATAAATAAGTAATTGCTGTCATTAAAACATTGAAAGGCCGGTATGGTATCAAAAAGTTACCATGCAAGGCGCGTCACGCACCGACGCAAGAGGTCATCGCCGAGTTCATATTGATGATGGTAGTCACTTCTGAGCTGCTGATCCCCAGACGCGCCAGCTTATCTCGGAACAAGAGCCCAAATTGCTGTAGCATTGGCAATGTTGATAACTGAAAAAATCTTTTTGTGATCAGCAAATATAATTATGATATATTATATATATTGAGGCTAGTTTTGGTGCAGGTGCACAAGGGTGAGACTGTAAACGTGTCAGGTTGTGGAGGAAATTTAATATTTTATATTTTCATTAGCTCGCTCTGGTAATAAGGCAAAGCGGCAAAGTTCTGCCACTCAACACGCAATGCCTCCAGAATTTATAGGAAAGTCGGAATTTGGGGAATGAAAGTAGCTTAACGTGAGCGGTGTCTACCCTGCTATGTGCGGGAATATGTTCTTTATTTTACAAAAATAATTACTATACGATTTTTCAGGCGAAATCTGTCTATATATTATATTTTATGGTAGAGGTACGCGGCAATCTATAAAGTCGTATTATCTATATATATCTTGTCTATTTATAGACATTAGGTAAATTGACAGCAAGATATTATAGATATTGTTATAATTTATTATATACAATTCTATGTTACTACATATATTATAATTTTCAGGAAAGACATCGCATAATAAACTTCACAACCGCCGATAACATGTCGGAAAAACGAAATGAAAGAACATTGTATATAATTTACTATGAATTTTAATTAAGTTATTTAAAATATTAGTTTGAATTATAATGTAATATTTTATTAACTTATTTTAGTCTGAATTTGAAATTATGTATACTAAACTCGGGCCCATATCTATATATATAAAAGGACTTGTCCTCACTGACTGAGGTAAGACGCACGCACAGCCGTAACCGCTCATGGTAGAAACGTTTTTAAAAGTATTTAATTGAATACGTGTTTAATCGTCTAGAATCTCTCCCTAAGGGTGCAAATAAAGGGTTGAAAGTTTGTATAGGTCTTTTTTTAAATCGTCACCAATTTTTATAAAATTTGAAATTCACTCTTAAAAATATTTCATTGAACACATGGTTCATGGGTTATTAGAATTCACCCCTAAGGGTGCAAATAAGGGGTTGAAAGTTTGTATGGGAAAATTCTTAAACCGCCACCGATTTTAATAAAATTTCATATTTAGACTCTTAAAAATATTTAATTGAACATATGTTTTATGGTTTTCTAGAATTCACCCCCTAAGGGTGCAAATAAGGGCTTGAAAGTTTGTATGGAAAAATCTTTAAATCGCCACCGATTTTTATAAAATTTGAAATTTAGACTCTTAAAAATATTTCATTGAACACATGTTTCATGAGTTATTAGAATTCACCCTTAAATACGCAAGCGAAGCTGCGCGCGTCCGCTAGTATGTTTATAAGTTACTAGTACTTAGCTAAGTATGTACAGAGTTTTGTTTCTTTGAGTTTAGATATTTTTTAGCTTATAACAATTATTGAAACGATTATTATAAAACAATATCTTACCTCCTTTACAACTATCTAAAAATTCTAAAGTTATATATTTTGCCGATACAGGCTCAACAGGTAATAGCAGTTTCTGTATCAAGACAGTAAATAAAATTTGAAGGACTGGTGATTAATTAATGATTAATCGTATACTCTTTATCTATATTTCTATACTAATCTATCAAAGCTATAAAGTTTTTTTCGTTAAACGCGTTAATCAGTAATGGAGTTCTGGTTAAAATTAAATAGAAACTTTTTAGTTTTTTTCTTGGATTCCATTCCATCCACTGTATCTACAGAAGTCAGAATTATTTCAGATTTACGTGACCATTCTTTGATCGGCTCTATACGGGACATCGGATTTTTGATTTCAATTTTAATTATTATATTAAAACTACACCGGGACGAAAGCGAAAACCGGGACGATAAACTTAGAATGTCGTTGTAACTTTTAGTTGTTTTCATTTGACCAAGGGGGCAAAGCTGCGTATAAAAGCTAGTGAAATATATAAGATTGATATCTATTATATCTATAAATATTAAAAAAGAAATTGTATATAAAATTATTAATGAATAAATTAAAATTAGATAATGTACAAATTTCAACCATGTATCAAGGGACGGAAATATATACAAGTAATAATATTACTATAATTATTGATACTGTTTTTTTTTACATTATATACGTAGCAAAATTAATTTATTATGTATATTTTTATACTTACATTAGAGAAACCAGCAGCAAAAATTATCATCCAACCCCATCCACCATCAGGAGGGATGAAATCTCCATCTTTCTTCACTTTTGATTTTATTTGGTTCGCTTTCACCATTTTCTGTAAATTACATGTAAATTGAACTATATTATGTTATCGTAATAAATATTATCATTCTCCAAATTAAAACTAAAACGTAGCGGACCGTCACTTCTACACGCATGAACGTAGCGATTTGAAATGATAAATATTGGGTGCACGCGTTTAATAAATGGGATAAATATTTTAGATAAAATTATGAATAAGTAAGTAATATCTAAATTTTAGTATACTTAAGTAGAGACAATAGCGACGGTTCTGGGTTCAATTCCCACTCGAGGTAATAAAATATTTAATATTTTCATTTCGTCGTTCTGGTGTCTAGTTAAAGCGCGGCGCTGAGTTCCGCCACTTAATTTGAAATGCTTACAAAATTCGGCGAAAGTGAGAAGCGAAGTGTCTTAACACTGGGCTCTCTCTGTCTACCCTGCTGCATGAAGAAAAAAATCTTTAGTGGTATAGAAAATCGTCACCTCGGCGACATCCACATACTGGTTATATCTACTTAAGGCTTTTTTTTCGATAGTAAAATCTTGTTTTTCCTATGTTGTACCAAAAATTAAAATACTGTTCTATATAATCATTGTGTATATAATTCAAGTATTTTTTATATTTACTGTATGCTCTAATCTTAATGGCAGTATTACTACCTGATAAATTGATAAATAATAATTCAACTAACGTTTGCCGGCGATCTGAACGAATGTAAATAAAAAATATTAATGTAATTTAAAAATAAAATAATATGTGTTATAATAAAACAAAATGGGGAAAGAAGAAATAAGAACAAGATCCGTCCTTGTTTAAATATGTTTTGCAAGATAGATTAAGATAAGAAATAAGAAAAGTTACAAATTAATAATTCCTTCATTTTCCATAAAATTAAAGCGACCCACCCCATCAAGTAAGCTTTCAATACAAATTTATCTAAGCTTAAGGGTGTTATTTATAACATATATTTTTTAATTGAAATTATTTTTTAATTGTAATTATATTATATTTTAGAAAATAATTACAATATTATATTTATAAAATTAAAAAAAAATGTCAATTCTCATATCATATCATATACCAATAAAATAAACATACCAATTATTGAAGTCCGTCGCTAACAGAAAAACAATTGAATAGATACGCTTTTCCTTCAAATTATCAGGAGAAGCGTTTTAATGAGTGACTTCTTCATCAGTCAACGAGTGCGTGATGTCTCAACAACCCTACAAACTACATAGATAAAGTAAAGAGTGAACCAATGTTCTATTTATTAGCCACGTGCCGGGTGTACCAGTTTTGTATCATTTGTTATTTATTTATCAATAATAAGTTATAAATATGTTTGGTACAATTTAATTTAGCTGCTTGCGTGAGGCCAGTCGTGGCGCAGTGCACTAGCGTGTAGATGTAAAAAGGAGAGGTTGTGGGTTTGATTCCCACTCGAGAAAATGAAAAAAAGAACGAGGCAAAGTTCCGCCACTCAATACGCAATGCCTTCAGAATTCGGCGGCAACGGAATTGAAGTGTCTTAATGGGAACGGATTGGCTTATGTTCTCAAAGTCTCTCTGCTTTACCCTTCTATGTACGGGATACAATGTGAAACTACAAAGAATAACAACAATTTTCCCATATTATACGATCACACTCAGAATCGTCTTATGTAACACCACAAACGTTTTATTTTTTCTGCTTATCTCTTTTCCCACCAAATTATTTGTTTGTAGACATATCTATAAGTAAACAATAATTTCTAATGATTATTTATACTACTTCAATAGTAAATGAATTCTCTCATGAATGACTAACTCTGGTTTTCGATCGCGTCTACGCGTTTAAAAATATATATACATATTGCACAAAATTTATAAAATTTTTTACAAGTATGAATTTTTAAAATAGGAAATCCAAAGTATAACTATTTAAATATACTAGATACCCTATATATGCATATATATAATTTTATACAAGCAGGTATATATTTTCGTAAAAGGGGTACAAAAATTTTGCTTTCATTGTTGCTGGGGTACAAAGTCATCTATATAGGCATCTATATATTAAGACGCGCAGATGTTACTATGTCGTATTTTAAAGTTTATTTTATTCGAATTAACCATTAATTTAACAACCAGAACTACGAATCATGGAGTAGTTTACATTATTTCCTTTTTTAGGGTATCAGCGTTTGCTACTGAAAGTACTTAGGCCTGCCTAATGGATCATCACGGACTAGGGCGTCTTGCATCCATCCGATGCCAAACACTTTCAGTATGTCGTATTCTTCTGTTGCTTGTGCTGAAGGGCGTCCTACACTACACTTGCCTAAAAATACTCTAGCAATACCAAAACATGACGTACTATTTCAAATTGTGCCACTTCATAAATTGACATTTAATTATTTATTAAATTTGTTAACGAATTATCATTAGATTCAGATTAATACTAATCCAAAATAATAAAACCAGTTAAAAATAGTGCAAGTTAGACGCTAGTGTGAGAACTTGCCAAATGTCATAATTAAGGGTCCCTATGGGTTTCGATTACGCGGCTACTTTCATACAAAATGCAGAAAAAACTATATATAAATGTTTTTATAATTGCGTTGACTTAGAAAAATAAATGATCTTGACAGTTGGACGACAAAGTGATCCCATAAGGGTTCAGTTTTTTTCTTTTTGAGGTACTGAACCCTAAAATTGAATGCTTAAATATACAAAAGTAGACTTTTAGTATGCAAAAACATTGTATTTAAATAAATATTATAATATGGGGTAATAAATATATTTGTGCATACACAGTAGCTTAGGTAATATAAATTGTTTACTAATCTCAATATATTACGTAGCAAATTATCAGGTTACGTATTGTTTGAGATTAATATGAAGTAAAAAACGTCCATATCATTTTGTACAAAATTTAAAATGTATATACCTACTTGAAATATTACAAATTGAAAAAATTAAAACGTAAATTTTTATATAATATAAACGTTAAAGTTTATGCCTTTATCTTTTAAGGAAAGAAAGAACTCTTATAAGATTACTTTGTTGTCCTTCTCTCCGTAAGTCTGTCTGTCAAGAGCATTTATCTTAAGAATGCTTGGATATATCGAGATGTAATTCAAACCATATACTCAGATCTACGGCCACTTGATTCCCTGAAAAAAATCATGTTTATACATTTACTTAAAAGAAGGTACGACCGTTTATATTGCAAAAAACGTGTATTTAGACACTATATAGGCAATCAAAATTAATAGGGTACTTCCGGTTGATCTAGAATCACGAAATTTGGCAGCTAACATCTACAGATAGCACTAGTTCAGGAAAAATCAGAAAACTATACATTTGTGGTTAAGTCCTAAAAAGTACTAGCTAGTTTAAGTGAGGTATTAGATGAAAGGGCTACTCCCTTTCATGCTTGAATTTCAGTAATAGTTCGATACTTTACCAGTTTTTGTACGGAACCCTCGAGGGTGTACCCGACTCGCGCTTGTCCGGTTTTTTATTTACATTATTATTTTCCTTGACGGCAATTGAAAATACCTACTTGTTTCTAGGTTGCAAACGTAGGTATGTATATAGTTGCATACGTCATACGTGCTTATGAGTGGTGATTGAGATGTGAATGATCGATTGAAGGACTACTTTATCTATTACATTTTCATTTACTTTTATTTATTTATTTTTATTTTTCACCTTCACTCTGCATCCCGTACATGGTAGGGTAGGCAGAGAGAACCTGGGAACCTAGTGTTAAGATACATCCCACTTTCCGCTGAATTCTTACTTAAGGTATTGCGTGTAGAGTTGCAGAAGTCAACGCCGCGCTATGACTCGTTATCAGGGCGAGCAAAGGAAAATATTAAATGTTATTTTTTCTGAGTGGTAATCGGATTGACGACCGTAGCGTTTATTTTTATATCTATTCTATATAAGTATGAGGTTTAGTTTTTATTAGCATATGAAAAATAGAACTCCCTTTTTATTACGAATATATGATAAAATTCTGTAGCAGACTTAATTTATTCGATGGCTGTTAATAAAAGACTGTCGTAAATGTATTACTCTGATAAGATTAACGTAATAGCTACGTATTAACTGATTAAAACGTATGTTTGCTGATGCACAATGTTTAATCAAATTACTTTCAATTGCATAGGAAAACTTTATTTAGCTTTTATTACCATGTAATAAAAGAAACTCATAGAGTGTTTTGTTGATATATTTCGGAAAAACTTAAATTATCAATTAGTAAAAAGTGAAAAGAATTTTAGATATTAATAAGAATATATCTATACGCACCTTTGTCCTTGAAGAGCTAAAAATGCATTAGTTTATGAGATTGTCTATACAGCTCGCTATGCAACGCGTGATTTTCTACTGGCACTTTATGGAAATGAAAGACGTTCAATGAAGTTATGAATTAAATAGGTATATAGTATATATGCACTATATACCACTTAAAAATCTAAAAATAAGTAAGTAGGTATCGATTACAGTTGACTGAAACGTAATATTCAAACACTATGTATTATGTATTCGACTTATTTATTATTACAAATATCTTATACATTTTAGAGATCTAAGAATAAATATTATTAATATCTTCTTAAAAAATATTTACTTTTGTCGGCGAAATAAACGTTTTTTTGTTATGCTGATATATTACAATACATATCGACTGCAGCGCCACCTGTCGGCTCTAATTATAATTACAAACCATTCAACAATTCATTGAAATATAATAGATCTTTGAAACGTAGCGAGACTAACGAAGAATAATATTTTTTATATATGTACAATGTGCATAATTAGGTATATAGATAACTTCGAACTCAGATAAAAAGCGGAGAACGAAGTGTCTTGGTAATAAAGGAGTTATTACACTGTGTTGTATTAAATGAAGGTAAATCTAATGATAACGTTTAATGATTTCCTATACATAAATATTTTGTAAGGCAAAAGTCACATTGCGTGTTACTTATCTTTGCTTCATATTTTTATAAGGCGCGCCAATTTTTACAATGCTTTATTAATCCACAAAAAAATATATTTTATGTTTATAATTATATGTATTAATAAACATAATTTTCATTTATCATATGTAAATAAAAAAAAATAGATTCACGCTGTATCCCGCATATAGCAGGGTAAATATTCGATTAAAAAAAAATGTAATTACCATTTATTTGGTATATTACGCACTAAGTAAAGATAGAGTATAGATACTAAAATAGTTTATATTTTTGTCCTAAATACACTTAAATAAATATTCATATAGTTCAAGTGCGTGAAGTCGGCTACTTATAAGTAAAATATTACAAAAAATATAATCTTTCAAAATTTCCTTAATATTAATGATTTTATTTTTATAAACATGACATGATTTAATTTAATTTAATTCTACACACATAAGGTTAACTCACATTGGAGATTCCTAAATCTAGAAATTTCGGTTTTTTTTAATCGTCATACAAATAATAATTTTACAAACAATATCAAACAACAAAACGTCGAAAACTAAAAAAAATCCAATTCAATAAAACAGTAACTCTTGTAACATGTAGTAATTTTGTTGAACAACATATTTTAAATTGATATTTTTTTTATAATTTATAAAACAATTGTAATAAAACAAACACTAAATGCTAAAGGCGAAACTTGCCAGAATACAATAGTGGAAATTGCATTTGAATCGGTTAAGCCAGACAAAAATTTTAAATAAGTTTTTTTTTCTCTGTAATTACTATTACAGACAAAAAAAAAACATTCAGTCATTTATTACTATAAATGTCCCCAGTTATAGTGTTTCAGACATATCTTTCATGCACAGACAGACACTGATCAGATATAATTAACGTATACTATAATTTCCTGATTAAATGAAATTTATAAATTATAAAATTATACAAATAATAATAAGTGTATGTATACTTATTAAATATCTTCTTAGCTATCAATGGACTACCTATTTATTACAATTTCAATTTAATGGTGGATCAGATTAAAAATATTATGCAATAAAATCTTTTAAGTCTACTTTAAAAAAATATTGACGAGTACAAATCGATACTAGCCAAATAAATTGAAAAATATCGATTTTATATTGAATCGATATTTTCATCCCTTTTCCAGTGTACAACACTAATGACACATTGGCAGATAACAAATAGTCGACAAATGTGCAACAAGGATGAGCGAAAACATATGAAAGAGAAATAACAAAGAGTTAGTTAAAGAAACAGTTAGCAGTTAGCGGTGTCATTTAATGAAATAATATTCTTTTGTTTCGTGTTCGTAATTTACAAAAAAGCCGTTCAATATTTTGAAAGAAAGGAAGCAAGTGCTCTTTTAGCAGTATTATTATTAAGTATCGTGTTCAATTTGATTAACTAATTGAAAGTTGTAAATAATTATTTTGTTGTTACAATGTTATTATAAACTTTTATTTCGCAACGACGCTTATATGGGAAACATATTTTGTGAAACTGTAAGTATTTAATTTTTTATTATGTTTTTATTTTAACAGGCAAATGGTTTTATGATTATGTTTAATTATGTACGTAAATAAAAAATATAAAACTACAAAATAGATTAACTTTTCTATAAAAGTATATTAGGAATATTTTTTTCTAAAAACTTATCTCCAATTTAACTAATATTAATTTATATAAAAATAAGGATATTCTTCTCATTCTTCATAAGAGTTTTTATTAAGTACTTTAAAATTATAAAAGCACCAGAAAAAAGTATTAACACAGACTTATTTACAGAACAGAAACTTATTTACAAAACTAACATATTTTTTCCGGTTATGAACTATTATAAAGGAAGCTCCAATTGAGGTAAATTACTTGGCTGTTAAAATACACATTTGTGTTAAAAACTGACAAGCACACATTACCATCTATTAAATTTGTTGAAAAACCTCAGATTTAAAAAGTAGGTAATTTCGTAGCTTAATGTCATTTATGACTCCTTCAAATATTTTTTTTGAGATGAAATACGCCCACATTTTTAACTTTTTCATATATTATAATCCATCATTATATTATAATTCATCATGATTAATATATAAAAGTTGGACTTTTAATTTAAGTAAAATATGTAGTGAAGTTTATTATATTTTTGGTTCACTGTGTTTCAGTCATGTACTAAGGTAAGCCTAGCATTTTCGCACTCCAGACCCCAACATTCTGCCCATTTATTGAGGAAATGCAAATTATGCGGTTAGATGCATTCTCTGGTAAGACAAAGTGTTTTTCTTTGCCATTCAATACAAAATGTTTCAAATTCTGAAATGAAGAATGGCCTTAACACTATCCTACTATGTGCAGGGTACAATGTGAATATAGAAAAGATATTAAACTGAGATATAATAATTTTCAATATTTATGTTACTTAATTATTAAAGACCACCTGTTTCAAGTTTTACCACTTGCAATATTACCAACTTGCTTAGTCACCATCGGGCATGTACCTATTTTTTTAACAATTTCATACTCTTATCAGAAATTGGTTTATACTTCATTGACAGAACAGGATATATTAGAAATTGTCAATGTAAATGTATATAAATACTAGCGACCCCCTTGCGGCTTCGCCCGCTTTTACTACTGGATTATTCATATAATGTATGTTTGCAAAGCACTTAAGATAATGTGAAAAATAATTAAACCCTAATGCAACCTGCATTTTCGTAGTTTCAATAAGGATTTTCCAATTGTTTTACACAGCAAGGATTTTTTAGTAGGTACCTTAATTTTAAATCTGTGCTACTAATCTTTTCAAGTACTTATTAAAATATATTTAAATGACTATTTTTAGATAGTTAAATGACTATTTTTAAACGGAAGAAATTATAAACCAAAACCTACCTACTAATAACTACTACAAAAAATATGAAACCAAATATATCGCGCTGAAATAATACATTCAACTCCAATTATCCAATACGTGCAAACGCATCTAACACTTCGTTGCTATAGAGGCAGGCGGGTTTTTTTTCGAGCTTGTGGTTAATGCTGAAGAGGGTATTCTGTCCCTGATGAAAAGCAAGTACTACGTGGCTGCCTGTGAGGAAAATTAAATAGAATGCATCGGCCGGGAATCAAACACGGGCCGCCCGCGTGGCAGGCGAGCATTCTACCACTGAACCACCGATGCGTGTAAGGCAGGCGGGCGCGGCGGACGCATGGCGAGTGGCGAGCCGTTTCGCAGCAAGGATTTTTTGATATTGTAACAACTTCTAAAGTACTTATTAAAATGAAAAACAGTAAAGACAGTTTTGATCTACATTAAATGGCCAACGTAACTAATATACTTATTTATATGCTGAGAGTAAGGGATAAGTAAAACTTGAGTCGATACTGCTGAAGTGTCAACGACGTGATGTGTCAACAATTAAATGCGTTTTTCTCTTAAACTATTCGCAATTTCGAAATTGTGTAAAAAGCAAATTTTATCTTCGTTTAACGTAGAAAATTAATAAAGTATTTTAAAGGATAAGGATTAATACCATTATGGAAAAATATCCCTCACAATAAAAAATATATTGAAATAATTATTTTTAGACAGAAATATGATCACTACACGTTATACTTAAAAGATAAAAATATGCTCTCGCGGACTTTTTTGTAGATCTCATTGAGAGGAACAATAGTCCAGTACATTTTTTTCATGTAGTACTTACCATTAAAGCAGCGCATGCGCGAATGTGTCTCAGCGGGTAGGACTTTATTCATATTTTTCGTATTTATGTTAATTTACATAAGAATGTACAAATAATAAACTATATATAAACCTTCTACGAAAAATACTCGACCTAATGGTGAAAACCGCAATAAAATCCGTTGGGTGGTTTAGAAGAAGAAGAGTTAGAAACAACAGACAGACACGAAAAGCGACTTTGTTTTATAAGATATAGGATAGGATGAGTAGCTAACTCGGCACCGATATGAAGTCAAATATGCTTTATATAGCCTAATATCTCTATCACAATCTTTATGAATTCAACAACAATTTTTTTTTTGTTTTTTTATTTTTTATTTTTATTTTAACGTACTACATAGAAGGTATGTTGGAAACAACTGTGGATCTAGATGATCTTTATAATATGTAGGTGCATTAATGATTACAATTTTACTAAATATCAATCTAATTTAGCTTGGTTCATCATTTATATTGTTGCGAGTTGAGCATAATACACTTTATCAATTAAAAATACACTGTATGAACAACACACAAAGAAAGTTGACCGGTAAATCTTACTCTTAATACTTTTCATTCTTTAATCAGAAATGTCATAATTTATCAAAAAACAAAAGCCATTGAAACAGAACATTTTGCATCTTCCATTGTATCACAAACAGTTTAATCTCTTATCTTTATCATTTTAATTCATTATTATTTATTATCATTAATGAATAAACCTTCATGTGATTGTTGATTATAATTTACTAACAAAATTTTTTTGATAATTGTCATTGTCATGAAAATCCATCAGATGACATCATTTTAAAGGATGGAAGCCCTCATTTAATATATTATGTGCACACTAAAATAACAACAATGAGCAAATGAGTAACACCTATTTGTATTTTTTTTAAGGTCAACTTAATTTAAATACTTCATATAATTATCTTGAAATTAACTTTTAAAATAATTAATCAAAGAAAAATTATAGTCTTATTGTTTTTGGTCTGCTTATTGTCTCTTATATAAACAAATATTATACTCATATATAAAATAACGAAAGTAAACAAAGAGAAGTACTTATGAGCTATATATATAGTTATAAAATGTAAAAATTATTGGTACAAAGTTCTGTTGTTGGGTGTTGATTACATTTATCAGTCAATATTTTATTTACTCTCACATTAAGATCTTGTGCAATAATAAACATTTAATCATTGAAATCGTTGACCTAATAAATTGTAGCTTAAACAAAAAGTAAACATTGGATATCATCACGTAGATTACGAATTTTATATGAAATATTATATTTCATTTTGTTACATGGCCGAATGCTTGTAATTCATTCATACTTCTATAACATAGAACTTCCACATCACCTGGATACGTGGCACTCCACTACTGTGCGGTTTCGTAGAAATTTCCTTCCACGCGCCACCGAACTGTGGAATGGCCTACCCGCGGCAGTGTTTCCAGGTCGGTACGATATTGGTACCTTCAAAAAGCGCGTCTATCTCCACCCCAAAGGCCTCCTCTGGTGCTGCACGGGGTCGTGGGCGGCGGTGATCACCATCAGGTGACCCGAACGCTCGTTTGCCTTGTCCTTTTTTCCATAAAAAAAAAAAATAGTATTTCTTCCGAAATTCCAGTTTCCAAAGATTAGTATTTATATTTTAATCTGAAATAATGATAAAACTATGTTAATCTTGCCAAGTATTTGCTAGCGAATTACGTGCCTGAAAGTACTATGTGGCTTACGAAGCAAAAAAATCCGTACGGATCGCTGACCCATGTGTGGAATAGTATGTTATTTTAATGGAGAAAGTTCAGTAGAAACTAGTAGTCCTAGATCGTCTGCGGATGTGGTGTTAACTAGAATTAACACACTTGCCAATCTGTGTAACGTCTGAAAAAATAACATTGATTTCTAATATCTTTTTCGATAGTTATTTATTTATATAGAAATAAACATAAATGATTCATTATGTTCATAAAACATTCTCTTTTTACAATGACGTTTTATGTGTTATTGTAGTTTGAAATATGATAATGAAGTACACTCAGCTAAAGTACAGTAGGTACTATTGATAATAATTGTAAAATTCTTAACAAATGTGAATGGCTGACTGTAATTAGATTACTGTACTTACAATAAAATATAGATAGAGGCCGTCGTGGCGCTGCGGCACGAGGGTGTGACTGTAACGCGACGGTTGTGTATTCGATCCCCACTCGAGTGAAATATTTATTTATGTTTATATTTCCATTTCACGTCGCTGTTCCACGACTGCCTCACTTTCATAATAGTTGAACAAAATATTTTGATTAGTATCAAAATAGTTTATATTAGCACTTTTGACAAATAGATGTCTTACACTTAAATAATAATTATTATATATAGTTTTTAAAAAATAAAACTCACGCTGAGTTTCCTATCTAACTATAATTTGCATAATATTTTGATACTGACACTATTATCATTCATAATTCTGGTATCGATAGCATCTTGATCCGCAACCATTGCTATTCACGTGATGTTTGTTTAAACTTACGTTATAATTTTCGATAAAATTTATCATTTTGTTGCAAATATATTATTTATTGATGTTTCTTTCAATAAATGATTATTTATAATAGGTATACAAAGAAAAAAACCTCTTTGTACTACAATTACGTTATTTTTGTATGTAAATGCAGTCAAGTGAAATTATCAAAATATATATTGTTTGGATAGTATGTAGATATTTGAAATAATATACTGGTTGTCATAGTGTGTGCAGGAAGGACGCGTTTTGCACACATTGACTTTGACATCATCGTGGGTTATTGCCCTCGATGTAACGTTTGTATTTTTTTGATACTAGTTTATTATTATTTTCGCACTTGTAATGCCTTCAGGCATTTTTTTTATATGATTTTAATATAGCCGAAGATACTGACCATGTGTTATTGTCAGTTATGATACTTTTTTTATTATCTCTCTAAATATTTTATCTTTAATTTTTTATGTACATAATTCGAATGATTATAATTGGAATCGATTTTTGCATGAGTTATTCTCTCTCTAACTCTGATTTCCTTTTTTATTTGATATGATTTGTTTTATAATTTTATAAACTTTATTTTTTGAAATAGCGTCGATACGAGAAACTGCACGTGCACAGTTACGTCGACGACGACGATGTTATTACTTAAATGCAAGGAAAATAATTAAAAAAACGAATTAAATAATTAAATGATTTGGTATATAAATAATATATACATTTTATTAGTACGTGTCTCTCGTTAATAATAAAAATATACTTCTACGTATATTGTGAAACGGTCTATTTAGGCGAAGGTCACACTATTTTTAAGTCTCGTATATCGATGCGTTTGGCTAGATAGGATTTTATTATATAATTTATACTGCAGTGGACTTAATTGCAATCGCTTGTGTCATTTTCAAAGTCAGAAGCAATATCAACAGGTTTACCTTGCTACCACTTTTATTTACTCGTTTATTATAAAA
The DNA here is from genome assembly GCA_036379175.1 of Heliconius cydno galanthus. Classification (NCBI taxonomy): domain Eukaryota; kingdom Metazoa; phylum Arthropoda; class Insecta; order Lepidoptera; family Nymphalidae; genus Heliconius; species Heliconius cydno. Next base: position 963,733 of record JAKRZM010001275.1, read on the forward strand.
ACTTATTTTACTTTTGTAAGCTGTTCAATAATACTGAAATATTGTATTTAGTTTTTTGTTTAAATTTAAAATATGGCCACTTCCTATATAATATGTTTTCTATCTATATAGCTACTCAGTGCAGAAAGGTACGGTTGTTAGAGTTGTTATCAAATACCATAGGCTCTACACTATATAAGTACCACTTATATGTTTTTAAATATGACTAGTAAATACATATAATGTATAATATTTATTATATATGAGATTAACTTAACTGAATAAATAACTACTCGTAAATAATAAAAAAATAATAAAGTAAGACAAGCTTTACATAAAACAAGACAAAGTATAATCATTGATGCACATGTATGTCGCCTTAAAAGTATAATTTATTTATTTGTTACTGTTATTTATAAAAAAACACCTACATGTTCTCAATTCATGTGTCCATTTTTTCTTTAAAATAAATGCAATAAGTACATGCCTGACGAAATTATTTGCTTCTTTTTTTGAGATGTATATAAGTAGGTAGATGCTGTACATTTGTGACAGAACTAAGGTCCTATATACAGTACGATCAACGAGTTGTGGCCGCTCAGAAGTTGATTTTACGATTCTTATTTCTATTCAGGGCGGCGACAATTCGTTGACCGTACTATACGATAAATGCCATATTCAAGTAATTAATAATATGAAGAATATATTGATATATACTTTTAATTAATATAGAGCCATGCGTGAGGTTAGTACTTTGTTATGACATAAAAAAGAATAATAAAACGTAATACGCTTATAATAATACAATACCTACATAAAAGAACAAAAAGAGTTTTTCTATTTCGTAGATAAATAAGATTAGTGACGGCTTCAGCTTTGTACAAATATAAGAGACTATTCTAGTGAAAATAAGCGTAGCTAAGGTATAGAAAACAAGAATAATATCTATGAGTTAGGTATTTAACTTGACGCTGTCTCGCAATTAGTAGGGTGGACAAACGAAACCTACTGTGAAGACATAAAACTTAGTTGTTGGGGACCTATTCGAGACATCGCCATATTTTCGAGACATTCCGTATTGAGTGGAAAAATTATGTTCTTTATCTTGTTAGTATAGCGAAGAAATGAAACTAATCATTCTCCCGAGTGGGAATCGAACCCATAATCGTCGTTTTTACAATCAGTGCATTTGTCAACTTAATAAATGTAAAACAAAAAAAAAACGCTTACTGTAAAGCTCTCTGCCTTTTGTTTTTTAAAATAATACATTGTTATCAAAAAGACAATTATAAACTTGAAATTTAGGTCGCATTCAAATATTTGTACTTATTCCATTTTTCTTTCTTTCTTTATTTTTATTGTAAGAATAGAATTAAAATGTACCTAATTTTTTTCCTTTTGCATCGAAATATACGAAGATAAGCCTCCATACTCTGACATGTTAATTAATTTTTAATTCACATAAAATTTTGTTAATTTGAATTCATTCAACTCATATCACAGCCATATAAATATTAATTGTCACTCAGAGTATACCTGAAGGCCAAATAGTGATTTTCCTTTTTAATATATGTAATAATTTTCATATACTCAAGGCCAGTCGTGGACAGTCACACGCGTGTGACTCTACATGTTGTGGGTTCGATTCCTACTCGAGAAAATTAAATATTTAATATTTTGACATACTGAGCGAAAGCGCGGCGTTAAGTTCCGCCTCTTAACAATACCTCCAGAATTCGGCGGAAAGTGAGAAGCGGAGTATCTTAACTCTAGGCTCCCTCTGCTTACTCTGCTACGTAAAGCTAAAAAAACATACTAATAATGTAAATACCATGTAAGTTGTACAATATTTTTTCAAATTGATGTTTTAACCGCATTTATTATCACAAGTCCTCGAGCGCACTGTCACAACGGTTTACGTTCGTGATTGCTATCTTGTCTATCACCGTAATAACGCAATGATTTGCGTTATCTTTACGTTTACGTTAGCTCTCGATTTATGGAACGATAGAAAAATATGAATCGATTTTAGATTAGATAAACAAATACATTAAAATTGATAACCTCCTTCTTTTTGAAGTCGGTTAAAAATATAGAACTATTCTATGCATTTTTTTAAATTGTTACTAAAATATTAAGGAGAATAGACAATTAGGAAAATATAAAAAAATCGACATCTTCGATGTGTAGGACTATTAGGAAAATACGTCGATGGGAATAGGTAATTTTATGGCGCGGGAATAACGTTATTCAGTGACAAGGACGTAATTGTAAGGAAATAGATATTATTTAATGACCTCATCTATTTAACCATAGGTATGTAAGTAAGTTGCTTTCGGGATTCCGAAATCGAGTATTTCTAATTATTAACTTTACATACTAAGGCCTCTCATTCTTAAGGGTATCTAGCTACCACCCGATATGGTCTACCAGGTAAATGTCAAAGCATATTACTGCGTTTGGTAAATAAAGGTAATTATTACAAATACCTCATTTGCGGAGTTACCCGAATGCAGCTTATTATGTCATACTAATAAAATACGGAATAATAAAAAGGGTCAGTCATTTGTATAGCAAATTAAATAAGACTAGAAAAAACTGTGTAAACTAATATTTACACAATTATATCTACACGATTAAATAATCGAGAATATCGTTACTGGCAATGTTTCAAAATGCTATTTCCATTTGCATATGCATATGCTAATATTTTTATTTTACGTACCTAAGTAATTGATAAAACCAAATGACATTTGTAATGCGATCGGGTCGCAGTTGGGCAATGCCTGGCTAATGACAGTTGTCCATTCTATGCTGAATTCAGAAAATTAGAAAATAATTCTTTTTTATAATTTTTCCTCTCTGGTTATAATATAATATTAATGCTTAGAGTTGAGAGAGTTGGAGATGTAAAGCAGAATGTAGAGAACGCATTGTAGCGTAAGATTCACTTTTCATATCTTGCTGGTATATGTATATGGGACATGCGGAAATCTAATAAAATATGGTATTATAAAAATATAAGAAGAAATATATTCTATTCCATTTGGGTCAAAGCCCGGTTCAATTATAACACGATTATAATATGATTGTTTGGTTAATAGTTGTATGCTGATATTTTTTCTTGACCTCGCGCAAGGGACGCACGTGGTGCCGGCCGGCTCTGACCACGTGTCTCTTACGTGATTTTCTGTCTCCACCTCTATACATTTTCTATATTTATATCTTTCATAGCGTGTTCTCGGGCCGTACGTCAGCGGCAGTACTATCACATATATGTTTTGTTTCACGCTGATTTCTGATAACTTCTCACCACTGATTTTTGGCTCATCTTCGATTGATATCTTTGATTGACATGCTCTTGTAGATTGAACAATATCGTTTGAGATCTCTTTATTATTTTGTATATATAAAGAATATGAAATATCAACGAAATGGATGTTAAATTATTATTTTATAATTTTTATATTATATGTAAGGATTATAAAAAAATAATTTATTAAATAAAACAAATAAATAGTAATATTAAACATTTTATAAAATAAATTAGTTAGTGTATTGATTTTTCATTAGTCATTGTTATGCAAAGAAACTATTATTTCTCAAGAGCAATAACGTAATTCTTCTAGTAAATCGCTCTGATCATGTTTTAATATAATTAACATTTTTCCTTTAATTCCTACATGTATTACTATAATTATAATATTGGGAAATAAACGTAAATCAAATCATTTTTGTTTGTCTCCAGGTACGTAGGTGACAAAGGTGAAAATGACGGTGGAGAAGACCAAAGGCACAGAAAAAAATGTACCGCCAGCAACACGGAAAGTTGCGCCAGACGGCGGCTGGGCGTGGATGGTCTGTTTGGGAGTAAGCTTAGTCAATGTAAGTAAAGAATTTGAAAATTATTGATTATTGACTATAACATAAATAAGTTGCAACAAGCGTATAAGAATTTCGACGGAGTTTGATGAGAACATATGGATTAGTGGTAAGAGCGCTTGGACGGTTTCCAAGAGGCGCGGGTTCATAGGTTAAAATGTTTAAACAGCTTCTAACTAATTATTGATTTATTTGAAATTATAAAGTTTTTGAAAGGAAAATTGAAACAGTTTCTTTTTGTAAAAGTTCCTTTATATATTCTATTATTAGCCGATAGGTACAAAGGTTTTTTAATTTGCCTTAGAATGAAAGATTATGTGAAATAATTTACTATAATATGCTGTAGTTGAATGTTGAACTTACCAACAGGAGAAAATCTAATGTTAAAAAAAGTTTTTGTAAAAATAACAGAGCAATAATATCGGATAAATAAGCATCTTGATCCACATACTCAATCTACATACCCACATCTAACGCTATATAGGTTTTGTGCCAAAAACGTGACCAACTATTTATTATAAGCTGCTACATTTTCATGACTCATTTTACAAATAGGGACATTAACAAATATTGTGGGGGATTATATTTTAAATTTACGATTTTTTGTTTATTATTTATGAACGAATTTATTTGTGTTTATTTCTTAATATAAGATAAGATAAGATATTTATTAACAAATAACATGTACAATTTTTGTTACATCTGATGGTACCCACACTAGGAAAAATACACATATAAAAATACATTTTCCATATTTCCTATTATTTATATACTTTCACAAAATCGATTTTGAACTAACTGTAAAGGCGATGATTGTGTATTTGATTTTTACCCGGGAAGAAGACAACTTGCGGTGTTGAGTTCCACCAGTTAACAGTCAGGGTCTTTTATTTGGGCGAAAAGTGTCTTAAAACACTAACTTCCCTTGCAGGAAAAATGAAGTGAAACTAAAAAATACAACATTACGAAAGAAAACACAAATCACATGCTCAGGCTGACATGTGTTACCTTGACATTATTTACACATTTCTTACATTTTGTGTTATTTGTAATTTTCTTATTTTATAGGACTATTTACAATATTTATGTCTATACTGCAGACAAATTAAATGTTTACTATTTCCTCATGACGTGATTTGTATGGATATTGTCCATATGGCTGTGACAGTTCGTTAGTAGATATGACAATAGCACGTATGAGGTACATACGTACATACGTATACAATGCCGATTTTCGTGAATTGAATCTGAGATTAAAATTTAATTTCTTATTTATATTTTATATTAAAAATGTAGGTTTTATGATAGAATAATGATTACTCATTGTTAAATACTAACATAGCTAAACAAAGAAAACACGGTTAAAGAGTAGATTTTAACGGTATTTACAGTTTTCGAGAAACACCAAGTTTCTTTGTTGTGACTTGTGAGAGCTCTCACTTTTATTCAATTTATTATATAAAAAGTAATAAGGAAATCCCATATAATTTCCTTATAAAGAGGCGTTTTATTTTCATATTTACTTATATATAAATTTATCAAGAAATTCTACATCTGAGATGTAGGTATATTGTACAACATAATAATATATTTCTTATAAGGAAGACTTGGAATCTTCCACGAATTTCAATTCGATTCGTTACTTCATGCGTATTTATCGACTCTACTCGACAGTACTGCCTTTACTTTGACTTTAGTAGTTTTGTTAATTATATTTCTTTATAATTTATTTTTGTTCTGATGACATTATAACATTTTGAGTTTTGTATGTTTTCTATATTATATATTTAATAATAAAATCATTATCTATATTATTTTGTTTGTTCATGCTTATATGCATCTTTTTATATCTTTGTTTTTATTATTAATTCATCTAGATAAGACTACCACAGAAAACAGATAGATTAATTGAAAGAATTCGAACCTGTACTCCTTTTACATTGTAAAAATATCTGTATTATAAATAAAATAATCTTCAAAATTGGATTTGAACCTATAACTAACTCGTTTCAATTGTGTTATGTAAATTGATATGACTATGTATGTTAAACTATGTACATATACAAATATACGTAATAAATAAAAATAAGTAATTTTCTATTAAGATCAATAAGTAAAAAAATATTAAATAATTTTTGTTAATATTTAAAAATCTGTTAATCTTATTATAATCATTTTTCAAATAGATTTTAGCTTGGACATTAATATAACAAAAAATATGAATGTTTTTTACATAGATTATTAAATTTCTATTTTAGAAACTTCTACTGTTTTTTACATTTAAAATGTTGTCGTATATGGGTGCTTTGTTTTACTGTATATTGACTTGCGTGGTCAATGTCTATCACAGTAATAATAAATAACGTGATTGTTTAACAGGCAGTCGAGTCACATGCTCTACTCATTTAGTAATTACAAATACAAAGATATACTTACTTGCGTATATATATATATATATAGAGAGTAGAAATATATATAAAACTATGTGTTATCTTTAAAAAAATAGATTTCGTAAGACTACCTAGTTTCGTTACCTTATATGATAATTATGTATTTTAAGAAAAAGTCTTCATTTTCATTTATCACTATAAGAAATGTGGATGTTCTAATTAATTTATAGTAAACAATTGGCACAAACGCGGCTTCGTCTGCTGAAAATTATTGTTTAAATTATAACAAAATTATACGAAATATTTATTTAAATTATAGCTTACGTGCTATTCTCGTATATACGCTATATAACTGTGAAGTTTTATATAAATCTTACGCAATTCTTGTATATTATCTGCGTCTAGCAAAAATTAAAAAAAACTCTTTGTTCCTTACTTTTTGTTCAAAAGAAATGTTTATAATATTAATATTATTAAGTCTATCATATTAAATTTGAAGTCTATCATTGCGTTCGTCCCGAAACGCTCCAATTACTCCACTATGGTATCACATATTGTTTAATGATATCAATTCATCTATTCCCAGCGTATTGTAAGCATTACGTAGGTATGTGTCTATATATAGCTATATTTGGAACATTTAAGTCATTAATCTCATGAATACTTTTAGATTCATTTATTTTTATATTAGGTTACAGAGTAGAGAAATAAATAAAAATATAAATTAAAAAATAAACTTACAATATGTAGTGTATAGGAGGTTCATTTGGTCTGGTTCTATACAATCTAAATTTTTAAAAATAATAAAATTTGCCTAAAAGACAATCGAAATATTTTAAGTATTATTTCAGAATAGCATTAACCATAAGTTTATTTATCATAAAGAATGAATAAAATGAATTCACTATATTCTCCGTTTGGGTACATCAATGAAGACTTGGTTTTCTCGAATTAAATAATCTTTTATCGCTTGTTTTCATCATTTTGATAATTCTAAAAATAACACAATCTCGTTTATTTCGTTCTCCACAAGGGCATTCCCCCACGCAGTCCGCTTAGTGAGGCAATACTGCCCGTGAAGTAACAAGACTTTAGTCACGTAATCTTGCTGGTAACTTAACAAAAATACAATGATATTTAATAAAACAGATGGCAATTGTTTGTTTACTTTTCAGTATTATGCTAACTGATGAAACTTTCACCTTATGTAAATATTACACAGTCTTTATTATTATTACTTTTAATATCACGCTGTATCCCGCATATAGCAGGGTAGGCAGACAGGACAGTAGTGTTAATACACTCGATTCTTCAATTTTCGCCGAATTTTCGAGATAATTTTTTTTGTGCCAGAGTTCGATCAACTTCCTCATTTACTTTCTTTATGTTTCTTTATTACTATTTCTTTAATCAAATAATATCTTTTTCATTTCAGTTTTCAACACGTTCCCTCGAGCCGTCCTTCGGTCTTCTATTCAAAGACCTCCTAGATGATCTCGGCGTACATACAACCGGAGCATCAGTGATAGCCAGTACCCTGGACTCAGTGGTTAATTTCTCGGGATTTTTCGTAGGTCCAGTGATCAAAACCTTTTCATATAGGAAGGTTTGCCTTGTCGGCTCCACAATATGTGCCCTTGGCCTTCTTTGCACCGCACCCGCGAGCAGTATGGAGCATATATTAGCTACCTACAGTATAATTGGAGGTGAGTTGGGTCTTGAATCTCATTATAATCGGATTAAATTTATTTTTACGCTATTTAGTTTTACGCTATATTACGCAGTGAGTTGTCTTAAAACGTAGTGTTAAGACATCCCTATTGCGTGTTGAGTGGTTGAACTCACTGCCTCTCTTCGGCCTTGACACCAGAACGAAAAATAAGAGTATTAAATATTTCATTTCGTCGAGTGATAATCGAACCCATAGTCTTTCGTGCTTACAGTCATACGCTTGTGCCCCTGAACTACGATTGGCCAACTGGACTGGACGAATAAATTTATCTGTATTTATTAGTAAAGCAATAGTCACTATGAATATGAAAAAAAATTTTTGTTAATGTAATATCTATTTATAGCTTCATTTACCTTTACAAGGTTAGGTTGCTAATTATTTATCGCTAAACTTATACGATTAGTAGCAATAATTTTATGCAAATAAATATATTTAATATGTTTGTGGGTAAATAGTTAATGAACAATACGTTAAAGTTCTGAAGTCGAAATTTCAATTTTAAATTAAAATTTGTTTTTGTTTGATTGATTGATTGTATTTAAAGTTTAATGAAATAACTGAATTTCCTCTTTTAACAGTGTTTGACCTTGAATTTATTTCCGTTTCTATTAGAGACTATCGCTGGGCTATAAGCTTGTAATATTGGTGGTTTATTAACCTTTCTGTCAAATAATCTTCACAATAACTTTGTAGCGCAAAAAAATATATATATATAAATAATTACATAATGATTATGTTCTTATATTTTCTAGAAGCGAATCCGTAGTCACTGTATGTTTCTAACAATAATGATAATTAAATTACTTATAACGTTGTATTAGGCGTGTTTCTTTGAAAATTATTATTAGTTTAATGAAGCATGGCTAACGGTATGGGTAAGCGTTATTCGCTTTGACGTGACGATGGAAAATTCTAAAATTATAACGCACTATTAATGATTGGATACTTTTTTGTAATGATACTACTAGAACTTAAAAATTAGAGATGTTTTTTGCTCGCCTCTCATTTGACTTTTATAAAAAAATATTTACTTTTGACCAAAATATAGAAATTACCTGTTTTGTTACCTACTTATACTATATAAATAATAAATAAATCAGCTTCACTCTGTATCCCGCACACAGCAGGGTAGGCAGAGGGAACCTCTGTGTCTGAGTGCTAATCTATATATATAAAAGGACTTGTCCTCACTGACTGAGGTAAGACGCACGCACAGCCGTAACCGCTGTGCGTAGAAACGTTAAATTTAGACAAAAGTTTACTTTCGTAATCTGGACATCCACTAAGAAGGGATTTTGAAAAATTTTAACCCTAAAGGGGTGAAATAGGGGTTCAAAGTTTGTATGGAAATAAATTTAAATCGGCACCGATTATTATAAAATTTGAAATTTAGACTTTTAAAAGTATTTAATTCAACACGTGTTTCATCGTTTTCTAGAATTCTCCCCCTAAGGGTGCAAATAAGGGGTTGAAAGTTTGTATGGAAAAATCTTTAAATCGCCACCGATTTTTATAAAATATGAAATTTAGACTCTTAAAAATATTTCATTGAACACATGTTTCATGGGTTATTAGAATTCACCCTTAAATAAGCAAACGAAGCTGCGCGCATCCGCTAGTTATACTATATATCACAGATTTTACGTGGTAGTGATGACTACGTGACAGTCATCTTGTTCACTTCAGACTCTTTTAGAGATATTGCGTTCTGAATAGTGAAATCCAATGGATCACTTTCTAATTTGGTAAATATTTTTATTCCTTGAGTAGTATGTCAACACATAACCATTGTATAGCGTAAAAGCTAAAAAGGTGTATCGTCTACTTATAATATGAATTCCAACCGTTCGAATGTAATGTGTAAATGCGATAGGTTCTGGGTTCGATTTCCACTCTCAATATCACTGATTTTTAATGATTAGTGGTTCCCACTCAACACGCAATGCGTCCAGAATTCGGCTAAAATGAAACAGAAGTGTTTTAATGAGGACGGAGTGTCTTAACACTAGGTTCCCGGGTTCCTTCTGCCTACCCTGCTATGTGCGGGATACAGCGTGAAGCTAAAAAAATATATATACGAAGTAAAATACAACTTTAATAAATATTTATAATACAAACTGACTAGACTTTATATTTCCAATTAACTTGTTATGTTTGAACTAAACTATTCTGGGAATGAATGTTAGGTCTAGCACCTATCACTTATTCACGCTTAACTCTTCACTCATTGTGCAGTGTATCTTCCACTACGAGGAAATACTTTTAGTTTGTATGGAAGTCAAAAATTCATAGCTTAGATGTGATAGAAGGCATTTACATATAGGTGTTTAGTGTAACCTTGAGATATATTATGCGATTATGATTTAACCGTAAATAGTTGTCATAAACAAGATTATATTATATAGGCGATTCATTCATACATTTCAGATTTGAATGTTAAATTTAAACAAAAGAAAACAATAGGTATGGTAAATTATTATTAAATCTTCGTTTCTTTTTGGAGTATAAAAATTATTCAGGGATTTATTTTGTTTTTTGATGACATTATCTAGGTGTGTATAACGTTAAAATAATTAGCTACCTATATACAAATTGTTCAATATTTTTAAACGATTTCTTTTCTTTTAAAGTAAGTAAAAAAAAGAATTTATTATAAAAGTATTTATACTGTGAAAGTAATTAATACTAAGAAAAGAATACAATTAAATAAGTATAATTTTATTTAAATGCGCCTGTCTGTCGTAAAAGTCTAAAATCTAGGTTGTATTAACATTTATTGAATGGATATCGTATTTCGATTAGTACAAAAGATTAGTAAGATTAGATTGACAATGAAGTGGACCGTACTCTTGACACAGAAAGAAATGTCCTCATTCTTATATAAACACCTAGTAACATATTCTATATAGTCCATATTTAATAGGTATATAATATATTGAACCTATTTGTATGTACATATATAAAACCAGTGGATATTAATATAGTATAATTATTATTATTATAATAATCTATATATATATAAAAGGACTTGTCCTCACTGACTGAGGTAAGACGCACGCACAGCCGTAACCGCTAATGGTAGAAACATGAAATTTGGACAGATGTTTACTTTCGTAATCTGGACATCCACTAAGAAGGGATTTTGAAAAATTTTAACCCTAAAGGGGTGAAATAGGGGTTGAAAGTTTGTATGGAAAAAAAATTAAATCAGCACCGATTTTTATAAAATTTGAAACTTAGATTTTTAAAAGTATTTAATTGAACACGTGTTTCATCGTTTTCTAGAATTCTCCCCCTAAGGGTGCAAATAAGGGGTTGAAAGTTTGTATGGAAAGTTTAAATGGCCACCGATTTTTATAAAATTTGAAATTTTGACTCTTAAAAATATTTCATTGAACATATGTTTCATGGTTTATTAGAATTCACCCCTAAATAAGCTAGCGAAGCTGCGCGCGTCCGCTAGTGAAATATATTAAGAATTGTCACTGTTTTACCTACAATTGGGAAAGATAATTATGATCATCGTAAATCATCTTAAATTTCATTTTTAAAGTATAATACCTACTAAAAATTTTTTGGCGGAATCCAACGCCGCGCTTTACCTTGTTACCAGAGCGACGAAATGACAATATTAATAAATAATTAATTTTTCCGAGTGGTAATCGAAACTACAAATGCGTCGCGACGGCCTCAATTTTTTACAATAAAAATGGTGACAAAAAAAATTGTTTGTCTTAGTCATATGTGGTGTGCGAAAGCTTACATTTTTTATTATAGTATTAGTCATCAATATATCCTTTTTATTATAACAGTAATTTTATCATATCAATATAAAAATATTTTAAGTCGCCGATGATTGTAACTAAAGTCGTATTCCGTTGTGTGTTTCTAATTGAAATTACATGGAGACGATGTGTTTTCATTGTACATACTAGTAACAGTGTGATAGCCATGACACTTTTACAAAAGGGATAAATATACGCCAATATAGGTACATTTTGTGATAATTTAACTTTGAGACTTATTTTGCTTTAAAACTATTCTTTCTTATTTATTTATAATATAAAATGTAGAAATAATTGAGTAAAAGTCTTCAAAACAATCTCGCTTGCTGTCGATGTATAGTACGGCTAATAAGTCTTGGCCTCCCTGAAGGTTATAGGTTTTCTGAACTTACGCTCACTTGTCATTGTGTACTTGAGAAGAAAATATTCAAAAGTAAGAAAAATACCTAACTTCAGGGCAGACATGAATTGCTGATCGTTAGGATCCTTTAAACAACGTTTTGGATTTTAATGCAGTGTGTACTAATATATAGATTTATTCAAGAGAATGGTTTATGTATATTACATGGATTAATTTTATTACTCCAACACGGAACAGCAGTATAAAATAATCAATGTATTTTGAATGCATTTACTTATGTGCCTATGTCCTCGCTGATAATAAACGGTGGACAAACAAGTGCCATGTGGTATTTTAATCAAGAAATAATAAAGATAATTTTTGAGAATATAATTGATGAGAGTGCAGTTTGATTATAAATATTTTATTCAATAAATTATGTTAAAAATGTTATTCTCGATGACGTGACCGGTACGCCTGCAAGGTCTGACCTGAGTTTTGCATTTGTGTAAATAAAGGTGAAATATTTTGATTTTTTATATTGATTCCCAATTAGACACTTCATTTTCAAAAGATTTTTCTAATTCTTCTTTTATAATCACACACAGATTTAGCTGAAATTTGCATTTGTATGCAAATTTCAGCTAAATCTAAGCTTCGCGTATTTTAGATATCTACAATGTTCTTAGTTTATATTTATTAAAATAATGTAAGCCGACCATTATACAGAAATATAAAAAAAATCTATGCAATCATTCTTTCAGTTAGAACTATGTTAGTCTTGAAACATTATATTTATCTTAAAAGAAATTAGCTCAACATCCGATTATGTTCTATTTTTCAAATATTTATTTTAACTTTGATGTTTTTTTTTCAGGTTTCGGAGTAGGTCTCGCATCGTCATCTTCATTTGTGTCACTTAACCATTATTTTTCTAAGAAGCGTGGTCAAGCAGTTGGCTTGTCTATGGCAGGCACAGGATTCGGTCTGATGGTGATGCCGCAACTAGTCAAAATTCTCCTTAGCGAATACGGTTTTAGATGGTCAGTTGTTATATTAGGCGCTTTAGCCTTCCACGCCGTTTTAGGGTCGTGCTTACTTCAACCAGTGAAAAGGCATCTTATTGATGAACCAGTAGACTGTGAATTGCAGCCAGTGAAGGTAATAAATCATAGTAATAAACCATAGGAGATTTTTAATGCTACATATGTATATTTAATTATCTTTGTTCTTAATATGTATCCGTTATTACAGGAAATGGAGTGTATAAATGAAAGCGATGAAGAAGGTGACGACAAATTCGAAGTCAATCCGTTAGTTAGCCATCAATTGCCAAAATTAACCAAACAACGATCAAATGTTAATATGAACCATCCGTCAGTTAGAACGATCGGTTTGCCCCGAGCCAAAACATATGATAAGCCGTTACAAGAGTTTGATACGAATACAAAGTTTAACCCAGGCTTAACTACGGCTGCCTCTGTAGCGGCAATGCAGAGAGTGACTTCTAGTGGCAGTATGAGCGAAGTGGCAAGGAAGAGGAAAGTATCTGTGATATCGAATATATCTAATATGGACTTCACTGGGAGTTATTTACAGCTTTATCTGGATGTAAGTTTGTGCTTGATGATACTTTACTTCCTACTACTACTACTACTACTACTACTACTTTCCATTAATAATTAATTAATTAATCAAATTAATCAGCTTTACACTTTCGAACTCTGAAGGCAAGAAATGAAAATATAAATTTAAATAAATATATAATTATATATTTAATTGCTAATATTTTAATATTTTCAGACAGCAGACGACGACGCTATACAAATGAAATCATTTAAAAAATCTGAACCAATTGAAGAGAAAAAACAAGGCTGTTTTAGAAAATTTATTAGTCTCATGGACTTAGATTTACTGAAGGACTGGTCGTTTTTGAATCTTTTACTAGGTCTATCTTTATTTTGGAGCGGAGAACTACAATTTAGGATGTTAACGCCATTTTTTATTAGAAGTTTGGGATATAATATGAATGAAACGGCGTTCTGTTTGTCTATGACAGCCATTACAGATATAGGTGTACGATTGATTTTGCCTCCGATTTTTGATAGAGTTGCTATTACTAAGAAAATGATCTTCTTTATATCAGCATTCTTTTTAGCAGCTACTAGATCAGGTAAGTTAAATTAAATGTTTTATTATTCAAGCTGTATCCCGCAAAATCATCCCGTTTATAGCCACACGCTGTGCCACGGCGCCAACATGGACTCTAGTCTCTTTATTTATTACATTTTGTGGAATACACAATAATAATTATTATAAGACAATATTAATACTTAAAATTCCAGTGTAGTACAGAGATGCTAATAACATAAATTTTGTAACAAGTTCAAATCCCGTTATGTTCAAATTTTTATACATTTTAAAAAAAGAATAATTTTCTTACATATTTCTTTTTCACTTATATTCCAGTATTAGCTGAACAATCAGAATGGGTACCACTAATGATTTGGTTGTCCATATGCGGTTTCTTTAGAGGCATGTGCCTCAGTAACTTTACACTCACTATATCTGAGTATTGTCCTTTGGAGAAACTACCGGCGGCTTTCGGCCTTCATATGGTCAGCAAGGGAGTCTTAGTGGTTATCATTGGACCCTTGATTGGTAAGTTATCGTTTAAATATATATATTTTTTAGCTTCACGTAGTTGTACGGGAAATGGAAAACGAAGTCTGAACACTAGGTTCCCCTGCCTTACCTGTTACATTGTGAAATTAAAAGAACAATTGTTGAACAATTAAAATAATTATAATTGTATTTTCGTTACAGGTTATGTAAGAGATTACACAGGAAGCTTTGCAACATGTATCCACGTACAAAATGCTATGATAATGTCATGTGTCCTTGTATGGGGAATAGAATATGCACTGGCATTTACAAGGCGGCGTAAAGTCGTTCAAATCTAGTAAATTCTGTATAAATGATATTACGACAAATGTTATACAGCCATAAATATGTGGTATAGCCGTTTGGATATAAAACAGCCGTTTGAATAAAGAACAGCCGTTTATATAACATAAAACAGCCGTTTTAATATAGAACTAGCTGATATAGAAATGTAGTTTGTATTATTATTTTGAATGAATGTTGAGTATTTAAATAAGTAATGATTTTTTTATTTCAATGTCTAGTATATAGAAATGAACTCAGCTAGTTTGTTCGAGATTGCTTGACATTGTCTTAGCATCTATCAATAAACACAGTGAAATATTAAATTTTCTTTAAATATATATTGTTTTACGTTAACAACGTTAAATATTAATTGTTAATTGAAAGCCTGACATTTGAAATGTCACTTTCTGTTATTGTTATCAATAATTTCATATTTATATATTTAGTTTAGAAATTTATATTATAAGTGTTTCATGAAACTGCCAATGCAAGCACTCAAAATATGAACAGGTTATTTAAATTATAAAATTATCCATATTTTATCTATTCTTCCATTCTCTGTGGTATATATTTGTTTTGTGTGAAATGTTACTTAATTTTCATTATATTTCAATATTTTAATAATCCTTGTAATAATTGTTAACACTTAATTAACTTGTGATATAATTCTCATCAGTAAGCTAGTTAAGCAAAGATGAAAATCCATACTTAATTTGTACAGTGATATTGTTATTTTTTTTTATATACAGTACAAATTTATTACGTAAATGTGTACTATTTGCAAAAAAAAAAAATCGTATCAATACAGAGTGTTTTACTTAAACATGACTTAAATTTATTAATGTATAAACATGAGTCTGATTTATGAAGTTTTCTATATTTCTTAAAATATATTATAAGCAATAATACATACAAGTATTATTTTATCTACCGATTATAGTAGGCATTTTGGAACGAAAGTGATATAAGTCGGCACAGTGTCGGACTGTAAACGTGACAATTGTGGGTTCGATGCCTTAGATCGATGTTTTAGTACAATGCAAAGCGTAACGTTTAGATCGCAACTCAACAGGCAACGTATTGAAAGTTGAGCGGTGCGTGGGGTACGAAGTGTCGTAACATTGGGGGTACCCTTTACTCTCTATCCTGTTATATGCGGGATACAGCGTGAAGCTAAATAAATACAAATGCTTACGAACAGCTCAAAAGCTAATAAGATTTTATTGTAATAAAATGTACATTTTTGACTTAGATCACTTTCTTTCTTAGGTTGCCATTCGTGAAAACTACTAATGCTTACTTGGTTTAGATTTAAATGAAGAAAGGATGGTAATGTGATTGGTTCTTATAGAACATTTCTCTCTAAAATATTCTTCCTAAAAACGTGACAAACATTTTGTATATTATTTATAGCCTGACAAGAACTTTGAATTATTGGATTACACAAAACGACGCCGAACTCCTTAATATCGAGTATTATGCACACGACTGTACATGCGCCAATTTGACTCGTGCCTATGTTCACAAAGTCCATAAAGTATTTGTTGGGCTATATTAGTTGTAAGTCTTCCTACTTTTATAATAAATAATACCACAACTAATTAGTCCTCAAATGAAATTTTATAGAAACTAGACATTTATAGGAACTAGTTCTTTCTATGATCATATTTTTAGATGGCTGTACGTAGTTTTGATGTTTTTATGTAGATATTTAAAATTACTCTTTTTTAGACTTCTTTGTCTTTTTACTGTGTATCCTTCGCCTTTAGAATTTAAATGTGTGAAAGAATATTTTCGTATGCAATATGAATGTATATTTAATGATAATTGTAGATTGTATTGTAATCATTCAATTAACATTTAAACATCGACGTTTTTAATTCAAAATATTATTTTATTTTCTATGACTTATTTTGTGATTTTGGACAAGTTTCTTTTAAAGTCATGCATTAGACTCGAAAATTATGATTATGAATTGTCAAGTATTGGTTTTATTTATTAGATTTATGAGAGTAGCTAATAATATGTCTAAAAAGTATTTAAGCGCATTTTATTTTGCAGGTTTAATTTGATACTGTGAGAACATGTTTTTCTGTAGTAAAAACTGCTAGCAATTTACTCTTTAGAATGATTATAAATTTTTTTTTTATTATATCCAATTTTTAGTTGATAGCTAATGTGGCTTAAATGTTTGTTAAATTATATATTTAGTCTTGAAGTGGTTTTGAAAATATCGAAATTGGTTAAGGTATCTTTTTAAAATAGTATTCCAGTGAGACTTCTAAATGATATAATTAAATACTTAAATAATTTACTTAAATAATTTAATATAATGTGATGTATGTAAATTTAATTTACTATTGTATACATTTTTAATATATTTTTCTTTTGGATTTAGTTTTGCATAATATCACCAATATATATTTTATTCATAATTTTTTTTAATTCACAGTGTTAATGGATATTAGTACAAAAGGCATTGCAAATTAAACTATATACCTTTTATAATATAAGTTGCGTCTATCTGCGTAACCACGTCCTTCTGTTCAATTTTTATTAATAAATTTGTTCCATACAGGTTGCTTAACTTTTTATTTATCACAGTACTGCATTTATTATAAAGAGTACTTACGTCTATATATTTAAAGGTTATTATATCTGAGGGTACGTTCAAATATTACGTAATGCAATTTTTTTAGATTTTTAACCCTTTGACATTATGTTCAGTTTTATACTTAAAAACACCTTCCTCTGTAACACACAAGGGATCATTACTAAGAAAGTAAGGAAAAGTGACAAAAGAAGAGTTGACATGACAATATGTTCCAGGGATTCCCCGTAAAACAACAACGAAATGCGAAATGTAAAATTAAATTGATGTATAGTGCGCTTAACGAGTAGTAGCCTCCTTCGCTTCGAGAAGTTAGCTGCGTAGATTTCATATTAGGATATTTCCTACTTTTTTTTTCTCTCCTAGTGGGCAATGCGCAAAAGTTCAAAAAACCTAACTTTAATGGGGTCATATTGTAAGTAATACTTGAACGCCCCCTAATACATTTTATGATTATTATTTGAACACTACAGCTTCAAACTACTTGTCTTCCAACATTGTTTTTATTCATATTTCGATGTATGTGGTGGGCTTTTTGATATATGTGATTTTAGTGACCAAATAGTATACTAACTTTTGATAAAAATCATTATTGTACTTAGAAACGATTTCACGTCATTTTGACAATTTAGCATTTTGTATAATCTGTAGTCTGCCACTCTGTACCATGGAGGCTAGAAGAAAGGAGTATAATCTCATATGGTAGAAAATTGCAAAATAAATAATTCAAAATGGCTTTTGTAGGCGCAGGGTATGATAAGAATGTAGTAATTATAATATACGAATTGAAGTATGACGAGTTAAAAAAAGAATATTATATGCGATTAATATTAAAAATTACAAGTACTTGTTCAGTACTTACTATGAATTATTGAAAAAATACGTAGCTGAAATGATTTCATAATTAGTTTCTTTTAAAAGTTCTCTAAGATGCTAATGACGTTCACTTCTAAAACATATCAAGTAAAAAATAAAAATATATAAATTAATTTGAATGACATTTTTAAATTATGGCATATACTTAATGTGTGAGTAAAAAAAATCTAATATTAATTTCAATAATGTCCTATAATATATTTTATTCGTTGTTTTAAAATAAGGTGATAAAAAAAAATACCGTTAAATATAATTAATGAAAAAATTTTGTATTGGACTACTTTTATTATATTTATATAACACTTTATAATTTTTTTACATTTGTAAAGTGTGATTCCAAATTTAGGATATTATTTTGCCAGTTCAACTATGTTTATTTCACCTTCGATAGTAAAAGGCCCAAATTTGTAAACTACTATTAAGATGTCCTACAGATTAATAATGTAACTTGAAATATTATTAAGTTTTTTTTATAAAAAAATAATCCATTAAAGTTCTTATTGGTTACCAAAAGATTGTTTTATTCTGTCCTTATATGTAACTTATAAATAAGTAATAATAATCTTAAAACTTAATATTTTACATATATGTAAGATTTACGCAAATTTATAAAATCATCTCACCTTGACATTTAATTTCGAAAATTCTAATTAAAATAAGATAATATGTTAAATACTCAAAATATACATTTTCAAAATTATAATATCCGAATTTTGAAAATGTATATTTTTATAGTAATTTAAAGAAACGCTAAATATAGTGAAATGTTTATCTTATGAATAAACTTTAGATAAAATTTTATTTATTGCTTTTTCGAAATTCAAATATGCGCAGACTATAAAAATTGAATGCTCTCGCTATTAATTTACATAACACTCAAAAATATGCCCCTAGTTTAAAATAATATCATACATTATGCTCCAACTCCAACACACGTTTATGCAAAATTGCGCAAACGCCAGTTTGCACAAGATGGGAATAGAAATTTTTTTGAAGGACTTAAGCAAAAGAATAATTTGCGCAATTATCTTCCATCACATCTGTATGGCGTCCATACAGATTTTTCTTCTTTATCTTCATAGTGTTTATATACTTGGTTTACTTTTTGTATTATATCTATAAAAACTCTAGATAATAATTTGTTTGTTTCGGTGTCTGATACGTTATATTAAAAGTATATATATACACATTAACATTTATAAAGATAGGTGACTATTTTGGTTACTTAATTATAATTAAGAGGGATTAAAGTATTTATGCCAGTTCCGTCTACTTACGGATACGGTTCGGTGGGTGTTTGAACTAATTTTGTGAAACTGTATACTTTACCGAAGCTCCATTACCGAATGTTTAAAAGATTACAGAGGCAATGGAAAAAAATATTATAAAAATAAATGAATAATTTATTAAAAATAATAGGTTTCACGCTTTATCTCGTAAACTATGGCAGGGAGAACCTTGCGCCATGAAATTTTATTCTTTCACTTTTCGCTGAAATTCTAAGCATAATGAATTCAATGCCATTGACGATTCTAACGATTAAGTACTTATTAATTTACCAGAAAACAGGAAAATGAAATTAAATATGTTAAATCATTATATTAAGTGGTCTTCGGACAATCATTGTATTCATGGCCATACGCTATTCTAATTCACAAATGTTTTTGCAAACTAGAAATTAATTAACGGTTACGCTATTGTACCTACTAGTGATGTGCTTGTCGGTTAAGTGTGATTGTGGTATCATATTCCACTTATACGTTTATGACAAATCCCCACTTTTTTAGTTAATTTCTCGTTATATTGATGTTATCTATCTATATATATAAAAGGACTTGTCCTCACTGACTGAGGTAAGACGCACGCACAGCCGTAACCGCTGTGCGTAGAAACGTGAAATTTGGACAAAAGTTTACTTTCGTAATCTGGACATCCACTAAGAAGGGATTTTGAAAAATTTTAACCCTAAAGGGGTGAAATAGGGGTTCAAAGTTTGTATGGAAAAAAAATTAAATCGGCACCGATTTTTATAAAATTTGAAATTTAGATTTTTAAAAGTATTTAATTGAACACGTGTTTCATCGTTTTCTAGAATTCTCCCCCTAAGGGTGCAAATAAGGGGTTGAAAGTTTGTATAGGTTTTTTTTAAATCGTCACCAATTTTTATAAAATTTGAAATTCAGACTCTTAAACGTATATAATTAAACACATGTTTCATGGTTTTCTAGAATTCACCCCCTAAGGGTGCAAATAAGGGGTTGAAAGTTTGTATGGAAAAATCTTTAAATCGCCACCGATTTTTATAAAATTTGAAATTTAGACTCTTAAAAATATTTCATTGAACACATGTTTCATGGGTTATTAGAATTCACACTTAAATACGCAAGCGAAGCTGCGCGCGTCCGCTAGTTATATATAAAAAAAAACAACTGTCTATTCAAGAAAAAAAGTACAGCTGCTTATTTACTCCGTCATCATTTTAGCACTCGGCACAGATAAAAATGCCATAAAATTACCTGTAATTTTGGATTCAAGAAAATATCTGAAGATGACTAAATATATATTGTTACCATGCACGCTTTTTGCAGTTTGCAATCTATAATTGTTCCTTCAATTCTCTTTTTTTATAATACTTAAGCAATATTTTTCTTTGTTGGATAAATTTAATGTTACAATTAGCAACTTTTTTAATTTTAAATATTTTTTAAATAAATTTTATACAATACAATCAAATATAATCCCCATTCGTTGGTTTTTATATAATCAGTCCATGTTTACGTTGATAAGGCAAGAGCCTAAAAGAAAACATGTGCTTTTGCAAACCAGTTATTTTGGTATGCCGAGGTGATCTAAGGACACATCACACATGTTAACTTTGATATCATCTCTTAATATTAATTTGCTGCTGATTAGAATATGTCCTATTAAATTGACACATAGGCTCAACGGTATTTTAAAGTATTATTGTTAATTAGAAATATTTGTACTAGCGAATAATTATAAAAGCTGCATTTTGTGTCTAATTTGTTCGTTCGTCCATTTCGTCCGAACCTATACAGTGACAACTACTTAAAGGTTCCTTGTGAAACAAAATACTTCATAGTGATATATCTTTTTATATTTATAAATAAATATAAATAACATTTGTTAAAATAAAATAGTAAAAACTGTGTTTAAATTAGATGAGAGGTTTCTGAGATTGGGGTGCACAAAGCAAGCAGACAAAAATAAAAAAAAAATATTTGGATTCTATTACATAGATTGATAAATGCCCTCAATATGAACTTATCGTTGATTGGTCTATGAGTCATCATCCGTAATCCATCAACCAATCCAACAAGTGCAAACCGTTACTTGTCATATTTAGTGACGGATGACGGATAACGGATAGCAGTATATACCTAAAATCATACACTTACTTCACATTGTACTACAGGGTGAGACTGGACCGAAGGGCGAGAAGGGCGACATGGGGTCGCCGGGCATGCTGGGCGCGCTGGGGCTGCCGGGCCCGCCCGGGTATCGCGGACTCGAGGGCGATATTTATATGACTTTCAGACTTCTATAGCTACATTCACACTCTTATGTCTCGAATAATCATAGAATAGAAGATAGAAGTCATTAGATAGAGGTGCTTAAATTTTTGTATAAAATTGTCAATAAACAATCCTAGGAAACATCAAGGGTAAAATTAAATATTGTAATATTAGTAGATACTTTTATTAATTTATAAACACGTTTAGATTCGATGACATCTACTCTAAAAATAATAATATAAGGTCGGTCATTCCTACGAGGTTATATCCTTTTATTTTGTAAACTTCTACACTTGTTTTGGGTATAGGGTAGGACAGATACAATATCTTATCTTCGTCAAATATTAATGACACGCATTTTCTGACTGCGGTGATATTTTCTAGTTCTCGCTAGATGCTACTGAGAGAGTTCTAAAAATAAATAAATAAAAATATATTTTTAAGAAGAAGCTTCGTAAATTTTTTTCATGGTGTATTTTACAAATCATACCGTTTCCTTTGATATTCATATTAGGGGCTGTACAAAAAAATGTAATCCATTTTGTTGCGGCGGCCATTTTAGACTAACAACAATATTGATTACTAGCGGACGCGCGCAGCTTCGCTTGCGTATTTACGGATGAATTCTAATAACCCATGAAACATGTGTTCCATGAAATATTTTTAAGAGTCTAAATTTCAAATTTTATAAAAATCGGTGGCGATTTGAGTTTTCCATACAAACTTTCAACCCCTTATTTGCATCCTTAGGAGGAGAATTCTAGAAAACGATGAAACACGTGTTCAATTAAATACTTTTAAAAATCTAAATTTCAAATTTTATAAAAATCGGTGTCGATTTAAAAAATACAAACTTTGAACCCCTATTTTACCACTTTAGGGTTAAAATTTTTCAAAATCCCTTCCCGTGGATGTCCAGATAACGAAAGTAAACATCTGTCCAAATTTCACGTTTCTACGCACAGCGGTTACGGCTGTGCGTGCGTCTTACCTCAGTCAGTGAGGACAAGTCCTTTTATATATATAGATATATTAGTTTTATGGTTATCAGAACTGGGGAATATAAATTATTGAAGTCAAATAAAAAAACAATTTTTAAAACACAAAATATACTGCATTAGTTATCTCATAAGAGTTTCATTTATCATTTAATATATTTATTTCTAAAACAAAGGTATACTTATTAATTTTGAAATCATAGTCTTAAAGTTGTTCTGCATCACGTATTTGTGTAAGATAACTATGTGAAGATTGCTTTGATTATATTTAAATATATCTTACAGTACGAATAACGAAGGAAAAAAGGATTATTTAATAAGCCTTCTTTTGTGTATGATATATTGCGCACGAATTAAAGAATTAATTGGAAGGTGAAATTCATGATGAGATATTTTTTTGTATTTGCGTTTGATTTTTCTATAAATACTAAATTTTATTTTTAAATATCCTCATACTTATAAGCATTTACTTACATGTTATGTTTATTTTTCAAAATTTACCCTTATTTTGAATTGCCTGAATTCATGCCTTTTATAGATTTTTTTAGCTTTACTCTTTATCCTGCAAGGTCCCCACATTCCGCGGAATTTTGGAGGAATTACATGCTGAGTGGCGGAACTAAACGTCGCGTTTTGCCTCGATATCAGAGCAAAGAAATTAAAAATATAAGTAAATGTCAATTGGTAAAGTAATTTTAATATGTGAAAAAAAAAAATCGTAAATTCGGAACTAAGCAAATATTTTTTTCTTTTTGCAATGTAGCTGTACTTAACTAATAATGATGATTTAGTATTTCCTGTTTTCGAAAGGTCATCAATCAATCCAAATGGGCAATGAAAATAATAATTTAGAAATATGGCCATTAGCCCGAAATACGGAAAAGTCAGTGTCGCGTGTATTCCGCACATAGCAGTGTACACAGACGGAACCTGGGAACCTAGTATTGAGATCCTAGTGTGGGACTCGAACCTATAGTCTGTTGCGTTTACTGTCACACGCTCATGCCCTTGTGCCGCGACTGGCCTCCAAAATATTTTATTTAATTTTTATTATAGTAAGGAATTCAAAATATCCATATTCAATTGTAATTTATAAAGGTACTTATGTTATTTATAGTCACGATTATTTAAAAACAAAATCACTAAAAGAAGAAAGAATTTTTAATGTTTTAGTTTATTTAACCTTTTCTTTAGGGTTAGGTACTAATGAGGTAAATGATCTTTTCATTGAGTCTCGTAAAGCCTCATTTCGGGCTGGTAGTGTAAAATGAAGACTGTAGTAACAGAATCGTCCTAGCCGTTACTCGTGCGTGTTGTCTGTCAACGGACAAAATGCTACATTATAATAATTTTTCTATATAAAAATAAATTATAAAATATAGAAGCAACAAATAATACTTGTAAATAAGAATGATAAATAGTTAATATACATTTAACACAGATATTTTCTGTCAGTCAGTGCTATTAATATATATAATTTAAATTTAGTTTACGTAAAATATTTTTAAAATTAGTGACGTGATATACATTTTTATTTAAAAAATGGATGAAGCATTTGCACATCTTGAAGGAAATAATATTAAAAATGGTAAAAAAACCGAACTCCCGCCAGACGGAGGCTGGGGTTATGTTGTATGCATTGGAGTCGGATTTACATTTGTAAGTATATTTTGCATTTGAAAAAATTGTTTAATATTTATAATTCAGAAAATTTGTATTCGAGTTATTTTCACAGAAATAATTTAATTATTCTTTTATTTGACACCATAAAAAATAAATTGTATTAGATAATTGACTTCGATTATTAAAAATGATTGTTTTAATTAAATAATTATTTGTTAACAATCACTGGAATAAAAATGTCAGCATTTTTTTTGTTTAAGTAAATGCTTTTGTTGCTACGAAATAAACAAAACTTGAATTAGCATTTATAGCACTTGGCTCAAATTTCATATTTGTAATTATGCAGAATAGAATAAATAACGATAGTGGAAAGCAAATAACATTTTTTAGCAAAATGTTTTTAATATAATAATATATAATTTTTAGCAATATGTAATTTAATAATTAAATATATGTATAATTTATATATAATTTATCATATTCAGTTTTAGACCATTTAATATGAAATTAAATATGATTGACACTAACGCTCGTATTTAAAAAGCGGATTATAAAAACGTGCCTAAGTTTTATATCCAGTAACGATCGTGCAGAGCCAAATCACTAATTTTTTTGTGTCCTTCATGAAATATAGCGTAATGTTGTAGCTTTAATTTTCTTTTCAGCAAATCTTTTTAAAAATATGCTAAGTTTATAACCTATATACCTACTCGTAAATGAGAATAAAGACAACAAAAAATTAAAAATACAGTCTAATTGACGTTTCTCACTCAACGCGCAATGTCTGTAGAATTTGGTGGAAAATGGAGAACGCATTGTCTTAACACTGGGTTCCATCTGCCTCTCTACTCTTTGTTGGTAGTGGATGATTTAATGTTCAAATTAACAATAATCCGGATACTTCTCTCTGTAGACTCTAGGCAAGAGACTTGTGTAAGTTCAAGGTCGTTGCTTCAGCATTTGTCACATAATAATTATTAACATCGAATATACGTGTGTATTATATATATGTTCACTCTCTTACGATCTATCCTATAAAGCCATTTGATAATAAAAAATATTATAAATATTCATTTAAATGCATTATTTGACCTACAAATTACTCGTAACATTGTCGTAAATTTTCGTAGTAAAAATTATACAGGCTGATTGATATATAGATATACAAACTGATACAGATGATAGAGGAGGTAAATTCTCAACTATTACCCCCCCCCCCCCCAGATATTTTTTTAATGGCCAATATGGTAAATTTCAGGGCTTACTCTATGTATATGGCCTTCTACCACAAGTATCATTTTGCACTTCTAACTACCTGTAGCATTTATATTATATAACCTACTAGCGGACGCGCGCAGCTTCGCTTGCGTATTTAAGGGTGAATTCTAATAACTCATGAAACATGTGTTCAATGAAATATTTTTAAGAGTCTAAATTTCAAATTTTATAAAAATCGGTGGCGATTTAAAGATTTTTCCATACAAACTTTCAACCCCTTATTTGCACCCTTAGGGGGTGAATTCTAGAAAACCATGAAACATATGTTCAATTAAATATTTTTAAGAGTCTAAATATCAAATTTTATAAAAATCGGTGGTGATTTAAGAATTTTCCCATACAAACTTTCAACCCCTTATTTGCACCCTTAGGGGGTGAATTCTAGAAAACCATGAAACATGTGTTTAATTATATACGTTTAAGAGTCTGAATTTCAAATTTTATAAAAATTTTATAAAATCGGTGACGATTTAAAAAAAACCTATACAAATTTTCAACCCCTTATTTGCACCCTTAGGGGGAGAATTCTAGAAAACGATGAAACACGTGTTCAATTAAATACTTTTAAAAATCTAAATATAAAATTTTATAAAGATCGGTGCCGATTTAATTTTTTTTCCATACAAACTTTGAACCCCTATTTCACCCCTTTAGGGTAAAAATTTTTCAAAATCCCTTCTTAGTGGATGTCCAGATTACGAAAGTAAATATCTGTCCAAATTTCACGTTCCTACGCACAGCGATTACGGCTGTGCGTGCATCTTACCTCAGTCAGTGAGGACAAGTCCTTTTATATATATAGATATTAACATAATCTTAATGCTGCGAACACTGGAATCTTTAAGATACATAACACATATTTAATCTTTATAATTTAATATAAATTTCTGGCATTAGTGGTGTGTAAACTCTTATCTGTAGATATCATTGCAAAACAAAATCCTTCACCATGTCTGTCGGATACAAAAAATATGAGATGATTTGAGAAAATAATTTATTAGCCTTAAGAATACTAATAAGTTATTATTGAATTGTAAGTAATATGAATAATAACTCAAAGAAATAATATAATATATAATTTTATTATCATTAATTTATGGCACAATAAATTGCCATCCGCTCTACGGACCTACACACGTAAGTTAAGAAAAGACACAATCAACAATCGTATAAAAATGACTGTTTTTGTTTATTTTTAATTGGAACAGTATATTAAATGAAGCCGCGGTGGGTAGCTAGTATAAATATAAAATTAAATATTTATTTACTAGATAACCAAATTTTAAATATAACTAAATTATATAGTTAAATATAATTTTTATAAGTTTTATGATTAGATTAAACAGTTTTAAAGAAAAATGTAAAAAAATATGTTAGAAAAAATTACGCATTGCTAAAGTAAAACACACACACAAAGACATATTGAACTACTTATTTGCGTCTACGTAAGTATACAAAATGATTTTGGATACATTTTACTTTTAAGCAAGTCTGTTTTATTTTTAATATCTATACATAAATATATCAGTTACAATGAAACTTGTCATATCTTTAACGAGCAATTTCCCTTCAAAAGTTCATTGTGCTCATAACTTAAGGTTAAATAATAATTTAACTTTATTTATTAATATACATCTTTCTACTTATAATAAAATTGTAAGTGATCGCTCGTACTTGGAATCTTCCATGTACACAGCGATCAATTATTATATAAGAAAATTTATATTGTTGGGGGTATTTATGAATAAAATAGAACTTAAATTAATATATATTTTTTGTTGATCTGTATCTTTGTCGGTGCATTTATGCACTTTAATCTCAGAAACGGCTTAACTGTTTTAAATGCAGCTTTCACTATTGTGCAAACTTCTTTTACCATTTAGTTTGTTTTATTTAAATCTGTCCATAAATAAAAAATATATATACATATTTAAAGTATTTAGGTGCTACAAAAATGTTATTGAATTGCCTGAGACTTCAGTTTTCAATTGTATTGTAGATATTGTCTTCAAAGTTAAAACGTTATCATAAAACGAAAACCATTCAGATTAGTAAATAAACAATTGTGTAGTTCATGCAGGCGAAGCCGCCAGTATTCAAATAATTGACGCCTCGTCCACTGCCATCAACCTCTTCATACATGCCATCCGGGGAGTCCTCGGGCTTTTTACGTGACCTTCTTCCAGTATCTTCAATACTGTGCTTTCGAAGGTCAACCGAGGTCTACATATATTTAGTAATTATACATTATTATAGCCTTATTTGTAACCAAACTGAAATATGAAAATATTAAAAAAGCAAAAAGTTCCATGAATTCCATCCCCGAACCATAACTTGCTAGTTCAACAATACAGTTCTAGTATTGCAGGTAGTTGTAAATTTTAAATATTTTTTTATTAAAACCAAGTAATGCAGACAAATTCAGGTGAAACCTCTAATATAAATTTGTAACGAGATAAGTAAACAATATCTTCTTACTTTAACAATATATATTGTGATTGAATATACATTATCAAGGCCTCGTCTCCGCCATGTCGGTTAGAACATTGCACAAAAGGGATCACAATACGGAAGTATTTTGGTCAACCTATGAAGTTCTTGACCAGCTTATCTGGTGGCAAGTTCATTAATAATTGTAAAATACATAAGGAAACCTTGTTGTTTATTTACTTATTATATGAAAAAGTATAACGTCGAGATCGTATCTATGATAATATTATTTTTATAATATAATTATTGTATTATTATAACAATCCTTAAATTGTAACAATTTTTGAGGCCCTCTTGGTGCTGTAATTGTTTTGGGTGAGAAAGTGATTTGGGGTTATATTTAAATTATTTTCATTTCTCTAATCTGTCGAAGCGCAACGTTGAGTTTCACTACTCAACACTCGCACAACGCATGTCCTATACGGGAACCTCCATGTCTGAACATTAGGTTCCTTCTGCCTACCATAATGTCCGTTAAGCTGCTTTATCTTTTAGATGGTTGATTATGATATAAGTTTTGCATGTCCTTTTTTAAAGCCTATATTGGAATCAACGAGTTCAAGTTATTAAAATATTAATGAATTTTATGTAATCTTTGGTGTTATATCACTATTCATTATAAATAAAATTCGTAAGATGTATGGAGTATTTGCATCACAAAATTTTATGGAGTTTTTCTCCCAATATGTAATTTATATCATAGAAATTAGAAACCCAATATCATTTTACTTAATACCAAAATTGAGATAAGTAGAGCGGAAAAAAATATATTTAAAATCCATTCACTAAATAAGATTAGAACACTACACCGCGTGGATTTATTAACATTCTTAGCTTATTTTACCTTATCAAATTAAGAATCACTCATATATAGAAGTAACCTGTAATGAACATAATATTATCTACTAATCTAAAAATTAGCATATAAAATTTATCTACGTTTAAAATCACCAGAGTTATCAAATATAACAAGAAGTAAATAAAATATAATTTATATATTTTATTTTTTAGATTCCCGCTGTATACCGTAGATTCTTTGCCCAGTGTCAAAACACTTCGTTCACTATCACCGAAATTTTCGCGTTATTCTTTAGTGGAGGAATTCAACGTCGCGCGTTTCTTTGTTACAAGAGGGAGGAAATTAAAATTTTAAATAATTCATTCCCCGAGTACGAATTGAATCTACAACCATAATACGTTTGTGCTACTGCGCCATAACACCTATTTATCAAATAATAGTATTATAATAAAATAATTTAGAATCACTTGATTTTAAAGATCATGTTTCAGCGAAAGGTGTTAAAGCCCATAATGTATATTAAAAAAAAGTTGGAGCAAGCTGATATTATTCATATATTTTATTTAATTTGAGGCCATCGTAGCGCCGTGGGATACCTATCTGTAATAGTGATGGTAGTGGGTTCGTTCATCAGTCGAAGTAATTAATTATTTTCATTTTTCCGCTTTGTTAAACCAAAACGCAGCTTTGAGTACCACCACACAATACACATTACACATTAAGTTTCGGTTTCACGTAGAAAGTAGAGAACGGAGTATCTTGACACTAAAATAAACAAAAAATCAAATATAATATTTCAGTCATTATATTTATTTTTTTCTTTAAATATACGTTGTATTTAAAGAAATAAATATTATGACTGAAAGAATTTGAAAGGTAACACCGTAAAAGGTGGAACATTATTTAGGTTAAATCCTCCAAAACAGTTATATAATCCACTTATGAGCTGTTAAACTAGAGTTCAGTAATCTCATTTGGCTTCCTTATTTATACGTTAAAAAATAAATTGTATAAATTATGTATAGTTTTGTAATATAATATGGTTTTTTATCAGCTTTATTTACACTGAATCCCGCATATAGCAAGTTAGGCAGAGGGAACATAGTGTTAAAACTCTCAGTTTCCCACTCTCCGCCCAATTTTCGAGGCATTGCATGTTGAGTGGCGGCGCTCAACACCCCACGTTGCTAGTGGCACTGTGAGACCGAAGAAATTAAAATATTAATAAATAATACAATAAAGTATTATTTATTACTATTTTAATTACTTCGCTGAATTGCGGAGAATGTGTCCCGACTGAGAATAGAACTCACAACCGTCGCGTTTACAGTCTTGTGCCACTACGCCACGACAGCCTCTCTGTGTATATATAAGCAATTCTGCTGTTCTACTTTTATTACGATTCGTTCCTTAAGTGAAATTAATATTATTTTTGTTCCTACATTTTACCTTTCTGATTCTGTTATCGTAATCTGGTTTGTCATAATCTAGATTCTAGAGTAGTTATTTTTTATCCATATTATATATAATAACATGTTAAATATATGTTAGTACAGTTGTTTCAATATACATATATTATAATAATATATATAATTAAAAAAAATAATTAAATAGCTTCACGCTATATGAACCTGACGCAGCGTGACGAAAATGATTTATTTTTAATGTATTTCGAAGAATCGTGGATCGCAATAATAATTTAATAAATCGATTTTGTCATTATTTTGCTTTTTTAAGTATTGAATAAATTTATTTGAATTAATTAATTGTAAGAAATTGGTTTGTATTGAATAATTGATATTATGTCTATTTATCAAGAATGACTTTTAAGGAAATTAAACATTTAATATTTTAATTAAATACTCTGGTGTCGACGCAAAGCGCGGTGTTTAGTTCCGCCAACTCAACACGCAATGCCTCCAGAATTCGTAATAAATATGATGTCTTTTGTCATGCAGTACATTTTAAATGAAAAAAAGAATAAACATAATAATGAAATAATGAATTCCATATAAAGATGAGTGAATTTACCTCAGATAGTACCAACCTACCAAACTTGTAAATAAAAAATGAAATGAATAATAAACATTATGGCTGGGCAAAAAAAATCGACTGAGTATATAAGTATATACCGGTATTTAAGTTACGGGAAAGTTGCCAAACAAGCCAATACAAAGAATGAATGATCTCAGCTTGCAATTTTATTTTTAATAAATTACCTTTTGTCTATTACTCATAACTCTTAATCTTAGAAGACCTAGTAGAAAACGAATTCTTCTTTATCGTATTTGAAATTTTTTTGCTTTTTTTCCAGCACAAAAACTTATAAGAAGCGGAGTACTAATACTCGTACGTGTTGTTTACCACATTTATTTGATTTCATTTAATTTTTAATTTTCATGAGATTAAATTTTAAATGGCGTAACTTCATGAAAATAAAGGTTTTATTCCCACAAGTGGGAATCGAACACACAGCCGTCGCGATTAGCGCGTCAGACAAAGCTGTACGTCTGTCGCTGTAATGTTTAATGGAAAAATAAGCTATCTAGTCCATTACTATAAATACGAATTTTGCTTCTTTCTTCTTAGTCGAGTAGTATAATATAGACACAACATTTTGAATTAGCAATAAGTTAATTCAACACACCGCCTTTACAGATAGCTATTGAATCATATATATTTAAATGAATCAAAACAAAAACGAAGCTTCTCCGTTAGAATCAATTCCGGTTTATTTATGAAATGTTACACAATATTATTTAACAGTTTGTTATAGGTACCTACTATAAGAATGATATTATAATTATTAGATTATTTGACCTTCAGGGTGTTACGATTTTGTCTGTTACTGTGTTAAATTAAAAAAAATCACGATTCGTTTACTATTACTATATTTATTGATTATGGCTTTATTATTATTAGAGAAAATACTTTAAATTATAACAACTAACGTTTATAAAAACATATTTGCATAAATAACATATAGGGGGGAATAAGTGGAATTTTAAGCAGGGTTTTTATATACTTGATTAGGCATTAGGACAGTAAATGAAATTTTATATTATAACACATTTGGTCCAACAATTTCGGGCCCAATGACTGATAAGGACGGACGAACAAACACGAGAAACCAATAAAGAATCTTCATTTATTTTTTTTTGTATGAAATCCTAAAAGGTGTAGGAATTGATTACAATATATATTTTTAGTAACGATTTTATTTTTTACTAGCGACCCGCTCGCGGCTTTGTTCGCCTGAATAATATATTTCATTAATATTATTTATTGTATTTTAGTGTTTAGAGAAAAATTGTTGTCATTTTAGTTATCTGTATTATACACTAAAGAATTCTGGAATAATAAGACCGAAATATCTTGCTCCACAAGTTCTTCTAAGATTCGGTGCAAGTCCCTGAAAAATTGTTTCGTAGTAATCTACATAGATAATACTGAGAAAGTGATTTGGTTGTGAAAAAACATATTTTTCATGAAATTTACATACTGACACCCCAATTTAATTTTATATATTAATGGTATGTATAACATAAGCATAGAAATTAGATATTTCTATACAATGACGTCCAACAATATTCGTATCGTGAACGTGTATTTATTGACATTAAACTTTTGATGACAACGGTCGACCTTACATTTTTGAAAGTCAAAAAAAAAATACGACAATAATTGAAGATTTATAAACTCAACGATCTGATATAACAACAATAAACGTACAATGTTTTTAAAACCAGTATATTTTTTTTATTTTAAAAGGAATGGCCACATTGGACAGTACACGGACAAAAATTTTAAACACGTAGTGTGTTTATTTAACTCTAGAAAAAAAACTAACTACCGTAATTGGAAAAAAAAAGGCTCCCGCTACATTTTTCACGGCATAGGTCTTGTTTTTCCGTCCATTGATGGTCATAATATCTCTAGGGCACACATAAGAATGTTTTTTAACTATTGTTGCATGTTTTTTACACGTTTTTAATAAAAGACCGAGTTGTACTTATGTAATTTTGTAATTCTGTAATAAAAATTTAGAAACTGAATTTGAACCGCTTTATATTTTATCTGATGATGGAGCCAGGACCGTAGCTTACTCTAATATTTATAAAGTTGAACACGATGGCTGAACATCCACAGTGATGTGGAGGTTCTATTGCACATAAAACGTTATATATATAATTTCTTTTAGCTTCACGCTGTATAAGCAGAGTAAGCAAAGGGGTGCTTAGACACTCCGCTCTCCAGTTTCTGCCGAATTCTGAGGATATAGCGTCTGCCGTATCAAATCAACAAGTCGTGGTGTCGCTCTGGTGAGCGAAAAAATCAATATATTCAATATTTAATTTTATAATAATTTCACGCATATGCGTATGCGCCATGTCTGTTATAATATATCAAATATCATATATATAATATATGCAAATATACAAATAATGCTGTGAAATGTGTTAATTAAGATAAAATACAATGTAATGTGAGCATTTGCTAATCTCAGCAGAAGTCGTATCTTGCTTGTAGACTAATGGCGTTTCGCCTGTTTGTAATATTATAATTTCATCTTTATTTATTCGCTTTGTGTATTTTTTATCTGTCATTTCTAAGCGTTATAATATATAACTTGCATCTGTAACCGCAACCTGACCTTCACACATATTCTTATAAAATTTCTTGCACTGTAGTCTATTCATTTAGGCGTGAGACAAAATGTATACAGAGGAAATGCAGTTTCTCGAACTTTGTAGTGTAGTAATATATATATATATATATATATATATATATATATATATATATNTATATACACTAAAATATATTATATATATTTTTATTTAGCTATATATATATGGCTAAATAAATATGCTATAAATAATATATAAAGAATAAAGAGTTTTTTAAAATTCAATAATTTATTTACTTGGCATATATTAAGTGTCGTCTGTGTTTGTTTAGTTGTATTCTGTGTTTACATAAAAATGCACAAAGAAATATGTAAAAAAGTTATTTAATCTACAAAATAAAATAAATAGGATAAAAAAAAATATTTTTTATTTTATGGCTACGTTTACGTTTATCTTTAAATAAAAAATACAAATGTTTACCCGTGGGAAGCCGGGACGGGCCGCTAGTTTGTATGTATATTTACGCTACTAACTCTTTATTGTCATATAAATGTCCTTACCCAAAGGTTGCCTGAAAAATATTAAAATTTCCAATTAAACCGCCTTTTGTGCATGAATTTCTTTTTCTTCTTTCTTTTCTTTTGTTTCTTTTAAATAATAATGAATGAATTACTTAATATGAATAAAATATAGATAATTAAACAAGAAAAAAACTCAACACTCCTCCAGTATTTGGTAAAAATGGGACACGCAGTGTTTTAATTCTAGGTTTCCTCTGCCTACCCCCCTGTGTTCGGCTCTGTGCGGGATACAGCGTGAAGTTAAAAAAGAAAAACACACGCACCATACATGTTCACATTTTTGTAAACATAAAAAGACAACAATAGTAAATTATTGAATACTACATTTTTAATTTCCTCTTTATATTTTTTGAATTCTTCCTTAAAGGTAATTAATAGTTATATTCAAATTCATAAAAAACAAACGTTTAAAAAAAAGTCATAAAAAGTAAAATGACAAATGATATTTCTTGGTAATAATTAAATAATTACTTTGTAAATTGCTTTTATTAAAGTTATAATTATGTACATAAAAAAATAAATTGTAATTCAAATAGCTACTACGAAAGCAGTTTGCAATCATCTTAGAGAGATGCATAAATATTTATAAAGTTCTCTAGCAGTACTTTACTACAAAAATAGTTGACTGAAATTAAATAGCTATATTAAAAAAAATATATATTGTTATTTTTTATAATAATATATTTATAATTTTAATTGAAATTGTTTCAATCTCATTGATTATGTGTATAAAATGAATGAGCTTACACGTTTCATCTACGTTGGTATTTAAATATTATTCGACCACTTATTAAGTATAACTAATATAACATTTTCTTTTATTATTTCTATAAAGAAAAAAATGTCTCATCAATTTTTTCAATAGTGTAATTAATTATTTTAGGGTTTTCTTAAATGTTTTATAGAAAATTAATATATCCGATTTTAACCGGTTACCTCGTCGTATAATTTAAATCTGTTAAGATAGTAAAACCCAACTTAAACTAAATACTTAATCTAACCTAATTATTATACATTTAATATTTGTATATTAAGTATAAAATGAAATATTTTAAAATCACATTTAAATATTACAAGTCGTCGACGTTGCTTAATAAGGAAAATCCAGTTTGTGTTGTTAGGGAACTTTAATAATAATTATTATTAATGATCTTTTTAAAAAATGTTATTTTTTAATTTTGTAGTAATTAAAATGTACCAATATATTACCAATATCCTTGAGCTTAATGTTGAATAATAAGGTAGACAATTCTCTTATATATCATTAATTCCATATTTTACAGAGAAAATAATAATTAGGTATATATTATTATGGCAAATTTGAGGCCATCGTGGTGCAGCGCTACAAGTATGTGACGCGACGATTGTGGGTTCGATCCCCACTCGAGGAAGTGAAATATTTATTTACATTTCTATTTACGTTTTCATTTTTTCGCTCTGGTGTTGAGGCAAAGCGCGTAATTGAGTTCTGCCACTCAACACACAATGCCTCGAGAATTCGGCAGAAAGTGGGGAACGGAGTGTCTTATCACTAGGTTCCCCCTGCCTACCTGCTGTGTACGGGATACAGCGTGAAGCTGATTTAATTCATTTTATTGTGGCAAAGATTATCTCTAAACAGGCTTCTAATTAAATTGCAGTTTTTTTTTCGTTTATTTGTGCTCATTTAAATATGTTTTAGAATTAATCGATGGATATCTCTAGTAATAAATAATTAATTATTGTTACAGATGCTTGGCTTCGGTTCCTCGAACGCCTTTGGAATTTTATTTAACAATTTCTTCTTAGAGCAAGACGGTGCGAGTGGCCTTCCGTTAGTGATAGGCGTATATAATGGTGCATTATCCATATCAGGTAATAAAAATTGGATTTTTTTAAAAAATATTGTGAATTTTGAAATCTAAATATAGTTATATATTGTTTTTCAAAAATATTTTATATATTTTTTCAAAAATACTCAATAGCATTGAGCTTATGCTCACCCTTTCATTTCCTGCGTATGTACATACATTTATTTAGACTTTGGACAAACTTGTATAAATTTGAGTGTGTTTTTAAAAAAAAATCATTTTTGAAACTCGCGTTGACATTAAGATTAAAATATAAAACAAAACATAGGTATTATATATTATACTAGGTTATTATACTAGGTTTTAATTTTTATTTTCCATATAGTGGGATAGGAAAAATAGAACTCGCCTCTCTCCGCTTTTTATCCAATTTCTAGACAGTGTGTTTTTGACTGGTGGAAATTAACGCCGCAATCTCTCTAGGAAATAATTAAATTTACATTTCTTCGGTCTTACCAGAGCTAATAATATTGACTCCCCGGATTGGACATGGAACCTATGACCATCGCGTTTTTACTTAGACTTTGTCACTACCGCGATGTCTTCACGTAATATCCATTGTAAACATTCACTAGGTACAAATAGCTTTAACAAAAGAAATGCTAACGCATCTCCCAGCGACAGTTTAATGAGAAAGAATTAAATCGTTAGAAAATCAGGTCAAATTACAAACCCAAGGTTCATATTACTCAGATTAATTGATGAAAGACTATGTGTATTTCATCTTAAAACGTTAATCCAAGTTGATTGTGTAAAGAGGCCGATATAGAATGTCAATATCATATCTATTCTATTGTATTTATTGATTCGACCGACATCCTTTAATGAAAACAATGCCAAGAACAGCCTAGTAACATAACTGCATGTCAATTAATGTTACGTCAATACTGTTACTTTTTCGTATTTTAATTTGGTGGACGACGGAATCGTTAATTTAACAATCTATTGCCATCTTCTTTAATCTGGCATTATCCCGATGTATTTTACCGGTTCTGCCTTTAAAATCCTGCTACCTCATTTTGCTACTTCTTTAAACATGCTCAGTTTTGTCTCTTGCTTCTCACGACGACCCATCACGAAGATCTCATCACGATTCACGAGATCCTCGGACTTCGTGGGACTAACTCCAGGGACGGACGTAGCAAGGCGCTTTATTCAATTTTATTCTTGGGCACGAAGTCGACGTGGTGAACTATGTCTGAATATAAGTTTTTATAAATAATATATGCATATATCAAACTCTACTTTTAAGGAGTGACTAAGAGTACGACCAAAGCTACTAGAAAGCTAAAATTTCGCGTAAAGTACGCTCCTTCCTTCTTCCGGGAAATAAATACGAGAATGGAATAAAACAAGATTTATTGTTATAAATCATACAAATAAAGTCTGGGCTTACCGCTCTAGTGGTCTGAGAAATATTTTAAAACTTATATTAATTAATATATATACCTATTACTTAGTAAATGAGCAGGATGGTAATATATTGTAATTTATAGTGTCCTTATCATTATGGAAATTTTTAAGGACGTATAAATAAATTATCAGCTATTAAAATATGTGGAGAATCAAAATATTTTTATATAGAAACAGACGTCGTTTTTATTGTTTTTTTATTTGTATAATAATATATTTTATAACACATGTATTTATTTTACAGTTATTGAAATACAAATAAGGTTTATTTTTAATATTTTATATATCAAGTAGTAAGTATTTACTTAAGACGTATCTACAATCTATATATCAATAGAATTTATTAAACGTAATTTTATTTAACTAAAAACAACCGGTCAAGTGCGAGTTGGTTCCCCAACAGAAAAAAACAACTTATCAAAGTTAACAAATTTAAATTTACGGGCGTATGCACTCATTTTGTACAAATTGATCTATAAATATGGCTTGTAATGGTTTTTTTAATGATATATATATAATTTTTTAATTTACAAAACTTATGTTAAGTTACACCATTCTCTAAAATATATGTATGACCTTAGTGGTATTGATTGACAGCGATGAGGACGTTCGATTCTCTAAGAATAAGGAAAGCCTCATCAGTTCTGGCGTTGGAAATAAAAAGTGTTATCGATCTTTCGTTTCACTATAAAAAGTGTAAAAATTACTATTAAATTATAAGAAATTTATTCACCATTGAATTTATTTACCTCTTCGTGTAATTTAGGTTTAAAGATATTTATTTCTCAAAAAAGACTTTACAGTCACTTACATGAGATTTGTGTAATTAATGTTTACAAATTTAAAAAGTCAGTCTTAATACTTGCAAAATATTCTTCATTCTTGCTTCTTCTTACTTCATTTAACTTAGTACAATAAGGTAGAAATTTATATAATATTAATTACTAGAGGGTAGAAATGTTATTTTAGTATAAAGTTGTAGTTACAATGAGTTATTTTATAATATTTTTATAGTAACATTCTATATTTGTATTTAAGATAGTTTATGAAATTATATTAAGATAATTTAGATTTAATAAGTATTTAAAGTATAAAGAGTTAATATTTATATTAATATAAGGAAGTTTAAAATAGTAATAGTATCTATCTACATAAAAAATGTCACGTTATTTAGAGCTAGACGATTTAAATTACAAAAGGGAAAAGTAGTTTCTTTTTCTTCATGTGCATTGCATAATAATTAATTTTACTCTTAGCAGGGTTTAGTGGTTAAACACCAAGCTTTATCTTGCCAGAACGAGGAAATGGGAATAATTCATTACTCCGAGTGGGAATCGATCCCATAACCGTTGCATTTACAGTCAGACGGTATGCCGCTGCGCCAAAACAGCCTCCTCAATGCCTGGTTTTTATTAATACTATTCTATTAACTGACTGCGCAAGTTAAAGGAGAGTGATGTTTTTATGAGTCTATGTATGTAAATGTACATATGTAAGGGCGTTCCTAGTAACTCTCCGACTGTTAAACCTTATTAACTACTGGGCTTGGTTAATTCTTTTTAGCTTAATACAGTCGGGTATTTTGTTCTTTTTAATAATTATGTTTTAATTTTTGAATAAAATTTAATGAAATTTGTTTATTATTTATAAACGTTTTTCTTTTAGGTTTTCTAAGCGGCATTGCTTTGAAGAAATATTCATTTCGTCAAGTAGGCTTAGTGGGAGCCGGACTATTCGTCTTAGGAGATATCTTAACGATATTTGTAGAGAGGACATATCATTTGGTATTTACATTTGGAGTAATACGAGGTAATTATTTATTTAATTATTTCCTCTCAAAAACGTCCAAGCTTAGATATCCTGAATGTAAAAAAAATGCTTTGAATAATCCTACTAATGTCATAAATGTGAAAATTTATGAGAACAAATATCTATATATTACTTTCACGCAAAAGCTACTGAACAGATTTAGGCGGTTTTTTGAATAACTTGGCTATAACATAACGATAAGTGTAAGCGGACGAAGCCGCCAATCGCTAGTCTTAAATCAAATATGTTATACAAGGTAAACCTTGCAAAAGAAATCTATCTTCATTTTTGTAATCTATCTTTTTGTTTTTGCTAATAGAATAACTAAAATTTAATTACTACTATTCAATTATTGACCTTAATAATTTAATGCTAATTTAATAATTATGTTTTGTTTAAAAAAGAATTATAATTTCTCAATTATAAATTGAAATATGCTGTTATTACAAATATAGTTTATATTTCAGGTGCGGGTTTTGGTGTTATGATACCCGTAAGCTTCACAGCATTTAATTGTTACTTTACAAAGAAACGCACAGCCATGATGAGCGCCAACCAGACCATGAGCAGTATGGCCTCCATCACTTTTCCTATATTAGTCACGTTCCTTCTCCAGGAGTATGGGTTCAGGTGGACTCTAGCTCTGATAATGGCTGTGGATCTACATTTGATTTTTGCTATGATAGTCATGCATCCTGTTGAGTGGTACACGAGAAAGATATCAGATTGTTCTGAAATCGGTATGTCTAAAGTAATTAAAAGAAATCTTGTATATAGGTTCATATCTATCCAGAAAAACCCTTCTATGTTTTCCTATAAAACCATCTAATTAAAAATATCCTACTCGCCTTTTTAAACAGACCTTGGACAGTGGTTATAAATTTTAAAATTTTACTTTTTTTTCATATGTATATTTGTTATATAATATATGTTTAATATATATTATAGTAATAGATATATAATTTATAAGATTTATTTAACTTTAAATTTCAAAAAAAATTACTGATTCTCTAATTGACAAATCCACTCCCATTGGTTGACTGGAATAGATCTCTTATAGAAAAAGTCTACCTTTGCAAACGAAATATATTTTTTATGTTTTTCTTTTTTATGTATTTTAGTACACTAAAGAATTTTATGTGTTTTTGTTTCTGTGGTTCATTTTTCATTTTGTGCTTTGCCATTGCATGTGCTTTTAAGTGACGTCCTGCAACATTGTCTATTTGTAGAGCTTTCATCTGGTTGCGATGTGAAAAGTCCTAATAAATATAAAAATAGCCAAGGAGAAATATTTGATGAATCCATTATAAAAATGTTACCAGGCGAGGACAACGTTAATGAGATAAAATCAAGCTCCGGACGGCACGAGTCTATTCAAAAAAGTATAATGTAAGTCAATCACGTCGTTAGTTACAAAATTATTATTTTCGTATTGGAAGTTATTTATTACATAGTATATCGTTTCCTATTCCTTATTAGACGTAGGCAGTTTGTATATAATTATCATTATAATAAATTAGGCTGTTGTTTAATAGATATTATAATAGAAAACTAGAGGCCGTCATGGCGCTGGGGCGCAAGGATGTGTCTGTAACGCGACGACTATAGGTTCCCCACTCAGGGGAATTAATT
This sequence comes from Heliconius cydno galanthus, assembly GCA_036379175.1. Lineage (NCBI taxonomy): Eukaryota > Metazoa > Arthropoda > Insecta > Lepidoptera > Nymphalidae > Heliconius > Heliconius cydno. The sequence continues at coordinate 1,004,914 of JAKRZM010001275.1, forward strand.
ATTATTTATTAATATTTTCATTTCATCGTTCTGGCACCAGCCAAAACCAGTCAAAACCCAGCGTTGAGTTACGCCACTCAACACGCATTGCCTCGAAAAATTCAGCGGAAAGTGTCTTAGCACTAGATTTCCTCTGCCTATCCTGCTATATGCGGGATACAGCGTGAAGCTGATAAATCATATAGACAAATACATAATGTAATATTAAAATTTTACAGCAAAGTGATATACGAAAATGTAGAGTTGGATCTTCTTAAGGATCCTCGCTTTGTAAGCACTCTGATAGGTCTCGGTTTCGCCTTCGTCTCCGATGTGACATATTTAGCAATGGAGCCTATGCTACTTTTCTCGTATGGATATACAAAGGTAACTATGAAAAAGTTTGTTTGTAAAAATAATCTTATAACGTATAATTATTTGTGTGTGAAGTAGTGAAAATATTAAATATTTCAGTCCCTCAAGTGGGAATCGAACCCACAACCAGTCGCGTTTACAGTAGCACGTTTGAGCATCTGCGCCATGACTGGCCTGGCCTATCAGTGTAATACAACCCAAAATATTTTTTTTTTTTAAATATTTATTATTCGTGGATTTGTGCACACTTAATCGCCTTAATGAGAACGCAATGTTTTAACACTAGGTTCCCAGGTACGCTCTACCAATCCTGCTATATGCAAGGTACAGCGTGAAATTAAAAACAAAAAAACTTATTTTAAAAATAAAATTAACGTTATTATTTAATATGTGATACAAATATTCAGAGATTTATAGTAGCACTTTATGTAGCGCATTCGTATTTTTACCATTACTTCAATTAATAATATTTTTCAGATGCAAGTGGCGACGTGCGTTATGATTGGTGCTATAGCTGATCTGGCAGCCAGATTTTTTCTGGCAGTATTCACATATTTTTACACAGTTGACAGTAAAACACTATTTTTCGCTGGCACCTGTGTTACCATGGTGTTAAGAGTAGGTAAGTTACTGGTCCTTCTATAAGGTTATAACCGAATTAATTAAATTATTTTATTAAAAAATTGCCTTGAGAATGAAATGCTCGTCTTCAAAGGTAGCTAATAATTAAGTTTGTAAATAATGGATTTAGAAAAAAGTCCTGATGAGTTTTTTGTGCGGGTTCTTCTGAGACATTATCTTTAGTAATCAGGTGATAAACGGTTGGATATTTAACAAATAAAATATTTATTTTCTTATTTGAATAAAATGATTTCACTTTGAATGTATATACCTTGTACATCAGGGTAGGCAGAGAGTCTAGTACTAGACACACTCCGTTCCCCACTTTCCGCCGAACACTACGAGCACTAGCACTATTTTCGAACCTTCTTTCTCGTTTACAGTTAATTGCGTTATTAGAAAATTCGCCCTTATTTAATTGATATAAAAATGTATTTACTATAAATATATAAATATATCGATACCGATAGAAATCGATTTAGATATATGACTTATTATCTGCTCTACACTGAATAGCACTATTATATATTTTTAAACAAGAAAGATAAGACTATTAAAATATCTATTTAAAACTATCCATAATTTGTTATCTTTTTCCAGCTTTAGTCACGTCGGACAATTTGTACTTCGTAATAGCTATCACGGCTATATCGGGCTTGGTCAGATGCTCGGTGCAGGTGCTGTTCCCCCTAGTCCTGGTGAATGCTGCACCTGATAGGTTCCCAGCAGCTTTGGCGCTACATATTTTGTTCTCTGGATTCCTTATGTTAATGGCTGATCCTTTAATAGGTAATATATTTACATATATACATGTTATTAATAAATCATACCAATTTCACGCTGTACCCCGCACTCAGCAGGATAAGCAGAGGGAACCTAGTGTTAAGATACTCCGTTTCCCACTTTCCCGCCTTTCGGGGGATTGCGTGTTGAGTGGCGGAACTCTATGCTCAGCTTTTGCCCTGGTACCATGGAAATGAAAATATTAAGAATTAAAAAATATATATATTAATAATTAATTAATTATTAAGAAAAAATTAAATTCATTCACTGGAGTGGGGACTGAACCCCCTACATTACAGTCACGCTCTTGTGCCTCTGCGCCATGACGGCCTCAAAGTGTAATTAATAGTTTAATTATATTGCTTTCTGTTCCGATAGCTCAATAGGTGGAACCTAATGTCTTCGATGGGTTTTTTCTGTTTTTTAAGATCACTTATAATTTATTTACGATGATAAGTTTTGCCTTTGCACGGTTGCCTACATATTGCTATACGCAATTTATTTATATATTATTATAATTTTACTATGAAGCAATTTGAATTTTAATAAAAATTTACCTTATACATCAGAGTCTATTTAAATTTTTATTTACATTATTTAATAGCTTCGAGTAACTGAGAGGAACAGAATCAAATTTATAAAATAGATTGTGAAACGCGATAGTCAGGCAGGTTTAACCAGATGCTCACGTGTACCTTCTTATGTTATATTTATTTTACTTATACAGGGTGGAAGAGGCAGCGCTTCTTTTATTGAAACTGCATATAGGGTAATATATTTCAAACCCACACTTAAGAAATTAATTAAGGTACCTCAACAATTTGGACGTAGGAATTTTTTTTCATTTCACGATTTTTATCCATACCTGTATTTCGTGTGACGCACACATACGTGTGCGACGTTTCCGATTTGACAGGTAAGTGTGTGCGTGCCTATGTTATACTATACAAATGGTGTTTTATTTTAAAACGATAATTTTATTATTTATTTTGTTTGAAAAAATAACTTTTTCATTTTTGGGAATTTTTTTTTTTCCGAATTATATTAGGCTTTTATAGAGTAGTTAAAACTGTGGTTTCATTTAAAGTGGTGCTGACAATTCCACCCTGTATAATAATTATTATTAATTATCAATGACAATTTTTAAAAAAACATGAATGTCGTTGAGGCCGTCGTGGCGCCGTAAGACAAGGTCTGACTGTGAACACAATGGTTGTGGGTTCGATCTCCATTCTGGGGATATTTAAATTATTTTCTTTCCTCCACTCTACTAGACAATAAGTATCGTCGTCTCTAAGATTTGGCATAATGTAAGGTTCCGCCTGTCTATTCTGCAACGAGGAAAAATGCTATATTTTGTAGAAGAACAGATTTAATTATTAATTTTTAATGGTTTTTTAACTCCTAGCTGTATCACGCACATAGCGGGAAAGGCAGCTTGTACCACCGCGCCATGACTGACCTCTGGACTGCCTTTATGTTAATTTTTTATACAAATATGTTTGTAATAACTAAATAAATTATTTCTCTTTTCTTATTCCAGGTGTCATTTACGAGGCGACTGGCAGTTACGTGAACTGTTTCTTGGCTATGAGTTTTTGTTGTCTCGTGTGCGTCGTCCTTTGGACGGTAGAATATTTAGTTAGTCGTAAGCATAAAGCCTAAATTAATTATTTTATTTTAATTAAATTTATTTAATAAATTTTAGATAAATTTATTATAAGAGGGGAATACTGATGAATGTGTTTCTTATAAGTGTCCCCTTATTATGTTTCCTAGAGATCTTTATTGTTATTTTAAATTGTACAATTAATTAGATTTTTTTATTTAATAAGTAGTAATTTTACAGAGCTTTAATAATAAATAAATGAATTTATTTTAAGATATTTTTTTATTAGAATAGTTGTGGAGTTCACAGAGTCGTAATTGGGACTATTGTGTAAGTCTGACGCAATAAAACAAAAGACGAATGTATAACATATAAATATGTTTCGACTTAAAAGACACTAAAAATATTTTTGTGGTATTACATTATGTATTGAATATGTGATTCCCTCACATTTTCCACCCATTTATCGAGGTATTGCTTTTGAAGTGGCGGAACTCCTGTTTGGTGTACAGATTTTTAAGTTGTAGCACTTATTGAAAATTTAATTTAATAACTCACATTAATAATTCAAAGATATTAACAATTGAAAGGAATCGGATTTTTTTTTATTAATATTATACAAATATAGTCAAATTTGCTTTACGTTTACATAAATATAATAAATTTATACGGAAAATACATGAATATTCATCAAAATTATATTTTGATTTATTATTTATAATAATCTATTTGAATTTGTATTTTGAATTAGATATACTTATATATTGGTGTAACTATTTTATCAAATCGACTCATGTTCCCCATTTTTAATCCACATAAAACAAAATAAAAATATTCATAATGCGTTTATTTTCAATATTAAAACAATATAATAACAATATGTAAACGCAAACATTGATATTTTATTATATATAAATAAAAACCACTTTTCAGTATGGCTAGAAAAATAAATAATTGTTACTATTTATTAAATTCATACATTTAATTATATGCAATAAAATATTTTCATTACAGATTACTCGTATAAATAAATAATTTTAAAAATATAATATACGTAATGCATATAATTATTAACTGTAAAATCAAACAGCAGAGGGGACCCTGTTCCTGGGTTCAATCTGGACTCTAAATCCATCAGTTCTCTTGAGGATGATGTCAGCTTGAAGCACGAACTGGTCCTCAGTGACGTCTGATACCATTTTGTAATTCCGAAGTACAGTTGCCAACAAGATCTTTAACTTCAAAATGGCGTATTTTCGACCTGCAAAATTATAATGTGGCTTTAGGGCCGTCATAGGAAGTGAAAATAGCTCATTGCCCTGAGCGAGAATCAAACCCACAACCGTCGTGTTAATAGTAAGACGCTGTACCACTGTCACCACTGAATATATGCATATTTATGTATTTATAAAATTTTATTCAAAAAGCATTGAATACTCGTACATTATTTAGTATTTGACAGCATTTTTGAATAGGCACGAGTCAGTTTATTTAAATTGTGTTAAATTACCTATTTATAATATTAATGTTGTTCATTTTTAAATTATTTCTTTTTTATTCAATTAAACAATTTTATGAATTATATATTTTTATGTTTTGTTTTTAAATTCGAACATCAGGGGTAAAATCCTTATATATAAAATCGAAAGGTCACTCACTCATCACGAAATCTCAGAAACTACATGTGCTAGGAATCTCAAATTTTGCATAGGAGTTACTTATAGGACGTAGGTGCTCGCTAAGGCGGGCATTTGTAATATTCGACTTCTAAGGGGTTGTTTTTGGGGTCGAAAGTTTGTATGAAACTTCGTTACTACAAATGCTAGGAGCCTCACATTTTGCATAGACGTCACTAGGACGTAGTCATGGAGACAGAAATTAATAATAAGTTCACGCGGGTGAAACCGCGAGCGGGCCACTAGTATTTTATATATATACTTTACAATTTCATTAAACAACTTTACAACAACTTCAATGTGTTACAATGACTATTGTAAAAAAGATATTATTTAATTATTTTAATGAATAAAACGGAAATTAATGATCAGAGACAATTATTATAGATTAAATGATAATTAATTATGGTAATTACGAAAACTATTGAGGCCTGACTGAAGGTAAATCGTTGTTTATGTAAATTATGTTTTAATTTTAACTATTAGAGGCAGGTAAACGCGATGGTGGCGGGTCCGTTCCTATTCGGGAAAATTAATCATTTAGTATTCCTTTCTCTGGCAACAAGGGAAAGTGCGACGTTGAATTCCGCCATTCAACACGCAGTGCATCGAACACGCAGAATTCCGCAGAAAGTGGGGAACGGAGTGTCTTAACACTAGGTTCTCTCTGCCTACCCTCCTTTATGCAAGATACAGTGTGAAGATAAAAAAAAAACTATTAGCGCGTGCCAAACTTCGACTCTTAATAATACATTTGAATATTATATGTATATTATTCTAAAACCAGTTCGACATTTTTTAATGCCGTTTGAATAAAATGCGGATGTTACGATTATGTTCTATTCTATTCAATAAAACTTATTGAGGATGTATTTGAGGATGCCTATGAACCCAAACACGTGTTATATACTAGAGGTAGCCCGCAATCTCGTTTGCGTGTACCACTCTAAAAAGTAGTTTTGCGCTTTTTCCTACTTAAGTGGGCAATACCTAGTTTTAGTTGCCACTCGACTTAATTCAAAGTCACGGTTTGTCTACCAGAGTGGGGACAAAAAAGTAATTTTAATATAATAATAATTTTAATATAGACGTCGAGGCGCAGGGGCACAGGAGTGTGACGGTAACGCGATGGTTGTCGGTTCGACTCCAACTCCATATTTCCGTTTCTTCGCTCTGGTATCGAGATAAAAGTGCGGCGTTCAGTTCCGCCACTCAACACGCAATGCCTCCGAAATTCAGCGGAAAGGGGGGACGGAGTGTGTTAATACTATTTTCCCTCTGTCTAAGCTAATTTTAGTTTTTATAATTATTCTTTAGGGACGTTGTCCAACAACGCCATAACGACCTCAACTACCACTCTAAAATTAAAAATTTCGCTTCCCATCCTTTTTTAGTGCTCCCCTAGAATCCTCAAGGAACATGTCAATTTATACATCGCTTAGTTTGGGCTGTGCGTTGTCTGTCAGTCACTCAATAGTTGAAGAATTTTATATATACGGATTGTACTGACGTAGTACCTAGGTTATTGATCCCATTTAATATGTATAGAAACAGAATATATTACACAGTTTTCATTAGCAAGAAACAAAAACATAAACTTGATTTCTGACTTACCCACACAGCTTCTAGGTCCAGCACTGAAAGGAATATAACTGTAATAGTGTCTGTTTTGAGTATTCTCAGGCAAGAAGTTGTCTGGATTGAAGACATTAGGGTTCTCGTAGTATTTTGGATTTCTATGAACTTGGAATTGGCCAATGACAACGGTCGCTCCAGCGGGTAGGACGTAGTTGTTAGTAGCTAAAAGGTTAATACCAAATTATATTAATAAGAGACATCATTTTTTTACGAGCCTAATCCTGGCGCAAGGGCACAAATTGTGATTGTAAACGCGTTTGGTTGAAGGTTCGATACTCATACGAAGAAATGAAAGATTTATTTAAATTTATATTTTCATTCTTTGCTCTGGTGTCCAGGAAAGTAAGTTGCGCCACTCAATGCTTGCAAAATTTGGCGGAAAGAGGGGAAACGTGTCTCTTAACATTGGATTACCACATTTTTTTAAATCTTTAAGAAATACGTACCGATCTTGACATCACGTTTCAATTTCCTGGCAATGATGGGCACTGGTGGATACATTCTCAGAGACTCGAAGATAACACGCTCTAAATATTTCATTTGGAGGGTATCCTCGAAGGTTACGGGGCGATCGGAATCCCCGAATATTGAATAGAGTTCATCATAAACCTTAGCTTGGATATCTTGATGAATACCAAGAAGGCACAAGACAAAGCTAGATCCAGCTGCTGTTGTGTCATGTCCCTAAATATAATGTAATTATATTAACAATAAAATATTAGTTTATTAAGTAATAATAAAAATCAATAAAATACAAGCCAAGCGAATGTAAACGCGATGGTTGTGGATTCGAGTCCCACTTTAGGGAATGAAATATTTAATATTTTCATTTCTTCGCTCTGGGGCTGAGGTAAAGCGCGGCCTTGAGTTCCGCCACTCAACACGCAATACCCCCATAATTTAGCATAAAGGGAAGTGGAGTATCTTAACACTAGGTTCCCCCAACTTACCCTTCTACATAGGGGATATAGTGAGAAGCTGTACAAGTTACTTAATAAAGCCTTGTATATCAAATTAAAAATAAAAGTTTCACACTTTTAGTTACCTCAAACATAATAGTATCGACTTCCTCTTTAATTTCATGGTCGGTAATGTTATTTGTGCCGTTTTGTGCAGACTCAAGCATCAAATCCAAGAAAGCGAGACGTTTTTTCACACCTGTAATATAATTAAAAAATATTTATTAATAATGTATAATATAAAATACACATTTTGAGGCGTAGTGGTACAAACGTGCTACTGTAAACGTGAAAGGTTGTGGGTTCAATTCCCGATGCAAAGCACTGCTTTGAATTCCGCCACTCAACACGCAAAGTCTCCAGAATTCGGCAGAAAGTGGGGAACGGAGTGTCTCAACACTTGGTTCCCTCTGCCTACCCTGCTGTGTGCGGGATATTGAGTGAAGCTGATTTAATTTAGATATAATTTATATCTCTCGATTTTCTTACCAATATCATTTTCATCGTTGAAGTCTAAATCATCACGGTATCCTTTGAAGACAGTATCAGCCAGAGTTTTCACATTGGCGAGTCCGGTCTCGTTTTCGGGACTCGATCGCGTGACTTCTTCAAGTGTAGGTGGGATGATGCCTTTTGCCTTGTTTTGCAAATACTTTTCCTTCTTGTTTTTAATAACCTATTAAATTTTAGTTTTAGTAAGCAGTTGTTATTAAATAAACGTAATTATTAACAAACGTAATGTGTATTTAATGAATAAGAAACGTACCTTGTTAGTTAGTCCATGAATAATATCCAATAAGCTTTTTTGCTTTTCAAAAAATGATGTGAACTTAAAAATGGAGTCGAAACGTAAATGGAATTTGTAGTGTCTTTGATGAATTATATCGCACATTCTAAAAAAATAAGCATAAATTAGTAAATATATTTCTAATTCATTCATTAGTAGAAACTTCGATTTAAAAAATTGTTTATTTTATAAAATAACTTACTTCATGACAGCCATAGCATAGTCAAAACCTGATTTGCCATCTTGAGTGTCTTTTGTAATTCCCATAGCGGTCTCTAAATACAAAACAATATATAAATCAATGATTATATAAATGAGTGAGGTCAGACGTGGCAAAGTCCGGCGTTAAGTTCCGCCACTGCAGAATTCGGCGGAAAGTGATAAACGGAAGTGTCTTAACACTAGTTTCCCAGGTTCCCTCTGCGTATCTTGCTGTGTGCGGAAAATAGCGTGAAACGAAAAAAAATTCATGGACAAATAAATAGTAGGAAATGCGAATATGCTAATTTCTCATTGAATACAATACAAGTAACTTGAAATAAATTTCCTTAAAAACAATCACTAATGTAGTAGGTAATAAATAATTAATTAAGAAACAGCAATATCAATTAACAAGTCAATGTAATATTGTAGTAAACATTTATTCGATAAAAAGCCGATTACTAACCTAATATGATTAACCTGATAAATTAGAGGCCAGTCGTGGTCCAGGGGCACGAGCGGGAAATGAATATAAATATTTTCATTTCTTCGTTCTGGTACCAAGGCAAAAGCGCGTCGTTAAGTTTCGCCACTCAATCGCAATGTCACGAAAAAGTAGGCGGAAGGTGTGGAACGAAGTGTCCTTACAGTAGGTTTTTTTTTATGAAAAAGGACAAGGCAAACGAGCGTTCGGGACACCTGATGGTAAGTGATCACCGTGGCCCACGACCAATACCAGAGGAGCTACAGGTGCGTTGCCGGCCTTTTTGAAGGTATCCATGTCATATCGACCTGGAAACACCTTCCTACTAAACCGCAAAGTAGTGGAGACTCTCTCTCTGCCTACCCTGCAACATGCGGGGTAAAGCTGAAAAAAGACTTACCTAATAGAATGTCTACAGTAACTCCACTCATATAGTCGTGTACATCAAAAACTTTGCCAACTTCTCCTTTCATCTTGTTAACAACATTTCTGCTGTTTTGATTGAATACATCAACAAATGACTTTAAAATGTTTATATGGAATGTAGGGGCAATCATTTTCCTATGAGATCTCCATTTTTCACCTGAAAATATGTAAACGTGTAAAATATTTGTGCGTCTGCAAAACATGGTAATAAATAGATGAAAATATGAAATCTTTGGTAAGGTTTGAGTAACGGCATCAATTACTTTACAGCGTAAAATAGTATGTATTAAATATATATACGGTATATAATTACCGTCCGAATGTATGTAACTGCCACGATTGTGGGGTCAATACCTACTCGTATAATTAAATTATTTTGATTTTCCCAATTTGGTAATAAGACAAAACGCGATATTAATACACCCGTCTCTGATTTATTTATGCTCCGAAAATTTAACGGAAAGTGGGGAAAGGGGTATCTTAATACTAGATTTCCTCTGCTTAGCCTGCTTTGTGCGGTATAATAGCACAAAACTAAAATAAAATATTGCTTTTTTTTTGCTTAAAAGATAGTTAAAATCTTAATCATTCTATAATATGTTGGTGTTTTAAAAAAACTGTCTTTATATACATATGTGTGATTTTTAGTGTAGCGTAGTAAAAATTACTCGTATATAAAAATTAATGAAATGCTTATATCGAAAAATTATTATTCTTATAAGCGCAAAAAACATTTGAGAACAAATATAGTTTACTGAAATTAATGGCATTAATTTATTTTTTATACATTTAGTATTACGAAGTCTAGTCTAGTATGACTGTACCCACCTGAACTAATAAGTAATCCTTCGCCAAGCCATGGCTTGAAAAATCTGTACTCGGAGGCTTTGTCGATGTGAACTTGGCTGTTAAGAATGACTTCAACGTCATTTGGATCAGACAAGAATATAATCAATTTAGAGCCCAGCCAACCGCGAACCACTGTCCCATACTTTTCAGCGTAAACCAGGGCCATCGATATAAGTTCTATTTGAAACATAAAAAAGTAAAATTAGCTTAAAATTATAATATATTTTTTTTATAAAAACGTATATATTTGCTATAGTTAAATCTTAATATAAAATAAACTATATATTAATAATTAATTATTACAAAGCTCGCGCTCAAAAACTTTTTAACACTATATTGCAGATTCATTTCACAAACAACTTGACTAAAGTCTGTAAATTGTTATTTTTTATTTACTGAAAAAACGTAAGTATAAAGAATTTTGTGCATGGGTTCAAAACCCGCTACGTTCAAATTTTTATACGCTTTTTCAATAAGTATTTTTATATTCTAGATGTGGAATAACATTTTAAAAAAATTATAATATTTTTTATGTATATAATAAGTCGTTTATAAAATTTGAATAATAAAGCAATATGTGAATGACATCCTGCTCGTTATTTTAAAAAGCTTTGTAAAATAAAACAATTATATTATATAAAAAAAAATACCTTCTGGTTTTTTCCCCAAAGCCAATAGCGCATTTCCAAATAAAGGTATGGGCAGGGGACCTGGCAGTTGGTTGCCCATTTTGTGGAGTCTGGACTGTTGCTGCCATCGGTAGAGCAACCATAGGCCGGTTGCGAGCAGCACGAGGGGGTAGAAGATCAGTCTCGTTGTATTGTACGAGTAAGGGCTGATGTCCTCTACGACCGTCATGTTTCTGTGAATAAAATGGAAATTTATATTTATGAAATTATATAAATATTTCTTCCTTTAATACTAAAAAATATTTTAAAAAGACCTAGGCTTATGTTTAATTAAAAATTATTGTAATTGTTACTTGATTTACTTCTTTTCTTGATAAAAAATTAAATGCCTACATCTATATGTACGCTACCTTTTGTTTTAATCCAATTTTACTTAAGAAATATATTTGGCACCTTAAATCTAATACATCGACACTCAACGCTTCCACTTTTAAATAACTACAATTTAATTTATTGGCAGATATATATTAAGTTGAAACATATAAATATGCAATATAAAGACTTTATTAAGGCGACATACTAAATTTTTTTTTTAAATACATGGTATCTACACAGTATATGTTTATAGACATATTATAATAGTTTCTATGATAGAGTTGTGCTCTTTAAATTGTGTTGTCATTTTATAATAATACTAGCGGATGCGCGCAGCTTCGCTTACTTATTTAAGGGTGAATTCTAATAAACCACGAAATATGTGTTCAATGGAATATTTTTAAGAGTCTAAATTTAAAATTTTATAAAAATCGGTGATGATTTAAACATTTTTCCATACAAACTTTCAACCTTTTATTTGCACCCTTAGGGGGTGAATTCTAGAAAACAATGAAACACATGCTCAATTCAATATTTTTAAGAGTCTAAATTTCAAGTTTTATAATAATGGGTGGCGTTTTAAAGATTCTTCCATACAAACTTTCAACCCCTTATTTGCACCCTTAAGGGCAGAATTCGAGAAAACCATGAAACATGTTTTCAATTAAATACTTTTAAGAGTCTGAATTTGAAATTTTATAAAAATTGGTGCCGATTTTTAAAAAAATCTATACAAACTTTCAACTCCTTATTTGCACCCTTAGGGGGATAATTCTAGAAAACGATGAAACACGTGTTCAATTAAATACTTTTAAAAATCTAAATTTCAAATTTTATAAAAATCGGTGCCGATTTAAATTTTTTTCCATACAAACTTTCAACCCCTATTTCACCCCTTTAGGATTAAAATTTTTCAAAATCCCTTCTTAGTGGATGTCCAGATTACGAAAGTAAACATCTGTCCAAATTTCACGTTTCTACGCACAGCGGTTACGGCTGTGCGTGCGTCTTATCTCAGTCAGTGAGGACAAGTCCTTTTATATATATAGATTACACAGGCATGTTTTAAAAATTCACTCAAATGAGATTAGCATGCCTTAAATCGATGCTTTAACTAGTACCTACTAGTTTATTCTGTTGTTTTTTGGAAAATGGAAAGTAAATATTTTTTTAATTTCAGCAATTGATTTCATACCTGTCCTTACTTACTCAAAAGGTATAATAAAAAATGACCACTGCAAGGGACGCCGAGCAAATTACGAAGTACTTTTAGTTGGTTATGGAGAAGGTAATTTGATGTTTTAAATGTATTTTTCCGCAGTGAAATATTTAATTAGCCATAAATAACTAAGCCACAGTAATCTATCTATCGTTTAAAACCTCCGGAGATATTTTCATATAACTTTCATAAGTGATGGTGGAAAAAATTACGGAACAAACTGTATTAGAATATTCACTGATATTTTTTTCTAAATATTTCATTTGCTTTATCTAGAGGATGGCGTTAAATACTGGACCGTTAAGACCTCATGGGGACAAAAATTCGGGGAAGATGGATACTTTAGGATGGAAAGAGGTGTCAACTGTCTCCGAGTTGCAGATCTGCCACCAGTGACTGCAGTGATGTAAATGAATTTTTAAATTGTCGCCTTGGTATCTCTTAATAAATAATATAGTAAATTTAAAATTTCATACTAAAATGCTGTTTGTTACATTAAAATTGTCTATTACACTATGATTTGAATAACATGTTAAATTATATATTAATAAGTGGCCGCTCGCAATTTCATTTATAACCAATATTTTTCATATATTATTATCAATTAAAATAAGTCAACTACCCTCTTCAACAACGCCAGAATTGATTAGAAACTAGAATTATAATCTCTTTGATATATATAGAAAGCAGTTAAAAATTTTAAATAGCAATGAAACAGTTTAAAGCAGCTATATATATAATACTAGCGGACCCGGACGCGGCTACGCCTGCTTGAAATATAAGAATATAATTTCTATAGAAATATAATTTCAATCTAGATGAAATGCTAAAAGTGACTATTATATTTATTTTCATAAGGATGAATATCAAAATGACGCGGTAACGAACGCGGTCGCGTAGCGACGACGGTTGTTATTAACATGGCAGAATAAATTGCATGTCAAATTAGAAAGTATTTTAATTTATTAGTATATATGTGTAATGTAATATTATATAGCCTATAGCACTTCTGAAGAATGCAGCTTTCATACAAAACAAAAACAAAGTAAATCGATCCAGTAGATCCAGAGATCTTAGCGTTCAAACAAACAAACAAACAAACTCTTCCGCTTTATTATATTAGTATAGATTTCCATTGGAAAAGATAGATATACACGATTATTAGGTTAAAATAATTACATTTGAATTATACAAAAGCTGGTAAAACTAAAGATTTTATTATAACTATATCAATCTAAAAAAAAATGTGACTATGTCATAAAAATATATTATGTTTTTTATATTATTATATACCTAACATAAAAGTTGAATGACATATCATTCAATGCATATTAACGTAAAAAAAATTACGTCATTGTTTACGTTATATGCAAACGAACGACGAAAATTACAAATGTTATTTGTATTAAAATCGAATAGCGAATACGAATATAACGTTGAATCGATTATTTTATTGTTTTAGGTATCACATAAAGCAGAGTTAAGATTCTCCATTATAATTTCGGCTTGATTTTTGAAACATTGTTGAGTTTGAACTCGAACGCCACGCTCTGTCTTCTCACCAGAGCGACGAAATGAAAATAATGAATTCCTTCGAGTAGGAATTGAATTGAAACGATCGTGTTTATAGTTCACGCTGTGCCCCTGAGCCACGACGGCCTCTGTGACTAAATCTATCTTTGAAACACAAACATGTTAAGATACTCCGTTTCCCATTTTGCTAGGAGAAAATAAAATATTAAAATTTCACTTCCTCGAGTGGGAATCGAACTCACAACCTGTCGCGTTTACACGCTTATGCCCCTTTAACATAACTGGCCTCAACATATTATGTATATTGTAGGAATATGAATAATAATATATTTATAAGATTTTTTATAGCAGAAAATTCGATAATTTTTTTTTTATCTTAGCAATGACGAAAAGTACAGTGAACGTCAAATATCTTGTATCGAAAGCTAGAAATTTTATGTAGGTACCTGCACATACGTGAGAATTGATCCAATTTCTATTGAATAATAAGGCATTCCATTATTTTAGAAAGAAACTGAAGAATATGATTTAAAAAAATCATAGAAATTTAAATTTATAATAATATTTACATTTATTTTAAACAGAATCGATACTCGACTTTTAATTTGGCTGCAAATTGAAACAGTTCTGAGGGAATGATAAACGTCTCTTATCAATAAGACTGAAAGAATGGGTTGCATATATAAAAATAGCAATTTAACGTAAGAGTCAGAGACACTGATTAAAAATTACAGGAGTAAAATAATGAATAATTATACGTTGTTTATAATTGTCTTATTTGCGATAATTTTGTCTCTTTTCAAGTCAGAACGGAAGTTCATGAAATAAATATAATATATTAGTGTTTGTGCGTATTTTACTTCATCGTAGGTAATTTTTATAAAATAAAAGAAGTACATATTAAAGAAGTAGAAATATAAGTGTTATGAATGAAATATGTATAGAAATTATATGAATGATTTTATAATATAAAAAAATAATCATATTACATATATTTCTATTACATTCAATAAATAAACCAAAAAAATTTTTTTACAGCCAAATCATGTAAAGATAAGATTGCCTTGAAATTTTGACAGGCACATTTGAAATTATACTTAATTATCTTCGTGACTCTAATTAATTTTGAGAATTTTTGTACACTTACACAAAGAGTATAATTGAATTTTCAAAAGAAAGATGAAAAGAATCGATCGTTGGAATTACATAAAAGGGCACGTTTAACTGTTTTGTAACGGTTTTAAAAGTTATATAACCAGAATGGTGTTATTAAAACTTTTATTTTTATCTTATATATAAGAAATTTAACATTCGTAAAAGTAATAACAAAATTCGCGGTAATTAACAGTTGCAAAAGTCTCTCATTATCTTTTTATGTTGCTGGGGCGGACAACACAACTGAAATATATTAAGACAATGTAAGTTTGACAGAATGCATATCTTTTGGCGTATTTTCTATTCTCAGAGAGTGCAAACACTACCCACTCTGTAAGTGCATGCATATTATGCGTCCTATGCATTAACCGGCAACTATCTCTATCTCTGTCATATCAAATAATTTTTATATTCTCTAGTCAACTCAAATATTGTTAAAATTTCGTATTATAATCTCGTAAGACCTCTTTTTTTTCACATGTTTTTGAAGCCGATAAAAAGGAAAAAGAAACGTAAGAATGAATATTCTTGGAAAATAAAATAAATTATTGTTTTAAAAAAAAATCCCAAAAGTATTCTTCTATTTTTACAAGAGTGCTATCAATGACCTAGGTTATTTATTAAGATTTTATTTAATGAAAAATCTAAGTTGAATAACATTTTAAATGTCAAGGAATTTTAAAATTCCTATAGGCTCGTATTCAAAAAATTTAAAAATATAAAATTACATATAACAATATTTATATATTTTGAAAATTAAACTTAAGCCTCCCGTGTGAGAGAGGCTTAAATGAGGTATTTTTTATTTTCCCTTCCGTACCTCAAACAAAAAAACACAAGCTTAAATTTGTCCGCCGCCGCCGCGTAATCAAAACCTATGAGGTATTTATCGTTGATCTACAATCATTAAAAGAATATATCAAGAAGTAAACAGTAATTGTTAAAAACAGTTGTACAAATAAATTAAAAACTCTGGAAAAATGGAAATTGATATTTATGACATAAAGTATATCGAAGTTTTTTCTGTAATCAATATTACAGAAAAGTGGAGAACGGAGTGCCTTAGCACAAGGTTCCCTTTGCTTACACTGCTGTGTATGGAATACAAAGTGAAGCTAAAAAAATATATTTGTCTCATTTATAAGGTAACAATATTGAATTTTACTAATTGAGGCCATCGTGGCGCAGTAGCACAAGGGTGTGACTGTATCGCGACGGTTGTAGGTTCGATTCCCACTCGAGGTAGTGAAATATTACTTACATTTATATTTCCATTTCTTCGCCCTGGTGCCAAGGCAAAGCGCGGCGTGGAGTTCTGCCACTCAACACGCAATGCCTCTAGAATTCGGCAGAGAGTGGGGAACGGAGTGTCTTAACACTAGGTTCCCTTTGCCTACCCTGCTGTGTGCGGGAAACAGCGTGAAGCTGATTTGATTTGGCTTTACTAATTTATAGGATTTTAAACACGCATTTATTGACCTATGAAAGACCTCAGGCGTTATGGCAAATTTAATAAATATAAAATTTACACCCTTTCACGCAATATATATTGAAAAATAATAAAACAAAGATATTTTAAAGTAATAAAATTATAATAAACAGAAAAAGGTCAATAAACTTGATTTAAAAAAAGATTTCAAAGAAAAAGGTTCTGTTTATGTCGCTGTAGACAGCTCATGCCAATGAGGCCTTTACCCTCCTAATAAAAAAGCTTAAAAATATTCCTAAAATAAACATGTTTTCCCATATAAAAAAAATATGTAAGATTTGACTGTTTGTTCTTTTAATTTATAGGCAAAATAGTGAGATATCTATATTTTTCTTTATTGTATTTACATTTCTATTTCCCGTAATATTTGATTGATGGTGTTAAGATACTCCGTTCCCCACTTTCTGCCGAATTCTGGAGGGATATGGTACACCATGTTACCTATTGACATCGAAATATTTAGATAGTATGAATAAGATTTTTTTATAATGTAATAAAATAGCAAAAAGGGCCATCTTGTATTTCGTTATCAGCGGTGAGTGGGTTAATGGGACAAAACGTCCACGCAAGTTGACTGTCATTTCAAAATTTAGTTTTTTTCGAAATACCGATTATTTTAAAACTCGTTCTGGTGGCCGTTTGAATTACAGAACCACTATTTTTAGCTTTTCATAACATACATATTTTTAAATAGTTTAACCAAAGATTTATTAACTGCGGTGGTGGTGTATCGTGAAGAGTGGTGCAAAATTTTTAAGTATTATATACATAAAATATATTATACATAAAAAAATAAGTTATAAAAATAAGTTTGTTCTTTACGTATATACGAGAGTACTGTACACTATCTTACCTTTTATTTGCGCATAGATAAATCTAAATATTTCCTGACACATGGGTACTATTCTGGAAGTCACCAGCAGGAATTCTGGGAACTACGCAGCACCCTTACCGCTCTTTAATGGTATACGCAGGATCGCTTTTGCATATTAGTACGAAACTATGGCAGAAAGACAACTAAATCAATTGGTTAGATCTGATCTTTAGTGTCTCCCTGGTTTCATATATTTTGGCTGTTACTCACCAAGTCTTAATGACTTCCTGGAGAGCTAATCAACTCCTGGTACTGAAGCCCTGTTAGCCTGGCGTTTGATGGAGAAACAAGTTTTGATTTTCGCAGTGGGTTCAGGTAAACAAAAGATAAATAAACTGGTTCTATTTGACCACCTCGGATATGTTGTGTTCCATTAAGGTGACTGTGTCACTCACCCAGACTGAACAACTCTATAATTTTTACCTTTGATTTTACTTACACTTTTATAATTAAAATTTTGACGTCTAGATTATATTTATTAACATATTATATATTAACATATAAGTTATATATTAAGTAGGTTTATCTAGTTTTAAGTTGTATTGGCAAAGCGGTAAATTGTATATAGGTAAATGCAAATATTCGTGCGATTACATAAACTCAATGATAACTTGTAGTGACTAGTAATAAGACTAGTATTGATATAAAGCCAGACATAATATGTTTATATATGTTATTGTCAAGAATATTACGCATTGCTTTTAATCGGTTACTTAAAAATTGAGAAAAGGTACCAAATAAAAGTATATTAAAATAGGACTAAAAAATTATCAAAATAGATTTCGTATAAAATTATAAGGAAATATGATAACAATGTGATGCAGACGAATAGATAATTTAATTATGATAAAATTTTAGAATAAAATTATTTGTCTACTCCATATCAAAGATGTTTTAAAATTAGTAGGTACGAAAATGGAATGTATTCATATCCACACTATTTTTTTATTAAAATTAAAATCAAAACCAGCTTCACGCTGTATCTCGCACACAGCAGGGTAGACAGAGAAATAGAAATAGAAATGCACATAAATATTTTACTACCTCGAGTTGGAATCGAACTCACAACCATTGCGTTACAGTCACACTCTTGTGCCGCTGCGCCACGATGACCTTTGTTTTTTTTATTATTATTATTATATTCTTATATATATTTAGATTTAGGTATATTTCGATTTTTTATAAAGCTCTCAGATCAAAAATGCTTTAATATTATCAGAGTAAAACAAGATACTGCACTGATGTCTCACTAAGATAGTAATGACTTCTAATACGACTATTTACTGGTGATAAGATAATGAAGCATCAAATAGTGATTGGAGTTTCATAAGGCCCTCGTTCCGGACCTGTGCCACAGTGTACCCACGGAACTGATACGCGATGGACCGCGCCTCTGCGCCGGAGTTGGAGAAAATATACACTAACGAAAATGGATCGGAGAGAAATGGTGAAACAGAGAAAGTGGATAGTGATGTCCAAACGAAGCATTCACCGTTTAGGAGGCAGGTGTGTGCTACGACGTATGTAATATGTAATTGTAATTGTTAAAGCTTGTATGTAGGCTTGAAAAAAATATATTTTTTCAATTTTTTTATTTTTTTCATGTTGGTATCAATAACACAATTTTTTTTCTATAGTAATGTTAATATATTCCTAAAAAAATTAATTTGATAGGAAAATGTCAAGCGCGATAGTATTTAAACGGAGGCATACTATGTATATATACCTTACTTTTTTGATAATATATTTTTTATATTTTTTATTGTAAATTAGGCACAAAAACAAAGTACATATATATATATATGTATATGGTAGTATTATCTTATTCGCATTTTAATTTTTTCCTGTGGAAGGGAATTTTGGAGATGAAAGGGATTCTGCAAATATGCGACTATCACAGTCTTTAAGTATTTTTATGTGTTACTAGTATTTATTTACATTGAATTGGATTTAATATCGACTTTGGTTTTATACGATATCTTAAGTTGGTTGGTAGAGTTGTTTCATGTGAAAATAAACAACTAAGAAAACTGGTTGTTGTGAAATAAATGGTTCAATAAAGTTTTCATATCAATTCAATGATAATTTTAAATGTTAAATAACATATAAATTTAATTATATTTAACCTTTAAAACAAACGATAATTTAAACTTTGTTTGCTTATGCGTTAAGTGCAAGCGTCAATTCAAGTGCATTTAATATTATATTAGTATTTAATTAGCTTCACGTTGCAGAGAGCCTAGTTTTCGCATATTCGCACTTGTGTCGGAGCAAGTCGAAAATATTAAATATTTTATTTCCTCGTATGGAAATCGAATCCACAACTTGTCGCGTTTAAAGACACACTTTGTGCTACTGCGCCATGACTGGCCTCAATATTTAATGGAATTTAATATTGTAAGTTACATTTAATACAATTGTTAAATAAAAAGTTACGACAGTGAGAAATTAAAAAGCTTTTAAATCAATACTAAAGATTTTTTTTTCTTTTAGAACTTTAAAATAACCTTACAACTAGCTTACAGTATCTTTAAAACACATTTCTGGGATTCTCTTCCCATAAAAGGGATTTATCATTTTTAAGTAGTCGTGTGCAAACAATTTGTGCTTATTAACTGCTTTGGAATGCTCACATGAACTTTCAATTACCAGTAATACGAAATTTTACATTTTATCCTTAAACACAGGTAAAATATAATTCTTGACGAAAGATTAATTAATTATGAAAAGGCGTGCTTTATTAAATAATAATGAAATACAAATGTAAATACATTTAATAAAAAAAATATTATTATTATATTTTATCCTTTCTTAAAATAAAGCTTGTGGCGTACAGTTTATATTTAAAACAAAATATCTAATCATAATAATTGGGACATTTGTATGACGATTGCAAGTGATATCTGTCAGTCAAAACCCCCAGAGTAAATATAATGTACGTAGTATATTACGTTAAACCATTTTATTGATAGTTTTTTAAGGCTGTTTCTGAACGAGTAAATTAAATTATTAATTGATATCAACACATTTGACTGTCAGTCAATTTTGTTTATTAAATAAATAATCATGTAGTTCAAGCGGGCGAAGCCGCGGGGGGGCCGCTATTAGTAAAATAAGTATAATAGTTTTGGTAGTATCAGTGTAACATGACCTCATATTTATTATATCAGATAATGGAATTTTACAAAAAAATGTCACAGTATCAATATTACAACAAATATTCAACAGAATCTTATCAATTGTTTTATTTTAAATATTTAGAGTATTTACAAGTTTGTTTGTTTGTTTGTGTATCACCTACCTATACACAATATTTGAACCAATTTAAAATGCAGATATTATGTAACCGGGTAACTTAAAGTAGGAGCCGGGTTATTTACTTATTAATTTACATAATATTTTGCATTATTGTATTGGAATTATAAAACGTAGGACAATATTTGAATATAACATTTTCATAAAAAAATATATAATTATTAATTTGGTCGATTATATAAAATAGTTTATAGTTTAATATAGTATATATAAAATGTGTTTACTAAAATATATTTTTTTAAAAGCAAAATAATATAAAGATTAATTAAATATACATATATAAAGCGTCCATTTAGATATGATTTGGATAGGAAAAACGGTTCTGAAATAAATTTCAACGTCTTTGCAGTATTTTTATAACTTCATGTTTTATCCCACACGTATCAGGGACACACGTTAGCAGAGGGAACCTGGGAACCTAATGTTAATACACTCCGTTCCCATTAAGACATTGCGTATTGAGTGGTGAAACTCAACATCGCGCTTTTGCTTCATTACCAGAGAGATGAAAAGAAAATATTTCGCTTCCAGTATATTTTATTAACCGACTTCAAAAAGAAGGAGGTTATCAATTCGACTGTATTTTTTTTTATGATTGTTACCTCATAACTTTTGACTGGGTGAACCGATTTTCAAAATTTTTTTTTCTGTAAGTATGAAATTGTATCTTCTATACATACATTATTTGTTTTTAACGTAGGTGTGCTATACTATTATAACACATTATTTTTATACTAATAATACTCTACATATGAAATTGAGTTCATTTACATGATTCATTCTTTGTTGAACGAACTTTGATTTCTGATAATATTTCAAATATTATTTAAATAAATATGCAAATATTCATTCTTTATCATTTTAATTAATTTCTATAATTTATTGATGACATTTTAATTGGATTAACTAGATGTTTTGCATTTTATTAAAGCTTATTTTTCTAATAACTTAGAAATTGGTGAATTAATTAATTAATATTTATCAACGGCGTTGTCCCTGGGAAGTTACTGATTAAATATGATATTGAATTTAATTTAATTATCTTAATTTTAGGATATAAAACTTAAAAAAAAAATATATATATAACATTATATATAAAAAACCTTTTATTATATTTATTTAGAATATATCACAAAGTATTTACTTTTTATCAGTAAAATGTCTCTACCTCGGTAATGTAACTGCACTCTGCAAATGCATTTGTAATTTGACTGCTTTTTTCCAGTTAAATATACGTTTTGTATGTAGATAAGGAGTCTGTTTCAGGTTATCATATGTAGAATTGCATCCTAAGCTTACGTTTTTAATAGAGTTTATAAAAAACTCTATGAGTTCTCAATTCTAGCCAAAATCTTAATAACACGGAAAGTACCCTATAGGTTTTGATTATGCCGCGAATTTCATATAAAACGTAGCAATAAGGATGTAGAAACGCTCGTAGTTTTTTATTGTATTTACTTAGAAGCTTAATTATTTTCTTTCCTAAGTGTTTAATAACGCTTTAAAAATGCTTATAAATAGCTTAATTATTGTTTCCTTATTTCAAGCTTACATATTTATGTAGATATTTGGGACTTACGTGTGTAAAACCACGAGGCACAGCTTACGTCATTTCGAGAGTATTTGTTATTAGTGTGAAACATATAAGAAAAATATAATATAATGTTTAAAAATATAATGTAATTTTTGGTTGACGTTGCATCTCGCACATAACAGAGTAGACCAAATCGAGGAAAGAAAATGTTAAATATTTCTATTCCTCGAGCGGGAATTGAACTCACAATCTGCGCCCCGACTGGCCTCAAATTATTTTTATTATCAATTTTTCAATACCATGACAGCTGTCCATGCGCTCTCATTATTATAAATCCATAATATAGCTGAGATGTAAACATAAAAAATATATAAAATTATACAAATTAAGTTTATTTTTAATTATGTTTCTAGGCATTTATAGCCATGGGATCGTTTATGCTGTCGTTTAGTGCGGGAGCAACTGCGGGCTTTTCGGCCATCCTCATACCTCAACTTCAACATTCTAAAGGAAAACACAAATATTCGACTGAAATGGTGTCTTGGGTCGGTGAGTATATATTTTTATATTTCATAAATTAAAATTTAGTTTTTTTTTTTAATATCATAATATATTTTTTAATTAACCTATGAAATTAATTTTATCGATATCAACTTTTTGTATGAATATCTATAAAATACATAATATATTGCATAATTATTATATCGGGAAACGGACTCTCTTAACATTAGGTTTCCTCTGCCTACCCTGCTGTGTTTACAGCGTAAAACTGATTAATTTATTTTTTTAAATTATTATAAAGTCACGAAACAATGTGAGTTCGTAATAATAGTGATCAATCATTGTGCCACTTTAAAAATTAAAACTATTACGATTGGGTCCTAGATCTCCTGCGCCTTTGTTTCTGTCACTATTTGTATCTTTTATATATATCATACGATCCTTATAAAAGTCTACATTAATATGGACTTTTCTACTATTTTTTTCATTTGTTTGTTCACAGCGGCGATGGCATCATTCGCATTACTATTTGGCAATATGATATCAGGATACCTAATGGACCGAATGGGCAGACGAGCATCACAAATTTTACTCTCCGTCTTTTATATTGGCGGATGGACCATTATAGGTTTTGCGGGGAATATATATTTCATACTATTGGGGAGATTTATCACAGGTTTCTGCCAAGGGTGGCTCGGTCCATTGGGGCCAGTTTTTGTAGGAGAGATTAGTTCACCTGCCTACAGAGGTTTGTTTTTAGCAGCACTGTCTTTAAGTATAGCCGCGGGTGTATTTATGTCTCATTTGTTTGGTACATTTCTTCACTGGAGTTACGCTTCTCTACTGTGTGGAGCGTTCCCTTTACTTGGATGTATTATACTATACTTTGCACCGGAATCACCTGCATGGCTTGCGTCAAAGAACCAAATAGATAGGTGTATACAATCCTTCCAGTGGTATAGAGGTACGAGTGTTGCTATGAAAACTGAATTAGAGAAAATGATTGCCGATCAAACGAAAAAGAAGGAAGTTAAGAGTAAACTAGTAACTTTGAAGGAAAATATAAAAAAGCCTGAATTCTGGAAGCCTCTTTGCATAATGGTGATGTTCTTCTTAATTACCCAATTATCTGGAATAAACGTAATCTGTGCGTATACAACTGATATAATGGAAGTTCTTATTGGAAATAATTCGAACACATATACAGCAATGTTAGCGACGGATGTGTTACGTGTTATAGCGCTAGTTATAGCTTGTATTCTGCTTAGGAAGAAAGGGAGACGACCACTTGTTATATTCAGTGGGATTTTCACCACATTGTCACTCATAGCATTAGCAGTATATTTATATTTAGTTGAAGTAAGAATAATTAGACATATTTCTCCATATATATCATTAAGTTTGATGGCAGTTTACGTTGTCGTTTCTAATATGGGTATATCTTTGTTACCTTGGAACATGGTGGGTGAATTGTTTGCCACCGAGACGAAAGGTTTGGGTTCTGGTATTAGTGTCATGATGACGTCCGTAGCGTTTTTTGGAACTATTAAAACTGCACCTGCCATGTTCCAAGGAATTGGACATGAAGGTACGTATTTATTTTATGGTCTGTCAACGTTAGCCGGAACCATATTTTTGTATTTCTGTCTTCCTGAAACCAAAGATAAAACTTTACTACAAATTGCGGAAGAATTCCGGTATGGGCCCAAGGGGAAACCGAAGGATGCGGCGGAGTTTTTGACTGTATAAATTTATTGAACCGAGTTGAGATTTATGCTATAACTAGCGGACACGCGCAGCTTCGCTTGCTTATTTAGGGGTGAATTCTAATTGATTTAATTTTTTTTCCATACAAACTTTCAACCCCTATTTCACCCCTTTAGGGTTAAAATTTTTCAAAACCCCTTCTTAGTGGATGTCCAGATTACGAAAGTAAACATCTGTCCAAATTTGACGTTTCTACCATCAGCGGTTACGGCTGTGCGTGCGTCTTACCTCAGTCAGTGAGGACAAGTCCTTTTATATATATAGATTATGTTTTAGTTTCTCGAAGATTTCAGTGTAATTGTTATAAAAATCTAAAATAATTTGTATTTATGATTGATGATATGATAGGTATTTCGTGTCATTGTGTCATCGGTAAAATGAATAGAAAGTGTACCTGGATTTGAATATACTAATTACTTTACTTGTATGCTTGTGTTTTGAATTTGTACTAAGACAATTTATCTTATTGAGATAATATTAATTTTAAGAGAGCAGTAGAAACGTCTATAACAGTCAGTTAGTATTACAAAATAAATGTATATATATATAAGATAGTGATAATATTAGAAGTCAAGGCCATCGAACAGTTCATTATTACATATTATTATATACTTTCAGTGGATACCTAATGATAAGAGATATTATTCTAGAACTATTATGTTATAAATATATATATATATGTTAGACAAAATTAACGTGAAATTTTAATAATAAATTAAAGTAAGCACATTAAAAAACATATGTTTATAGTTGTAGAACAAAGGCATTCGCGTCGCTTCAGTGCCTCTCTAATAAAAAGTTAGGTCTATTTCACAGTACGTTAGCGACGGACAAGTGGCACGTGTCTATACTATATTACAAACGTCTTCCTGTTCTGACACGTGGACGTGACCCTTGAAGTGTGCACCTATATAGGATTCGCCAACATCTGCAGAGCTGCTTTCGGAAACCAGAAATTCCCACGTTGGAACGCGACGTGTTTTTATTGTGAACAAAAAATCAGGAAAGCATCTGGAGACGAGGCTATTTATAGAAAATTTTAATTTTAATAAAAAAATTATGCCAGTTATGGCGCAGGGGCACAAAGTGTGAATGTAAGCGCGACAGGTTGTGGGTTCGAATTCCACTAGGAAATGTAATATTTATTATTTCCAATTTCTTCGCTCTGATGTTGAGGCAAAATGCGGCGTTGGGTTCCGCCGCTCAACACGCAATACCTTCAAAATGCCTCCAAAAGAAACTTTATAAATTCCACAATTTTAATGTTCTAGACGTAAAGTAAATTACAATAACGATATCTATTACGAGAGTTTATCTTAAAACTGAGTAAATTATTATAGTATTTATTAGCTTACATTGTGTGTCGTTGAATAATTGTTATATAATTACGATATGAAACATATATATCTGTATAGTCATCGCACATTTGTACTTTAGTATATTTAGTTAAATATGTAGCCTTGCCTTGCTAAACGACTGTGATAATGCTTATAGATATGTTCATAATAAATATATTTCCATTTTTAATCAATCTATGTATTAATTAATTATCATAAATTAACATATATTATAAAACCTTGATGGAAAAGAATATGGAGGCTAATAAAGCTTATTTAAATCAACGAGTCACTTACAAAGCTGATGAAGTTAAAGGGAGTTTGGGGCGTGTGTGTCGCCCGTGCGGGTGCGTCGAAATTACCTATTATCTCCATGTCAACCAGTTCCTGTGCTGTTTTGTTTAATTCTTTGTATTTGCCTGCATAATCGTATCATCGATGCGGCGATGGTCCACTTAGAAAGCCAGGAATATTTAATAACTCACAATACTATAGATAGACACGTGGCAAAACGGATGCCGTACACGTGCTATCAATTATAGTGGAAACATAAAAAATGGATTGAAAAATCCAAGCTCTCTCGTAAGTGGGTGGAGCTGTAAGTAAAGCAAGGAACGGGTATAATACAAATTAATATACTAGAAATATCTATGACGTTGAGTTGGAATGATATTTGTGTTTATTTAATGATATTTGTGTTTATAATGATAATCATATTGTTTAGTTATTTCCGCTATGCGGATATTTAGTGCGTATTTTTATCATTTGTGTAAATACACTACTTTTTCTAGTGCTTTTTGACCTTTGATTTTTGATATGCACTTAAAACATTAAAAAGATACAAAACTTACATGTAATAAGTAGTTCTGTCGTTATATGTCGTTGTATATGCAAGGGTTGCTTAAATTTAGTTGAAATTATTATTTAAATATATTTTTTATAAATGTTATTTATGTCTCTAAATATTATTTTAATCATTATTAATTATGGATGGACGAATGGATATTTTTACATAAAACTTCCACATTCCTCTGATACTCCATTTGGTGCTATTTTAAGCAACAAAAATGAAAGGAGAAAGTATTTGGAATTAGCATATTTAAAGATATTATTTAAATAGGGTTTTTGCCCTTCAAACCTGTATATTGTTAGCAAAGACTTACTGGCTTTTTACATTATAAATCAAACGATAAGCATTTCTCCGATGTGACAATGTTATCGTTTAATATAAATTTGCATAAGAACTTAGCTTCTATGATATAGGAAAAAAATATTGTTAAGAAAATTATAATTTATTTCCATAAATAAATTTTATAAATTACATTATTTTATCATACTTCCGTATTTTAGTTAGTAATTAAATGGAATAAATAATGCATATTTTTTTCTTTCTATATGTTTTAAAGACTCCACATTATTGTCCATATTAATTATTATTTAACAATATTTTCATATATTCACTCTGATGCCAAGGTAAGACCGCGGCGTTAAGTTCCGCCACTCAACACGCTAAAATTCGGCGGAAGAAGGGAAACGAAGCTGAAAAAAAAAGATCAATTAATTAAAAAATAAAATATAAATCATACACTCATGTTTATAATTTGTATTTAATCGTAAATAATTAAATGTAAATATATCTACTAAATAATTCAAGTGCGTTGAATAAATGTGTTTACGACATGTGCCTGTTGAGGAGACATGGTTGACCTGTGCACGTACGTACACGTGCAATATGCTTCCGTGATTCCGGTTATGAGATCAAAATGGGGTGGTTTTTCTTATTTTTTAATAATAATAATGAATACCCCGAACTACGTCTCTTAAGGGTAAATAAAATAATGTTGCCAGTGCTATGCAGCTATTTGCATCGATTTTATGAGTATATAGTATTTAAAATTGAGTGGTAACTGACCTATTGATAGAGTGCAGGTTTCAATCCCGTTAATTTATTTTATTTTATTGTTTAATTAAAAATTGTTAAGTATTCTCAGATCATGGTAATAACGTGTTTTAATTTCAGTGATTTTGCTATATTTGGTAATTGCTAACGATTAGAATTAAATGAAGATTTCTTAATAGTTCCCAAAGAATATTTCATTATTTTTTTCACCTTCTCGCTGGTTCCTGGATATATCAGGGGAGGCAGAGGGAATCTAATGTCAAGATACTCCGTTCTGCACTATCCGCCGAATTTTCGAGGCATTGGATGTTGAGTGGGCCGGATCTCAAAATATTACAAATAAAAATTAATTTCCCCGAATAGGTATCGAACCCAAAACCATCGTGTTCATAGTCACACACTTACCTCTTTGTCATTATTACTCGTATATGCTTAAAAAGAAAAAAGCCACAGATGGCACTCCATGAGCCCATCAAAACATTGTCATATGTAAAATTTTAACTCACATTTCCTGGTTGAATCTCACATGACTCTCAAATCTATTTTTGTATCTCATAATTGCGTCTCACGCAATACACGTGGTCGAGAGACAACTGCGGCGAGATACAAAGTTACTTTAGTTTACTTAAAATTTACGTAAACACACTTCGTTTTTGTATAGCATTTTTTTTTATGTTAAGTAATACTTTAAAAATATGAGTTCATAAAGGCCTTGTGTAAAGAACGCCCATATGTCTATAAGTATATTGTTTGTTTTGCTTTTATTTTAAGATTAAATAAAAAATTGTAATATATATATAAATAGAATATATTTAAATCTTAGTATTAATTAATATTAAAATTAATGTTTTCCTATTATTTCGATTTGTGACTAGACTGTCTTTTTAATGGTAATATTAAAGATATCATATACAGTAAACCAACGCGGCCAATACAGTTAGGTGTATTTCAAAAAAATATTTTAACAATTAACCTTCAAGTAAGTATAAGACAAGGTTAAAATTTCAAGATTAAGTATACACAAAATATATAAATTACAATTAAAACTATAAATTTTAAAAATAATAGATAATCTAGGCGCCCCGATAACATTTCCATTAAAAAGGACTTCTTAACTAATCTCGATTAAAATTTTCCTTGACCAGAGTCATAATGTAGTAACAATGACATAGATAACGAAATAATATACGATATACTCATATATCGCAGGTAGTCAACCTGTAAAATAATTCTTTAGTCTTTTTTATCTAAATTCAATATTTATACATATGCTGCTTTAACTATATACCTTGTTATCAGGTCGTATAATATTTGAATCATTTTTATAGAATAAGGAAATTTACTCACTCAAAAAAATATTTACTTTATGTTAAAATTATAACATAAAATTTTAATTATTCCATACATTAACATAAATCCACTATCTCATTCCATTTGAATACAGAAATGATTAATTTCTTTCAATTCACTACTTATTAAAATTTATATCGGAACAGTCCTGTTAAATTATTCTTAAATTTAAGATATTGAATGTTACTATATATATACATAGAAGTGACGAAACACTTATCTGCATCCTAATTAAATTCCAGATTTCATTCAAATCTAAACGTTAGGTTCCATCTATCTTAGACCTTAGGCACTAAGGTGTAGTGCCAGAGCCTATAAAATGAAATAATTTTAAATGATTATCATCCCCATGAATGAGGATCATGCCCGCAGCCACCACGCGCACCTTCTGGCACTGTACCACTGCGACAGGATTTCGTCATTAAGTATACATATATATGGAGTATTTTCAGCATTAGTATATTAAATAAATAATTATATCTGTCTAGAGACAAAGAAAGTAACTTCGAGATTATCTTTCCGTATATCATGCGATGACTATTAAAATAAATAACTTACGACACAAACAATATTGTCACTCGATGTCGAAACGTGAGTTAATTCGATAAGACCTAATCACACACTAATACCTACTAATATATATAAACAGACTAAATATGTTATATATTATATATCGAAATCTATAATGATAGATTATAAAATCATTTGCAATCTATATATAATATCTACTAATATTACTAGTGCATTAATATTACTATATACTAATATTACTAGTGTATTATATTACTAGCGGCTACGCCCGCTTGAACTATACTAATATTTATTAAATATATTTATGAAATTATTTTCAGTTTTCAATAGAGAGATGCGTTAAGCAAGCTCATTTTGGGTGACGTTTTCTAACAACAAATAAATTGCATGTCAAATTAATAAGTATTTTATTACATTGGTATATATCGAAAATATTACAAATATGAGAAAAAAAGTATCCTATGTTCATCCCGAGAGCCTCAAGTATCTCTATATGAGTAATTTATCACAATTAAATTAGCGGTTCTGCCCTGATTGCGTAAAAGACAGACAGACAGACAGACAGAGTTATTTTTCAATTTATAATATAGCTATGAATAAAGCGCACGAAAATAGAATTAGTTTAAGTGAGTACTGTCACACCTAGACAAAACAAAGATAATAACAACGTATTACAATAGTATAATTAAGTAATCACTTTTAGTAACATATGACCTTATCTTATATGGAAATAATAAATTTTTTAATAAATAAAATTGAAAATCTTCGAAAGGATTGTATAAATTATTTATTTAACTGTTAATGTTTCTGTCAATTTTCCTGCTGCTACAATTTTTTTTTAAATTTTCAACAATTCGAGCTTAAAGAAAAACAAGTTATACATTGTTTCCAACACGTGTATAAGAAATATTATAACAAATTATTATAATTATTTTTAACTCGCATTTCATTAAGTTATCGTCAAAGCCATGATTCATATGTAAGCTGTTTACAATCATCTAGTTATTCATATAAGGGTTATTACGTACGTAAATAAATTAATTTGCATCATAGATTGCATTCTTGTTTACTAAGATTTTAAATAATAGATACATTACAAAAATCGTGCGCCTGCGCCAGTCGTGGCGTAGGGGCACAAGCAAGCGTGTGAGTGTAAATGGCTGGGTATTCAATACCCACTCGAGGCTATGAAATATTAAAAAATTTCATTTCTTCACTCTGGTGTCGAGGCAAAGTGTTCGCCGTGTTTAGTTCCGCACTCGCGCGAAACGCCTCTATTCGGTGGAAAGTGGGGAGTAGAGTGTTTTAAAACTAGCTACCTTTGCTTACTCTGCTACATGCGGGATACAGCGTGACGCTGAAAAAAGCTTTAAAAAATCTATAGGAATATGTGGAATGAAATGAACGATAGAGTTGTCTAACTTACCATGTCTTATTGTTGGTACTTAATTCTTCAAATCCCAAATCCCAATCCCAATCGCTGCGCAAATCATCACATAGGTTACACATAATTTTGTTAACCTAGAAGAAAATAAACAAGTAGTGACATATCACTTATTCACTGAATAAAATTAAATAGTACCTACGCATAAAAAGATTAAAAAAAGAAATTGAATATTCCAATGCAAGCCAGTACCGTGACATCCACCGTTCTAAAGTTAATTTAGTATTGGTTTTTGTAGTTTTTGTAACAATCTGAGTTCACCAGATGGTCATATCCTTGTGTTCCACGCATGCCGTATGGCGGCACCATGCTTCGGAGTCTGGCAATTTTTCTGTCTACTATCTCAGATTATCTGGTGTACGTCTGTTGCAACAAAAACTACTTTAGAAACTCTTACAAATGTAGGACATTATGTATTTCTATATATTTATTTATTTTACGCAGAAGCATAAAATATGACTGTAAACGCGGCTTGTTGTGAGTTCGATTCCTACTCGAGAAAATTAAATATTTATTTAAATTTAATTTCCATTTCTTATTCTTCTTTATCTTTTTGTGTTTATTGGACAACACCGTATATGAGTCATTAATATATGTTATGATTTTTTAATTAATTACTTTTATCGAGAGATATTGTATAGCTAAATGTTAATCGCAATTCAGATCTCTTATTGTCTCTATCAGTTATTAGGAAATTGTGATATGCATACATCTTATCTAGATGGTGTCTTCCTGTCCGTGACCTTGTGTAAGGGACATTCCACTTTTATTATTAACTAGCGGACGCGCGCAGCTTCGCTTGCTTATTTAGGGGTGAATTCTAATAAACTATGAAACACGTGTTCAATGAAATATTTTTAAGAGTCTCAATTTTTAAATTTCATAAAAATCTGTGGCGATTTAAAGATTTTTCCATACAAACTTTCAACCCCTTATTTACATCCCTAGCGGATGAATTAAAATAAACCACGAAGCATGTGTTCAATGATTTATTTTTAGGAGTCTAAGTTTCAAATTTTATAAAAATCGGTGGCGATTTAAAGATTTTTCATAGGAAATTTCAACCCCTTATTTGCACCCCTAGGGGATGAATTTAAATGAATCACGAAACATGTATTCAATGAAATATGTTTAAGAGTCTAAGTATCAAATTTTATAAAAATCAGTGGTGATTTAAATATTTTTCCATACTAACTTTCAACCCCTTATTTGTACCCCTAGGGGGTGAATTAAAATGAACCAAGAAATATGTATTCAATGAAATATTTTTAAGAGTCCAAGTTTCAAATTTTATAAAAATCGGTGGCGATTTAAAGATTTTTCCATACAAACTTACAACTCCTTATTTGCACCCCTAGGGGATGAATTAAAATAAACCACGATACATGTGTTCAATGAAATATTTTTAAGAGTCTAAATTTCAAATTTTAAAAAAATCTGTGGCGATTTAATGATTTTTCCATACTAACTTTCAACCCCTTATTTGCACCCTTAGGGGGTAAATACTAATAAACCATGAAACACGTGTTCAATTAAATATTTATAAGAGTCTGAATTTACAATTTTATAAAAATCAGTGCAGATTTAATTTTTTTTCCATACAAACTTTCAACCCCGATTTCACCCCTTTAGGGTTAACATTTTTCAAAATCCCTTCTTAGTGGATGTCCAGATTATGAAAGTAAACATCTGTCCAAATTGCACGTTTTTACCATCAGCGGTTACGGCTGTGCGCGCGTCTAACCTCAGTCAGTGAGGACAAGTCCTTTTATATATATAGATTAGTGGGCCCGGACGCGGCTACGCCCGCGAAAATATAAGCCTAAATCATTAAAATAAGTTAAAAAATAATAATAAGTGGAGATTTATTATTAGAAAAAATATCTGAGTAACCGAAATGAACAAACCAAAGAAGTAAAAGTAACTAAAGGAAATTCTTAATATTAGAAAAAAAAACCTAAAGTTTGCTGTGCGCGCGTACTAAACATTTTTCTATATTAAATAATTATTAATTTTTGCGAACAATATTAAATAAAATCTCAAATGATTAAAATTACGATATTTTAAGTGTATAACATCGGTATAGATAACCGAACTGAGATAAATTAATTATAAGCAGCAAATAATTACATAAAAAATAATAGTAATTCGAAAATCTATAAAAATTTACAAAATCATCAAAGTCATCCGCCCGTTCGCGTCGGTCATACTCATATTATGCCGCCCGAAGGCTAGGTCATTTGGAATCAGTCACATCTTAATTATTTATTAGAATGTTATACAGTAAATTATAATTTCCATCTAGATGAAATGCTAAAAGTGACTATTATATTTATTTTCATAAGGATGAATATCAAATTATAGAAATCATCTAATTTTTGTTAATGATTTGTATAAAGAGATTTGTATAAATCTATATCGGCGCGCACCATGTATGCATTAAGCAAACTCACTGTGGGTGACGTTTTCTTAAAACAGCAAACTTTGCAAGCTGTTGCTTAGCAACGCGTAGCGACGATTGTTATTAACATGGCGGAATAAATTCCTTGTCAAATTAATTATTTTAATATATTGGTATATAACGAAAATATTACAAATATGAGAAAAAAAAAGTATCCTATGTTCATCCCGGGACCCTCAAGTATCTGTATATGAGTATTTTATCACAATTAAATTAGCGGTTTGGCCCTGATTGCGGAAAAGACAGACAGACAGACAGACAGACAGACAGACAGAGTTACTTTCGAATTTATAATATAGGTATGGATAAATAAAAAATCGTGTTTTAAAATAAATATTTTAATAGCATCTTTTTTCAGCTTCATGCTGTAGCTCTCAGGGAAGGCAGAGGGAGCTTAGTGTTAAGACACACCGCTTCCAATTTTCCGCCAAATATTGAAGACATTACGAATTGAGTGGCGGAATTCAACGACGCGGATTGCCTCGACACGAGAGCGAAGATATGCAATATGTTGAATATTTCATTTCTTCGAGTGGGGATCGAACTTAAGCCTGTTGCGTTAACGGCCACACGCTTGTGCCCCTGCACCAGGACTGGCCTCAACTTTCCACTTTTAATATTTATAAATAAATATATTATAATATTTTAATACCAAGCTAATTTAAATAATTAATCTGCTCTATCATATTATTATCAACGCTACCTACCTGCAATTTTTTTTAAATAATAATAATTCTTAGACAAAACCAAATAGCATCAATGTCTAAGGTCCCAAAGGCAGATTACAGCTGAACACGTGGATCTTGCCAATGCAAGAGATGCGTAGAAAAAGTGCTTATTCAGTTTTGTACGTTGTAAGTCTCTAAGCAAAGTCCGTTTTTTGCCCGTTCCCATGAACCCTGCGACAATGGAGGCGACCTCGATGAAAGACTCACCTAAGATCTACGCAAGAATAAATATAACAACAATAGGGTAGCTTCTTTGAAGTCACTTCGCGTTTCGTGTGCGCGCTTCTGTGTTTTGATACTTGCTGTATTAACAATATTTTTATGATAATTAATGTGTAATACGAGTTTTTTTTTTCAGCTTTAGGCGAGAGAACCTAGGAACCGAGAGACGTCTCCGTTCCCTCTTTCGTCGAATTCTGGAGTCAGCGCCAAGCTTTGCCTCGTTACCAGAGCGAAGAAAAGAAAATATTATTATTTTTTTGAGTGGGAACCGAACCCACAACTTGTTGCACGTGTTTACAGAGGCACTCTTGTACCTTTGCTGCGCGGCAAGTACACATATGTATATTATATACGTATACTAAACACATTTTTTAATTTTTGATTAAATTTTTGTAAGAACTGAAATTAGAAAAGAAGGAATAAATACTTAATAACGATTTTAATTTGAAAAAATGTTGGCAAAAATATTATGAAAAAGTAAAAGTATCAAGAGTCTTCATGTCTACATCATCAAAACGAAAAATAACAAAAGGTATAGTGCCTTCTAACGGACTTTTTGATGCATCGATCAGGATTTCTTCCTTGTGTAAGGTACCCGGTAAACTTTATACTAAACGTATGGTAATAATAATTATTATTATTGGTAGGTATTCATTTCATTTTCCCACGAATATATTTTTATTTTCCTTTTTGCCTACGCCTGTCTTAATAGAAATTATTGAAATTTCATTTTTTAAATAAAATACACTTATTTATGTTGTATAAATAATTATTATAAAAACAATATGAAACTTTCCTCGAAACTACTCTTTTCTCATTTATCTCTGTACGTAACAGTTATCGGTCACAATTAACATACACTTGTTTGAAGAGGCAGCACTTGTGTTTAAGTTTAGTTAATTATTATAATCTTTAAGTGCTAAAACAGACGTTGTTTAGAAAACTAATTATGTATTTTGAATTAAATTAAAAGAAAGTGAATGAAGAAAAAAAAACAGCGCGGCGACGAAAAAAAAATTCCATTAATCTTACACGATTGCAGTAATCCCTGTAAATTGCCAATGTAAAGATAAGTATGACATGATTGAACTAGCAACAGTAATATTGTTATTAAAAAGTGTTGTAAATTATGGTTTTGTCGATACAAAAAACAACGACTTTGCAAGGAAAATTGACATTCCCGTTTCTTATCTTCATTCGAATGTAAATACCTAGATTATAAAGAATAATCCATTTTTATAGATTAGATCTATTCTAAAAATATAATTTGTTAAAATATCTCATGTGAAATGGTTAATGGTATACTTTAATTAGATACTCGTGGTATATAGTTCAAATTCTCTTGTACCATATATAAAAAGATGCCACCATAACGTGGCTCGCTTAAGCTTATTGTTACTTTATAGCCAAATTATACAAAATTTTGACATAAATTCTAATATATTAGATATATTAGAATTTATGTCAAAATATATATATATATATATATATATAATCATCTATAATTCTAATATCTATTAGTTATTCTGTATAAGCGATTACTGTAAAGTTTTACCTAAATCTGTTCAGTATTTTTTACTTGAAAGTGGAACAAACATCCATCCTTATAAATTTTCACGTTTATAACATTAGTAGGAAGTAGGAAAGAATTTTATATTCTTATTCTTTTTACAATATAACATTTATTTTGTTAACTCACGTGTATCAAAAACACAAATCATAGGGAACAGTGCCTGACGAATGAAGCGGAAAATATTTAAATGGAAAGCAAAAGAGCGTGCAAAGCTGAACCCCGAAAAATATTATATTTGATGAATAAAAAATGGAGAAGAAATTAAAATTCTCAACGCTCCCGGAAACCGGACGGGGGTGGAACGTTGCAAGGCATGTTTGCTAACTCAGAAATCGTTCTCATTTTTCCAAACCCATTTAGTATTATAACATATAGGTACAAATACACGAGAACTCAGAACTCAACGCTGTGATTACATACATTCTTTCGAGTGGGAATCGAACCCATAACCTTTCGCGTTTTCAGTTGCACACTTGTACCCACAATTATACATAATTTATATTTTTCTTCAATGTTACGGATATAATAATAATGTAAACCTTTACTAAATTCCGGATGAAACCTACAGCTTTCGTTTCTATAATCAGACTTGTAAACTATACTACTATTTCTAATTGCAAAGTGGATATATTATTCTCTTGAAAATGGCGTTAAATAAAGTCACTGTCGTTTACTAAAATAAAATATTGTAAGTGATATGTCTTTCTATAGCATATCAATAATTCGATGCTTATTAATTTACAACTATACTGATAAAGAAACACTTTAAAACATAATTTTATTTGTCACCTTCCAAAAAACTGATAACATGAACATGACTTACTCTAAATAAAATGAAAATTATTCTTTAAAATAAAAGTAAAAAAAAAAAGAATTTGCATAAAATATAGTCCTGAATCCCGGTTCAATCCCGAAATGCAGCATTGTTCTGGTCTCCTTTGAAATCTGGTATTTTTTAAGTCGGTAACGGCGGCGCATTACAATCATAATAGCTATGCCGCCTTACCGTTAACGGCTCGTTATTTGGGCCCAGCTTCATCTATTTAATCATAAGCTTTGATTTAAACTTTTGATCATTTCTAGTTAAATTTATTTATGCTTTTTGTTTATTAATATCAAAAATAATAATAAAATATATTGCAATTTTTTAACCTTAAATAAAGTTTGTAATCAATTAATTTAATAAAAATATTAATCAATAATTTCAATGGAAGTGAGAACCGAGTGTCTTGACGGTACTATATTTTTTTCATCTTATCCTGTTTTGCTCTACTATAAGTGAAATTGAGGAAAAATATAATCTACATTATTTTATTAAAGTTAAGTTTTATATTGTTAATAATTTCAATAAAGAAAGCTTACAAGTAAGCCTTAATTTCCATTTATATTTTTTCAAAGTTTAAGCTGCAGTTAACTAACACCGTGACGTTGTAACCGGCCTAGCGGCTTTTGTTATACAAAACGTTGTAAGTAGGTCATTAAGCGTTCACCAATTTGGCTGCATTAGCATAGGGGTTTGTTTCAAGGGGTTGCTGTTCGAGGGATGTGTTCTAAATTGCGTGATTAATATTATCGAATATCGAAAATAAGCTGAGAATTTCTATAGAATTACAACAAAAAAGAAGGTCGCTTATTAAGAAGGTTATAAACAAAACAAGAAGGTGTCGATAAAAGTGATTTAATTTATTATTCTTAAAACTATTATCTAACATCACATAATTTTTAGTTCAAGGCACTGGATAGAGTAGTTATCATAATTTGTATTATTATTAGGTGCCCCGTAAACGTGTTATTTACATACATAATAAGAACTAAAATACATTATTTTAAATAATCTTAAAAAAAATAAGTACATTACATGAAAGACAATAAATTAACATTTCATATTTCTTCACTAATAACTTAAACTTACAATCTTATAGACCATAAATACTCATTATTATTGGAATTATAACTATTTTATGAAAAAAAGTTATACAATTCTAAATTATTAACATTTAGTCCTAAGGTTTTATAGTCGACATTATATCGAGTGACCGTTACAGAACACCTTGCGCCCGCGTCGAGTACACTCTTTGGCAACGACAGCTGTATGTTTTTTCTAAGTAATTACAATATATTTACATCGGCATGAAATATAAATAAATATCCTATGTTCGTGGAAATTTTTCTAAACGCTAAGAACTAATAATACTTTAATTGCTACTTTTAGATAGGGTTCGAGCTTGTCTAGTTTTTTCTTGCCACCACTTTAAGGTTTCTTCGAATTGTTCGCGATCCTCTGGAGTCACTTGAATGTCTGGAAGCTCCTTTTTTAATTCCACATCACTATATTGGTGATTGTCAATATATATGTTTGTTTCTTCTTTAAATTTGAATTGATTATTTGATAAAATCAAATCAGGGTTAATAGCGTCCAAGGGTAGTTCAGAGTCTTCATCATAATTGGAATGAAGTTGTTGATGAATAGTTTCCGCATATTTCACTTCAAAATCCCCGTCATTCAAAGGGACTTCCGTTTCACAGTAACTTTGTTCAGGGATCACAGTAAATTGTTCTGCAGAATTCGGAAAAGGGAAATGAGTCTCTAAAACATGAGAATTAATTTCTTCTTGTCCCAGTAAATCTGATGAAGGCGTGAGTGGTTGAACATTTCCATCGTCTTCTTCGTATAAATGAGGCGTAGAGACTAGTTGGAATGTTTCTGAAGGTTGTAGATCAATATATTGTTGAGTTGTTAATTGATGTAAAGAGCCATCTAGCTCATCTTCTTCCATGTCTTCATCGTCGACAGCTGGTGAATGGAGAGAAAAATAACTTCGTTCTTGACTATTCTCTCTTGGCGATGATGATGCTGGTGAAGGAAACGATTCCATTGAAGGACGAGACAAGTTTTCTTTGTCTGTATGACCAATATTTAGAAGACTTTCAAGATTTCGAATATATTCTACTGCCATGCGAAGAGTTTCTACTTTACTTAGTTTCTTATTCGGCCCTCGATTAGAATTAGCATTTTCAAATGCAGCAGCCACCTCTTCCGGAATGTGACGACGTAAAGCAGCAAAGCCATCATTGACTTGACGTACTCTGTTTCTTTCCCGCGCATTTCGTCGAGCGACCGCTAGCGGTGTAGGACTTCTTGCCGCTTCTTCCTGCACGTTTTCACGAGGACGGGGTCGTTTTGCCAAAATGTTGACATTTGCAGAATCAGTAGCGCGCACTAATGATGTCACAGACACTGTATTTGGTGGTGATTGAACTCTTTGTTTTTTCCTCACTATAATTATTTCACGTCTAACGTTGTTCGCGTCGTTATTGCTTATATTCACAGAATTATTCACGGATTCCTGTAGCACCTGCGCTTTGAGAGGTGAGTTGCGGAAGACGACGACGCCGATAGAACTCATTTTGGAGAGATGATTTGTTTTTTTTTTTCACATATTATAACTGTTTATTTTGTATTAGTTCCGGTCTAGCGGGATGGAATCACGTAGCTAGTTAAAGTTAACTGTTAGAAGGACGTCTGTGAGTTAGATGGCGTCAGAACGCCGGCCGCGATGGGAATGGCGCGTGCCGTGCGGCCGCACCTGGGGTGGCTGGCAGCTCGCGGGGGGATCAACAGGGGTAGGTACTTACATTTGCTATTGCACACATGTCGTTTAAAGGGCGGAATGGAGCATCGCTCCAGTAGAATGTAGATATATTTTTTATATTCGTATATTCTATACATTGATATCTCGTATTAAGTAAAGTTTACTGGCTGAGTATGTTAACTATAACAACTTATTGAAATGTAGTTTTATAATGCAAATAATAATTAGCTATTATTACTGTTTTCTAAAAAGTTATTTTTTAGTTTCTCATATATTATAAGTCCGTAAATATAAATATATGTAACTACAAAATCAATGAATTCTTTATAAATATGTTATGTTGAGCTATTTTACTCAAGTTTAGAGATGAAATGCTCCATAAGCTGTATAGAAAAATAATTTGCTAGGGTGTCGCACCCAGTAACGATACACTTTACATATGTGTGTGTGTGACACACACATTATATAACTTACACGAGAAGTAACGGGCTCAAAGCCGTTCGCGTGTTCCAATGGAATTTTAAATTTGCCAACACGGGGGTTGTTTTAGACAATTGGACTAAATTTACATAGCTTGAACGGTAGGCAGGTTATGTATAGTACAAAGAAATGATAATTTATAATTTTCATTATTATATGAAAATAATTTTATAAAAAATTTAGTAAACCAGTTCAATTTTTTTAAATAATATTATATTATTTATATGTTACTTTAATTTTTTTCTTTTTATATAATGTTTAATTGGTCGAATATAATATTATTAATCACTAACACTTGCGCTATTATATTCTGTGTATGTGTGAGTGTGCGCCCACGCAGCTGCTTCTCTTTTGTGCTTTGTGTTACGGCACGCGCCACTATTCTATGACCACTCTACACTATCAGAACAATTTACGGAACTATTTTCTCTGAGGGAAATGATCACTATTTATAAAGAAATAAGGTTTATTTTAACACTTCTCTAAAATCTGTTGTTACTGGAGTAATGTAGTGGAGTCATTTTGGCGCCTAAACGTATGCCAGATAAAAATAACAACACATAATAATAATTATTATTATGAAATTGTGTTATATATTTGAAATGTTTTTATTTAATTTGAAATATATGTATATTGGATGTTATTAAATATAGATAAGTTACTTTTATTTTAAAGTTATGAATGCTTACTTAAATATTTTTATCAATAAAAATATTTAAAAAGTATAATGTTTGTAATTTGTTTATTAAAATAGATCAAGAAATATATATTTAAGAAATAGAGTTTTATTAATTTAGGAGGCCGTCGTGGCGAAGGGCACAAGAGTGTGACTGTAAACGCGACGGTTGTAGGTTAATTTCCCACTATTTTGTATTTTTAATATTTTCATTTTCTCGCTCTGGTTATAAGGCAAAGAGTGGCTTTTACATCAAACTAACAAAAAAATTAGTGATTTTTATAATATGACAGTGAGCAAGAATTGAAGAAAGAAGAAGTAGAATGCAAAGCCCCCTACAAAACTTTAAAAAAATATTCTATATCTTACGAAGAATTTAAACTAATAATTTACTTTTCATCTATTTTCACACATATTGGATGACAGGACTCAATGGTGAACTTTATATACCAAGACTGATGAAAATAGGTCCAAATTTAATACAATAATAAAATATTTCACAAGCAATATAAAATAAGTATTTTTAAAATAATTCTATAAAAATGCAGGTACAGATTATTTGATATTAGCAGACATTATTTTTTAATATTCAAAATCTTAATAAGACAGAACAATGATTAAACTGAACGCCTGATATAATTTTAAAGCAATGTCAGCCTTTGTGAGACCATCTTGTAAGGCTTTGAAGGCGTATAATTAAAAAATATATATATAAGCACAATAATCACACAACAGTTATGTTAATAAGTCTTACTTTTCAATAGATAGATAATTATATAGATTTTTTTTATTTAATAATAGAATAACATATCAGTTTATTAATTATTCATTATTAATATATTTTTTATTAAAATTCACAATTATATTTTTTTACTTTATTTAGGTTGATTCTGCGCGAGGCATGGCAAGTAGAATTTTGCCAGCGAAAATTGCTGTTAACGGAGAAATAAAATTTTTCATATTTTCATTTTCTTTCTCTGGTGATAAGGCAAAATGTGGTGTTGAGTTGCGCTACACAACACAGGCGTCGCATTATTCGAGCTCCACTCTACATCTCACATGTAGCAGTAAGCAGAGGGAACCTAGTATTAAGAAACTCTATCACCACTTTCTGTCGAATTCTGGAACCATCAGGTATTCTGTGATATGACGTAACTTAACGTCACGCTTTAACCTCGGCTCCAAAGCTAAGAAATGAATATATTGTTAGTTTGATTCCTCGAGGGAGGATCGAACTCACAACCTGTCGCGCTTACAGCCATACGCTTGTGCCACTCCACCACGACTGACGTCCAATAATAAATCGGATATTTTTATTTATTAAAAGTAAACTTCTATGTTATCCCATTCATTAAGCTTATTTAAGCTTTAAGAGCGCTGTCTTCTAATATTTTAAAAGTGCATCCTGTAATTCAAGTAACTTTTTTCGCTTACAATCCGCTCAGTAAGGTGAGTCCTGCCATCTTGCGAACATGTGGGGCCCCTATACGCGTATACTATAGTACTGACGAGGGATTAAAGTTATATTTAGTAACCATATGTTAATGGTTTTTCAGGAAGGTGTAGCAAATCAGTCCCATGTGATTGCACGTGTAAAGATGCCATCTTAGTTTTAACCCTTATCCTAGTTTTTACAGTTTGTTTGTATAAGAATAAAGCACAAATCTATGAGAATACAAAATGTATGAGAACACTTCAATAATAATATAACATTCAAAAATACTAAATAGCAATTTCTCATTCATACCAATTTGGAGAGGAATTCTTTAAGTTCTAATATTAGAAAAAAATGTTAACTCAAATAAGATTTTACAATGAGATCCTATGAACTGGGGCAAAGAATTCTAACAAATAAATCTAACCTGTACAGTTCACATTCATTAGGGCTACAGCTGTGTTTTGTAAAGGTCCGACCGACTTACCTTTTAATGCAATAACCTATCTCAATACAGGTCTCCTTGAAATAGCTCAGCTATAGCGACCAGAGAGTTCAGCCAGACGGGGTGTTATTCCAATTAGAAAAGAAATAAAGGGGAACCTTCAACTTGAGAAATAAATAAGTTAAGGTCAGTGGGACAAAGCGGTAATGTAGGGCGTATATTGCATCTAGACGACTAGACTAAAGCAATCGTTCAATCAGCTTCTGTGGGGGAGTTCTAAAGACTTCCTATATTGCAAGAAAGGGAATTTCATACTAAATGTTGTCTCAAATTTCAATGTTTTAAAATTTAGGGCTAAGGAGGATATTGATTGAAATGTTAGGTTTGATTTTACAAAGTAGTATGTGGTTTTTGGCTTTTAAAAGCAACCTAATGTTTTGGATATTATGAAAAATGTAAATAAATTTAGTATAGCATATTAAAAATATTATTAAAAAAATTAAGTACTAAAACGAACATCTTCGCTGTGGTGTCGAGGCAAAGAACGGCGGGTGACGCCACTCAACACGAAATATCTCCAGATTTCGGCTGAAAGCGGAGTATCTTAAGATACCTACGTATACACGCATACGCATGTAGTAGGGTAGGTACCTAAGATACCTACCCTACTACATGCGGGATCCAGCGTGGAGCCCCAAAAAAACCAACATTTATTCATCAAAACTAGAGTCAAAGAAACGACCATTCCCATGAACATTTCGCATTCCCTTTCATTATATTTGGTGCAAAAGCAAAAATAACAATAATAACATCCATTGCTTTCAATATGTGGTCCAGACACAAAACGCTTTTCAAATTGATTGTTTCTTCCAGACGAACATTCAGAGACTTGCCCCTTTCCTTAGGGACGTTGCTGCATTCGTTTTCAATGAACTTCTTACATCCTACAAACTTATACTTACATTTAGTAAAAGATAATTTCGTTTTAATTCTACCTTAGCTCTATTTAAATAAGGGTGACTCTAGGATTTACTCAACGGTATGGATTTCTTAGTTAAGGAACGAGATCGAGTCTGGTGCTTGTTCCGTTCCATTATTTAGTACATTTCTATAGCGAAACCGTTACATGCTAATTGATTATATTTTATGCGAAATATCAACGAGTGTATGATTTTATTGATAATATAAAAACGAGTTTTAATAAATTTAGACAGGTTTTTTTTAATAAATCTTACTGTGAGAGTCATTGTTAGCCTATAACTAAGTAATAATAATGGGTGTTTTATATAATAAAATAAAATAGATCTGATAAAATATCTTAATTTAAGTTTTTATTGCATTTTATTTAAGTATTAATGGAATAAAAAAAATTAAACCTGGCAGATGTTTGAGCTCGCGCTGCCTTACTAACACAAGTAACTTAGTAGTACATATATTCTATCTCTGTCTGTTTATAGAAATTTGGTGCAGTAAGAAAGAGAGGAAATATCGATTAGGGGTTGGATCGAGGGTTTTGCCACGTGACCTTAACGCACCCACACACACACGCGCACCGGGAACCCTCCATCATTTTATTGATCTCGGGAAAAAATCCCTGCGATTAATGCTTTT
The DNA here is from genome assembly GCA_036379175.1 of Heliconius cydno galanthus. Classification (NCBI taxonomy): domain Eukaryota; kingdom Metazoa; phylum Arthropoda; class Insecta; order Lepidoptera; family Nymphalidae; genus Heliconius; species Heliconius cydno. The sequence continues at coordinate 1,049,478 of JAKRZM010001275.1, forward strand.
GTACTGGGTTTTTTGATTTATATAAATGCAATTTCACTTTTGTATAAAATATTCTGTATTTAGGCAATAAGTTTTTATGAAAATACGAAAATAAATTTAAGAAATATAGCTTTTTATAATAATGAGAAATTTTTATATGTTTAAACAGAGGATTCCTTCTCCCTCCTCCCTGATAAATATATATTTTTTTATGTTTATATTATATAGAAAAAGGGTTGTGTGAGTAATGTTTTTGCCTTGGAAGAGAAGACGAGTGCAAGTCGAACTCATGTACCCAGGGTTCCGTACCAATTTTATGATTGAAGGTCAATAGCAATGGGAAGTGTAACGTATGGGTGTATGGACTGATATTGTATGAAACAATATATATAATTTTATAATGGTAAAAAAAGCTACCAATTTATAGAACATTTCTGGCATTTGTACTGAAGATTTCACTTATTGCTAGACTTGCGATTGCTAAGTAGGTACACCTATGGTTGATTCCTCCAAGAGTTCTTGAGAAAAAGGGCCTTGACAGACGAACAAACATATAGTCATAGACGAACTACTGTTAAATACATCTTTTAAGAGATAAAAAGACGATCGAAGGTGTTCCAACGTTCCAACCTTGTATAAACCACAAGAAAACAAGCTCAAAAAAATATATAAAATATCAAATGAAGTAATATTAAAAAAAACAAACGATGATTAAGGCTCGGTAACCTTTAATATCATCATCCACCAGTTCCTTTGCTGGCTTCCGACAGTTTAGGAGGAGCGTGTGTAAGAAAAACAAACTACTGGACTCGCGTATCGTGTTACACTACTTAAACTGTCGTCAGCCGCCACCCACACGGCTTCTTATTCCTTTTTTACCATACTTTTTAGAAAACTAAATAGATTTCCTGTTAGAAAAACAAACAAAATTTTATTGACTCCGTCGTTTTCGTACTCGTATGTCTCGTTGTGAATGAATGATGGTTTTCGAATGACTCGACCTTTGACGAATAGCGCTTCCGATTGCAAGTAATAACATGTTATTTTAATAATAACGTAGATATAAAGAATATTATTTTCGTAATGCAAAATTGAAATTCGTGTGCGGTCTCAATATCAGAATACAGTTAGTTTTTTATGTGAGGAAAAATCTAAATGTCAAGTTTATCTGTTCATCAAAAGGCGTTTATGAGAAATATATCAAATTTTGGTAAAATTTTAAGGTAAACATTGAGTTGGCGGAGCGTAATACGGTGATGTTAATCGATGATCTAAAGAAGATGCTTTTATAGTCCAGTAGCTGCAAATAGAATTAATTTTCTGTAATAATAAAAGAAACAAAATAACGTTATTCAACATTAAATAAACTAAATTATTTATTGTTGAATATGAAAGAAATATATATTTTTTTGTTAATTTTAGACAATCATTTGATTAAATTGTAAAAAAAGACGATAGATTTGTCCAAAGATAAACTTTGTGGGATGTTTTTTGGAAAAAATGAACAGGGACAGTTTATAACTACCGTGGACACCACTTTGATTTACGATGAATAAAATTTCGGGACGTTTTAGCGGCGCAATTAAAATATCTAAAGAACAACCCCTCAGTGGGTGGTAGGCGACAGTTCTCACGAGCCTATTAAATATAATTTTATTTGTTTTTGTTCTTGTTCTAGTGGGCGGGGATGTCTTTGAATTTACGAGTATAGTCGTTGCCGCGAAGGTGTACCCCGATGTGCTACATTGTGCTGCCCTGTATATGGTAGCAAATATCTTCCAAGTTGCCAATATTATTATTCTTTAGATTTTTTTTAAGAAAAGAGAGAAAAAAATGTGACATTTTTATGTGTTGAGGAATTGCGGACTACTGACGAAGTGACTGCGGAAGAAATCAAATAATGATTTGGAAATGACTTCCACGTTTTTTAGTGGAGCTTATTCATTGTTAACTTATTAAATTTATTATTTAAATTTATTATTGCCATAAAATTATATATTTCTTTATATAATTTTATGGCAATAATAAATTATTATTATTATTCCGTTGTTATACGAGGCCGTCGTGGCGTAGTGGCACAAGAGTGGAATTGTAAACGCGACGGTTATGTGTTCGATCCCCACTCGGGGGAGTTTAGTTGCGCCACTCAACACGCAGTGGGGAACGGAGTATCTTAACACAAGGTTCCCACTGCCTACCGGCAAGCGTGAGCGTGAAGCTGAAAAATATTGTTATATTGTTGTTATGTAAACTATTTTACCGAGCACAATTAAGTAGAAAGTTAAAATTTTCAAGAAATTGCTTTTATTTTATTTTATTAGTATTCAACATTGTTCAACTTAGTATTCATTATATATTTCAATGACTTCGATACAGCAATTATAATACAGTATTTGTCTCGAGATTCGTTACGGTGCTTCCTGAGAGACCGAAGATGGTTATCAGCCATAATACTTTAAATTACCGTCATAAGGAAAACGTATGAGTAAAATTTGTAAATGCCATTGCAAAATTACATGAAACTTAAAATTACTCGTATATATTTTGGAGCAATTAATTTTCATTATTTGAAATAAATTTATACTAACGACATTTTTTTATGCGTGATACTATCTAGAACCACAAACGTAGAGGTCTTGTTAAAATAAAATTTATAATAAACGATTTGTGAAACGCCCTGTCAGCATGACGCGAACCCGCTCTCAAGAATCAATCCTTTTATCCAGTAATGGGTATAATAGTTTTGTCCTGAGATAACGTTGATGAAATGTCTTATGAGCACACAGCATGTGGCTAGCGGATGGTTCACCGTTTGGAAGCTCCCGCTTTGAAATGTAGCTCAAAATTAACATATAACATTCATTTTTAACTCTTTGCATTAAGTGGATGTCAGGCTGAGGTTGTAAAAGATTAAAATTAAAATAGTTTATCTTTATTGCCTGAATGGGAACGCTACATGTCATCGGCTATGGGGGCCGTTAGTATAAATTTGCTCGCCGCTTCGATGGTGTTGTCTGCTCTGGACTTTAAATCACATCAGTTTGAACACAGGCCGTACGCTGTTAATCTATCGCAATAATTTCTCTGGCGTTAAAATGAGCCGAAGCGGCTTCGGCGTTCAACAGAACAATTTAATTGAATAAAATTAGCCAATAAACACCGCATGTCGATGGAACCACAATGGAATACCGCTTCTTGAGCTCGTAAAGCAGTCTTGTTTACCGAAGTCTTTCTAAGAATCCACATTGCGAATTCTCGATACCTTTAGGAATATTTACTTACATTTATTTATTCTGTGGGAAAATTTAGACTAAAACTTACTACTGAGCTATGTTGCATATTGTTCATTTGAACTGACCATATTAACACAGTACACCTTAAAAAAATTAATAGCGCGGAAGGATATTCTGTTTTATCTTTTGTGACTCCAGAATTCGGCAGAAAGTGAGGAACGGAGTGTCGTAACAATACGTTCCCTCTGCCTACCCTGCTGTGTGCGGAATACAGCGTGAAGCTGATTTATAATAATAAACAAAATTCCCCCTAAAATCGCGGTGTAATCGACGAAAACGAAGGGGAATTTTCATTAGTATCAAATCATATCATAATCAATCAAAATATCATTCACATTACCTTATTAATCTAAGGAGATAGCGTGTTTTATCATACAGTATTTATAATTATTGAGAATAATATCAAATTATATATTGCAAATGTCCGTTCATGCCGCGTAGTGTCTGCGGGGGTGCAACCCAACGAGTCAAGAAGAAATCTTAATCAGGAGACGAGTGGTTGTTCATTTACATATACTTTTATACTTACTGATTAATTATAAAATAAAGAAACGGATGAATGATTCCGTAGTCATTACAGTATTATACTTAATTGTAGCTATTCTTAGTAGATACTCTAAATACATAAACTCTTCAAATATAATCATAAATTTAACCTCTAAAAGATATCAATTCTCAAGTGTAATATTCCTCCAATTATATGTTTAACAAAGTATATTATAAATATAAAGTATTTCGCTATTACCAATACCACCGGGTACCGACCGCGTGACAAATGCTGCCAGGCTCTTTGTCGGCGGGCTAATGAGATGCCGTGTGAGCCGGGGACAAATTTATCTCATAAATAATCCGATACATCGGTCTGCTGCTTTAATTTACTATCGATATCGATATCGTAAGTCATTCGTGTCTTTATTATATCATTTATATGAGCGTTATGATTTTTAAGGGTAGACGGTTCGAACTAGTTTTTGATCTACCTACATTTTTAGATGATGTTAATTGTTTTAGTAAATCAAATTATTAGCCGTAGCCGCTGCTGAGTCTATAGCAGCAAATACATTTGAGATATACATATCTACATATATATGAGTAAAGCACATTATTTCAATATAATAATCTCCATTTTGTCAGTTGTCCGTTTAATGACCAGATAAATGACGTCTCATTTCTCAGCACATCGCGCCTCAAATTAAAAGTGCATCGTCTATTTCATTAAATCCGATAATCGCAATGACGCTCTGACCTTAATCACGGCGCCTTGCAGATTGCAGAGATAGGATTACAGTGCGAGACGAACTAATAAATTTCGAATCATTACAAGTCCATCTTTTTCTTTAATATGACATATGAGTGAGACGGCGGTTGGAAGTGCCTTCATATATTTGGTTAGTCGTGAGGTACGTGCGCCCTGAGGGACAGGTAAACTTATTACCTTAACGAGTGCTTCTGAACCTTTAATTTTGTTGAACACTGATGGTATACGGTCGCCAGTGAGATACACGCTGTGATCATCTTCAAAAAAGAATAATATTGTTATAATTATACGAAACTTAACGGAATGAACATATTAATAAAAAAAATATTAATATTCATATTAATTCATTCATGCTTATAGAAATCGAACCCGCAAACGTCGTATTACAGTCATACACTACATCTTACGATTTTCAGCTATAATATAATATAATCATATTTATTAAAGCAAAATTACGCAGTCTTTGAAACATGTAGAGAATCTTGTAGTCGGTACTTATTTTTGTCAAAGATTCAATCGTGTCAACAGGTTGTTAACAAGATCAAGAGCGTTCATTATTTACCAAGCAAACAGCGATATGGCCTATCGCTAACTTTGTGATTTAGCAAAAACATCGTTTTTAGGGTTCCGTACCTTAAAAGAAAAACGGAACCCTTATACGATCACTTTGTTGCCCGTCTTATGTCCGTCTGTCATGACCATTTATTTTGACATTACGCGGAGATATCAAACTGAGGTTATTATGAAATATTCAGATCTATTGTCCTGTGGAGCACAGAAAGAAGCTTTTAAATCAACGCAATCAAAAGAGACGAGCTTTATGCGTTTTTGCTGCATTTTTTTATAAAAAATCGTGGCGTATGCGAAAAATTTAAATTTATGTTTAAATTACAGATAAAAAGTATTCAATCTTATAATTATTGTAGTTCATTTCGTACTAAATGAATGGAGAGGGAGGTTTGAGTTTCTCAACATTTATAAATGAAACTTCTCTGAAATTGGTACGGAACCTTCGGAGAGCGAGTGCAACTCCCACTTGACCTGTTTTTTTTACTTTTCACCTGTTTTGGTGCGATATTTCTCCACCATCTAAAGTCTCTACCACCCGTGCTCTAATAAACACTTATCGAAGCTTCATCTCAAGGAGCAAAGAATTATGGCATATTTAAACAATTTATGGGTGCCGCAAAACAAGGCAAATACTGATAAGCCTCTAGTTTTGCGATAGCGTTCTTTAGATGTGACTTGCCGAAAACATTCTTTTTGTTGCTTAAATATCTTGCATTTTTTTATATCTTATCATGTATTTTCATCATATATTTTTTTATATTTTTAACTTACATATAATTAGTATTCCAAAAAAATTATAATCAATATACTAATGGAGACATAGCTTATGACAATGCGTTGCTGTTTTAAATATTTAACGAGACCTAATGAACTATATTTTAAGGATAATTGGTGGCTAATGTTATTAGATGCATACGAATCGTTTGATTGTAGTATTTTCTTTTTTTAGTCTAACTCGTATCCAAAAAAAAGCAAAATTCTCGAAATGATTTGATAAGAATTTCTTGTACCGTCAAAAGAAAAATATTTACTTTAAATTTAATAATTGTAATTTTTAACAAAAAAAACTGACTTCTTCAATTTCAAACAGATCCCATAATCAGAACCTAACCAAACTTTCACCAAACTATCCTTGAAAATCCATTTCAACAAAAAAAGAATCCGTTCCCAGCTTTCCGCCGAATTCTGGAGGCATTTCGTGGTTGAGTAACGGATTTCAACGCTGTGCTTAGCCTCCACACCAGAACAAAGAAATGAAAATATTAATTAAATTTAATTTCGTCGAGTGGGGATCGAACCCATAACAAGTCGCATATACAGACAATTGTGCCCCTGCGCCACTACTGGCTAGTATATAATTATATAACTTCATATTCATTCAATAGAAAAATATCAATTTCCCAAGAGCCTCTGATGTTATCTTATATGCGATGCGTAGCTTCTGATCACCCTTTGACGTCTTAGTCCAATCTAAATTAGTTATTGAGTTACAAAATGTTTTTGTATGGCAAATTACTTACGAATCGATGATTCCTTTCCACGTGCTCTAACTATAAATATCTAGAGGCGACGCGACGCGGGTCAGAGCTAATTTGTTGTTATTTATGATATTATTTTACTTAATTATTTATGCAAATTTAAAAACTAATTTCACAAATAATATAGTTTGTGTGAAGAAAAGTTATTTTGTTAATAACAAATTTTTAATGTCATAATCAGAAGTTAGTTTGCGATATATATTTTAATATTTAAAAAAAAAGAACTCATCTTCTCTATAAGATGAGGAGGACATATGATTTTGTCATTTGTATTTTAAAGTATAAAATATTAACTATGCAATTTTTTTTTTCAACTTTCTGCTATATTCCGTACATAGCAGAATAAGCAGAGGGAACTTGGGAACACTTCGTTCCCATTAAGATACTTCTGTTTCCCAATTTCTGGAAGCACTGGGTGTTTAGTGGAATTCCACGCCTCGTTTTGCCTCGTTACCAGTGCGAGAAAAAGAAAATTAAAAAAAATATTTTCCACATGTGGGAATCGAAGTCACAACCTATGGCATTTACTGTCGCACGTATGTGCCCCTGTGCTACGACAGGCCTCAACATTTAAAATAACTTTAATGAAATATGCATCTTTTCAACCTCTGTGCCATCATAGAAATATTTAGGCTCATAATGACAGCGATGAAGTGATGACCAGCGATTCAGTGAGAATTGGTATCGAACCATTATTAATACATAGTTTTTTTTTCTAAACATTTCGTTATCTGACGCCGGGATCCTTTCAATCCATCCATTCTATTGTTTTTGAATCACTTTTTTGTGTTGATATCAATATTTTTTCTGATGGGTGTAACGATAAAATAGTGATTTGTTCGGAACAGATATGAAGCGAACGAGATGCCTTTAGGCCTCTTATGATACTCGCGCGTATATCATTCGGCGGCAGTCTTTCTTTTGTATGTTAATTTTATTTTTACACTTAAAAAGTTTTTATTTAAATCTGGGAGAGTAAGAAAACATATTTTAACAGTTAATTGTGAATTAATTGAAAATTTCTTTTTCCATACTAATACGGATCTGTTACTGCGAGTAGTTGTAATTGAAACCAATTTTAATTTTATCGTGAAATATCTTGATCCGTTTATTTATTTTGTTATTCTAGCTTTAGTGGCGCAGGGGCATAAGGGTTTGGCTGTAACGCGACGGTTGTGGGTTCGATCGACACTCGGGGAAATTAATTATTTATTAATATTTTAATTTCTTCGCTCTGGCACTAAGATAAAAGCCCAATACGGAATGTGAAAGTGGGGAACAGAGTGTACTAACACTAGTTTTGCTCTGCCTACACTGCTATATGCGGGATATGGTGTAAAGCTGATAAAAAAAATAATATTTTTTATTCTAATATCGAATATAGCAACCAACTTAACATTTCAAAAGGACAAAATAAGTACAATATAAAATATCAACCATTTTTATGGTGACAGCTTTAATAGTTGGTTACCGTCGCAATTTCTCCCAACTAAGAAAATATCTGTATGATCTGGTAGCAATACTTTAGGGATTTAATGGCGTTTAATTTTTATATCTACTTTTGTGATATTTTATTAAGACATCTCAAAGTAAGTATAGCAGTATGTTACAGGTAGTTTATAAAGAAACCCTTTCACGTATTTTAACTCAGTACCAAATACTTTGACATCGCGTATGTTATATTTCATCGTTTTAAATTAATTCTATAATAAATGTGATATTTTTTATGGAATTAATTTAAAATGATCGTATCAAGAGAACTTGGCCACTCGTTGGCATTTCAAGGGCACAAGGGCCTGTATTCGTGAAAGGTTGTGAGTTCGATTCCCTCTCGAGGTATTCAACATTTTCATTTCTATCACCTAGTGTGGAGACATAACGTGGCGTTAAATTCCGCCACTCAATAGTCAACGCCTCCATAATTCTGCGTAAAATGGGCGACGGAGTCTCCTAACACTATGTTTAATGATTTAATCTGCTGTGTGTGGACACAATGTGAAGCTACAAAAAAAAAAAGAATTTATATTACAACTCGAGTCATTTTTCAATGTTTCATTTAAAATGTAAAAAAATATGATTAAGATGGGCAGTCTCGAAGCACAAGAAACAATTATCGAGTATAAACTAAGCATACATATTTCATAATAATTTTTTTCATCAATACGTATTAAATCAGAAGTTTGGACATCGTATGATTGATATTGCTTCCGATGTTTAATTTAAGTGTTTAAACACTAAAGAAATTGATAGAGATGTTTGTTTAAGTGATACCAGTTGTCCGGCGCCGCGGGCGTCTAACGTATTCAAATACTTAATGGGGTGTTGGATTGTTATAGACTATGGAGGATGTTGGGGAAATAAATTATGTACGCAAGTCATTTGTTTATTGTAGATGTTTTAATTGGGGTGATAAGTATTATTCTTGAGGCCGTCGCGGTGCAGCGGCACAAGGGTGTGGCTGTAACGATTGTGGGTTCGATTCCCACTCGAGAAAGTGAAATATTTATTTACATTTATATTTCCGTTTCTTCGCTCTGGTGTCGAGGCAAAGTCCAGTTCTGCCACTCAACACGCAATGCGTCCAAGTGAGGAATGGAGTACCTTAACACTAGGTTCCCTCTGCCTACCCTGCTGTGTGCGGGATACAGCGTGAAGCTGATTTATTTAATTTAGTTTTTCAAATAACTTAAACGATTTTTTTTTTAAAATGTTTAGAATAAATGAAATACGAGATACTTTTTCCGTTTACAGCAAGAACTTAATAATTCTAGTTTAGTAATATCATTGTGCTTACTGGTTCTGTAAATGTCTATACTAACTGAGAAATCTCCAACAATCTAATCTATATTTTCTTTCTATTTTGTGATATATAATTCAAATTGGAAGATCTAAATCTTTATTATTTTCTATTTTATTACCATTTACATTGCAATTCTTATTGACCTATAAAAATCTTACATGTTTTTTTGGTCCCCACAGATAGTGTTATAGATATTTCATCCATAAATTCATATAAATATTCATAGGTCGTTGAGAACAGTGTCGACGTGAGTTCGCTTAGTGTAAACAAATAGTTACGTGTTTTACATTAAAGTTACATAAAAATAGTTGTAAATAAGAAAATTTTGGTCGATTTCTAACCTGTTGTTTATCGTGATAATATATTTTATTAGATTTCTTTTCAAATAAATAAATGTATCTAATATATTAACTTCATCAGATATCGGTAACATATTTTTGAATTGCTATGTCAGGACTGATATATTATGTTGATGTCGTAAAATGTATTTTAAATAAATATATATGTAATTTACTGTTATATGTTGCTTAAATAAGAAGCATGACTGTAAACGTGATGGTTGTGGGTTCGATCCTACCCGAGGTAAATAATTATTTTCATATACCCGCTATGGTACAAGAAGGTTCTTAATTATCATACTGTTTTGAAAATGTCAGGGAAATAATAAAAAAAAAACATAATCTTGCCTCTTTATACTAAGTATATTCTTATTATTGTTCTTTATTCAATTCAAAAGTTTACTTTCGTAATCTGGACATCCACTAAGAAGGGATTGTGAAAAATTTTAACTCTATAAAAGGGGTGAAATAGGGGTTCAAAGTTTGTATGGAAAAAAATTTAAATCGGCACCGATTTTTATAAAATTTGAAATTTAGATTTTTAAAAGTATTTAATTGAACACGTGTTTCATCGTTTTCTAGAATTCTTCCCCTAAGGGTGCAATTAAGGGGTTGAAAGTTTGTATGGAAAAATCTTTAAAACGCCACCGATTTTTATAAAATTTAAAATTTAGACTCTTAAAAATATTTCATTGAACACATGTTTCGTGGTTTATTAGAATTCACCCCTAATTACGCAAGCGAAGCTGCGCGCGTCCGCTAGTTTTTTATAAAAGTAAACAAAATTTTAAAGGTAATATTATTTGTATAATAACTATTCTAAAATTATTTTTAGAGCATTCTTGATGGTAATAAGTAACTTCGTCTGAGATCTAATAGTCGATAATGCGAGTACGCGTTCCCGCCTGCAGCTCGTATATTTATCATAAATTACTGCCACCGAAAAAATATTTCTATAAACAGCTCTTGAAAATATGTGAAATTTTTAATAAGTTTCAACTTATGTTGATAAAAAGAAATCATAAATTTATTTTATTTTTTATATTCAAATAGATCTTTTTTATATTTGATTAGATCAATATAAAGATAATAGCATTAAAAATATTGTTCGTTATAGAAACTGACCACTTAATTTTGATATTGCTAGCCGAAGCCGATGAATTTACCTAAATAAAATTCGCTATATTGATAGCTCAAAAACGAACCAGTTTTACTGATACCGTAGTATTCAGTCATAAATTATATGAAAATTTAAAATTTTATTATAATTTATGTAAATGCTATAATTAGATATTATATTTAGGCAATAAATAATGATATAATAACTATTCCCACGGTAAAGAATTTGTCAAATACATAGATAACACAAACTTACTCGTATGACTTGTATATTACCTTCTGTCAGTTATATTCGTGACATTTATTATCATTATTTATCTATTATATAAATATGCTTAATATTTGTAACAATTATTTGACAATGCAATTGGTTTGAAATAATTTTATTTTGAATACTAATGAGAATTTAAAATATTACTATATTTAAATTAATTTACTTTTTTTAGATCTTAACGAATCTTAAGTATGTCACATGTACTTTGTCTAAATAGATCGACAAATCATCTACTTCATGCATTTGAAAATATGAAATTTGAAGCCATGACCATCGCTGCACTCATATTGTTATGATAAGACATGTTTGTTTTGTTCTTGTACTTTAACAATTATTTAAAGAAAATCTTATGCAAGTTTACGTGTTTTCAGGCTATATGAAAATTAAGCTGCATAAAAAAGTATGTTATTATTCTTTAAAATATAAATAAATGGAGCAAAATTGATATACAATCTATTTCTACAATATTTAAGTATAACATTAAAATAATTTCTTTTTAATGTTATGACATCTTCTGTGACACATAATGAACAAAAACAAGTGTAAACATAAATAAAAATATGTACACATTTACACACTTCAATCGATCTGTCAAACTACAGTGATAGCGCTCACTATCTATGAATTAATTTAAAAGCACTTTTAGTTTACTCATAAACGAACCTTCTCTCTATCTTTTCTGAAAAAAGTTTAATAATTCCAATTAACCCTAATAATAGGCTCGAGGCACAGTGGAGGCAGTGCGATTAAAAAGACAAATTCTTTAACCACTAGACACAATAGCAGGTTGTGGCCATTCCTGTCCGTTCGAGCCTCGCCTTTATTAATAGACGACCGGTAGCGCGGTCAGTGCTAGCGAAGATATGATTAACACAAAGGCAAAATCGATCAGTTTCGGAGGTATGGGTAGTGTGGCGTCGTCATATTAAAAGCCATATGACAATGACAGAAATATAAGCAATTTAAATATGCAACTGGTTGTGGGTTCGACCCCCCCACTCGAGGAAGTGAAATATTTATTTAAATCAACATATTCATTTCTTCGCTCTGGTGTCAAGGCAAAGTTCTGCAATGAGTTCTGCCACTCAATACGCAATCCCTCCTGAATTCAGCGGAAAGTGGGGAACGGAGGTTTTTAATACTAGGTTCCCTCTGCCTACCCAGCTGTGTGCCAATGTGCTGCCAATACAGCGTGAAGCTAATTAGATTTTCTTATTTTTTAAAAAATAATGAGAATGAAAAATTAATATAGTGAATATATTCACAAAACATTAATATTTTAGTTAGGCCACATTGGCTACAACCACAGCAGGTTTCGATTATATCCATTACGAGCTAATAATGTTTATGCGACAAACGCATATTATCATAGTATTGGGCAGGCCATCATTAAAAACCCTATACGTGCAAAGACCATTCTTTTAACTGTCTTACTAGATTTACTATGGATATCGATTTGCATATCGATATCGGGCATGCAGCTCGATTATATTTTACTTCAAAGAAATTCGATAACTTACAGACATAAAAAGAATTGTAACGTCTTCATACAATTTACTATAAATGGCTTATAAACTAAATTGGGGTTCTCTTTACGACATATTACAGTCTTAATACATTTTCTTTACTTATTAATAATAACGAGGTTGAGTTACATAAAGAGTTAAAATCCTAAAAATCAAGTAAAAAATATAAATTTCGATATTTACGTTTCTTGTAGAGCACTTAAGAACATATGTATTCGGAGTAGCATCCTTAATGTGCACCTACAGACCTTAATTAACGAAGCAGATGTCGATCTGGCACGTGACCGTGGTATCCGAGGAGGATCGCTCTGAGCGTGCTTTACGGCCCTAGATCAGGTACAGGGTTTAACTGTATTTAGTGCAGCACCGGCAATAATCGTAATTCAACTAATTATTGGCTGACATCAATGTCAACAATGTTGATGAAAATTAAATATTTATTTTAATATTACTATTGTTATTTGGACAAAGAGAAAGGCTGATTAAATAGTCGATTATACTTATATTTACATACATTTATGGTTGAAGTGAAATCGTTTCAACAGTTGGAATATTGGATTATATGCCCTTTGCAGGATCGCGTTACCATTTTTATCCTTAACCAGTCGGCGAAGCAACCTTTAGGTATATTAAGGCGTTCAAAAACTATTAATTAAGTAAACGACAAAGCCGTCCATCTCCTTACGACACTTATTTGAGTATACAGCGGGCGTCCGAACTACAATAACTCAACTAGCAAGGTAGTCTTAGGAGAAGTTTTTGTCCGTCTGTGACGTAAGTAGGCGTTTATCGTACAGACCGACCGCTCGCTTTTACAAGTGTATATAATAATTTAGTTTTATCTTGTGATAAATACACAGGGGCGATTGTAAATAACTTTCCAATGACACGGGTTGTAATTGGTTGCGCTTCGACATCGATCAGACGGGTTCTGGAGTTATTGCTAAACGAAACGCTGGCAAAACTGTGGACGTGCTAATTTATTTTGTTGACTTATTAAAACGCCTCAGGTGGTTGCCTATTCGATCTAGGTGCGCACGAAGGTCTATATAGGTGTAGGGAATGATAGATAGCTCGTTAGACATTAGATAACTAATAACATTTTTGTTTCAGCTTATTACTTATTATGTATAGCAGCATAGCTAGTGTTAAAACTCTCACATTTTCACTTTCTGTAACTCTCTCATTCTCAATTTCTGTAAATATATAATTGTCGAGCCACTGCGTCTTGAGTGGTGCCATGATGGTGGTATTGGTGTGAAAATATAGCAACATTTACATCCTAATTTATAAATGTCTCTATATTTTTGTAGTTTCTTTTAGTTTTGACCACAAAAGTTGTATGACAATTTATAATACAATTAACAATGTTTAATACAATAAAAATAAACACTTTAAAAAAAAATATATATATAAATGGTATTGTACTTATTAATATGATAAAAAAAAATATAGAAAATATTTATATGCACATATCATTATACCCATAAATTATAAAAAAAATATCTAATTTAAAAATACCTAATGACGAGTATCCGCCAATTAAGGAGCGTATGCGCAACTTAACCACGACAAAAACCTGACCACGAGCTTTCAGAGGCGCTTCCGAAGTTAATTGGACTTCGGCTAGCTGGTATTGTACTAATATGCCATTGCTATTTGAAGGTCGCTTGACATATATAGTATAATAGTATTTCTTCAAGAATACTATTTCTGGATGATGAGCTTATAAACTAGTAGATCGAAATAGTTAAGGTATTCGAATCGTCGTTGCAATAGACTTATGGTAAATGTAAATTCTATCACGTAGCAGTTTTTTTGTGTATTAAGAACTATATTTAAAACTATATTTAAAACTATATTGAGGCCAGTCGTAGCGTAGAGGCACAAGCCTGTGACTAAATGCGACGGTTCTGGGTTCGATTCCCACTCGTAGAGTATTATTTATTAATATTTTCATTTCTTCGCTATCGTAAAATTAAACAAATATAAGTTATATATAAAACATATAGTTAAAATTCAGGAAAATGAGGAATGGAGTGTCTTAGCATACATATAGGGAACCCTAGCTTCTCTTTACCTTGCTATGTGCGGGATCCTTACACCAATGCAAGATTTCATTTCCTTGAGTGGGAATCGAACCCACAATCTAACCCGTTTACAGTCACACGCGTATAGACCATATGCGCCACAACTGGCCTCATATATGAGCTGTAGCTATAAAATATATAGCAAAGACTTTATAATATATTCGATGTTGTACATATGTTTCAGAATAAGTTAACATTAAAAAATAATTTACCTATCTTAGGTATATCTAGTAATAGATATCGGTTTTCTTTACACCATATTTCTAATGATTAATGGAAGTTCATCATCATATCAGCTGTGCGGTCCCAGCCTTCGCTACCCCCTATATCTATAAACTACCTTCACAAGAATGCAATATAAAACCAAAACCTGAATAAACTATTTCTCGGATCCTTCAAGACAGTGACGATCATTTCATTACAAACGGGTTGTGGTGGCGCGTGGCATTAAACTTGTTGCGAGGGATACACTGTTACATATACGAGTATATATCAGCTATAACTTTAAAATATTACTTTTCTGTAGAAAAAATTAAATAAGATACAACGTTCCCTACTTTTTGGCTATTTTTTTTGATATGGGGTGTTGAGGCACTCAATGGCGCACTTTGCCTTGTCACCATGACGAGGAAATAGAGATAAATCACTCCTTCCAGTGGAAATTGAACCTGTGATCTATATTCGCATTTACAGTCAGACTTTACTACATATTGCATTTATAACAGAATTTTAATAAGCGTCGATAATTTTAAATTAATTATAATAAGAAAGGATTTAACAGACGACAAAAAAATAACAACTTTTTTTGGTCAAAGTTAACTGTTAACAACGGTAAACATAAATCATCTTTTTCATATAAAGATTGCTCCATTGATAATTCCTTCGTAAAGAGGACATTTTTAGCACTACTTCGTTTGAATAACAAGAAAAGAAGAATAAAATTGTCATTGTAAATAAAATTTCAAGTTAATTTATTTTTAATATTTTATTTCATCAAATTACTCTAATTCATCTATAGTATTCCTTTAATTCATCTATCTAATTAAGGCCATCGTGGTGCAGCAACGCTGCGTCTCTCTGTAAACGCGACAGTAGTGTGTTCGATTTCTACTAGGGGGAATGAATAATTTTCATTTCCTTGCTCTGGGAAGTGAAAAAGGATAGTCCGCAAGATCATGGAATGAATAGAGAGGTTGATGAGGAGAAAGGAGGAAGAAGAGGTGTTCTCTGTATCTGTCCTGCTAAGCACAAAGCGTGAAACTAAAAACCAATCTTTTTCATATTTCAATCACTTTATTATACTCGTATGTATATATCATTAAATAAGACGTCATTAAAAATAAACTTTTAGTTAAATAAGTCTACCTACACCTTATTTCTCAATTCATTTCATTTATTTCTCAAAAAACGTAGCAAGTGTCCTCTGATGATGTGATGGTGGTTTAATTAAGAACTAGCGTAGCATTTGTATTCCAAGTGATCTGCGTAGGTCATTTTATCATTTATATTGTAATCATGATTATTTATAGGTGTGATATTCTTTTTGTCAAGCAATTTAACAATGATTAATTTGTTACTAAAAGTAATAAATAAGACAATTGGCTGCCCATTTAACATTTGTTATTTTCGATAACGAGGTGAGTTGAGGGTTTTTTTTTCTTTTAATGAGCTATGAATTTTAAGGAACCGTTTCAAAAAATCATAAGATTAAACCTCAACTCATAAAGATATGGGCGGCGGAATAATTATAAGAAAGCGAGAGACAAAAGCTCAAAGTTACGGTGGAAAAAAAGTATTAAAAATTACTCGAGGTTAACATACTCCACTGATGGTCACATAATTCTCAAATGTAGAATTTAATAAAAAAATAATTGGTAAGATATATCATAACAGACGACCAGTTGTGACAAAGGGGCACAAGCGTGCGTGTTTAAACGCGACAGGTTGTGAGTTCGATTTCCATTCCAGGAAATTATATATTTAATTTTTTTTTCTCCTTGCTCTGGTAACAAGGTGCAATGTTGAATTTCGCCACTCAACACCCAATGCTTTCAGAATTCAGCGGAAAATGGGGAAGGAAACGGAAAACGAATAAGTATCTGAATCGGGATGGAGTATTTAAAAGTGTTAAATTGTAAAAGTAATTTAAATACATTACAACATGACTAAGATAAATATATTAATTATAACAGTAATATAATTTAAATTATTTCAATTCAAGATTTTCTTATGGTTTAAATAATTTATTTTATTTTAAAAGAAATATAAGTGACAGCACCCTTATAGAGCTTAAAGCATACGTAAAATCGTAATCCAGTATATATTCTGTATCAGTCCTAAAAAAATAAAAAAGTAAAATTGTCTTTGACGATAAATAAATAAAGACGTTCATGAAAAAAAAAATTAAATATTTTAAGCACTGTAATCAGAGGCGGACAGAAAATAAGGTTTTTTGAAGTAACATGATGGTAAAGTACAAAATTATTTCCTCAACTTTTAGTGTTAACTTGTAAAGAAATTAGTTTAAGATTAAAGGAAATATAAATTAAAGTCAATTAGAGAATTTTTCCATAATTGATTTAAAGTGAACCGAGTGAATGCAGTTGGCCAAACAACTGGCGAAAATGAATTATTTTTCAGAAGATTCAACTTGAATTAATATAAAATAATTAATTATATTTTTTTTAAATAATATAATTAATACATATCAATTATTTTTTAATCCATATTAAAACGAATTAAATCTACATAAATAAAATAGTTATTTGAAAAAGAAAATCAAATATTTTAAGCACTCTAGTTTAAACAAGCCTGTTATCAACAGACTATTTTTTGTTGCAGTCTCAGATGAATGGCAAAACTGCACGATTATTTCAATATTTCCTTATTTTTTAGTGTCAATAAACCAGTAAAGATTAAGGAACCTTTAAGTTCTTTTCGGAATTCTTTTTTGCCACGCAAGAATTAATTTTCTGGTAATAAAACTGGCTCGCTCTGCAGTTAACAAAAATTCAATTACTACAGAGTTCTTAACCTGTTCAGGCTTGTTGGACTCATGTAATTGAGTAATATTAGATAGAAAAAGATGTCTAAATTTGTTTAGAAATAAAATTTAAAAGAGAGTTAATTTTTGTGTGTGCATTTGTTTTTTTTTAGTATGAATTGATTTTTGTTACAATATCTATTACTACAGTTAACAATACAAATATAAATATACGAATACTAAATTATTGCTAAATATCACTATCTAACCAAATAGTAATAAAAAATATTTTTTAAAAATTTCTAAATAAAATTTCATAAAAATAATTTAAGGACTAATTCAGTTTATAAATGTAGTTATTAATAATAAACAAGCGGCATTCCAAACGAAATGCAAATCTCATCGAAATTAAACATTTCGTTTAAATAAATTGCAGCATGGCTTTATACAAAAATAAAATAGCCTATCCACCGAAGTTGTTATCGGCGTTATTATTAATAATTAAAGCGATTATTTACACGAGACAGTCCAGCAGCAGAAAATAATTAATATTGTTAATAGGTAGCTAGAGGCACGCGTATCCATATCGTAGAAGCATGTAATGGGAGCGATAGTGGTAGTGAAAATACACGTAACGTTTTTCGTTTATCATTTGAAGGATTTTTTGTTTATTGGAAAATGTTTGCCTTCAGACGTCCATTTTTTATTTAAAGTGGATGTCAAAATTACACTTAGTTTACATTATGAAAAAATTAAAAAAAACACAATTTTCTTATAATTATCCATAAACTAGCGGACGCGCGCAGCTTCGCTTACGTATTTAGGGGTGAATTCTAATAAACCATGAAACATGTGTTCAATGAAATATTTTTAAGAGTCTAAATTTCAAATTTTATAAAAATCGGTGGCGATTTAAGAATTTTTTCATACAAACTTTCAACCCCTTATTTGCACCCTTATGGAAAGAATTCTAGAAAACCATGAAACACGTGTTCAATTAAATACTTTTAAGAGTCTGAATTTCAAATTTTATAAGAATCGGTGCCGATTTAATTTTTTTTCCATACTAACTTTCAACCCCTATTTCACCCCTTTAGAGTTAAAATTTTTCAAAATCCCTTCTTAGTGGATGTCCAGATTACGTCAGTTAACATCTGTCCAAATTCCATGTTTCTACCATCAGCAGTCACGGCTGTGCCTGCGTCTTACCTCAGTCAGTGAGGACAAGTCCTTTTATATATATAGATTGGAGATTTGTTTCGATAAATGGTTGATATATAAGAGTAAGTTATTTTTTTCCCGCTTCGCGGTCTATCCCGTGGATAGCAGGGTAGGCAGAGGGAATCTAGTGTTAAGACACTTCGCTTCACATTTTTCGAAGGCATTGAGAGGCGAAACTCAAAAGCAATATGTGATGAAGATGTGCAAGTAATTTTACAGAAAATTTGAAAAAATATATGTGAAAGTGGGTAACAAAATTAATTTGACCTGTATATTTTCACCTGCCGTCCAAAGCGCGGGTTAATATCGTCATCGTTGTAGGTACTTATTATCATAAACATGTTTGCACTTTACTGTGGAACAATGTAACATACTACAACCTGTACTCCCTCCATACATGGACAGCTTATGAGAACGAAGGCGCATAGCTCGCTTAATAGGATATTTTGTATCAAATTTGAATATTAAATTTTAAAGTAAAGGAATTTTATAAATAATTTTATTATAATCGAAGGGTCAACGTATAAATAAATAAAAAAATCTTCGGAGGAGGCCTTCACCTGCACAGGGGTTCTTGCTTAATACATATACATCAATAGATATAGATATAAAAAAGTAAATTAAAAAATAATAATAATAAAAGTTAAAATGGAAGAAAGAAAAAAATAAATAAATAAATAAATAGATAATAAATATATGATTAGATATAATAAACGCACTAACAAATTTACTAACTACAATATGCTAGAAAACAACTAAAACTAAAACTAACGAAAAAATTTTATTTATATTCTATGAAATGTAACTACCAACTAAGGATGCAAGAAATAAAAGGCTTTTTATATTTATTATTTATATTTTATAAATATACGTAAAGGAATATAATTTTTTTAAAATATATCATCTAATATAAGACGGATTTATAAAAAATTACGAAAAATACTTAGACTTACTTTTTCTCTTTTTTTTCTAAGTCACTGTCCAATAATTATAGTTTTACCAGTAAAAGTCTAGCATCTTCAGTAATTAACGGTTACTAATTCTAAATCATCAATCCACAAATAACATAAATATTTCCAGCCTTATCATATCATATAATATCATCTTACCTACAAAGCTAGAAATGGTGGGTAAAGGTATGGCTATTTAACATAAACAAGTACACGAATAATTTACAAACTCACAGATATTTTTATTAACATTTTTAGATAAAACTACTGACTTATGTCTGTCTGTACGCAATTGCAAAGCACGGCAGCTAAAATAAATGGACACGTGAATTAAAGTTCCAGTGGAGAGTTGTAATGAAGATAACGTCAGCGTGGACGCGGCCCGATAAACGACTGACGGCGTTTCCAAGATAAACCTTTAATTATTGAGATAATACCTCTTTCGAACTAGGGACGACGGTTGAGGCTTGGAACCTTGGACTGTCTAATGATCATCTGTTTTTATCGGAATGACTGCAATGTTGCTTTATTGTTTTGTTGGTAATATTATTTACGTAGCTTTAGGAAAGCGCGGCGTTGAGCTACGCCACTCAACATCCAATGTCTCGAGAATTACGCGGAAAATGGAGATATCTATCTTTCTTAACATTAGGTTCCTTCTTATTAGGTACCTTGCCGTAGGCGGGATACAGTACAGCGTAAAGCTATAAAAAAGAATATGGTGACGGTGAAATCAAACTTTCACGATTGAAGCGACATAAGAAATATAATATGTAAAATTTTATATAATTATTTAATTTATTTCACTATTCTTTATAGTTTAGCTGGACTTTCAAGCAAACTTGCAACTAATTAAAATATAAACAAAAACTAGTATATTCGTGTCGGAGGAGGGCGGTGCAAACACACGTAAATAAAAATGATAGAATAATAAAACGATATAATCTATATATCTATAAAGAAATCATATTCTATAAATTATTTTATACATTTTAGACGCGACGTTCATTCATCGTTCGGAAGTACGGATTGCTAAAATCTCCACAGCTCCGCCCACATTTCGCACAAATATAATAATGTGCTTATAACGAGGCGAGAAACACCCACCACCACCGCCCTCTCCCACTTTCTATCTTATTAATAGATACTAATGACTGATTGCGAATTAAATTATAAATCATTATTTTTGCAACCATCATAATTACTTAAAGATTAATGTATCTTGTAAAGCGCGGCCATGCCTCCAGAATTTGCCGGAAAGTGGAGAACGGAGTGTCTAAACACTAGGTTTCCTCTGCCTACCCGTGTGCGGGATAAAACGTGAAGCTGACTTTTGATTAATGTATCTTGTAAAAAGAATTAATAACGGTATTCGCAACGAATAAACGTTTAATAATTCGGGCGGATATGACAAATAAAACCAATTCGATCGAAGATATCATGTTTCCGCTATCAATCTTGGTGAAAAACAATGAGTTGACGGCGGAGGAGGCGATTTCCCACGGCCGTAAGCCCTCGGCCAGGAGACTCGCAGCAAGGTGAAGTAATAAGTCACGAGGTAAGGCTCTGTGACATACATACACGTAATGTTATTTTTTTAATAAATTCTACTATTAAAAAGTAAAGTAATAGCTTTTAGTAGATATTCTCCCAATTTTCAAGTTTGTTTTTGTAATAATGTTTATGCAAAAAAATATTTTGAATTCTAGTTGTTGTGTATTTTTTCAAAAGAACTCATTAAAATATATTAAGAGTATTTTATTATAATAAAAAAAATTCGAACACAAAACGACCATGATCAGTCAGGCTTATTTCAACAGTTAAGAGCTTAGAATACCGGTCTTATACTTCTTTTTAGCGTCACGCTGTATTCAGCATACCTATAGGATAAGCAGAGGAAGTCTAGTTTTAAAACATTCCGTTTCCCTTCTTCTGAATTTTCACCTTCTTCTGAATTTTCGTTTCGTTGTGTGTGAGTGGCGGAACTCAACGATGCGCTTAGCGTTATCAAAGCGAAGAAATGAAAATATTATTAAATAATAATTACCCCCAGTGGGAATCGAACCCACAGCCGTCACTTTTACAATCACACGCTTGTGCCACTACGCCTCGATGGCCTTAAATACCTTTTTTTTTCTCTAGCCTGCACCATCCCATTGTTGGGCAAAGGCCTCTCTCCACTTTTTCCATTCTGGTCTATTTTGCTCTATTTAGCACCAGTCAGGTTTATAATGGTCCAGCTCGTCTAGCCATCTCCATTTTGGTCTGCCAATTCTCCAATTAAATACCTTAATCATTATTATTATTTAATTTTGGCTTATTTTTATTAACAAAGTTTAGATGTCAATTAACAATTATAAATGTGATGAATATTTAAAAAGTTGCCAACAATAAGCTGAAAATCCTTAAGGACACCATTATACATTTTAAAATTAATTCACCTTCAAATTGGTAGTGATTTATTATTATTGATGCCGTCTACGGTTGCGTAATAAATTACTTTAACATAATAATTAACCGTCGCCTCCGTGCACGTGAATTAACGATGAGTTGAGCTTGTTAAAGATTTTAAGGTTCCATTTTATAGCTGTTTAACCATAGGTTTAACTTTAAAAAGGAGAATGCTCCTTCACACTTTTCCTATATAGCAATGTAAGTAGAGAGAAAGTAGTAACATTATTATTCCCATCCCCATTATTCCTGGTATTTTACAAACAGTAGGGTAAGCAGAGAGAAACTAGTGGTAAGACACTCCATTTCCCACTTTCCGCTGAATTTTTCGAGGTATTGCGAATTGAATGGCGGAACTCAACACCAGGCTTTTGCCCTGGTGCCAAAGCGAAGAAATGAAAATATTAATAATCAAACCCACAACCGTCGCGTTACAGTCACGTTCTTGTACTCCTGGGCCACGACGGACTCAGAGATTTTAATAAAAAGATCTTACATAATATTGACAATAATACTAATATTCCAGTTCATGATTTTTTTTTTACGCAAAATACCATAATAAAGTTTGTCCACGCTGTCATATATTTAAATCGTAAGAGCGACTAAAGCTTAATATTAAATGTTGTATGGAATATAATAGATGGTTTACAAAATTCTTCCACTGGCTACAATAAATTTTCAAATAGGAATATAATTAGATTTTAGACTTATATTTAGCGTACCTACCAATACCACTATTAAAGATATTAAACCAAATAATACTTGACTTTTTTAGCGTAATGGTACACATTACGGCTCTTCTAGATCAAAGCGATTTGGTTATATGGAGGCCACCAATTGTTTTTTATATATCTTTAGGGAGGCATAACTAAACACTTATTGGCAGGGTTTAAAGTTTTCCTAGATAACAGTCAATATATCATCATATGTCTCAAATTTAGACATTCAGGGGAGAAGCGGGAGGCTGAAATATCGTTAAAAAAGTTTCTAAATGTATGGAACATTCCCCCCACGACGACTCCTTGTGAGTCAAGCCTGCGGCATCAATCCAATTTTGTTAATATATCTGCTCTGATTGCTGAGTCTTGCTGTACCAACGTTGTATTTGGAACAGTTATTCAAATATCTCTCGAAATCTTTATTATTTAGTAGCCTTTATAAGAAATGAAAATATACATTTAAATAAATATTTCCTTTCCTC
The DNA here is from genome assembly GCA_036379175.1 of Heliconius cydno galanthus. Classification (NCBI taxonomy): domain Eukaryota; kingdom Metazoa; phylum Arthropoda; class Insecta; order Lepidoptera; family Nymphalidae; genus Heliconius; species Heliconius cydno. Next base: position 1,073,069 of record JAKRZM010001275.1, read on the forward strand.
GAACCACTATTTTTTGTGTGACAATATTTTAAAATAGCATGTACCTATCAACTTAAAAATATTTCATTGACCACGTATTTCATGGTATTTCGTGGTTTATTAGATCATCCCTAAGGGTGTAAATAAGCAGGCGAAGCTGGGTGTGTCCGCTAGTAATTTATAATTGAATTAAAAGTGAAACTCTGTTTAATTATTTTGCAAAATATTTGACCTATATTCATTAATAACAACGAAAATGATTTTGAAATAATTATCCCAAGTAGGTCTGCATAATCCTTTCTATCCGCTCATTATATGAAATCTGTCTGTGAATTACCGTCAAAGCAAAAAGTTGCTTAAACATCCGGGGACCTTAATTAGTAAGGGGAATATTTTAAATATTATCATAAGATGAATGTCAGCTTCACGCTGTATCCCGCATATAGCAGGATAGGTATAGTGAACCTAGTGTTAAGGCACTGCCTTCCCCATTTCCCGCGGAAGTTTTAAAGGCATTACGTGTTGAGTAACGGAACTCAACGCCGGGCTTTTCTCTTAATGCTAGAGCGAAAATATTATTAAATAATAATTCATTCTTCCGAGTGAAAAGTGGAGAACGAACCCACAACCGTCGCGATACAGTCACTTCCTTGGGCCTATGCGCCAAGACGGCCTCAAACAACGGCCGGTTTGTGTAAAACAGCACGCTTAATAAAATCGTAAAAGAAAACCTAAAGTGACGTAAGTGACGAACTAATAACCGTATGAGATATTAAAATTAGATTTGTCTGTACGTACGTAGACGTTATCTTTTTTCCAATAAGAAATAGCTAAGAAATTATTTAGTATTCCACACGCTAGATGTATAATGTGTGCACAAAATATTATTTAGTGAAACAAAATGATAACTACGACAAATCGGTTAACTTATTAGAGTTAACTATTTTTTTTTCCCTTGAAATTTGTATATCACAGATATATTTTAGAACCTACAATGGATCATGGTTAGCTAACTAAATAAGTAATGAAGTTATGCCTTTATATCATAAATCATACTAAAAATATATTCAATTTTAACTTTTAATAAAATTCCATTCATCTAAAACAAATATTAACATAAAAATCTATGGAATCCAACATAAAATTCATATCCAATAAGAACAAAAACTAACTAACCTTACTATTTAACTAATAATAATCGCAAGGTCCACAGAATGCACCCCGCGAGCCAGAACAATGTGGAACCAGCTACCATATCCATTACCACATTTCTATACATGTACAGAGATTTCAGAACTTGTTGTAGAGCCGAGCACCCTAATATTGACCATTTTAATAAGACCTATTATTATAATATTGAACTAGAACATTATAGAAGAGATTAGAGATCTAGATATATTGGTGGTAGGGCTTATGCAACGTGCGCCAACGTCACGTGTCGCGAGGGTGCAGGACAGGTGCTCGACCAACGATTTGAGGGTATTTCAAAGCATAATGCATAACTATGCGTGTTGCCTGTAATATGTAGGGTGACCGCATGAAAAATGTTATATTGGAATAAAAAAATAATATTAAGCTTAGTAAGATAATTCTAAATAAATCCTATACTGTGTTTTTAGAACAAAATATGTTTTCTTACTATTAATTTGCTTATTTTTAGTAGTGAAACGTTACTACGGGAAAATATGCAACTTTGATTCAGAATTGAACTTAAAATGTGCAGAAAATGTGATTCAACAATGCACATTACAGCTTCAATTTTGTTGAAAGTATCAACAAAATTGAAGTATATATTCACATTTTAATTAAAATTATTCGTATTCCTTATAAAAATATAATTATATTTCATACTGTAATGTGCATTGTTGAATCTGAAATCAGAAAATTAATTAAATTTTTGTTAAATATTCATTCTTTTCTTGAATAACAAAGCTTTTGCAAAAAGCCTTTGTTTAGAATATGATATTAAAAAATACGTATTTGAAGTAGCTAAACTAACTTCACTCTTTTATCTGTAATATTAATATAATTACAATAAATGAAGTAGAAATGGTCGTCCTACATTAAACATTCGTCCAGTAAAAGCACGTTACACTTATCAAATGCAAATAAACGAGTTTTGTTTGAATAAAGCCAACCCTTCGATTATAATAAAATTATAAGTTCATATGCATATGGGATAGGTGTATGTCAGAGTGCGTGTGCTGTTTGTTTACCTTTTATTACTTTAAAATATTATCACGACATGAACGACATTAAATATTTTCATTTTAATATTTAGTAATAATAGTTTACTATAGTCAAATATTTTATAAAGCCGTCATAGCGTAGCGGAACTTCGCCTGACGGCAATTATGACGATTATGGGTTCGTTTCCCACATGAAGGAAAGAAACGCGCGGCGTTGAGTGCCGAGTCTCAAGGCTAGGCTATTAGAAAAAAATGGAAATTATTAAATAAAACAAATTTCTTTAATGGAAACCACTAAGCTGTGATAAAATCATGTCATTTATAACAGAACTTAAATCATCACTAAGGTATTTTGGTCTTTAGAATGAATCAAATTGCTATTATTTTTTCTTACAATCTTTTATGTTCGTCAGTGTGATACCTTTTGTTGCATTTGGGTTATTGAAAGTGAGTCTGCAACAAGTTTGACTGATCTCGCGATACTATTCATATATTTCAACAGCATTATATCTTGCTTTGAAATCATCGGCGCGTCTATTGAAAGCTATCCTACGATGATGTGACCTTTATCTTCACTATTTCTATCGGGATCTTAAGTGCGAACAGTATCTATACATTTGAAGGAATCTTATAAAAAATTACTCCAGCGAATTTATATAGGTGTAAGGAAAAATATCTGTACAAATCAACTATTCTTGCAACTAATTTATGCCCATATATGGTAGATATTTACGAGTAAGTTAGGATCAAGAGTGTATGGTGTTCGAAATTTGGGTTTATTTTTACATTACGTAAATGAAGATTCTAACGCATTAGGCTGGCCTAACCGCATAGGTAATACTTTCATTTAACTTTAGTAGAGTCGTAGTGGTTATATTAGACTGTTATAAACCCTCCGGATGCCCAAAGAAGTGATGGCAGAACGCTGTAATGCCTAACCACTGATGATGTTAAATACTGTGTGAAGTGGGGTAGGATACGTTGGAAGTTACACTATTTGCAACAAAGGCTGGGACTAATGCCAGATTCTATATATTAAATATCAAGGATTTTTCTTGTCGTATATTACTGAATTAATTTCAAATCTGACATAAGTTAGATATTTAAAAGGCATGCTAAATTGAATAATGAATATATTTTTACTTATTGGCACTAGCCATACATAGTTAGCAGTTATTACCACTATCATAATAACGTATACGAGTACAAATGTGATTGCATCTCATCTCATATATGAACTTTATTTCCTATACAGTCCATAAGATTTCACATACACTAGATATTTCACACGGCGTGCAATGAATAATAGATTCCGGTATTTTCGCTGTATAATTGACGTAAAGCACATCTTGCGCGAATAAACTTACGATATAGTTAAAACGATTAATCTAGCACGGTAGGTGGTAAAAATGACGAATAATGAGACGAAACACCTCTGGAGTTCCTCGCGTGCCAATTATTGATATAATTATTTTAAAAATATGACCATCTTTTGTAATATTTAAGACTAAAGTGGTAATATTTTTGTGTTTATATTATACACTACGGTGTCTGGTTTATTAATTGACTCTTTATACGACTCTGAGTTCCTTCACACATTCGTGAAGTTTTAATTATGTAGCTGACTGTACATACTTCATCGCAGTCAAGTTCTTTATAGAGGCTGGTCGAGACATTTATTATTTGTGATGCGTTGAATGAAATTAAGGACAAACGTTTAACTTGACCCAACCCGAAAACAAGGTATTCTCGTAATGACCACGGATTCACAACGCCATTAATGGAAGAAGCGAGTAAGTCCTGGCATATATTGATGAGGCAATTTATGGTACTTAACCTAGTAATTAGCAAGTTCTTACAGTCTGTATGATTTTCAATTTTCTTAACACTAAAATTAAAAAAGAATCTATTTGTGTGAATAATGACGTTTAACAACTTGAAATATGATGTGGGTAAATGTGTTAAAATGTACTTTTTGATTCACGTGCAAATTTCGAAAAAAAAATACATTTGTAAGTTTTAAGTGGAGAAATATCTTATATTTTTTTTAAAGTTACGTGCCTCAAAAGGAAAAAACAGAACCCTTATAGCACTTTCTCGTCCGTCTGTCAAAACCATCCAGCCATCCTTCATGCGGATCTAGAGTTATGGAATTCACCTCTAATTGAGAACTTATAATAGAAACAAAAGAAAACTTACGAATAGGAAAATATATAATAATTGAACAAAAAAAATACTAAAAACTTATAATTGTTATTAATTTCATACAAAATACATCCGCAAATTTAAGTTAAATTTTACTTCATTGCAATGCTCATCATTCAATTCCTAAAATTCACGATAACCAAGCAACCGTATAAAGTATTATTATTATACTGTGCTAAAAACCAAAGCGAAAAAAAAAAACTAAAATACTGACTGAAAAATATCTTAAATCGTTCTTAGTCAAGTCTACAAATAAAATTGATTAGAAAGCTTATAAATAAATAAGAAAAAAAAACAAAACAAAGTGGCACGGCAAGTGAACTTTATCTACAATTCACAGATCTTTAAAAAGATTGCAAATTAATCTGATACTGAGTGTAACTCATTAAAGTGTAAAACTTATCACCAAACGAGACATCTGAAAAGTGACTTGTGATTACACTTCGTTTACACCAACCAGCCAGCAACCTATTAGTATCGCTGAGAGGAATACGAATACATTCATTTCGATTATCAATTAATTACTTCTTTACACCCAGACGCGAGATAAACCCTATATTTTTAACATAAACAAGCAAGTTTTAATTAACAGCAAATTAAAATGAAATATTTCTGTGGACAGTGTTAATAAAGCGAATAATATGGTGTAGTTTGCACATTTTTCTGTTCTTATCACATTCAAGTAATGTCATACTCTTAATAAAAATCGCAATTTACTGCACATATATATTTATACGATCAATTGTTATAACTTTTTACAGTAAATAAGATTTCTCGATAATAGTTAAATTCTGATAAAAACTAGAAGAGCAAACTGATAATCTTGAGAAATGAGAGTTGTGGATGATATTTTTTTATTTAGAATACATTATTCATTTTATTATATAAAACGTACCGTATTTATTTGTATAGGAGGTGATAAATACAGTTATGTTAATTAACGCTTGCAAACGTTGCAAACTCTTTACTGCAATGTAGGCAATACTTGGGTGCTTTATCTTTGTTTAAATATTTGCTAAGAAATTTAAAACTTTCAGTTGAGGTGCTTAATAGTGCACTCACTTTTTATTTTCACTTGTAATTGCTGTAGAAACTACGCTGGAACAACTTATTGGTGATCAGGTATGTGAAGATGAGGATTTTACATTAACATAACTCACATGAACAAAGAGCTAACTAGAAATAGTACAAAACCTTAATGGAGTGGACTCCAATATATTAAATTTAATTAAATTCCACAACAATACCTACATATCTTAAGATTCAATAAACAGTTTATCTCCTGATTTCTTCTTTATATATGTTTTCATATTTTTTGAAAATGACAAGAAAACTTTACATCGATCCAAAAACGCTATATTATTTAATCATACTGGTTTATTAAATCTGTATTAGGCATTTGAACATCAATAGCTATAACAACAATAATCATTGGTGATTGGTGGTAGGGTACGTATGCTATTTCTACAATTACTTCTATTAATTTAGTTTGAGTGGGTTCTATTCTATACTACATTAAGCTGTCCTGCAGTAATTGATATGGAATTTCATGCTCCAAAGGTCGATTTAAATTAATTTACACATTAAAAAGACAAGTGGAGTGGTCGTGAAACGTTATAGTAAATAATTTTAATCTGATGCGCAACGAGCGAGGCTGCTATGGGAATGACACGTATTAAGGAACATATTAACTCTGTGTATTAATAGTATTTTATTATATTATATGTATAAATATTTATATATTCGCCTAAGCTAATCAAATCAGGAAATAAATTTATTTATTTTTATTGACAGTCTATATTTACACGAATTAATTGTCAAAAATAGTAACTGTTACATTTAAGATCACTGAAAATGATTACACCAAAACACAGTTTTTTGAAATTATTGAAATAATATTTTAAGAAATAATTGCACTATAAAAAATACAATTAATATCTATGGACGTATACACATTGTGAATTGAATTCTTTTTAAAAATAAAAAAAATCCTAATAAAATAAACCCGACCATATATTATTATCGGATATAAATGCATAGGCACTTCTCAATAAAACTCAAAGGGTTAAATTGATTACGTCTTATAAATAGGCTGTAATACCGGATAGTGGTTAGGGGGTGAGTTTTTGTTCATTTCTGCAAATGCAAAATCCTTTATGATTGACGGCGGATACTTAAGATGTTTACAGACAAAATAAGAAATAAACGGAATATTGAACGGAAGCAATGGTGGATATTGACCCTTTGAGACCCTTGCCCAAATACAATGAAGGATCAACAAAAATAGAGAGTGTGGAGCGCGCGCCGGCACATCTGCCGGTCACTATCGAATAAATCTACTAAAATAATATTTTTATTTTGATTACACACGGCTTGGGCAGATGTTGGAATCACTTAACACTTACGTTTAGATCGTCGAACACCGCAAGTTGCTATTTCTAAGAATATTATTTTCTAAAATTTTTCTGTAATAATAATTATTAAAAATAACTAAATTTAAATTCAAGTTCAATTAAAACTTACGTATGCCATTTGCTTTATAGTTCCCTTGTTTTAAATCTAAATAAAATAAATCAGCTTGATACTGTAACCCGCACACAGCAGGGTAGGCAGAGGGAACATAGTGTTTAGACACTCCGGTCCCCATTTTCCGCCGAATTCTGGAGGCATTACGTGTTGAGTGGCGGAACTCAACATCGGGCTTTTGCCTCGACACCAAAGCGAAGAACTGGAAATATAAATTTAAATAAATATTAAATCTCCTCAAGTGGTGATCGAACCCCCAACCTGCCCGTTTACACGCTTGTGCCCCTAACGCCACGACTGGCCTCAATACTACTTAAAAAAATTAACAGTTAATTATGTATTTGTGAACTTTGTAACCGTATGTAGCATCATCTATAAGGGCTGTAAGTCGCTAGTCATTATCTTATTATTGACCTAGTACAAGGTGTGGTACACCTTGGGGTGTTTTAATAATCGTTACAATGTGATACGGTGCGATACGTAGGGGAATATCAAATTTGTATTGATAAGAGTAGATTCGATTCTCTTACATTGTTTGAAAATAAATCTTAAAGGTAAAAAAAAGAATAAAAAAATATCCAATATTTTAATTTTTTGAGGCTAGTCGTGGTGCTGGGGCATAAGCGTGTATCTATAAGCGAGACAGGTTATTGGTTCTTAAAAATATTTAATATTTTAATTTCCACCACTCAATATGCAATACCTGCGGAATTCGGCGGAAAGTGGGGAACGGAAATATTTTAATACAAAAGGAGTGTCTTTTCACTAGGTTCCCAGGTTCCCCCAGTTAAGTGCAGGATGCAGCGAAGAAATAAAAGTTACTAAGCACAAAAACAAAAACTTTGTATTTTCGATTAACATTGGATACTAAGCATGAATGACATTAATCTATGCAGATACTCTTTCATTTTCATAGTTAATAAGCAATGTCTAAGGCAAAATCTGATATGGTTAAGCTTATGCTACTATTATTACAATTCGCTCACATATATTTTATAATAAGCAACGGCTGTTTTAATAATATTTATGAAAGAAATGTAAGTAGATGAACTCCTTTCATTTTAATAAAAAATGTGTATAGTCAAGTGTGAGTTCATTTGCCTAGCCTAGTGCTCGGAAGTACAACTTATACAAATTGCTAAAGATAGGTACATGGACAGATACACTCATTTTGTATAAAATGAACTGTAAATATAAGCTTGTAATTTTTCTTTTAGTATTTTAATTTACCTGTACGTACTGAATTTGTAACAAAACTCATAATTCTAATCAAAACCTTTAGGGAAGTACTTTATAAGTTTTGTTTAAAAAAAAGTAGCATATCTCTTGTTTAATAACTGAAAAGTTTGTTATTTTGTCGAGTATTTAAAGAAATTGGTTATTAATTAGTGAAACATAACGCCGCACTCAGCCTATGCAGATTAAAAATGTCTATATATTTATAAAACATACATTTCCCGGAAGTGAAATTTCAATCAAAGTTATCATAAATAAAAAGCCAAATACAGCCCAATTACGCAATAATAGTCTTATGTTTCAAACTATATTTTAAATTATAATGTATAAAGTAGATTTCTACTTGAACAAATATTTTTTAACTATAGAATATAAAATTTAATTGATTTCATGCGTTGGTGACGTTTACAAACCGCCTTCATTCACAAAGTGGCAATTTTACAAGCAATGAAAGAAGATAATAAATAAAATTAACATTGTTGCGTATTACAACAATCAGCAAAGACGCCGCAGTACGGGGCGGGCGGGTCTTGACCATTTTTCTTTATAAACCTTACTTATATCATTTTACTTTACGGATGAGCAAAATTTATTTTATTTAAAAATTTTTGTCAGACATAGTAATTATATTGATGGAACACATAGCCCAAATTTTTAAAGAATGTTACTTATAAACTTAGTAAGCAATCGTTATTTTTGGATTTACATAAAAAAATATTTTACTCTAAACTCAATCGAAAAATGTCTATTTTTTCAATCAATGCATTTCCAAATGCAAAAAAAAAAATGACCCAGTAACTTTAGGACGTATATAAATCTTTAACGCTTCGACACATCTCGACCACGCGTCAGGTTATGATCTGTATAAAATGGCTCTTTGTGGTTCCCGTTTCACGTGGCACATACAATGGACGAGCGTCTAACTTATAAATTTTAGTACGAACAAAGGCGCCATATCGACAATGTCTCTGAATATAATATCGATAAATGACGGCCGGACGGTGATATTAAAATATATCGGCCGTGAGAACCCAGTAAATCAATGCTGATGATGGCTTAAATCATGTTGGGAACCTGTTGTTGATACCGAGGCAATAAAGCTGCTACTGAACCACTGTGTACAAGTAAATCATCATAAAATCTATATACTTTAGTCTTGTTTTATCACTTGTTCATTTCTTTGAACGATACAGGAACACTTTGTAGGAGGTACGTTCTTTGATGGCTAGTGTCAGTTCGTGTATCGCTGTACGCTATTAGGACGGCGCGGCGAGACGAAATAACACAACAAAACAGTCTTCCGCTCAATTTCCTTCGAAACGTCAAATGTTTGCTTTCGAAAAGGATTTTAAAATGCAACAACTTTTTATACGTATTGAGTTTTGCATGTAAAGTGACGTCAGTGGTCCCCACTTTTGCGCCAAAGCCGCCTTCTCATAAGGTGTAGAATTGCGTGAACGTCTTGAGTCTAACAATACGAACGCAGGAGTTTACGTTCAATTCGATGCGCGGATATCGGCTGAGCTACAATACTATTTGATTGCTTCATTATGCGAAATCCGACTCAGTTCATTGTATATCATTTTGCATGTTATATCTTCTCTTATCCCAATTTAATCATCTCGGATATTGGACCACCAGGATCACTCTGTATCGGGTTGCTTTACTGTATAAAGAATTATATAATGAGGCCAGTAATGGCGCAGGGGCAAGTAAACTGTAAATGCGACAGGTTATGGGTTCGATTCTCATTTGAGAAATTAATATTTTCATTTTTTCCCTCTTATAGATTCCCTGTGCATGTTTTGCCGTGTGTGGGATTCAGCGTGAAGCTAACAAATAAATAATAACTTACTTCAATTTAACACATGATATTCTTTTACAATATCATTAAAATCTTTAAAAATGACGAATCCATATGTATTCTTTAAATGCTAGTGTTTCTCTTATAAATTACGAGCGAGCGATGTGTCTACATTTTTTATTGCTACTTAAATATGTTGTCGTACCATAAATATTTTATGGCGATTAATCTGTATATATTTGGCTCTTGTTTATTTAGTTTCAAATATCTATAAAATTCTGTATTAATTATTTTCTCTAAACTAATAGTTATGTCTTTCAAAATTAGTTAATTAATTTTAAGAAGTTAGACCACTATAGAAACATATTATATTATAGACAATGAATTTAATTTTTATATTAAAGAACACACCGTATACAACTAAATTTAAGAGCTTGTCTCTGCAGTATTGAAATGTGAATTTAGATTTATTTATTTGAAACGCAGAAACGCTGGAATCTAATGCCTTCGCGAGCTTTCATTCAGTTTGATTCGTTTCAATTTGCCTGACATCTTATTTTCAACATGGTGGTCCGTGGATCGCAGTAACTGCCATTTTATTGTCTAACATCGAGAGATAAATGAAGGAACTGCTCATCTTGTTTAGTTATTTAATGTGATTTATATGAATTATATAAATTACTGTGAATATATTTATTTTTCGGCTTGATAATATGTCCCGCATATAGCAGGGTAGGCAGAGGCAACCTAGTGACTCCTCACTCCACCAAATTTTGGAGGCATTGCGTGTTGAGTGATGAAAATATTAATAAATAATAATTAATTTTCACGAGTGGCAATCAAATCAGCAACCATCGCGTTTATAGTGACAAGTTATGCCACTGCGCCACGAAGGCCTCGAATCTTAATTATCTATATGAATTATATAAATTACTGTGGTAACTTTAGGTTTTATGGCATTTTTTCATATTAAGCGATGAAATTTTGTTAGGGCCGATCATTTATTTTTAAGAATATACCTAAAATTAGTAATACACCATGAAAAAGTGTAAAAGTGTAACTGTACACTGTAACAGGCATAACAATAGGGTATCGTTTCTTCGAAGTCCAAAGCAAAGTGCCGACGACGTCTGGATGGTCATTCGTTAAATTTAGCGTTAGTGATCCCATCTACATGCTTTATTCGTAACCTTTTGAGGCCTATGAAAGTAAAAAGATATAGTGAAGGTGAAGAGAACTGTTGACTATAATGGAAACGGATTATCTTAGTGTATTAGGTACGTACGTATAAAGGTAGTAGGGATTTTTTATATTAGATATAGGTAGTACAAAAATATAAAATAAATAGGATAAAAAGCCTTTTAGTTCTTGCTAAATACAGTTTGTCAATTTAAAAATTCTAAAGAAAGTTGGTAAACATAAATAAATAAATCACATAGAATAGGTTTTTTTCTTTTTTTTTTTATGTTTATAGTCTTCACAGGTAAGGCTGCATTTTCTATGTCTATTCTGCTCTTTCATTATGGAATTTCGAATGTGCCAGTATGTTCTAATGTTATTAACAATAATTTTATCTGGCACTGTCAGTAGAAAGATTAATGTTTTTCAAAATAGACTCAGAACATAGACGAATTAAAATAAATTAATATTTAAATTTTGAGTAGTAAATCACTAGTAGGAATTGGAATTTTCTTAATCTATACATATCTCATTTAAATGAGAATATTATCAACTTAACCTTAGAATCATAAATTTATAGATTGAATTTGGGGAAAATTTAAATTAAATAAAATACGCAATTAATATTCTTTAGCTGGGTCAACAAAAACCTGTATGGCGGACACGTGCATTTTCATTCACTCACTCAGTTGGTTCACTGTACAAAATACGTGAATGGGTATGAAACGAAATCGTTTCCATACTTTACGAGAGTAATATAGAAGCTCGTTTACATTTTATGAAGGAGCGGCATGCAGCAGACCCGGCAACCCGTCAACCAGGAACCAATTCTCATTTATACCAAAAAACAATCAGTTCGCGAGACGCATTCATCGGGAAATCTTTGAATGACATTGCGATATATGTTTTTGTTGTCTGTGTTACGAATGTATAGAGTTGTCATGTATTTATAAAGGAAGTAATTCCAATATAATATTTTATTGAATTAAAATGTACAGTAAAGTGGGAAATTGCAAATGAATTATTTACTTTAGTTAGTTTTTTGTGTGTTTTTATTTCGTAAAAGTTACACCAGCTTGACCTGAACTATATATCTATCATTGATTTTAGAAATGTAACTCTTATGTTAAAAATTAAGAGACCAAAATTACTATTTAAAGATTGTTCAATCCCACCATATTTAAGGTCATTCAGAACAGCATTTCTACACTTGTTCTATATATTAATACCTGTAAGCTTGTATAATACACGATGAAATCGCTCCGTGGACTCGTGTAAAAAGTTGTAACACGCCTAGAGACTACAGGCCCGTTGGTTCATTTAGATAGTGCTCTCACGCGCTACCCCATTCATCTCGAGCATTTATCTCTGAGAGCGGATGCTGTCTACAACTTTTATATAAAAATCTTGATCCGTGGAAAACTGGCGTATCAGTAAGTTCACTCTTAATTCTTAGAATGCCACAGGTTTTGTAGTAATGGAGGGCGGTTCCTTCAATGACTTCTAATAGTTCAATCGCTGTTAGTCGATTAAAGTTTTTTATTGTAATTGCTTTTCACACCGTTCTTTTTATTTTATTCTTAAAGTTTATCTTTAATATATTTAATAATAATATAACTAAATATCGATAGAAATTACAACAAAAAAGCTTAAAGAAGAAGAAGAATTTCATAAAAAATGCTGCAAAATCAACTTCACTCAAAAGCTTCGAGGAAACATAAATTTGAATATTTTATATTAATTTTGGCTGGATACATCTTTGTGATCTCGAGGTATAAGGGTTCCGTTTTTACCTTTTGTAGTACGCAACCCTAAAAACCAACTTCCTCTTGACCACACCAAATGACATTTATGGTCATATTACAAGCTTTTATGATATCGATATAAACATAACCGTCGTTATCATTTACTTTCACATAAAAATTAAGCAACGAAAGATAAAGGACATCGTATTTGTTAATTAATCTTATCTTTAAAAAATTGTATTTCTTTTGATATCTATCTTTATTAAGCAAATACAAGTTTCATATCGAGTGTGTAAAAAAAGGCGATCAACTAATCAATAGCATCATGTCGCCGTAGATAGTGTATCTGTATACAACCTTACTTAAGATAAAATTCAAATTTTAGATTATGAAGTAATAACATACCTTAATAAAAAGTTTATTTTATTATGCCATCAATCTTGTGGGTCGCGACATCGGTCTCTCCATCAGCCTCATAGAAACTATATCTTCATATTTTTTATGAGCACTGCCCTACTAATAACTCGTTAAAAATAGCTTAATGTAAATAAAATTATGTTTTATTATTCAATTTACTGAACTTATTATAATAAATAATTTTATTTTTATGTTTATAATTATGCTTTTGATGTGGTTGATAAAGTAAAGGATAGGTTTCCATACGCATACGCTTCAAAATAGAAATCTAATCTATCACTGTATTTAGGAAAGTAAAGGTGAAAAAAAAATCTTCACTCCTTAATCAGCAAATACACCATTTTCCGAAGTTGATTCCCTTCTCCTCACAAAATTTTCGAAACACTACGTTTAATAACCAATAACTCGCGTTTTAATAATAGACCGCTACTCCTAGACGGTACCTATGGGGATAGACAAACAGAAGTCACACAATTCTTAATTTTCAATTTCGAGAATTCAATAATATAAATGTGTAAAATATATAACTTTTTATAATTATATGAAGTAACTGGCAAGTTTATATGCAACGACCATTATTACTGTGCATATTGTTAGCTATAATTACTAATTTTGAAACTGTAATTAATATAAATATTTTGGTATAACCATATTTTTATCTACGAGCATCCTAAAGGATAGATAAGTTAACTATAGCTTATATCGAATATTTGATCGAGTAATCTTATCTTCTACTGTCCTCGTCCTGTAGGTAAACGTGTTTTAAGTCTTCATTTATTTTTAATTAACATCAAATATTGAAAACGTTATAAAACAATAAACAAAAAAGTTTTATCGACTTTCAGGTTTCTTGTGCATTTAAATAAATATTTTCAGTTATCAATTATTTAGATTTTTGCAGTATAACAACTTGAAAAGAAATAATAAAAAGCAGCACCGAGGATTCATCTATAATCATCAGGATTCATCTTAGAAGCCCATTTTTTTTGTATATTATATATTGATTTAATTCTTAAACAGACGGACAGACTGAACAAAAAACAAAAACGAATACCAGACGAACGAAACACCAAAATAATACTTAAATCAAATACTTAACAGGATTTTTAATCGCCATTCTCGATCGATATATACATAATAAAACATTTGTTTCTTGTAACAGAATACTACTTTCACTATAAAAGTTAAACGTTCCTGTTGACAGTTAAATATTTATATTCTTAGAAAAAGAATTTCATTCCTACGTGTAATACTAAACTCTTTTTCCGGAATCTCATTGAAGGGTCGAAAGTCAGTTCTGTGTTGACATTGCTTAGGCTTTCTACGCACGAATCGCTTAATTATAAATACATACCATTTTTAGTCTAAGTTCAATTAAATTTATTTATTTATAATATTATAAAGCATTTATTTTAGATATGTTTTTTATTTGTTAAATATTTTTTTTATCTTTATAGAAGTGTATATGCTTTGCTCAGCAAGTTACAATTAATAAATAAAATACGAATATATACTTTATGCACGTTAACCACACATTTTTGAAGACCTAAAATTTTAATACCTACCTAAAGGCTTTCAACAAACTCTTATTAATATGTCTTTTCTATTCTAACATTTTATAAACTTACACTATATTGTGAATTAATTGATTTATTATTATGAGTGTTTACAGCCTTAAGTAAAATAAAGTTCAAATGTTTGGCGGCTACCGATTTCAAAAATGTGATTATTTAACTTTAACGTACATTTTTGTAGTTGAAGCGTACTTTAGTTAGATCACATCCGCTTAAATAACTTGTTACTCTATTAGTGATGTTTATATTTGAGAGTAAACATGGAATATATATGTAATTATCATATTCCTGTAAAACAACAAACCAACATAAATAACCTAAAATTTGTAGCAAAAAATACTAACTTTAATTTTAAAACAATCATTTCGAATACAATTTTCGCATGTCTCAAAATAATTCAACGTTGAATTACAGCAGACGTCACATTCCACTACTAACGTCACGCGACTAAAAGTGTCAAAAAAAGAAGAAATAAAAAAAAAACTAAAATGTCATTGCGTAATTTTATAAGGCCCAATAATAAGGTCCATTCACACTCATGCCAGTGGATATTTTTTTTCAATGTCAAGTCGGGACAGCCATGCCGTGCAATTTTGTACAAAAAACTATAAAATCAATAATGGCCGCGTGCACGTGTTGTCGATGGATTATAGATTATGTTCAACGAAGATTTCTCAGCGTTTCGTGTCTTCGCGTCAGGTACACAAGCTTGTGAACGATGAACTGTGGAGTGGCTTATACTTATTACTTTTCTGTGATAGTAGAAAAAAATTGGACTTTGCATTTTTATATCGTATTAGGAAAAAATATAATTAAACTATCAAATTTTGTTATTTTAGTGTAAAATAATTTATTAATATTTCTCTCCAAACATAAATGAGCAAATTATGACAGATCTAAATAGGAAAATAATATCGAAACGTTTTCTTAACTTGTCTCTTTATAATATTATTCACGTTAAAATTTATTAAAGCTACTCCATAGTTTTTCCTATCCCTTCATGGATTCTTTACAAAGCAATTCTATACAATTATAACGGCCGAAATTGTAACTGTCTCCTCACAAAACATCGACGTTGAGAAAATGCTGCAAAAGCAGGTAATTTTATATAAAGACGGTATCTTTTATGATTGTTAAAAAAAGATATACAGTTATTTCATCAAGATATAAAGTATAGATAGAAGGTCTAATAAATAGGTCAGCAGTTTACTTGGACTAATTTCGGTTATTAGGCTTTCGGCGAAAACTACTTAAAGTAATTTATTGTTTTATAATCAATAGATATATTTGTGCGGAATGTGTTTTTAAGTGCAAATTATGATTTTTTTGTATAACTGTAAGTGGAGGATTTTGACTATGATTTCACATATTTATATTATTATAAGTATTAATTATAGTTATTGCAGATTCGTAGGTACTTACCATAAATAGCTATCCTTTGTGTGGTTATATACAGTATACCTAGGTTTTAAAAAAATATCCTTACCGTAGTGTAAACCAAAAACAATTTTTGATAATAAATCATCAAATGACATTTTTTTTATTTTTGTTTACTTAAGTATTTACGTGCTTAATCTATAATATATATTAAATCGAAAGGTCACTCACTCATCACGAAATCTCAGAAACTACATGTGCTAGGAATGCCAAATTTTGCATGGGAGTTATTTATAGGACGTAGGTGTTCGCTAAGACGGGAATTTGCAATATTCGACTTCTAGGGGGTTGTTTTTGGGGTTGAAAGTTTGTATGAAACTTCGTTATTACAATTAGGAGTCTCAAATTTTGCATGGACGTCACTTATAGGACGTAGTTCGTAGTTCACGCAGGCGAAGCCGCGGGCGGGCCGCTAGTTATTTATATATCCATAAATGTTATACATAATAACAGAAAAACAAATTAGTATACGAGAGTATGAGTACGAGTACGAGAGAATAGTCTATTTAACATATAGGCCAATCAATAGAAAGAAAAACATGATATAAAAATGTAGAGACCGCTGTAAAAGGCAACACAGTCATATGCCTTATACCAAACCTGATTATAACCACTAAATCAGCCCAGCTTCATGTTTAAAGTTAATATAAAAACAAATTGGAGCTTTATTACGTATGCTTAAAATATATATGACATTAATTCAATGCTAATAGACGAACGATGTTTACTCTAAACTGCATTAGGAGTTGACTAGTTTTTATAGAAAATTTAATTATATAAATAGAAACGAATTCAAATTAAATGTCGATTTTACATAAACATATGGTAAAAATTGCAATGGTCGATGTCTTTATATAGAAACGATAAGAAATTATTCTGACAAAAATATATTGTTAGCTTTAAAATGAGTTTTAAGTAGAAGTTTGCATATGTACTATAACTATTACCTAACATACATGTATTAAAATTTATATTCAGTTATTTAATCACTAGTGCATAATCAAGCATTTATCTACTTATCTGTTTGTGTTATTATTATTTTTATATTCTATATTATTAATAATAAATAACACAAAAATATACCAAGTGAGTTTTAAATATATTTTTCTACATTATTACATAAATAAATGTAGATATATTAATTATTAAATTACACTTATGCCTACCTATATTATACGTAGGTACAAGACTACATAAATACTTTAATTGAATTCTCTTAATTTTGTACGAATGTTTCAAAAAAGTAATTAAAGGAAATATCATGAACGTTTACAAGTTTAAGGATTCAGCTTTACAATGCCCGACGGCATGTCTGCAATGCCTACCGTAAACGACGCTTCCGGTCTGTTTTTAAGTATGGTAACCTACTTCTGGCCTAAAGGGGAGGTAGGGGCATGTATTAACTGTGGTAAATATTGAAACATTTCGTCTCCATGATTAGATTAACAAAGTAACTTATTTCGAAACTAGGAGTTAGATTAACTAAGAAATTGTAAGTACAAGAACATTTAAAGATGAAGTTTAAAGAACAGTTACCTCACAAATAACTTTTTAAATAATAATATGTTGTACAATATAAAGTATAAGTATGTGTAACTTTGTTTTTTTATAAAAAAACATAAACAATCTATCTAGCTTACTTTTTGCATAACTATCTTAACTATTAAATCTATTTATTTGTATATGCCCCTTTCTCCTCTTCTATTTTCACACTAGCTTCACGTTATTGTATATCCAAAAAACAATAATAATTATACGTATTATTAAACAATAATATGCAGAAATGTAATTATTTTATTATTATGCGTCCAATTTTATTGCAAGAAAAAGACATAATAAAGCATTTTTCAGAGAACCTGTAAAATTTTTTAGCAGCATAAGATACCGGTCATCGGTTTTCATTTGGATGCCAGTAAAAAGAAGATATCTCATTTTATAAATATTAAATTTACACTATAATTACAAGTGTATTTTACAAATCCATTGTTCAATCGATTAACAGTGTACTCGGCGCGGGAACGGGAAAGAAATTTCTCCCATCGAACGAAAGGATAAGGCCATTGACATAAAAGTGGTAAAAAAAAAAATTGGGAAAACATCAGAGAACGAGTAATGTCAGTTCGCGTGTGTCGCAGCACGGCGGCTGTCGGCGGCGCGCGCGCATCTCAGAATAACAATAATCGAGAATGAATTGTAATGGCCGCTCGTTTAATTGATTCGGCGACCTGCCGGACCTGTCTCTGCGGTAGAGCGGGAGGATTCATTTAACAATATCGATATTTCATACGCGACTTATTCATATTTATAGTGATTATCAGCTTGGGAAAAATATTTTGACTTAAGCTTGAGTTATTTATTTGTGAATGGGTTTTCGCTATTTTATGCTGTACGTCCATTTCATGTACTTATATAAATTCAAAGGCTGAGAGCTGAATTGAATTAAATAGAACTAGCACCTGCTAGTTAGCTGCTACTGTAAATATATAATAATAAAAAACATAGACCACGTGACCTTAGATATTTGACAAAATGATAAAAATAATCGATTTTTTAACTCTATTTCTCACCTCCAATAAGATTTCATATACGTTAATTGGTTTAATAAAGGTGATGATTATTAAAATTACAAGAAATTCAAATAAACTATCAACGAGAGATTGTTATATATTTATCTATTATATTATTCACTGTTAAACGTTAAACATACACATCTACGTAACAGGAAATAGCATATTAATTGCCATTCCGCGAAACAGCACATGCGTAATACAGTCGTCCAACTCATCAGCTAGTTCAAGTCTATTGACTCCATCATCAGCCTTGGCACCTAATCGGAAGTTGTATCAATTGGTGTCGCAATTCTCCGCGCGATACTTCCAGGAGACAATTGCATCTGAGTGATGCGTCGAGTCATCGGCCGGCCACTTACCGAGCGGATGTTGTTAGCCCTGCCTTGATTAGCCGAGACGATCTTAAACGGCAGCCCGGCCGAGTTCAAACAATTAACTGTATAGAAGTGTCCGACACTAATGAATGATACAGACTTGCTCCATCTCGTTGTACAAACACCGTGACAAGAGGCAAATTACAAATTAAGATTAATTCCAGTCTAGTTATTCGAATTCTTTATGTAATTATGAGAATATAAGTCGCGTTACCTAGGATTTTGTTCATTTTTTAATCCTCCAAATACACAAAAAAAAAACCTGGCTTATTATTACAGTAAGGAGATATTATACCTAGCTCTCAACATGCAACGCTTCCAGAATTCGGCAGAAAGTGGGGAACGAAGTGTCTTAACAATAGGTTCCCTCTGCCAACCCTGCTGTGTGCGGGATAGAGCGTGAAGCTGATTTTAGATTTTAGATATTATAGCTTAAATATTAAACAAAATCACTAACTTCAATGCAATATCTTGCGGCTATTTATATAAACAGGGCATTTAAAAGATTTCATTTTAGATTACAGCCTGTTTGAAGAGAGAGGAAACCATTTTCTTTGTGACAGTCACGTATTGTATAGTGGAGACGTAAAAGGTTTTTAGCGATGTCATTTGTAAAATTTGTGGATTCATTGATTTTGTAAGTACGTAAACATTGTGCAAGATAAAATCTTATTCTACTAGCCGGCGGGGAGGTTCGTCTTTGTGACTGTTTCTAAGGAACACAATTACCAGATTTACATTGAGTATTATTTACACTTATTAAACATAATGTTTGAATTTTTTTTTTGTTTTATTTATTTTAGTTTTTCATTTTAATAATTTATCATAAATAAATTAATCAGCTTCACGCCGCATCCCGCACACACCACTCTGTTCCCCACTTTCTGCCGAATTCTGGAGGCATTGCGTGTTGAGTGGCAAAACTCAACGCCGCGCTTTGCCTTGACACCAGAGCGAAGAAATGGAAATATAAACGTAAATAAATATTTCACTTCCTCGAGTTGGGATCGTACCCCCAACCGTTGCGTTACAGTCACACCCTAGTGCCGTTGCGCCACGATGGCCTCTAACAATCTATCAATTAAGTGAAATATTTTTTACTTTTAAATTGAAGATTAAAATTATTTTTTCGACAAGGTCCTACAACGGAAGCGATAATGTCAATGCCACACAAGCAGCCATTATTAAATATAGAATATTTTGATAATGGTGTCAGTGGGTACAAATTACACAGTTTGTCATCAATTCGTAGCATAAGCACTCTACTGTCGTCAAGAAGACGGTGCTTAGAAACGATTGTACTGGACCGATACTTACGCCCACGCTCGGTAAATATTAATATAAGATAATATTCCGATAGTGGAGCAAGCGTTAGTATGTATGGTATTTGTTACGATAAAACTAATATTTTATTACTATGAAGAAAGAGTTTCACATTAAATGTGTTGTAAATATATTGAAGGAATACCTAGAAATAGGAAAAGGAAACGTCTATCGGCTCTAATTGACACTGTCGTGTTATAAATGTACTAGGCAAAGCAAAATAAATTATGGTTCCATTTTTGTCTGTATATAATTTAAAAGAGTGGATTATGGTCAAAAAATGCATATATTGAGGTCAGTAGTGGTTCAGGGGCATATGCCGCGTGACTGTGAACGCGGCAGGTTGTGGGTTCGATTTCCAATCGAAGAAATGAAATTGAAATTTTCTCTCAGTTGTCGAGACAAAAGCGCGGCGTTGAATTCCGCCACTAAACACGTTAAATCGGCGGAACAGAGTATCTTAATGCTAGATTCTTACATGTCTACTCTGCTGAGTGCGAGATACAGCGTGAAACAGAAAAAAAAGAAAAGGACGAAATATAATTATCATACTCAGGTACAAGGACCTAAATTATATTATGGCGAAGTAGAATTCAAGTATATCACTCTTATTCATTGAATGCAAGTGCGCTACTTGTCACGCGACCAAACTTTTATAAAGAAGAATCATTGAGACAGTTACAAGGTGCTAGAAGTAAAGAACAATCGTAACGTATGAACTAGAGGAAATAATAGCAAAGAAAAATACACTTTATATATTTCCCAGAAAGTTCAAAATTAAAATAATCATAAACTACGGTATTTAGAACGACATTAGACAAACATTACGCCTCGAGCACACCCCAAAAAGAGACAATAATGGGGAATAAATGGTCAACTTCACAGCACAATAGTAAGAAAAGATAAAAGGAAGAATTACACGGAAATTTGAAGGCGTGAACCATTGTCGATGACAATTTGCACTTCGAGTGTCAGACATTGTGTTAGACATATTATAAATAAACATTACAATGACTACCAACGGGGTTTACGTACGGGACGACACGCGCACGTCTTTGAACTCGAAGCAATGAAATATTGGACCCTGGAGACCAGCTGATCTTGATTACAATGAGATATAATAAAATAATTTTGCCGTTACGTGAGTGTTAAGGGGTCCAAGCTTAGGTAGCAGGTTCGATTCCCACTCAAAGAAATGAAATATTAAAATAATATTTTCATTACTGCGCTGTAGTGATGTTCAACAAACAATGAAATCGGCGAAACAAGACGTTTTGTATAATTTTATTCCTGTTATTCTTCGTTCGTTGTAAATCACAATAAATTAAACAATAACGCTGTAAAGTATTATTCAGATGAATAATTCCTAATTGGTATATTTTATTTATGTTTCATTTACTGTTGAGGTAACATTTTTAGTTTTTATTAGACACTCGTATCGATATAATGTATGGACAGGAAGTAACACTATCATAACCATTTCAATCGTAAAACATTTATTGTACATGATTAAATTATAAAAGCAAGTTTTTATAAAAGCAGTTAATTGACTTTTAATTTATCTTTTTTTTTTTTCAGGTAGACCAAGAAAATTTGGTGTCGAGAATTCCGCCCGAATTCGAGGCCATACATGCAGAAAATGCTAATGAAAATAATTTTAATATTTACAATTGAGTAAAAATTTATCCTGCAACCTATCAATAATAGACTAAATGTCTATATTTTTAAATAAATTATTTTTTAGCGAAACTCAACGCCACAATTAACTACTTGAAAATATAATATATATATATTTACTATAAATGTTTGATGATTATTACACATACAATTCTATTAATAATATAAAATTATTTATTATTAGTTCATAAACATGGCTATATAAAGTATTCTAAGATTCAACTACTGTTCTACGTAATACAAAAATCCAACTATTGTTATAATCAACAAAATCATCTCACATGATGTCTTAATAAAAACGTAGCCAACCAAAACAAAAAACCAAAACCTATATTCCAAAGAGATGATACAACAGAAGTTATAGATGATTACAAAAAAACAATAACGCATTCAAATTCGTGGCGCACACGCAGTCAGATGAAGATGAAGTTGTTTCTTCATTAACATGGACCAATCACGGCGGCAAAGCCTTGTTGTTATTAATTTATAGAAAGTCATCGTGGGGCCATTAGACGAGATAACCATATTGATCTCTCCGATCTCTCTCTATTTCTTACTGGCCATTGCTTACTGCTTTGTATGTGATTGCCCTAATGACCACGTGCTGCTTGTTAGCGATGATAAGCGCTCATTATATCGATTGATTTTCTATCGTGGCCGCCTTCCGAAGTTATATTTATGGCGTTCACGGGTTTTAATAGTGCAATTATGGGTACAATCGAACACGCTTCCGACTAGCTTTATCTGGTTAAACATCTTCGAAACGTCCGTGATGTAATGATATAAAAGAACTTAAAGATTTCTGATGGAGGCCAGTTTGGAGAGACACAAACGTGTGACTGTAAATGCGACAGGTAGTAGGTTCGATTGTTACTCAAGGAAATGTTTTTATTTTATATTTTCATTTTTTCGTTCTGGCGTAGTAGAAAAGCGCAGGGTTGAGTTCCGCCTTTTAAGAATTACTCAAAATACCTCCAGGATTCGAAAAATAGTTAACTAAGTGTCGTAACACTAGGTTTCTTTTGCTTACTCTGTTGTGTGCGTTAAGTGAAAAAAATCCATCGACTTACAACTATCTATACTAATATAATAAAGCGGAAGAGTTTGTTTGTTTGTTTGTTTGTTTGTTTGTTTGTTTGTTTGTTTGTTTGTTTGTTTGTTTGAACGCTAAGATCTCTGGATCTACTGGATCGATTTACTATGTTTTTGTTTTGTATGAAAGCTGCATTCTTCAGAAGTGCTATAGGCAATATATCATTACATTACACATATATACTAATAAATTAAAATACTTTCTAATTTGACATGCAATTTATTCTGCCATGTTAATAACAACCGTCGTCGCTACGCGACCGCGTTCGTTACCGCGTCATTTTGATATTCATCATTATGAAAATAAATATAATAGTCACTTTTAGCATTTCATATAGATTGAAATTATATTTCTATAGAAATTATATTCTTATATTTCAAGCAGGCGTAGCCGCGTCCGGGTCCGCTAGTTCATAATATACACGATAGTTAAGTTACAGTTACTTTAGATGAACCGTTTTTATAAAATGCTCACATTAAAGGCTTAGCACACAAATCGAAAATTTCTCTTCCACGTCACTTAAATATTTCCCAAAAGGGCTTGGTCCAGTTTTATCAATGAAATCTCTGTAATCAGAATGAAGATCTCACGAATTAATTCCTTTACACCCAATTAACGTCCAAAAAGATTCATTAACAATAGAAATGCAAATCCGTTTGATACCCGGTCGAGCATTCTCGTTTGGAACATTTCTCTATATCTAATTAACATCCATATAGGTATATTTTATAGTAGTGTCTATGGGTTTCACAGAAAATAAATTGGGAAGGCAACTATTAGTTTGGCCGTTACGTGTTAGTGGTTGAGAGGTCGTATATTTCTGTTCTAGTTCACGATCGACTAACTTTTTCTTCGGATACACAAACATCTTAATTAAGGTTTAAATGTTCCACCAAATAATATATAGCATCGTATCTTCTATTTTAAAGATTGGACAACGTATATTAATTTGACAGTGTTTTAAGATAGTGAAACCACTTGACCGAAGAGGCGTCAGAGGTGCGGTAAAAAAGGCTGGCGCTATCTTCCTTAGTAAATAAATATCGAAATGATTATTTCATGGCATTGTACTTAATAAAGGCTCTTCATTTTATTCTGTTTCTGATAGCACGAACTGATAGTTGAAGGTTACCAGTTTCAATAAAAATTAACGAGATTATTAACAAATCAACGATGAAATTCCAATTAAGTAGCTGGCGATGTTGAGCGCTGCTTTTCAGTTCTCGCCCCTTGTCGACTATCACGAAATGAGATCTCACACGGGAACAGGACTTGTGCGAACGCGTCACCTAAAGCCGTATATTTTTGAAGTAGATATATCGAACTTGCGACCTCTTTTCGAATTAAATAGATTATCCTATCTCTATATATTAATAGAATATTGTCTTCTTCTTCTTCTGTGCCTTTTCCTTTTATTTGGGGTCGGTTCACTGGAAAAATGCAAAAAATTTCGGCTCGGGAATAAAAAAATATGCTCGTATGGATTTTTTATATAACAAAAAATAATATTGGAGTACATATAATATTCCATTAAAGACTAAGTAAGACAAACGCTTTTTGTAAATGTTTCGTAACGGCTATTCTCCTCACGTACGCTCTTTTGGGGGTCCTGGTGATATAACGTGTCCTTGACTGTTTTTATTAGTCAGTGGGCAATTATTCGATATTTCGTCTTATCCAAGCATAAATTGTGCTACAAAGTCATTGATTATGTACATTTTATTTAACTTATTATATTTCTTGGTACTATAACCTTATTGAAATAAAAAAGAGCTCCTTTTTTAGCTTCACGCTGTATTCCGTACATAGCAGGGTAAGCAGAGGGAACCTGGAAACCTAGTGTCAAGAATCACCATTTCCATTACGACATCTCCATTCCCCACTTCTACCGAATTTAAGAGGCATTGTGTGTTCCGACTCCGACTGGGGATTGAACCTACAACAATACTTACGTTTTTCAGTCAAACCACTGCGCCGTGCGCCGATAAAATCCATACCTATATTATAAATTCGAAAGTAAATCTGTCTGTCTGTCTGTCTGTCTGTCTGTCTGTCTGTCTTTTACGCAATCAGGGCCAAACCGCTAATTTAATTGTGATAAAATACTCGTATAGAGATACTTGAGTGTCTCGGGATGAACATAGGATACTTTTTTTTCTCATATTTGTAATATTTTCGATATATGGCAATATATTAAAATACTTATTAATTTTACATGCAATTTATTCCGCCATGTTAATAACAACCGTCGTTGCTAAGCAACGATTTGCAAAGTTTGTTGTTAGAAAACGTCACCCAAAATGACCTTGCTTAACGCATCTGTTTATTGAAAACTGAAAATAATTTCATAAATATTCGTATACTTCAAGCGGGCGTAGCCGCGTTCGGGTCCACTAGTACGGTTATAAATATACAATGATTATAAACAAATGAATTACAATATAGTACTAACTTTAAATTTTTTATCGATTTAAAATATATGTTACTTGCATATTTTATACTTAATTGCTGCTTATTTAGAAACTGATGAAATTGAATCTTCACAGGTTAATTCTATCTAGAAGCTTACAAAGTGGAGTTAAATACATTTATGAATAATAAAACCATTTTATCACAATCTCAAATACGGACAAAACTTTAAATAAACAAATAAATTTTATGTAAATATTACAAATTGATACTTTTACTTTATATAAATATGTAATAAAACCATAATAATTTATTTATTGAAATAAATAAAGATTATGGGAAATTTCTTTTGGTGTTGACAGTTTAATATATATTCAAAACACTGTAATAAACCTTGTGACCTTAAATGTCATTAAAACGTCAGAGTCATTTTAAGGTGTGGGATAAAAATCTTGGAAATAAATAAAGAACCGAACCGAAAAATCTTGGATCCTAAGTATTTTGTAGAGTAAATGCTTTTTTAGCTTCACTGTGTATCCCGCTTAAGCTTAGGGAAGCTAGAGCTAAGACACTCCGTTCCCCATTCCGCCTCAGTTGCACCACTCCAGTCTGTTTGCCTTGACACCAGAGCGAAAAAATTGAAAATATTAAATACTAGCGGCCCGCTCCCGGTTTCGCCCGCGTGAACTATGTTATTATTAATTTCTGTCTCCATGACTACGTCCTAGTGACGTCCATGCAAAATTTGAGGCTCCTAGCATTTGTAGTAACGAAGTTTCATACAAACTTTCAACCCCAAAAACAACCCCTTAGACGTTGAATATTGCAAATTCCTGTCTTAGCGAGCATCTACGTCCTATAAATAACTCCTATGCAAAATTCGAGATTCCTAGCACATGTAGTTTCTGAGATTTCGTGATGAGTGAATGACATTTCGATTTTATATATATAGATTTCATTTCCTTTCGAATCGAACCCACAACCTGTCGCATTTACGCCCCTGCACCACGACTGGCCTCGATAACTGATTAAATCTCACATAATAATATGAACCGTCAAATTTAAAGGGGAAATTTGGATTAAAAGTTCAGAGTCAGTGGGACTTGATGGTCGTAAATATGACATAATTTTTCGCGGTACGCTCGTAACATAGGTTATATTGGTTCGTAAAAGCGGTGTTTCAAAGCACCTGCACCCCTAGCTGTTAAACAAATATGAAAAAAAAAAACATTTAACTTAGCCATAAATATTAATAACGCTATTTCAAACCGTTAAATGAATGTGTAAGGTAACCATGATCGGAATAAAAATCTTAAATGTATGTCTAGATTTAAACTGCTTAAATGATATATAACACAATTATATTTTAATTAAATTAAATATTGATTAACAGAAATACAATTATGTTATACTAACGACGTGCTCGCAGCTCGAAGCAATCGCTTGAACTACACATATATTATTATCTTTTAGCAGGGTACAGCATTCACATAGCGAGTAGGGGGAGAATTAAGACACTCCCGTTCCTCTTTTTCTACTGAATCCTGGAGGCATTGCCTGTTGCATTGCTGAACTCATCGAGACGTTTACCAGACGACCTAGAGCGAGTAAATGAAAATATTAAGTATTTCGGCTTCCAGGTACATTTCTTATAATTGTATTATTTCCTATAAAATTCGTACATATAGTCACATTAGTCATGGTAAAATTTTGCGTTAATTTTGACGATATGCAACCTCAAATGTGAATTTAAAAACTTTAACCATCAAATGCTCCAACAGAATTAATCAAAACGCGTCGTTTTGTACCTGTTTGTTTTTAATCAAAGTATTTGCTCTTCTACCTTTGTATTTGACCGCTAATTGAGATTTTATTCATGGAGTTATTATTTTAAGTCAATTTTTTAAGTTAAACGTTTAACACATCTTTTATACCATAAAATATGGTCCGTGCAGTTTTTTATGGGTTTTTTACACACGTCTTAGAATAACTGAGCGTAAAATTTGTGGAATTCTATTAGCAATTTGTTATACTTTCAGTATTATGTTAACTGTGGACCTTCTCGAAATTCAATCCACTTTTGTTTTACCCCTAATTGCATTTATAATTTATAGACTTAGCTAGTTGATTGTGAAATTCAGTTCCGCTATACAAAATGCAATTTATATAATTATTGTCCTAAACGATTTTTACGTTCCCGGGAGAAGCTTGAATGTAAAACAATGCATTTAAATTTATAAATTTTATGTTGTATCCAGTACATATCCGGGTAGCCAGAGGGTATTTGGAAACTTAGTGGTATAACATTCCGTTTCACGTTAAGACACTGCGCTCTCCACTTTCCTTCGAACTCTTGAGACATTGTCACAAATCATTAAGAACCGTCGCAATTGAAGTTTCACGTTCAAGCTCCTCCGCCACGATTTATACATCGAAAATTGCTAACTTTTACATAAAAATTATGTCAATAGCAAAATTTTAATAATAACAGAACAGCTCGATGGTAATACATACAGACCTACTATAAGATTTTTCATTAATTGAGAGATTTGAGAATACCTGACCACGTACAACATTATACGGGCAGTAAAAACAAAAATAGTAGTCGGTGGCATACGAGTATTAAAAATCCATGTAAATATTCGCTTTATAGGCCAAATCTTGGCCAGCTGCTGTTGACCACAAGGACAAAAAATGTCCTGATACAATCTGATCGAATTACAGCCCACGGGCTCTCAATGGTGAATGAAAAAATTACCCAAAAAAATAAAAAAAAAATCGCCGCACTGTAAACAAGTTTTGACGAACTTACATTTCCTACCGGAGTATGATGTTTACTTAACTCGGCACACATACTTAATGTTCACTTTTAAAGAATTCGGCAAAATTCCTTTTAAAAATAGTGTAATGAAATTTGATCTAAAGCGGAAAATAACTTTACTTAGTAGGTACATAATAAATTATTATTTTGTAGAAACTGTTAAATTATTTTCTGCAATATTCTTTTTAACTAAATATTTAATAATTTTTTCAGCTTCATTCTGTATCCCGCATGTACCA
This sequence comes from Heliconius cydno galanthus, assembly GCA_036379175.1. Taxonomy (NCBI): domain Eukaryota; kingdom Metazoa; phylum Arthropoda; class Insecta; order Lepidoptera; family Nymphalidae; genus Heliconius; species Heliconius cydno. Next base: position 1,101,866 of record JAKRZM010001275.1, read on the forward strand.
GGGCTGTACTAGTAATAGACTCTCCGCTCCCCATTTTCCGCCGAATTCTAGAGGCATTGCCGCCGCGTTACCGAAGAAATGAAAATATTAAATATGTATTTCATTTTCTCAGTGGGAATCGAACTCAAAACCTGCGCTCCCAAACCACGCTTGTTCCACTGCACCACGACTGGCCTCAATTTAAAACTAAAATTAAAATACATATTTATATAAATATTGAGGTATTTGATATGTTTTGGTGCTACCCTGAAATTTAAAAACCTGCAATATAAAAGGTACCCATAAGCAGTAGTTCATCGATTTTAACGCATTGATTTATAGAGCTCCAAGGTACCTATAGATAAAATAACTTAAAATACGAATCTAATATGGCCACCGCATCTCGCTAACAAAGCGTATTCCTCTATGGTTGTTAAACTTCAATAGAAGAATATTTAGATGATATTTTTTGCAAGTACGCGAGTACTGTTCTCTTATTTGCCCTTTGTGATATTGTGGGCGCGACAAAGCCACAAACATGGCCTGCTGTGCGACCGACGGATTTTTTTTCGAAAATTCCGTATTTTATATCATTTATCGACGCTCTATACTGTAAATGTACGATCTTTTAAGAATATATTGAAAAAGCATAGAGAATACACGTGATATATCGTCTTGTGGTTGGTTATCTATTCTTTGTTGTCTGTGGAGAATTCTTCTCAGTTAGTCTTGTTACATAATTCTCATAAACCTGATGTGAATATAAAATCTTTAATTCTATATCATGAGTATTAAATACCGAAATAATAAATGCAATCTTAATTATAGAAAAATAAAACAAAAATCAAGCTTTAAGACTATAACAATGTCTAAAAAGGCCGGTAAGTACTCGAGTTACTTAAATATTTTTCATTAATATAAAACGGAGGTGAATTATTTAGTTAATGCGTCTTTTCCTGTACGTTATTTCGAGTGCTGCTTACTTAAATCTGAAAATAGGAACTATTTTATTGAGTTAGACTTTCATACCTTTAGAGCCGTGTACAAAACATTCCGGAACACGTGCAAGTTCGCACAATGAGAGTTTGCATTTCCGCCCGCCATGCACTTCCTTTACTTCGATTTTACTTTTTATCGGGAAGGCTTTTATATCGCGGTCTGGACGCCTTTGTTAGTCGCTATTGTGCGCAGGACATTCAGTCATAAACGCATCGTAGGTTTCGATTTCGTTAATGATATCGAAACTTTATAATAGCGATTGAAATGGAAAGGAAAGGAAATATACTAAGTGAAATTACATTAGTCTATACGTTGATCCCGTTGAATTATGGAATGTTTATCTGGTAATACAGAAAACGTGTTTGGAGTCAGTTTAACACGTCTAATCTCGCTGATCGCCTTCACGTCAAGATAAGATATAAGCCACCAGCATACCCTTTTCTAGTTTAATTTATTTGCACCTCTATCTCGGAACTTTGAAATAAAAAGTTAAACACCATCACTCACAAGAAACAATACGAGATGAAAAAAATCGCACAACTAGATCAGATAGTACAAAAGGTTGTTTGGGCATGGAAAAGTAAATGGAAGGTAAACAGTTTTTGCTTGAAAGTGGAGTACTTTGATATTTACTCTTATATGTTGCTTATGCACAGTGTATAAAGGTCTAAAATTGTTTAGCAATACCGATTTCAAATTGAAAATATTTCTTATCCAAGGTATGTGTTGTGGTCAGTTTGATTATTCTTATCTTTTCATATCGCTAATGGCGTCAAAACTGATGTCCGGAGCGCCGCGTGGTACAGGAAGGTATGTTGGCAGGAGGTCGCCGCCACACAGGATGACATCTTATTTTCGGAATTGCAATAACAAGGATTGATATGAATTTGACAAATTAGCCCATATACAATGCCAAGCGTAGGAGGTCTGATGGACCCTTGCGGTGGCAGTATTAAAATTACTTTATTACTCGCTTTATTGGAGACGTCTCAATCTCCTAGACGCGTATAAGCTGTTGTATAAAATATATGAGGTACGGGAATAAATAAATGCATTACGTTGAATAATAACGATGTCACTCTGTCAATGTCAAATTACTAGGCCAATAATATTTTTTTTCGTTTATTTGTTATTTATTATATATTAAAAGAATGTAGCGTCTGAAACTTTATATTGGTGGGTATTTTCTCGTGATCATAAATATGAAATTGGTTTTTTAAAATCGGATCGCGGTGCATCGATCGGTTGAGTAAATTTCAACGGGTAACTCAGAACGGTTGTCAATTTTAACGGTTTCTTCTTATAACGGGCGGACAGGTGGACAGTCGGATAAATTTAAATGCAATCAAATCTTGTCAGTCTAGTTCAAGACACTATTAGTTTTAATTGAATCGGATATTGAAACATCTCTTACTAACTGCAATGACATACGGGCTAAATTAAAATGTAATGTCTCTATCAGAAATAGCTAGTCTATTTCTTTATAATATGAATTCTTCATTCCTTTTTTAATTTGTATGGTTACTTATAATTCAAATTATTTATGTAATATAAGCCTAAGTTTTTTTTAACTTACTCACTTGTAAGAAGTGACTTACGAGATACGCAAATAGTAATCTGTGAGTGACTCCATCCCAGATGTTTACTTTTCACTCAAGACATTATCTGGCCATACTTTTTCAAGAGTGAGACCCGAATTTATTGATTATATTTTATACATTTAACTTAAATCATAGATCTCTCTTTTCAGTCGGTTCCTCAGTCCTGAGGATAGTGAATACGCTTCTGTACGTACGGCTGCTGGCCTGATGGATTGCCGCGGTTATTGGTATCTTTGGGTGTTGGGTTACTTGGTCTGACCATCATTTTGTCCCCTACGCCTCTTGCTGAAATCAATCACTTGTATAAATCATAAGTAAATAACTGACGATCCAAGTTAGAATTTATAAAGTCAAGATTTTGAACTAATTAACTTAATTGAGTGTTTCAAAAGTTCCTCAAATATAATTATATGGGTTCATTAAGTATGAAAATCACAATCACACAAAAAAAAATGTTCACAATTCGATATTATTCTTAATTACCCTTGAAAAACTTATAGCTACACTTAGCGTTGCTAGACGGTAGGTAGTTAATAAAGAAAGATTTATACTAAATTCCTTCAGATATTGCCGCGGGACAGTACTTACATCGTTAGGTGTACTACAGTATGCGCATGCAGTGACATTGCATGATATCTGCTATCAACTCGTGCAATATAACTAAACTCGCAACGAAATATTGAAAAATAGACTTTACGTTCAAAGTAATAAGATCTATAAATAGTGAAAATGTTAGTTTGTGTGCGAGTAATGCGTGTAATCAGTCCCTGATTGGCTTGAATTAAACGTGAGCATGCGTGACCGCTACCATCCGAGCCCGAGTTGCCCAGCGAGCCCCGCTTTATGAGAAATTGTCCAAGACTCGGGAGTAAATTAAAAATAATGGCATAATTAAAACTTACATCGTTCTTTGTGTCTATATAGAACTTCGGTGGTTAGCTTTAATTGCATCTATTACTAGAGGTCCTTAATATATGATATTGTTTAAGTCTCCGTGTTGTTAGTGTGCGAAAAATTTAGTGCGAATACGTACTTAAATGAGGAAGTTTTGGTGACGCATTAATTAATGACAATTAGATAAGAAAAAGTTGGAGAACAAAAAAAAATTTTTTTGTTTTAAGAAGTAATGACACGTGCTTTTACACAGATTAAAAAACTAAAGTATTTTTTTCAACTTCGCGCTGTAGCATGGTAAACAAACAAAACATAGTGCTAAGACACTCCGTTTTCCATGATTAGGATTTGAGACTATAGCCATCGTATCACTAGCCTAGATACGCCAACGTTGACAGAAACATAAAAACATACGCAAGTATAATTAGTTTTGCATTAAAGCATACTTTTCAAAATTTTAACGACTTCATTAAACATTCTTAAAGTTAATATCTTGTATAATACAAAGTTATTTATATCGATCGATATTAAGCTGTTGCATGAACTGGTAAACGTTCTACATTTATTTTAATAAGACCTTAAATCATCCGATCTGAGATCGATTAATCTTGCCATTAGAGACACTTCGTGAAATAAACGCGGCAACGGACACCGTTAACGTGCGTTAATGAATGTGGTTAATTCAAATTTTCTTATATTTTTTAATAATAAAACCATTAAAGTAATAGCGGTGGGCGGGAAACGTCCAATTCGTCATTGCTATTACCCTGAACTGGACCACCGCCATAGTGGATTTGACTTTTCATCAAATCTTCATCAAAATACCACTTTCTTTAATGAAATAACATAAAATTTGAATATAGAGTGATACATGATTTTCTGTGAAAAATGAAATAATTAAAATAAGAATACTTAAGGCTAGGTGTCAAACTGGTTCTGGTATATTGATTAAATAATTACGAGTAATTTAATATTTAAAAAAAAAACAAATACTATTCGTATTTGGCGAAATTTTATAATTTAATATTTGATAATTCAATTTACCGTTCAATTAAATCAAATATTCATAACAATATGTCCTCAACTTATTATTTAAGTTTAAACTATTTACAAGATTTTTGTAATATTATGTCGAAATTTAAATATTATTAAAACTGTGTTATAAGTTTGACATCACATACAGATTAAAATATAATATTTCATCAATATTTTTCTTAAATTATAAAAAAAAATAATAAAACAAAAGACATCAACAAAACCAGTAGCCAAGGTAAATTACGCTAAGTAATTTACCTACCGCCTCGAATCAGTTCCGTATCTCTCGTCCACTAGTCGGATAGTCAGATTCGTTCTGCGACTACCGCCCATTAGTGGCCGACTCTGATTACCCTTTACACTGAATTATCTATGGTTTACCTTCATGTTACCTTAATGACAATTATAACTAATTGTTGGATGCGCTTCAAGTTATAAAATTAGGGTTAAAAAATATTTACATAAATGATTTTGAAATCTCAATTCAGATATATTATTATATAGACATAAGATTTTTTAAGATTGGATTTTTTAAGATTTTTTTATAGTAGATAGTAATTTTTTATTCCAATTCCAATTAATATATAAGCTTTATTTATTTTGCAGGATTCTACACATAATTTTTGCATTAATTAAACTAGAGAAATTACAAAATAAATTGTAAATTTAAATTGATTATATAAGTATTTGAACCCATGACTATTCAGTGTGTTATCGTGATGATAGACAGATCCCTAACTCAATTTGAAAGTTTTTAAATTATTATATTTAATATCTTAAAAAATAACACCTCCCAAATCCCTTGGAATTTCTTTATTTAAACCTAAGTATTCTATATTTATAAATTTGTACAGAACATAAATAACTAGTTCTACAATCTCTCTATAATCCAACAATAAATAATAAATAACAAAATTGACTGCAAGCGTAGAATATAAATAGTACTGATAAATAAATATAAGAAAGCAATTTCGTACGTCAGAATAAGAAATGAGAATCTAAAATTACCATTAATGAATTTTAAACAATCCAAATTAATACCGGTGCCTGAAGAAACAGCTTCTGTTTCATTAGTTGCGTGCTAAGATATCGTAAACTTAGAACAGCATTACGAATATGTTAGCATATATAGCAAAAAACGACAACCCACTGGTTGCCAACTAATGGTTATAGTAGTTTAAGTTTGATTAGAAGATTTATAATATATTTAAAAGTAAAAAAAAAATTATAGTTTGTTATAATAAGAATAACTAAAATTTTTTTTAGCTTCACGCTGTATCCCGCGTGTAGGATGGAAGGCAGAGGGAGTCTAGTGTTAAGACACTCCGCTCTCCACTTTCCGCCGAATTCTATGGGCATTGCGTGTTAAGTGGCGGAAATCAAGAAATGAAAATATATAATATTTAATTTTCTCGAGTGGGAATCGAACCCACAATTTCTCGGGTTTACAGTAACACGCTAGTGCCACTACACCTGGCTTCAATGTAAATAACGTAATAAATCAAAATTGTATTTTATTATATTCTAAGCTTTCTTTACTTTAAACTATGGTAATAAAGTTATTAGTAATTTACCTAAATACATAGATATAAAATAATCTTATGTAAATTTGTTCTTATTTACATTTTCTCGACTGAATGCGTTGAACTTTTCAGTTCACTAACTATGACTCGTGCCTTACCTTGATCTAAGCAATCAAACAGAAAATTGATGCGGTTAGAATTACATCTTAAAATGAAGGAATCGTTACTTAGAAATTGATAATTTTATATGTCACTGACTTGAAATGTCCTGATAGTAAGAAAAAATTAAATAATTTTTGCGGTTGCAAAATACAATTATATAAAAGTCGCTAGCAGTGATAAAGTTGAATTTGCATACAATTTCTATAAGAAAAATCTTTCAATTTGTTTTTTTTTTGTAAAATGTTTTATTTCCATTATTTATGATACACTGAGAATAAAAAGTTTTATCTATCTATACATAAATTATTATAATATCTATTATTAAAATATAATATGCAAAAGTGTCTTACGTATTACTTCGAAAAAAATATGGCATTCATCTTTAACCCTGTATTGGCGTTGAATATAAAATACAAGCCAATACAAGTACGATAACTTAGAAGATTCCAATTAATAATAACACATCTAATATAAAAATAATAAAATAACGCAAATTTAAAAGCATCGTAAAACACGAGACATATTAGCGAATCTTATCTCCTATCATAAACATAGTAAAAAGGCAACGTTACAGATTAAAGTTTAAAGCAATTTATAAATAAAATAAAATAAGCTACCATCGGCGCTACCTTTTAAGAGACGCATTAACAAATTACTCTCCACCAGAAATTGTGGTCTTCATTTTAAATTTTTTTTATCGACTCGTTAGCCGCTGACAAATGTCGCTTGATTCTGTGATTATAACGTACTTTATCGAAGTAATGCTCCCGATTAGCAATGTGGGAATTTTTTATTTTTACACTTTCATTTTATCGTCAGTACGTTTTATTGGGTTTTAATCTTAACTGGTTATAATAAATATTACTTTCTTACTATAAGATATTTCAGGAGGTATACTAAAGTTGTACTATAGATCACAGGCGACTGTAAACGCAACCGTTATGGCTTCGATTCCCACTCCTGGACTGGAATACTTCATATTCCATGTTTCCATGTTCCATCGGTTTATGCCGTCCCTCAAGAGGAGAGATTCTGTGGTAAGTGGGGAACGAAAGTGTCTTCTTATCACTAGGTTCCCAGATTCCCTCTGCCTGCTACATTTTCCTGCACACTATCGTACAGCGTGAATGTAATAAAAAAAGAAGTGGGTGTTTTATCAAATTGCATGTATAAGGAAAAACTTCCTGCTTCGATCGCTTTGCATCTGATTACGCTTAGTAATCGATAATTTCATGGTAAGAGCAGCTCGGTACTCCCACAATCATTATGAGAGAGCTAGCGCCTAATACGAGTATAGCTATATTAAGTGTTATTATTTCAGCTTCACGCTGTATCCCGCATTTAGCAGGATAAGGGAGATAAAAGGACCCTAGTTCACTTTAGACACTCTGCTCCCTAGAAGCGCGGCGCAACTCAACGCCGCGCTTTGCGACACCAGAACGAGTAAATGAACATAATAAATAAATTATTTCCTCAATTGGAAATCGAATCCACAACCTGTCGCGTTTACAGCCACACGCTTGCCCCGACTGGCCTGTTATTAAGTATTGTAAGACAATTTCTGGTAAAATGTATTTAGCAAATTTGGTTTGCTCACTACCGTGAAGTTAATTGAGTCGAATCGAATTTCAGTGCTGCTAATATACGAAAATTGTCGGTCATTATTTGGGAGCGTGTATGACGCCGGAGCTATAAGCACTTGTTCCTGTTTAATTTTTGCCGATTTTCTTGTGCGTTACCCTCTATGATTAAGGAACTTGTATTCTGAGATCGTTTTAAGTTACAAGTCACTTTATACGGACTGTATTAATTTACTGTAAATGCGACTGGTTGAGGGTTCGATCTCCACTCGAGGAAATGTAATATTTATTTAAATTTATATTTTCATTTCTTCGCTCTGAAGTCGAGATATAAGCACGGCGTTGAGTTTCGCCAATCAACACGTATAGCCTCCAGAATTCGGCGGAAAGTGGGGAACGGAGCGCCTTAACACTGCAATTTGATTTATCTGTGGTCGTAATATATAGCATATTAACCTTTGCTCTTTGACCACTAATATTTAAAATGCATAGCTCCTGTCAATTATTAGTATGGAAAATTTCTCATGCATACCTACTGCCTGCATAATTGAGCTTCAGTGACAGAGGACCACCGGCAGCGAGTTTTTTCCAACCTCAGCCAACTTCATTAGAGCGAAACATTGAGTGACGTGAGATCCTACTGAATAGTTAACTTGGCGAAAAGAATAAATTAACTTTTACAATTAATCTATAATATAATAATAATAGGTTTAAGTTGAATTATTATGTTACATTTTATATATATTTTTTACAATTTACATACATTTAGCAAGTGGCAAATTTTATTTATTTGACGTAAAAGAAAGAATAACGACAAAGAGATAGATAGTATATATAATATATTCCATATACAGACATCGATCAGTACAATTTAATCATATATATAGATATAGATAAAAGATAATAGATCACAGATAAAAAAAATACACATACCCACCTCTTTCTACAAGCAAGTATGATAATTTTAACCATTCTTAAATAGCTTTCAGTTACGTTTAATCTCAATAGCGTTAATAGGGCTTAAAATACAGTTGTCAATCAGTTTGACAGGTATTATGGGGAATGACAGTATTAAGTTGATATGTCGTATAATGTAATCTGGAGCATTATAGTGTGAGGTCAGTTCCATGGTGGTTGTGTTATCACTATCACGTAATTTCTTCCTTCCATTGATAAATTAAATATTTACTGTAACTAGCACCTGGTGCGGTCGATGAACTGTTGCTGTACGTCCTGTAATATTACTTGTCAAATATAATTTATTATTTATTTCAATATTGGTAATGGAATTTTAAATTAATATTAAAAAACTGAATCACCGATCAAATCTGCTAATATGACATAAGTAAGATTTAATTTAGTTAGAATTGTAATGATATAAAAAATGAATAATGAAGTTAATTTTGTTTTATTGTGATTATTAATTATTTCAAATATGTAAAATTATTTTATTAAATAAATCAGAAAGAAATTTATGCCGATCCTCCAATTACAATTGAGTTTTGTTTAGTTACTATTATACTTGATTTATAGGCAACATTGGTATCTTAAGGGTGGCATAAAGAAGAACGCAGTATATTTAGTTAAAATTGGGGTGACAAAATTGCTTACAATTAGTTGAAAAGAATTTGGGCAAGATATTCAAAATATTTAAAAACCGCTACCTGCTTCTCATCCTCAATTCATTAAAGAACATTAATGAAGTTTATTGCGATTTGGCTTAAAATTTATGTTACAGCGGCATCTGATAAACGGATGAGAAATAAATTTATCAATGTCAGTAGGGAAAATTTTCTATTTTGATGATAGCCCAGTAGTTTTTTGAAAAACCTTCCATTATACAGTAGTCATGGTGTTTTTTGAGAAGTTATTCGTGTATTGTTATTTAAAACAGTGCAGGAACAATTTAGGTCACAACCCATTGACGGCGAATCGTTTCAAGGACAGTTTCAAAATGTACTTTTACGAAACAGGTAAAACTGTGTTTTTTTTGTTTACATACTCTCAGTAATTCTTGTAAAATATTGAACTCGAATTCCAGTTGGTCAGTCGTGGCGCAGAGGCAATAAGCGGGTAACTGTGAACATGAGGTTGTGGGTTCGATTACCATTCGAAGAAATGAAATATTTTATACGAATTATTCTTGCCTTTGGTGTGGTGGTAAAACGCGCCACGCTTCACTCAACTTAAAGGTAAAAAAAAAAGAAATATTGAACTTAATATTATAGCAAAAGAACAGCAGAATGCTGATGATAAGCCCGAGGGTTAAGATATTTCCTTAATCAGTACTTAATGTGTCTAAAGTAAATTATTATAGTAACCTTTACAATAATTATATTGATTTATATTTAACAAGCAAGTATTTCCTCATCTTAACATTTTCTATTTAATTTTATTACAAATAAGTAGATCAAAAACAAGACCGAATTGATTATACATTTTTTGTTTTCATAAACCAATGGTTTCTTCGCAGGCGGCAGCTGTCGCGCGACCGACGCGTGCGCAACGCACGAAGTGAGCCGAGCGCGCTCGAGCGACGAAACGCAAGCAGTTAAGCTTTATGGAAATTATAAAATTTTCAGAATTATCTTCAATTTTTTTATATATTGAAGGTATAATGATTGATTATCTTTTTTGTTGTGCTGTCAATAAAATATTAAATAAGCTTTTGCAAATACTTATGTTGTATTTTTATGGATAGCTTTGGATGTTCTTGCATAGAAGCTCCTATCTCTGCATTATACATATTGCATACTTCAATTCTGTATTTTTTTTCTCGTATATTTATTTTAAACTTGTCTTAGAAACAAGACATTGAATTTTTTCCACCATGAGTTACATTATGTACGAAAAAATGACAGCCAACCAGTTTTAAGCTTACTCAAATAATTGCTCGTTGTCAATTGTTCATTTTAATCAACTATCAATCAAAAAACAAGTTATTTTCTGTAGATGAACAACGTAAAACTTGCTAAATACCAGACGGACGCTACATATAGTATAGCGCCGAACAATTAATAGTACAGCATAAATGATCGACGAAATTACGCGAATATTTACAGGTGTGCGGGGCGCGTTTCCGTTGCATCTAGTCTGTCCCGTTTCTTAAAGAGCAACAAGTTCAAACAATTAATACACAGACGGAAATATCCACCCATAATGGCTCGGGCTCCCCTTCCATTATCAAAAATTACTATTGCAATTTGAATTCGCTGGGCGGGTTTGCGACGTGATCGCGGTGCCCTCTTGTCTTTTCAAAATTAAATACAATATCGTGATGTTTATTGAAAGGAAAATATTCCTTTTTAACGAAATGTAATCTGAGTTGAGGCACGTGTAGTTAAGTGCCTTTTGTTATGTTATTTTGCAACTGAGTATTCGTGGATATGTAATTATTCGCGAATCCATATAATTATAACAACGTAACACAACGCTGCTAGCAGTCTGTTAGTCTTCCCCTGATTATTTGTAAGTTTTCAAAGATTATCCTATACTTTTTATATAATCGTAGCACGGTTGGTGTCTGTCTGTAATCACAGTGCTCGTGGGTTTGATTTCGTAGATATATTTTATCTGGAACATATTTTCTTTTCCAAGTTTAAATATCTAGATGATGGATGTGTAAGGAATATTTAAAAATTTTGAAAATACTACGACGTAGTTAGTATTTTTAGCATTTCTTAAGACAAATATCATTCTACAATTATTTAATTATTATTATTAAGGAAAACCAAGTTTTAAGGAATCACTAATTTACAAATCTTAATTTTAAAATTCTTTATAAGAACTGGTGTAGCAATCATTCACGTTGTCATTAAACATATTTTGAATCACATGATTAATTCGATAGTAAATATAGATCAGAAATTTCAACCGGAAATTAAAAGCGAAAGCCTTGAAGCTTGCGACGATTGACAAGTAAACTTTAAGTACATACTCGTACCTACCTATGTCTAAAGGGCCGATAAACAATTTATTACAACCATGTACCATGAGGCTAATTACAATGAAAGTTACGATTTATATGAGTAAATAGTTTTTAATTATTTATTTAGTTATTTTTTTCTGGAGGCATTACATGTTGAGTGGCGGAATTCCATTTCGCGCTTTTCTTTCCTCGCATGGGAATAGAATCCACAACCTGTCACGTTTAGAGTCACAGGCTTATGCTCCTGCGCCTGCGACTGGCCTCATATTAGTCTGTAACGCTATATAAATTTATTTAAAATCGTTGAATAACAATGCTTATTGTTGATTTATTGATTACTTAGCTGAGGTGAACACCGCTATTAATATAGGTTGATAATTCATGTAGATATATACAAAAGAAAACTATTTATTTATTTTACAAAAATGCAACAGAATAAAACTTGCCAAGTACGAGTTGTACTTGTCAATTAAGGTTTTCGGACTTGTCCATTAAGGTTTCTATCGTAGCAAACATAAAACACAAAGTTATATTTGCAGTTGTGAAAATGAAATGTCTCAAAAATGACTAGCTGTATCTTGTTCAAATCAATTTTAGTTATAAGTATTCATTGAGATATATATACATCTTTGAATCTAATGGAAGGATTTGAATGAAACTTTTTTACTTCACTGCTTTAGGGACTGGGCACTATCTATAATTAATTTTAAAGACTGTCACACCTGATGTAAAAACTTAAGATTCTTTATTGCACCAAAATAAAACATAATAAAACATACATTGCGAAATGACATACACAACGGTGGATTTATCTCTAGAAGAGATCTCTTCCAGCCAACCCGTGGAAGTGGATGAGTGCAAAGTAGCGGGAAAGACAAGATAGTGCAGTGAAATTGAGAAAGACCAAAAAAATCTTAATATTCCAATTAAATAAACTATGAGGCTCAGCGTAAGACTAGCTGTAAATGGACTTCTCGAATATTAGATTCTTTACACTACCCTGATCTAATATTCTGTTTGATAAGACAAAGCTTGGTGCTGAGTTCCACAGTTCAAAGCATTGTCCTCAAATATTGTGTCTAAATTTCTGATGACTATTTGTATTATAAAATACCAAAATATATAAAATCTTACTTATTATTCATTGCTATGTTATAATCATTAAATATGCAACATTCGATTTTTATACTTGTAGTGTTGAATTAATGAGTTATTTTTTATATGCTTTGTATTTATTTATATATTTTTTTTATTAAATCAGTCATCATTTAATTTTAAAATTTGAAATGTATAATTCTTATATTAAATGAAGTAGTTAAATTTAGTATCTATAGTTATGTTATTGCAATTAATTAATATATTATGTTATAAAATATTTTTATATTTTATTCTAAAATAATAATATAGGTATGAATAAAAAACAGGCATATGATATAAATTGTATATATTTATATACAGACAACCTCACGGTTGGATGTTGAAGATTTCTTTAAGGAATTTTTATTAACAACTATATAAACTTAAATTATTAGGAATCTGTCTTAGGGTGCTACAAGTGATTTACAAACATATTTACATAAGAAGTCTTTCTCTCAATATAATTATTTTGACCTTATTTTATATATCGTACAGAATCGTAAAAATGGAATCGCCATATTCTTAGCTATCCAGATAATCCATAAACAATAATGACTAGATAAAATATTTAAACTTAACTATAAATCTAACTTATTGGAAGCTAAGATACGGCTTTATAAAGGCACAGTGTGTCAAAGTCTTAAAATATTAGTAAATGCTTTTATGGAACATAAAACGAACGTGTCAGTCTTGTTACTGCTATTTCATCAAGTCGAGGTATGAAATGTAAGCAGAGTTCGGTCGCTCGGTCGCTCGGCGGAATGCATCGGTGGGATCGTTATAGTCCATCATTATCCCCTCTCATTAGAAATATACTGATTGCGCTTAATTAAAGGTTCTCCCGGAGTCCCGTGCGCTCCAATGTTCGAGTCCTTCTTGAAGCGAATACTTCTTTTTTTTCTCCACAATCAAAAAGCCGCTTAATGCCTCGTGATCACCATATGTCACGATACCTGTTAAAAAAGAAAAATAATTTAATAACAAGTTAATTTTAAAAATAAATCTAAGTTTCGATGAGCTCAATTTGAATATTATATGCATAATTCCTATGAAAAAGTGACTGTAGCGGCCAGGTGTTTGTTTAGTGCTTAGCAAATATTGTAACACGTGTGCTTCTAAACGCCCTTCCATTTCCTCTAGAGATTTCGTCTTCCGGCATAGTAAATTAATGGGCGGCGGAATGAGCTTGAGTTTTTTGCGAGATTTAATTTAAGTTTTTCAATGGCGCTACCAGGCTTTTGCAAAGATGGACCATATGGCAGAATGCCGATAGCTCTCACTGACCGGATGCCACATATTGATTTGAGATAAATAAACAAAAGTTGCGACTGAAGAGAAACCTGTTTCCACTTGTTACAAATCTGAGCCGTATACGAGGACCTGTTGTAATTAGAATACACTAGTTTTTATGTACAATTTCTCACTGCATGCGGGGCGAACCACAAGATTGTTACTTGTAATTGTTACTTGGCTAGAGAAAAGTAACATGCGGGTCCAATCGGATCTATTAAATCTAATTTTATTTTCTTAGTAAAAATACTACCAACTTAGCTAGGAAAAAATATTGTAGAATTTTTTTTTTTTGTACATTTTCAAAACGTCAAAGACATTATTATGCTATTTTTTGTTGACAATCTCAACAAAGCATAGATAGGCCGCCGCGACGGTTCAATGCGCAGTCATAATGGTGTATATGTTTATTTTTTGGCTCTCAAAGCAGAGGGTCCTAAATCTCCTTTCAAATTGTGCAACATAAAGCGCAAACCTGACCCGGTAGGTAACCGTGACTAACGAATAGGACAAAAAGCTTAGCGTAGTTTTAATATTTACCTGAGCTTTTTACAATGAAATGGCTAGAAATATTGCAAACAATAAATTCCTATGGTTATGTCTTCAAATTGAAAAAAAAAAATGATAAGCCTAAAATAAACTCAGTCGCGACAAATATACAAACAAACTGATAAAAATTTGGAACTATCAAAGCCTTGAAGCTCATGTCAACATTAGAAGATTCATTTGTTAGATTTAATAATCACTATCTTATCAAGTTTTTCCTGTAACCTTGGCCTTTTATCAATGTATTGCTAAATATTACGAACAGGAAGCGTCTTTAAGTTTCACTTAGATTATATATTTTTCACGATAATTGTAATGGAATAAAATAATTAAATAACATAAATTAAATAACAAGTCAACTCACCTCATTGATCATTGCTGCTGCCACCAAGAAATAACATCAAGTAACTCTTCATCCTCTGGACTCATGGGCTCATAGGTATCATAAGCATCGTGACAATTTGGTCCCGCTGAACTCTCTGATATTAATGAAGGCGCAGGTGAATGAGATTCTTCGGAAGAAGGTGGAGTCTGGGGTCCATTAGCATTTAAACTTAAGTTCATTTGGTTTTCAGAACATCCTTCCTCATTTTCTTCTAATAAACGTTTTAAGCTTTTAATATATTCAACAGCAAGTCTTAAAGTGTCAACTTTGCTCAATTTTCGCGATGATCCTCTGCCACCTGCTAAGGCTGCTGAAACCGCAGAGGGAATGTGTTGGCGAAGGGCCGCAAATCCATTATTAACTTGTTTCACTCTATTCCTTTCTCTTGCGTTTCTTCGAGCCACGGACGCAGGTTGTGTCGGATAAGGCTGACTAATATAAGAAGATCTTTTCTTACACCGTGCCGGGTCAAGGGTAGCAGGCGCTAGGCGCCTAGGTGCAGAATTCTGTAGCTGCGTAAGCTTTTGGCCTACGCCGAGATTTTGATAAGCGTGAATCGCCGCCATCGGCATCGCGAGTGTAAAAGTGGGAATATTAAACGAGGACGAGCGCACGAGTGCGTGCCGCGGAGGTTGCCGGTGGATTGGCAGAGGTGGCGCGCACCCCCGACACTAAGTAGAGTGCGCGGCGTGCGGCGGTGGGGCGCGTGCCGGGCGCGCGCGCGCACGTCGCGCCCCTCCCCGCCCGCGCTCGCCCTCACCCCCCCTCCGCTACTTGTTGCGCCTTCATCAAAATAAGCCGACTCTTATTATGCCATAGAGCCAGCGCAGCCCGCGCCGCTATTGTTGCACGTTGTTACGCATAATTATCCTGTCCATTACCATGTTCGGAGGACGAGACTCACTGGTATCATCTATTTAGACGTCGTTAGGCGGAATGGACGCTATAAACGCTTTCGATGCTTGTACTGCATTTATGATGTTAGAGCTTTAGTTTTTACAATAAACTAGGCTAATTTGTCTTTATTGGGTCTAGTGCCTTAAATTGGTGTAATATAATGAGGTAAAACATGTATCTCAATGTGTAAGGGTTTTATGAACCCAATGTAAGACAAAATACAAAACAAAAACTATTTTTAAAGATCGTAGCTGAAATTTTTTTTTCTGTCAAATAGGCAAACCATTTAGGACAGGTGCATCCTATCATCAGTTCCTTTACATAACATCTCGATCGGTCTGTGACCTTTTTGATTGATGCCTTATAATACTCAAAATATTCAAAAATAATCTATTTAATATAAAATAAAAGATAAAAATTATATAATAATGCATAACTAAAATGCCAAGATTTGTTGAATACTGGCAACTAGTATATTTTTGTAACTTGTAATATAAAGTCTTCTTTATTTTGCAAGCAATAATTTTAATAACATTGTGGGAAAACTGAATAATTTAAAAACTCTACTTAATTTTGCACTATCAGCTTGTATATAATTAAAATGAAATGCTTCAATAATAACAAACCATGAACTTGGATATTATAATTTAATATTTATTTGTTCAGTGTTTTGACGTCCATAAGTAAGTATAGATTATGGGACGTTTTAAACGTCCGCTGTCAGTCTCAATAATAGTAATAGTAGGCTTATACCAAATGAGCATTGACCATGTCAATTTTGTATCTAATTACAATAAAGTACTTCACTAGCTCGTTGCAGAAGTTAAATATATATTGACGAGGTTGGCCCGTCGCGGCGTCAGGTTGTAGGCAGGTGTGTGGCGTGTGCGACACAGTTCTCCCTCTACGAGCTCTTACGATGCGTAACGTCACCGCACACGATATTTAATTTATTATATTTAAAGATTTATTCATTTATAAATATTAAATAAATAAAAATTAGATTTTGAATAAATCGGAAATAAAAACTATGAACGGTAATACTTTTAATGATGACGATGTTTTTACCAGTAAATTAAATTAAATGACATAATGACATACAACAATATCAAAATTTATTTTACATTCTATCTAGATACTTTTCAAATATTAGAAGCTTAAAATATATTTAAGTAATTAAATATTAGTGTAATATTTAATTACTTAAACATATTTTATATAATGATAATATTTTATATAATGATAAATGATAACATGGCTTATACAATTTAGCATGTTTTGATTAAAAAAAGTCTACCACGTCTTCTTTGGAATTTTTTATTAATATCAAAATTTATTTTACATTCTATCTAGATACTTTTCAAATATTAGAAGCTTAAAATATATTTAAGTAATTAAATATTAGTGTAATATTTAATTACTTAAACAAATATTAGAAGCTTAAAATATATTTAAGTAATTAAATATTAGTGTAATATTTAATTACTTAAATATATTTTAAGCTTCTAATATTTGAAAAGTATCTAGATAGAATGTAAAATAAATTTTGATATTAATAAAAAATTCCAAAGAAGACGTGGTAGACTTTTTTTAATCAAAACATGCTAAATTGTATAAGCCATGTTATCATTTATCCTGCCTGTGTACACTGCAGTATTGTCACCTCCGTTTCATCACCGAGATATGCGCCAGACAGGAGAGTATAAAATATAAATGTAAGAAACCTTTTAAAATGGCAAAGAAACTTTTTTATTTTTTTAAGATACTATAATAAATTCTAATATTATTCAATAAATAATATAATATTATTAAAAACAATTATTGAAACAAAACATGAGTATCATACATTTCATCCCTTAAAAGAAATCATCACCGCCATCTACATTCCACCCTTAGCAAAGGCGAACTATAATCGTTAAACAGTTTCAACCCTTAGTTACACATTTCCGTAGCTTTTGTAAAGATGGCGTTATTGTTGAGTGCGTTATAGATAAACAAGCTTCGCTATAGTATATATAGATACAATTTCTATTTTATAATATGACTAGCGGCCCGCTCGCGGTTTCACCCGCGTGAACTATGTTATTATTAATTTCTGTCTCCATGACTACGTCCTAGTGACGTTATGCAAAATTTGAGACTCCTAGCATTTGTAGTAACGAAGTTTCATACAAACTTACGACCCCAAAAACAACCCCTTAGAAGTCGAATATTGCAAATTCCCGTCTTAGCGAGCATCTACGTCCTATAAGTAACTCCTATACAAAACTTCAGATTCCTAGCACTTGTAGTTTCTGAGATTTCCTGATGAGTGAGTGACCTTTCGATTTTATATATATAGATAAAGATAATAATAGATATAAATAAAACGAAAGTAATAAAGTATAATTTGCATAACTCCTATTTTATATTTTAAGTCTATAGATAATAACAATTATTTATAAAGCTCGAAGCAAAGTAAAAATTTAAGTGCTGCATTTACTGGTCGACATAACGAACCGCATCTCATTTTGATATGGCCAATTAACACGATACGATCGACCATATTCGCGAAGCTGTTAAAGTTGACCATCAAACTTTCTTCAAACTGTGAACGTATAAAATTTTATAGAACAGTAGCTAACGACCAATTAATATGAAAAAACGCCAGAGGGATTCAATTTCCATACCAAACATTTCACGCTTTATATAAGGTAATTAAAAATCCAATATTTTTATCTTTGGATCGTTCGTTCATAACACGAATGTCTCAGTAATTATCGTGCCAAATAGAACCGTTCAACAAATGAGTTATCACACCAGACTGTCTAAAATATCTAAGCCGAACGCTATTAATAACGTTAATAACTATGAAGAAATTGACTGCACGTGGCTAAGCATATTTAAATTTTATTAATACATAATTATAATTAATCATTCAACTATTTCTAATATAACACTACAGAAATAAGTGAGGTCGTCGACGGTAGTGGGTTCGATTGCTATTCATTTCTCCGCTCTAACACCAAGGCAAGAGTTGAAACGTTGAATTCTGTCACTCAACACGCAATGCCTCAAAAAAATTGGGGGAAAATGGGGAACGGAATGTCTTAACACTAGGTTCCCTCTGCTTGCCCTGCTATAAGTGGGGTACAGCGTAAAGCTGATTTACTTCTTTAGAAATAATTAAGTCACTGATATAATTATTACCGTACTTAATATTACACACCGAGCAAAAAGTATCGACGCGAACATGTCGTTCTTTAGACAATATGTAATTTTAAACTTAAATTATAATTTAATTGGATTACAAAGAGTCTGACTTAATGGACGGTGCCAACCGGCCACCGTTATCAGACAGCCTCGATTATGCGGACGTTTTCAGTGAGCCTTCATTATAATTACGTTGTCATTCGCTGAATTTATTGATATCTTTAATAACCGTATCGGTTACGCGTGTTCGTTCGTCACAGCTTCGGAAATATAGTACTTTTATTTTAAAATTATCGTCAACTTAAAGACATAAAAAGTAAAGTAGCATCTGCATAGATTTATGTACTTATGTTTAATAAGAATTTCGCCGTAGGGAATAAATTGGCCTCAATATTTGCCTAATTGCGTCGCTCTCACTGTGCGGTCTGTTCACTGTTTATATGATTTCTTATTAGATAACTAGTACTTGCTGTAAGTATGTTTGTACGTATGTACAAGGCTGCAATCTGTTGTCAGCTAAGATATTATTAGTTACGAGATACTAGCCATATAAATGACGAAGCGGCCACAGAGGACACAGACAGATACCGATTGTCATCGAAACAAACGTCGTACACTCTCGCACTCTAAATTATGCTTAGTTACTGCAATAACTTCTCTAGCCCTCTAGAAGGCTATCATTTACCAAATAACAATCAAAAATAAAAAAGTTTTTTATATGTAGGGGTATTAGCGTTGGCAAACATCGCAGTCGGGCGTATAATTTTGCGTTTGCTGACACCGAGGCACTCGGGCGCGTTGCCATTCCACAATATATCACACGAGCACGTACCGCCGTACCACCGTAGTGTATAATTCGCATAATTTATGGCACATCTCCTAGGACTAGTAGCGAGACGCAGTTAATAGCTGGTAACCACGCGACAGACGCGTACGCACTTGGGTACCCTAGAGACCTGTGCGCTCGAGGCTATAAGCTATACCAGGTCTGGGCACTTATCAATTCAAATGAAATGATCTGTAAATGCTCACATCTAACCTTGATTATTAGCGATATATTGATTGATAGTTTGAAAGTGGCTATTATATACGTGGATAATGTTATATTTGCATGTATTTAATGTGCCATACATTATAGTTACTGTGTAAGTATTATTTATAAACTCCTATATGCCGTTTTGGCGCAGGCGTATAAGCGTACAACTGAAATGCGATAGTTATGGGTTCGATTCCTACTCGGGGGAATGAGTTTTCATATCTTGACTCTGGTACCTGGTGTTATGGAAAATTCGGTGAAATGTATAGAATGGAGTGTCTAAACACTAGATTTCCTCTACCTACTTTGCAATAATCGAGATACAGCTGGAAAAAAACTAAATAATTAAACTTACCAACACAAGAAATAGGCTCTATAAATGATAAAGTCAATAATACATGAACCTTTAGGATCTGCTGTGGCTGAGGCACTAGGTGGAGTCAGTCTTGTTTTATTTCATTCTCTGTATGATAATAAATATCTTTACAAGTGCACTTTACATAGACGTTCAGCGCTGAACAGCGCGTGGCAATTTTATTTATTTTCATCGTAAAAGTTGGTTGGATTATTGAGCATACTTATTGCATATTTCATTGTTCATTTAAAAATTATAATTTTGATATCTTTTTTTATTTATTAACATTAATAGCTTAATTTGAGGCCAGGGGTCGATTCCCACTTGAGGCAACTATAAACTATTTAATATTATCGTTTCTTCGCTCTGGTGTCTCCAGAATTGGCAAAATTGGATACGGTGTTTCTTAACAATAGGTTTCCTCTGCCTACTCTGATGCATACAGAATACAGCATAAAGCTGAAAAAAAATATAAAAAAGAGCTAATACTATTTAATTGAACAATAGAATTAATTTTAATTTATACGATTAAGGTAGCAATGAACCAAATGACCCAAATTCCAATGAAACTATAATACATCACACAATTTAAAAAGTTATTTATTTAATTCCTTGTAATTTTATCCCAAATCTACTCAATTCATCTCATCCTCCCAAGAACTCTACGTATGCACCAATGTATTCAATGATGGATTTAACCTGTCATTACAATTAAGAATTAATTACTTTACGACGTCGCATCGTCTTTAAAGAACCAAATTGATTTCTTATACGTTGAATCTGATTTATGCCAACGATTTTAAATTAGACCAAGTAATGATTATCAGTGCTTAAGGTGTAATTCCGAATGGGTTCAGCTCGCCATCATATGCCATAAAACGATAAGTATTTTTAAGTTAAGGATGCATTAATTCGTATAAACGACAGTATTCCCATCGGGCAACTTTGAAAGCTGATGTTTTTTTGATATAACGGTTTTAATAATAATCCACACGCATGAGACTAATTGTAGCGTAGGCACTAAGTGTGGCTGTAAACACGACGGATTGTGGGTTTGATTCCCCCTCGAGGAAATTAAATATTTAATATATCTTGTCTTCAGCATTCGGCGGGAACGGAATCGGAGTGTTATAACACTACTTTCCTTCTGCTACGCTAAGAAAAATTGACTTATTGGTATCTTATTAATAAGCAATTAGTCGGTCTGTTGTTTTTATTGGACAGGTGTGGAGCAGTTGCACACTTTCTATGATAGACCTGTTTACTAATGTCATTGATTCAGCTTAAACCAGCTACCGATTATAACGACGTTGTAAATTAAAATGTTTTCGTGGCGTTTCACAAAATTTTCCAAATCAAATGGCACATATATTATGAAACACGAATAATTTTGTATAAAACACATTTTAATTAAAATGCTAATAGTATATGTCATCTACCGAGTGTAGTTTGTAGGTGGGGATTGGAAATTGATAAATATTTATAAATGTTATTAGTTGTTTTGTTTGACATCCAGTTAGATAATAAAATAATTATCATATAAGAGCATATAACAATAGGCTTATAAGTTTATGATACTTATTGATATAGATTCTAAGCAGTGCACGTTGCAGTGGTGGTAGTACCAGGCGTAGATGCCTATTGTTGCTCCAAAGGCTGTCATTGGTAGCCGCGTGAGTAGTGCTTACGACGTTCCTCCAATCACGACCGGAGGCTCTAGTTAGGCATAGATATTTGCAAACGCTCATAGAAAGCTACGCGCACGCGCCGTCTATAGTACCTAACGTTACGTATAGAATATATGATTAGAATGTATTATTTATTTTTTTAGATATGTATTGGTAATGAGTAGGTGTTAGAGTTTACTAAATAAAAACGATATTAAATATAAATTACGTATTTTTCTGAATCCATACCTATATTATAAATTCGAAAGTAACTCTGTCTGTCTGTCTGTCTTTTACGCAATCAGGCCCAAACCGCTAATTTAATTGTGATACAATACTCATATAGAGAT
Source organism: Heliconius cydno galanthus (assembly GCA_036379175.1). Taxonomy (NCBI): domain Eukaryota; kingdom Metazoa; phylum Arthropoda; class Insecta; order Lepidoptera; family Nymphalidae; genus Heliconius; species Heliconius cydno. Next base: position 1,124,422 of record JAKRZM010001275.1, read on the forward strand.
ACTTGAGGGTCTCGGGATGAACATAGGATACTTTTTATGTCATATTTGTAATATTTTCGATATATATCCATATATTAAAATACTTATTAATTTGACATGCAATTTATTCCGCCATGTTAATAACAACTGTCGTTGCTAGGCAACGATTTGCAAAATTTGTTGTTAGAAAACATCACCCAAAATGAGCTTGCCTAACGCATCTCTCTATTGAAAATTGAAAATAATTTCATAAATATATTTAATAAATATTCCTATAGTTCAAGCGGGCGTAGCCGCGTACGGGTCCACTAGTATAACTATAAAAATAAATAGCTTCACGCTGTATCCCATACATAACGAGGTAGCAAAATCTAACCCTGTTTAAAGGCACTCCATCCTATATTTTCCGCAAAATTTTCGAGACATTGCATGTTGGGTTGCGGAATTCAACGCCACTGTGTCGTCTAACCAAAGCAAGAAAATAAAATAATTTACTCCCCCAAGTAGTAATCGAATGAGCAACCGTCGCGAATACAGTCAAACGCTGTGCCGTTACGCAACAACAGTTTCAAAGACGATATAATTATTTCCTCCATTTCGAATACACATATACCAATAAGTATTTATATTATTAGAGTTAGCTCTATTAATTCTTATTGTACCATAAAATCTAACTGGACACGCTATCCCACCTTTAAATTCAAATACAAACCAATAAGAATAAAGTTGTATACGTTTCTCGTACTTTCCCACAAAATGCATCATACGTGGACACAAGTTAATGTAAATTTCAAAATATCTTTAAGGCTGCCTATAATAAATACTTCTACTTAAAATAAAGTTAGTGTATTAAATTTGCAACTTGATACTGCTATGTAACGATGCACCTTAAGTTTGTCCTTTAAATACTTGCCGGGGGTCTCGTCTCATTAATTCATTCTCACCTTATATTTCTTGCTTGTAGTGGTTTATTTGTCAAAGCTTAGATAGCTATCGGGAGATGCATATCTACAGTTTTCTCTTAGCCTATTATACAGTATAATGCTCACATAAAGATTTTTCATCGTAGCTACAATTTAAATATATTTTGTTTTTTGTTTTCGTTAATTAACAGGAATAAATGTTGCCCGTTCTAAGGAATGTTTGTACCGAATTTTTAGATTTTTTTTTAATAACAATTTCTATTTTAAAAAAAACCTAATGTGTATAAAACCAAACGTTACAGATAAATATACAGTTAGTAGTTTTACAAATAGTATTTTTTTTTGGGTGTACAAATAAAACTAAAAAATAAGTAGTGAACGAAAGCGAAGAAATGGAAATATTAATAAACAATAAATAATTCTTCCGAGTGGGAATCGAACCCACAACCGTCGCATTTACATTCACAAACTGGTCGATATTTACATTTATTTTACAAAATACAATTTTATTCATTAAGACACATTAAATCAAAAACGTTCCACACAAATAATAACATATACTCAGAACTGAATCCATTCATAAAACAAAACCGTATTCATGTCACGCCAATACTTAGCTTCTGGATACACGTGACTATGGTAAACGCGGTAAAACTTTTACTTTTTTTAATAAAAAGTAAAAAAAAAAAACAAAACCCTCATTAAATTGTCACGTATTCATAATTTCACATCATTATCCGAACGTGTGATAATCTGTTACAAGATGGCGCCAGAATTTTATTGTTCTCGGCGCTTAGTCCTTCCGTGATTTGGACGTGATGTGTTTTGTAATAGGTGCGTAAAAACAAAATATTCTTATAAAGATATCATTTAATATTAATTTTTTATAATGGCTTTAATTGAAATAAGTTTGATACTTTTTGTGTTATCAGCGTATAATAATCCATTCCTAATCTATATCTTTGTTGCAATTGTTATTTAATTGGTACTATTTTAAGTATAAATGGAATATCTTAAAATCCGATTATATCTTTGTAGCACGAAGCGTTGCAAAAGTTTAAAGAGCTTCGTTAAGTTCGTGATAATCTGCGATTAAACATTTTTTTCTTTTAATTATTTATTTGAAAGAGAAATAACACTAAAAAACGAATTCCTTTAAATTCAACAAAAAATAAAATAATGTTTGTTCCAATTTGAAAATTAATTGTTTTGCAAATAAAATAAAACTGGTTAAAAGATACTGAAATTACAAAAAAAATACGGTTCAATTATATTTTTATTTTCAAATATAGTCTTTCTACGTTTATTCCAAATCAAAAGTCATCTTCCGGAGAATAAAAGAACTATAAAATTAATTAGCAATCTAAAGTTTTACGGTACCATAAATAAATAAAATGGAGCTGGATTTCTTATGAGTTCACATGATTTTTAGCTTGGATTTTGTTTTGACGCGATAACTAATTAAATTTTTCACGTTCCTTTTTTATTCTTATAGAACTATAATAATGACGCTACTATATTTTATTATTAGCCAATAATTATGCCCAGTTTTTTATATCTGTTAAAAGAATATATATGAGGTTGGTACAAAAAAACAAGTAAGTAAAGCGTTTTTTTAGAAACGTGTTATAATTAATTTCTAGACTTAAAAAAAAAACTATTTATTTCTAGACCTAAAAAATATAGTAGAAGATATCTGTAGTTTACAGAATCGTGTTGAAATTGAAGTAAATGACAAACAAAGAAACGGCATACCCTTTGGTTTTCGTCATGACTACTAAAAAAAAAGATTCTAGTCTAATTAATGTCATTTTGAATATTAAGTTGCATTTATAGTTCTCAAATTCTATTACAATTCTTGCAACTAATAAAAATAATATGTACATTGTACATATTTATATTAAAGATATTTTAATCTACACTCAGCTTAATAAAGTAATATACTTGAATTGCATTATAAAAATATCATTTTTACCTCATAACACTTAAAAGTTTTATACTTTTTTGTTGCAAGAAGTCCACTTATACGAGATTACGAATGTTTCTTTCCTATATTGAGAAGCCGATATGTTTAATACAGCGACTGTATAAAGCGGCAATGAAATTCTCGTACCGCTTAGCAAAGATGTTTGCCATTATCTGTGTATAAAAATTCCTCACATAATAAAGAAGTAGTTTAATATTCAAAACAAGTAAGCGCTGGTCTCGCTTCCAAAATGACGACTGTCAATTTAAATAAGGTGCCAATTAGACATTGGTATTCTCATGAAGACTGGGCAATTTTAAGTTAACAATTTTTAAAGGTGGGAACATATTGTGGGAGTTATTCGCTGCGGTTGTTATTTTTAATGTACGCGCGATAATTTAAAAAAATAAAACAAATAATTCTATAAATAATTGGTCTCGAAAAGTAGACGCTACCAAAATAATATAAATATTTTTTTTTATGAATTACAAGTAATTTGTCACATTACGGTAAAAATCACTTTTTCTTAATCTTTGAAAATATCGAAATATTTCATATATTTTTAAGTCTTCTCTTGAGTGGTATTTGAACTAATATCCACTCTTAGTCAGCTGTGTTTATCAAGAAGGCGTTACTGTCAAGTTTTGCAACTCATACATAAATAAGAATGTTTATATGTACATAATATATCAATAGAGCCGTATTTTGCCACATATCTCATCCTACAGTCTTTCCACACTAAATATATTAATGATATTTTGTTAAATAAAACAAATATGAAGTGTTTATACAATTATGTATTCGGCTTGCGTGTAAGAAGTATAAATAAGGTAAAATAAATCGCGGCGCCGCAGGACGCGACTCGCGAGCGCGGCGTCAAGCCCTATTGGATGCTAATATTATGTATCCACCTTTAATCCCAGACGTTTATTGCTAAATAATAAAAACTCAGTACTGATTATACTCTTTTCCATATTGACATTTAACAAATAAATGTAAAAAAATCGAATGAGATCTTGATTTTTAAGTCTACCAAAGATTTTATAGAGTGCCTACCTTTTTAAATATGTACATTTAATGGTTTCTGTTTATCTAAAGCGATTTAATTTTCATTTGTGCTAGAATTTGTATTTTTAAATTTATTCGCTGACATAAAGAAATGTGCAATTTAGTCAAAATATCAATGTGAAATGGACGAAAGCCGTGTGTGGCGCGAAGCAAAAAAAATTAAAACATAAAACAATAAATCAGTGCACAAAAACACGTGTTATTGTGGTTCGTTGTTTACACTCGGACCACATTGTCGTATGAACTAAACGTGGACCTTTACAGCGGGATTAAGGAGAAGTTTTATATTTTGATTTGAATATTGCTAATTTTGGTCATCATCATTTACCGTGCCGCAGCGGTTTATCGGCTCGACTGTAGACGTGGAGGTTCTGAGTTCGAACCCATTCGGGGTAAAAAGGTAAAACATGGCGATCAGTTCCGCCACTTTGAAAGAAACATAAGGAGGTAAGTTAAATATATTTTAATAGATTATTTAAATTACTGGCTTATTATTTCAAATAAGGATATCCTAAAAAATATATTAATGCTATAGTCTTCACTCAAATACTGTAAGTTCATAGATTTGTAAAATTAGTTAAATTATTACAACCATTTTCAATAATTAATTTTACACTTTACCGAACCTTAAGAAAGTTACGTCGAAATAAACACGTTGCTTTCCTCATTACCTTACCGCCCAAACCGACTTGAAGCAAAAACAGTAAATGACATACACCAATACATACATACAAACATACGTACGAGTTCACTTAGTAAATTGAGAAAATACTTCTTTTCAATCCGAATGACTTCTCTAATTGATATTTCATACAATATTTCAACTCGCTGGGTGGTGGAATATAAAAATATCCGTATAAATGTGACACCAGTTATGAAGTGCTCTGGGATTCTCCATTGTTTATAAATTTAAATTCAATTTCATTTTGTACGTAGTACCTAATGAATATCTGAATTTATAGTTGTACTTTATAGAAGTCATTAACAAACTAAATGTATGTAACTTATATTAGTAGTAATATTTAACCTAACAATATTTTACTTGTAATGAAAAATAAAATAATTAGAAATCTTCAAAGAAGCAGATGTTCTTTATACGGTGGATTAAAAATAATAACATGATTGATTCATAAATACACCTTTCATCGAAACAATTGGTTTTGATATCTTACTTATTTTTTGTTAAATTACACGTTTCTACGATTTCTGGTTCTGGCTATTTGTTTTTGTCCACAAAATTGTACTAACCGACGCTTAATTACGTCATTTTTTACTCCAATATCACGAGATTTCGTGATATTCTCTATTAATACATCAGGAGGTAGGGTCGCACGGTAGAAATAACAAGTCGATTTGCTGTCCTTGTTAGATTTTTTATCCTCACCAGATAAACGCATGCCTTTTATAAAAATTTGTTTTAACCCTTTCGGATGTCGGTGCTTCGTTTTTTAGCCTCCTCAGCAATGTTCCTGATTGGATCAGTTTAAACAGTGACAAAATACTTGGGCCAGTGTTCTTTTGTCGTCGACTCGGGTTCCGTAAGTAGGTACCTACGGCAAGATGAGATGTATCTTGTGATATTTTAACCTTATGTCATTATTAAGACATCACTTACCCGGTGGCTCTGGAGATCCTTTTTGTTGATAAAATTTTGATCATTTATTCTTTACTCCGGATGAATGATTTGAAAGTTTTATTGTGATGATGAATTTAAATGTAGTTTTTTTTTTATTTAAACAATGAATGATGTGTCATTTTGTACTACAATGTAATAGCTATTACTTAGTAATAAAAAAGGCCATCGTGGCGCAGCGGCACAATGGTGTGACTGTAACGCGCCGGTTGTGGGTTCGATCCCCACTCGAGGAAGTGAAATATTTATTTACGTTTATATTTTCATTTCTTCGCTCTGATGTCAAAGCAAAGCGCGGCGTTGAGTTATGCCACTCAACACGCAATTCCTCCAGAATTCGGCAAAAAGCGGGAACGGAGTTTCTTAACACAAGGTTCCCTTTGCCTACCCTGCTGTATGCGGGATACAACTTAGTAATATTTATTAAAATAATATTTGAGAATCGTTTCAAAATAAGATGGATTGCTTTCTGATAACTTTAAATGTAAATTTACACCTGTAGAATATTTTAAAATTTTATCTAAAGCACTTGTTCATTTGAAACAATTTGTTAAACAGAGTTGAAACGATGTTATTGATAGGTTTGACAAAACAGTCAAAACAAACGAATGCTCGACCATACGTAAAGCGCGGTACGAGGCGGCAGAGGAAGCATTCATTATGAGCCTCCTCTTAATTAAATTGTAACGTCTGAGCGAATTTCCCTGGGACCCCTTCTCGGTGGTCCGCAGGTACTATCGATTGTAGGTATCTATAAGATATTTATAAAAAACATTTAAATTATTTTCAGATTAAATATTTCTTATGAATACAATATGTGAGTTGCTTTCATAGTTCCTATTTATTGTAAATATAAATGTTTTTTTAATTTTATTTTTTTATTGCTTATAATTAAATTATTTGTAGCTCCATCCTCTTTTTCTGATTACTCGTTCTCTGCTAGGAATAAAGCGTTAAGCTAATAATAAAGAAAGATCTTTAAAAACATTGTTGTTTGTTATTTTACAAATTAGTAAGAAAATTTAGCAGTTACGTACTACATATAGTTGAAAGAAGTAAATTTCCAATAAAATGAAATTAGAAAAATAAATTACATAAATTTCATTTCCTCGAGTGGGAATCGAACCCACAATCCATCACGTTTACAGTCACACGTTGTGCCTCTGAACCACTATTGGTGGACTATACTATTTAATTACAATATATTTATATGTAGCTACCATATCATTCCTTCATAGGCGCACCCTAGTTAGTCTAATTTACTCAGCGAGTGGTAGCTCACGCTGGGCTTTTGTCATACCGATGTCATTAATCAATCTTTGATTATAAATGTTTTTTGCCATTTCGTACCCTTCCAAGTGTGTTACGGTCCGTTACTTGTATTTACTCAATTATTGGAGATTTCACCAAATTTAAAATATGAAAATAATCTAAAGGAAAATGAACCTGTAAGAAAAAATGCGAAATGGTGCACATATTTTTTAAAAAATATTTTAGATATAAATAATTTCTAGATATCACATAATAATATATTATGTGACTTTTGACTAAATTAAAAAAAAGTAAGTAATGTTATAATAAAAAAAGAATGAATTCCTTTAGAAATAACTCTTTACGTTTATACACTGTTGTTATCTTGTTTTCGTATTGCCGCTTAATGATGTTCGGACAAATAATAGTAGACCATATAAAGGTATGGTCTAGTACATGTTCCCAAACGAGATAGAAACCCGGGTTTAAACATGGCCATAGACTTCAGGGTTGGAATGTTTCCCCACAAGAATACTAATGAGCGATAAGAACTATTTTAGACCATAATATTAAAAAACAGGTCACATAAAGTAAAATGCAGTTGCTCTGATCTGGATAACGTGCTTACATACAGTTTATTGGAATTAAAAGTGCGTGTTAAAGGAGAGAGATAGATATATAGTAATATATTGGATAGAAAGAGATCACCTGAGTTTAAGGCAGGTGTCGCGATACATCTGCGCTTGCGCACTGACTGGCACGTGCGTCCCCAAAGCCTTCAGTCCAAAACACTTGCCAAACTTGTCACAGATTTCTAATGACAAAATTCGAGCTTAACGATTTACTTATCAAATATGCATATGTAACACATGCTGCATATGTACGTAAATTAGTTACGTTTTTGGACCGGTTGGGAGGGAACCGGAACTTTTCTTTAATCATAGTGCTTCTCCTTTTTTGACATTGTAGCAAAGTCTCGATATTCATATAGATTTAAATGTTAGTAACTAAATTATTATGTGATCGTTTATTTAAATAAAATGTTGTGTAAAATTTCTTTTTCCAATACATTAAAAATGTAACTCCATTTTAAATATTTACGAGAAAATATTAATTATTCATATTCTAGCAAGGCAGTACCTAATTTTACACTAAAATTAATTGTTTTCAGAATTCTTAAATCTGTTTAATAAAATATCACAGGTAAAAAAAGATGAAATCGGAAGCACTTAAGTGCTTGACATGGCAGATTACAGAGAGATGTTCAACTATTTAGTAATCGCTAAGTATTTATCGTTAAGAAATGAATTGCATACAATTTTTTTACTGTAAAATTTTGACATGCAGTGACTTCAAAGTTGCATTTTGGTTTTTTAGATTTATTGTCTCATTGTTTTGATTACGGAAGGAAAGTGTCTTGACGCTAAATTCCTTCTGCCAGTACTCTCTTATGTGCGGGATACAGCGTGAAAACAATAATTGAATGTATTTTAACACTGAAGTCCTATTCAACATTTCAGAAAAATAGTTAAGGAATCCTTATCTTCATTCTGCTACCCGTTGCTTATGCTTCTCGTAGCACTAATTAATCTCTCATTATTCTTACCTAATATTTTGATTAGTCAGCTGTATATGACTATAGCTGGCTAATAAGAATATTAAGTAAGAACTTGAACTCATTAATAAGGATTATATATGTTTTATATTATATTTATTATCTTTTTTTAAAATATCGTCTTTCACATGTTTTATTTAATAAAAAAACACTTGTTAGGTACAATGGAATGAAGGTGTACTATTGAGCTTAAGGGAAAAATTCACCCGCGTAGATTAATTTGTACTTTATTTTCCAGATTTCTGTAAGAATCCAGTTTTTTAGGTATAATCACCAATTTCCAAATATGGACATACCATATGTACGTATACAGAAGTTGAATGAGTAATGAGATAATCAAGTCATTTACTCCTGGATCTCATTTAATCCATCATGCTAGTGGTAGTGTACGAGTACTCTGCATTCTGTCCCCATATTTCATGCACTTTTCCCGTTATATTTTATCCACTTTTTAGTATAATTAAGAACATTGGACCGGCACGAGCGGTCGCTAATTTTATAAGCAATTTGGAAGCAGGAAACTGTGCGCGTGCGACAAGCTGATTTTAATAATAAATCGATAGCCTCACCAGCGACGTCCAGCCGGTCGGTACGTTGCGGCCAAAATTACTGCGGAGAAAACAACGGTTTGTGACGTTTCTCGAATATTGTAGCTGTTGCAAGAATCGTCGATTAAGGGGTTTTAAATGGATCATTGGCCATTACACTTAATTGTATCTTATTGTCAGACTCTCCACAAAAAATTATAACTTCAGTTTGGGTCCGGTGAAATGAAAACCGAAATGAATTTAATTTATAATTTAAGTGCCACAAAAATAAGAATAAAAACTTAACTTAAAAAACTAACTGTAAAACCATTGTCCTGATTTTGATGAACTATATATCGTTAAATGTTTGTTGTTCACTTGTAGTCACTTCTAATATGAACATTTTAATACTTTGGATTAATTATCGTAACTTGTAAAACGATTTTTAATGAATTTGAAAATGAAAAAATACAATTTGTTGATAATCATCTTGAAAAGCTTAAAAATTTTTGCAGTAACGTAAGTAAATATAATGACAGAAAGGGAAGCTACCGTAGCCCAGAGAGCCAGTGTCGGTATGTATAGATACAACGGTTGTGGGTTTAAGCCCTGTCAGGTAAATGTTTGATACTATTTCTCTTTTCTGGTAGAATTTTTCAATTGAATTGAAAATTAGGCGGCAGGACTCTTTATAATTCATACTAAAAGTCACGAGCGTTGCCTAGTCATTACTAAACAATAAATTATATGAATATTTATAGCTTATTTTCAAAATTACAAAAAATATCTAAAACGAGCCTTGTTAAAAAGCTATTAATTCAATTTTGACGTGTTTCAATAAACGTTTTAACACCTTTCCCTGAAGGTATCATTAGGCTGATTATTGTATCCCAACGGAACTGTTTGTCGATACATTTTGGTTAAATTCTATCTCTATCGAGTACATACACTAAAATATAAATTCAATTCATCTTATTATTTAGATCCACCACAAAAATAGAGCGTACTTATATTTTATTACAATAAAAAATAAAATAAAGTATTTTACATTGATTGTTTAAGTGCAGAAATATAATCATTATAAAAATATTAAAGTTAATTAAAAAAAATAGAAAATACTTAGTTAAAATTTTCCAGCAATGTAAGCCTAAATGCTCCATTAAGACTAATATCTGCACGATATTTTAAAGTCTCATTCGGCACATCTGATGGCAAATCGTATTAATTAGACCCTTTTACCAACTAATTAGAACGAATTGTGGTCGCTGAACGAATTTAACCAGTTGCAACCATTAATCTTTAAGCTTTATCTTTTAAGTTTCTGTATCTTAGCATTTAATTATATAAATATTTAAAAATGTTAAGATGAGCAATGACAATGACATGCGCAAGTTTTATTATTTACTTATAAAGCTAATTCCCAGGCCAGTCATGGCCCAGGGACGCAGTGTGAATGTAAAAACGACAGCATGTGGGTTCGATTCCCACTCGGGGGAATGAAATATTATTTATTTATATTTTCATTTCTTCTAGTACTAACCTGATCTGGTTGATATATATTTCGAAACAGTCGTTAACCTCGCCTCGCAGAAATAGCTATAAGTATGTTTTTCTAAATAAAATTATTACTAAGGATTTTTTTTCTATTACATAGGTCTTAGGAACTTAATAAATGGCCTATGAAGCCTACACTTAACGTTGTACATCTGCGCCAAACAATCATTAGTTCACACGCTCACAAAATGGCTGTCATTAAATCACAATTTGATATTTGACCCCAACGCGACAAACGATCGAAGGTCAGCAACGGATATGTAGTTCCTGTGACAGTTAAATATTACCCCTTCGTGGAAGTGTCGATTATTTTGTAATTAATTTTTATCAATAATCAGGCATTATTCCCAAAAAAAATATATTTATTATTGTAGAAAAAATGCCAACTTTACAATCGGTAAACGAACCCATAACCTGTCGCGTTTACACGCTTGTGCCCTTGCGCCATGCCTGGTCTCAAAGCTTATATATTACTAAAAAAAGAATTATGAAAATATCTATCTTTCTTTGTCCTACAAACTATAAATTAAAACTGTTTACAATTTTTCCAACGAATACCTAATTAAGCGCTTCAATTAAAATAATATCACCTAAATGAATAGAACATTGATTAACTAATTTTGAAATACAGGCCATTACTAATTAAACGTCAATGTTATAGATAACTTGCATATATGACCCTTAAAAATTTAAATACACCTTCATATATATTAATTTTATCTAAATTACCTTTACGTATTTTATTGCTAATTGCTTGCGTAGCCGAAAGTGTTAGCTAGCAATTACATTTCGAATGTAACTTAAATTAAAAGTTATCTCTATTATATGATGTAATTTTTTTCTACGCTAGCGACCCGCGGCTTCGCCCGCTCTTACTGCAATAATTTTTTTGTTACCTGAATTACTTTCGTGATGACCCGATTAAAATAAAACAAACTCACACAAAGCAATATTAATGGAAGTTTGACAAAATACAATAGTGAAAACTCCATTTAAATCGGTTAAGCCATTTCTGAGATAAGAATGAACAAACGGACAACCAGACAAAAATTTTACAAAAAATAATGTTTTAGATTCTATTACATTAATAAAGGCCGCAAATTTTCTCATACATCTTCCATGTACAGACAGCGATTACTTAGAATTTTATTGTATGTATAGATGACACCTTGCATATTAACTTTAGAAAAGGCATTTAATCATTATAACAATATTGACGGTATACGGAAACAAGCAACAAGCACAAGTAACAAATAGCGATGGTTCTACGATCCTATAAATAGTTATAATAATATAAATAAAGTTGAAATTGCATTAACAATCACGACAAACTGATATTCTCATACAAATATACCCTCAATTATAGTTCAAAGGGTAAATCGCTTACCATAAATTCCCACGCATACGCCAAACAGTGGTTACCTGAAACAAATTGATGATAGATAGATTGTAGTCACTTCCTACATCCGTTTGTCACCTTTAAAATTTGGTAGATCACGTCACCTTATAATTATTTAATGTAATAACTTTTTATACAATCGTAAATTTTATGTTTCTGAACAGTTGTGGTGCAGGGAAACAAGCGTGTGACTGTAAACGCGACAGGTAATGGGTTCGATTCCTACTCTAGGAATGACTCAAGAATTCGGCGGAAGATAGGCAACGGAAGTGACTTAATGGAAACGGTATTTCTTACCACTAGGTTCCCAGGATCCTTCTGCCTACCCTCCTATGAGCCGAATAAAAAGTGAAGTTAAGAAAAATAAACACAACATAGACTAGACACAATTCAAAGACTGCGTAATAAAATTAAAAAAAAATCCAATAAACTACAACTAGAATTGCTTAACAACAAAATTAGTAATAAATCAAGACAAGTCGAACGTTTTGCATCTGTGCCTTCTTGCTTAATGTATTTCGTGTTTCAAATTAATTCTACATTATAGTATCTGTTAAGATAACAGTCAATTACTGATACACGAGTGTCTTTTATTTGGTGTACGTACGTATCAGCATCAGCGAGTTAACTGAAGAGGACCACCGTATTGCACTATCGGCAATTTGCCTTTGAAGCTGCCGGCGTTCAGTCTGTTATCAGCATATAGAAATGATAAAATCTGCATCGGCTACGATTTCATTATTGTCCCGCCCATTAACGCCGATTAAACTGCAATCGGTACCCACTTATTCATCTGTCGATGTTAAGGACCCTAACAATCAGAGCTGAACTGTCTCGTTTCTATCACTGTTTAATTGCACCAGCTCATCTTGCCACGTTCGAGAGAACCCTCGCCGCCGATGCCTAATCGGTCATGAAAATTTAAAATTAAAAAAATGTTATCAGGATGTGTCACGCATACAGCAGGTTAGGCAAAGGGAACCTAATGTTAAGACACTCCGTTCCCGAATGTCCGCAGAATTCTGGAGGTGGAGGATCGAACCCACAACCAGTCGCGTTTACACTTTTGCCCTTGCGCTACGACTACCCTCAAAATCAATCATGAAATTAAATATCTAATTAGATTATTTTCAACGCCCTGAACTCGACTAAACCCCCGGTGATATTATGACTGTGACTAATTCTGTTAGTTTTAAGGTAGGCTGCGGCGCCGTCTCTGATAAAAAATAAAACAAACATTTCGTAGAACTAATGAGTGTATAATTTCGTTAGAGAAGCTCCGTGTGGGTGATCATCGGTTACTTTTAAAATCGTTTTATTCTCACGATAGTAATAAACCAACAAAAAAAATATGTTTTTCGGTTTAAGTTGAGAAGAAAATGTATAACTCAAAAAAAAAACTGCAAAAATACATAAAATGCAGTAAAATGTCATAATAACGATAAAATATTTTTAAATGAGGTAATAAAAATGGTTTAGGTCACGTCGTGATGATAATTTTATACTAATTTCATTTAGACCACCAGAATGTAAAGTGCCGAAGAGTGCCTATAAAAGTTTGCCAATTAAATTACGTCGTAAAATGTTACTTTAAACCTAAGCCGACATTGTTCGTTTTCTGTAATGGAATCCTTAACAAAATGTTCCTATAATTGGTGACAATTTATTTTATTTAAAAATATATATGAAAATCTAATATTTAAATATTGTCATCAACATTAAAACTATTACTAAACGAAGAAAAATTGTTAAAATACTAGTATAATATTTTTTTTTTCTTTAACAAGTCTCTTAAAAATTCTTAATTGTATTTATATTAATTATTGCTTCGCTTTGGTCTCAAGGTTGAGTACATCGCCACTAAACGCAATGCCTCGAGAATTTGACGGAAAATACGGAAAAGAGAGTATTAATAGGCTTCCTTAGCCTACTACTACATGCAGGATACAGCGGGAAGCTGGAAAAAAGTACGAATCATTATCTTTTTCTTTTAAAAAAGTAAGAAGCGATTTTATCCTTATGTTCTCCTAATAAAAAATAAAAATACGAAAATATTCCCAAGATTTCTTCAATTGATTATATAAATTAAAATATAACACTTTTATTTTGCGCAAACTAAATGGCAAATAAGCAATGAAATGTTTATAGGCTGTCGATACGTTGGCGCCCATCCAGCTCGCGCCTCGAGCGCGCTTAACGAGGCGTAAATGACATTACAGACATTCAATCAAATGTGTGATTGTACGAGTGATAGCCTCCACTCACCTCCACTCGCCTCCATCCGACTCCACAGCCTGAACGAATCTGAATTGCATTCGATATGCTTCTAAATTGGACGTGCTACGGCAATGAAAAATTTTATATCTCTTTCCGCTTCTACGTTTGATTGGGTTATGTAATGTTTGATTTAATGATGCGATAGCTGTTTTTAATTTATCGTTAATTTAAATGAATCTTTTTTTGCCGCTTCACGTTGTAGCGGGGTAGGTGGGTAACCTAGTGTTAATACACTATGCTCTCCTGCTTCCACCGAGATTTCTGGAGGCATTGTGTGTGGACTTGTGTTGAATATTTCATTTCCTCGAATGGCCTCCTCGACTGGCCTCCAATTTAATGATCTAACAGCTGTTTTTAATTTATGATTAACTCAAATAAATCTTAATGTCAAGAAAATCAGAAGCTTTCACGATTTAATATTATACATTGCATAAACGTCGCATTGCATAAAAAGTATTTATCGTTTTCCTTATCTCCAACCGTTTGGTATAACGACTTTGATATTCAGTTGTATTAACAACTAATTAAGTTACATCACAAATTTCCATGATTTAACCGTAAATATGTTTGATATGAATGCTACTGCTTTTACTACTACAACTATAAAATTCACAATTCTAAATTTGAAAGTTATTTTATCTATTCATATATCTATTAACCCCCACAGATAAAATTTTTATAGTATAAATTTTGAGTAAGATATTAGACAATGACGGTTATATAATAAACGGTTTCTAAGAGGCGCGGCTGCAAATTCCGCTAGGTTAAAATTTTTATACATTTTATTAATATTTATAGAATTTTTTTTTTTTTTGTAAAGTTATTTTCACAAAGTACCTTCATTACAGTGTTTCTGCTCTCACATTCAACGTGATATATTTGTAACTCGCGCTTGCAAGAGTGATGTCTCTTTAGGTGTCACATATCTCTTAAAAACAGGCAATTATTCCTTAAAATGTGGTAAAGTATTGGCACGATAACAGAAATAATGTTAAGTATAAGTGAGTGCTTTCGCAAAAGTTCACGAGAAACAATCAGACAGACGGACACACGTCGATCAAGTAGTGGAGCGTTAACGAGCACATGCAAATTGGGGCTGTTGACAATCCTAGTGGAACTAGGTAAGCCAGCCAGCCAACTTGTAAGCGTTTGTATGGCTGTGTATTTATTTTCACTGCCGCCAGATTTTGAAGGAAAGATGGTGTAAGTTTTAAGCATATGTATATAATATATACCTATCTCTTGATATATTTAGATTAAGGATAGTTTCTAATCGAATTGCCATGTCAAAATATTCTTTTTTGCTCGACAATTATAGTTATCTATATATTTTAGATTTATTGAAATAAACGAAGGAATATATCCGCTACAACCTGTGATTTAGTACTTACAATCTGAGTTTCACTAAGAATTGTATCCTGGGTTCAGCAATTTGTTCTCGCTGCAGAAACCGACCTCCCTTAACAAGCCGCCACTGTCAGTCCTGGGTGTCTCAAAAGTTAGCTCGGTTAAATTATTGTTAAGCCACATCTTTAAAATATTTTAAATATATTTACATATACTTAAATTGTATATATTTAGATTCTGGAGGAAAACACAAGATAGGTAATGGGCACAGTTTTTTATTAGATTATGCAGGATATGTGATCAAGGTCCTTTAAATGTTTATATAACTAGTCTTTTATTGTCTTTCTGACTTCTGGTGTTAGTCAGATAATTTCAAGATAAATACAGTGAAAAAAAAAATCCTCCAAACAAAGCGATTCTTTTCACTTTGTTTTAAGTTACCCAAAATTTTTAAATTGACATCCAAATATCTTTGAGGTATAACTATATCATATAACATTACATATATTATGTAAGCTGTCACTGAGATATATGTTTATTTTCTATCATTTCTTTGGTCCCACGCTTGTTTCCGACTGTGGTGATGAATAAAAGGGTCACTTGTTCTCATATACATATGTAAATATTATTTCGTTCAGATAATGCTTAATAAATCACATTTTAATTCGAACGAAGAAAAGTTGACTTGCTTCTTTGTGAATATTATAGGATTTAGAGTTTTATTTTTAATGGAACAAGACCTTCTCATAGATGTTAGAAGTTTATTTGTAATATTGGTTTTGTTATAATTCGCTTTCGTTAGAGATGTCCACACCTCTGGGTGGGCTCGACCGCCCGCTAACAACTAAATTTAAAATCTAAGCATATTGCGTGGTCTCTAAACATATATTAATCGATAATTGTTCCAACGCTGTTATCTAATACAACCGCATTATGGCGTTATCTAATAAAAAAGATGGATCCTGATTTAACATGTTAACATGCAATATTTAAGAATCGAACATAACTCATTAGCTGTCAAGTTGCTAAATTGTCTATTCTTGATATAAATAATAATAATCATATATTTAATTAAAATAAATTACTCTATGTCTATTAAGTACCTATGTGAAATCTTTGAAATATAATAAAAACTAAGAACTTTCAAGTTCGTAAATTCATTTTCTATTTTGTTATTAATTTGGGATATGATGTGTACCGTCGTAGCGACGCAAAAGCTAAAGCAAAAATTAAAGCAAACGCCAAAAATCGATAAAAATAAAAGAAGAATCTCATAAAATATCGTAATTGTACTCAAAATGTCATATTATCAAATTAATTATATAACAATCGAGAAAGTACACGAACGATGTACACGCTCATGTTTAATCCAAATCGCTAGGACTTTACGACCGCAGGAGCTATTGTAACCCAACGTACTTTAGCTGCCGTCTGTATAATTTCACAAAGGATTATAAGGAACAATAAATATTTATAGAGGCATCCTGAGCAAATTGCAAAGTAATCAAGTCGATGTTTCTCACGACAATATATTTACATCGATCGCTGACGAGGCCACTTACAAAGTAGGTATTCCGTTTAAAGCAATGTCCGTGACGTATAAATAACCAATCAGGTTAAAAATAAATTGTTTTATTATTACACTCGGTACCATCATAAACTTTTAGGAACGGTAGCTTCGAGTTCCTTTAGTTCGGAATGAATAGGCCTCCCATACATAATACATTAAATAATAAATACAATTAAGAAACAGTATTTAATTTTTGAACCGTATAAATAAGAAGGATAGTTGTGTATGTCGAGGCTGAGCGATTCGTGTTTCAGATAAAAATGTGAGGCCCTCGAGGCATATATTGGACAATTAAAGACCATAAATTGTTATATATTAAAGGGAGTTATGTATTAAAATTGTTCCGTTTATAAAAATTGTATCTAAAAATATATTTTTTATTTTTTTCGATTCACGTTGTATATCGCGTGTGTATAGCTTAGTGTTAGACTCCGCTTACCACTTTCCGCCGTGTTGAGTTGCGGAACTTAACGCCACGCTTAGCCTAGACACCAGAACGAAGAGAAATGAAAATATTGAATATTTCATTTCCTCGAGTGGAATTCGAACCCACAACCCGTCGCGTTGTGCACGACTGGCCTCAATTATAATTAAAATATTTTAATTATAAAAAATAATAAAAACTACTTAAATAACAACGCACGTACATATGTATGTACATACTGTATTTATGCCTATATTTTTTGTGTTATTAACAGCACAGGATAACTAACAAGCTCATTGCTATTTAATGTATTTAATTATTTTATGTCTTGTAAGACATTCTTCGTGAAGTATTTATAGTTTAAAATGAATTATTGCAATATATATTTTTACACTGTATCCCGCACATAGCAGGGTAGGCAGAGGGAACCTGGGATCCCAGTGTTAGGACTAACTTTTAAGACACTCCGTTCCCATTAAAACACTTTCCTACCCCATTTTTCGTCTTTCGCGCTTTGCTTCGTTACCAGAGCGATGAAAATATTAAATATTTCATTTCTTCCAAATGAGAATCATACTCACAAGCTGTAGAGCTTACAGTTAAACGCCGCAAACCTCTGCCCCACGACTGGCCTCAAAAAAATCAATGATTTAAGATTATTTTACATAGGTATACCTAGCCTCTATGATATTTAACAATTTGTTCAGACAGTATTACTATTTCACAGTAAATATACCTAATTAAGCAGAAATTAGAGAAGACAACCGTTTCACATCACTTGATCCTTTACATATTTCGCAAAATCAGAAAAATTTATATGCCATACAAAATTTGACTCAAAGGACATTTCCCATTTCCCAGCATACGATGTAAGCAGTATCTGACATAGATCGTGCGAGCTTTGATAATTCATACAAGACAATCTGAAAGTTCCCACGAGGGGTAATGGATCGACGGCAAGCACTGAGATCTCATCTGGCGATCACCTCGTCGTGCGCCGCGGTGCGCACGCGGCGATGTGACAAGGTAAATGGTTAATTTAAACGGAGGTAATCAATAAACACCTTTATCATCGCCATCAGACAGTGAGGCATTACGTGATTTTAGCATATTTTTGTGCATATTCTAAAGGAGAAAAAATAATCGATTTTTTTCAGCTTCAAACTTTAGATACTAAAATTTCAAATAAGATATTAGCCATAAAAATCTAATAAGTTTGTATCTATGTAATGAATTTTCTTTTATTTACATGGATTGGTGTAATCATTATTCTATCTTCACATGATCGTAAGGAGTAAATACTATATTTTTCCTACATTTTATATATTTCATTCTAATCAAATATCTAATGTATTATTTGGCACAAGGGTGTGATTGTAATGCGACGGTTGTGAAATACTCGATTAAGTGAAATATTTATTTACGTTTATATTTCCATTTCTTCACTCTGGTGTCGAGGCAAAGCGCGGCAAAGCGTTCTGCCACTCAACACGCAATGCCTCCAGAATTCAGCAGAAAGTGGGGAACGAAGTGTCTTAACAACTAGGTTCCCTCTGACTACCCTGCTGTGTTCAGCGTGAAGATGATAAAAAAAATCTTTTTTTTTGTAAATGCAAACTACCTAAATATAATAGATATTTGTATTTAAAAGAAACAAAAATCGCATTACAACTAAAAAAAGAAGCCATTAAAATGAAACATGTAATAAAAACCATTGCTGCTAACAACATCATCAGCGTATGGCTCAGGTAACGAGCATCACAAATCACACTTAAGTCGCGATATTGGATTCGAACCATACGAAATTAATAATTGCGCTGACACAAAGAGAACGACTTAGTTATCCTTGGTTATGGTGGCAAATAATATTTTGACTAAATTTTTGACACCTGCAAACAAATTTGATGTGAAAGTAATATTATAAATTATGTTAATCAGGTAATAATAAATCTTTTTTTCTTACCTTTTCAGATATACAGGAGAGAATTTAATTGTAGATAATTTCAATCACAATTGATTCTTGAACCCTGAACCATCATAATAAGCAGGCAGTCCAACTTAGAAAGAAACTATGTAGCAACAAATATAGAAAAAATATATATTGATACATTGGTTGATTGGTAAAAAAGGGGCGAGAAATATTTACTTTCATACCTAAAGAAAATAAAACATATTTTTATATTTTTCTGTAGTACCAGTAAGTACTAATTTTCTATTCTGCGCTGTTTCTCAATTTACTTAATTTTCCTTATTTGTATTGAAACAATATTAAAACTCTTAGGTAGATTAAAATCAAAAACGAATTTAATTTGTTACGTAACATAACTCGAAGCCGAAAACTAATTATATAAAAATCGTTTTTACTGTCTTAATTTAGTGAAAAGACCGTCTCACGCGACGGCACTAAAAGCAGCGATCATCGCCAGATATATTATATTGGTAAAGTCAGTAATAAACTGAATGATTCATACTGGACCAGTAACATTTCGTTTTAATTGAATCATTTTAAATTTATATACGCGCCAGAATCTAATTACGCTTTGAGCATTGTCAATTGATGCTTATTTTTTATTTTAATGATGGTTGTAACTCGTTATGAGTTATTAAAAAATGAAGAGTTAGAACAACGATCGTTAGAATGCTGCTGCCGTTGAACGGGAAGTATTGCAGGAATTTTAACTGCGTTGTTTTTAAACGCTAAGAATGTACTTATAACTTCTTATTTGGTAATATACATGTAGGACGATGCCACGATGTAAAATAGTTGTCTTTTCTAACCCCGCTCAGATAACATTGGTGTTAGATTTCGGCATCATACATAATAAATGTATTGTTTAACTTGACGCTGTATACTGCATACCTACATCAAAAAAGGAACCTGGGAACTTGTGTTAAGGTATTCCGTTCCCATTAAGAAACTTCTGTCTAATTCTGGAGAATTACCGCCGAATATAATAGCCGAATTCAACGCCGGGCTTTTCCTGGTTATCAGAGCGAGGAAAGGAAAATATTAAATATTTCAAACCCATAAGCTGTCTCATTTACAGTCACACGCTTGCGCCCAACTAGCCTCAAATAATATTAAACGTGTATGTTTGGGCGGCAAATAGAGATCGGAGTGATCTATGACGAAATTTCGGCATCCCATACGTAACACCAAAGAAAAAACAAAAATAATCATAAAAATGGTAAATTACCATATTATAAATTACAAGAAATATCATTAATTAATATCGATTTTTTCATTTAACACTGACACCGACTACTTCCATTAACGTTGATTACGTAGAGCCAGTTTAAGTAAACAATTCGCAGAGTCATTTAATAACTTAATAATACCGGTAAGTATTTAATCTGAGGCAATCATGGTCATCCTATAATTTACTGCTCCAGCCGCCGCGAACTATGTATGTATATACTTGTATTTTGTAAAGATATATTTACTGATAACTACAACATAACTGTTACTCGTGTTTCATGTGAAATTTTTCACTAATTAATTCGTGTTCGATTTTAATGCAACAATGTGTTTTTTTTTTATTTTATATGACCTGGCGCAGGTGTATAATTGTAGGTCTTTATATGGGATAGGTTTTAGGTTCGATTCTCGGTCGTGAAAATTAAATAGTCGATATTTCTATATTCACGCTCTAGTAACGAAGTGCTTTACACTTCGCACGCAATTCCAGAATTTGGCGGAAGTGTCCTAACGCTAGGGAGTTTCTTAACGCTAAGTTCCCAGGTTCCCTCTACCTACCATGCATCCCGCACCTACGTTCGGGACACAGCGTGGATCTTAAAAAAATATATTTAACACGATCTTAAACATAAAAATATATCTCACATAACTTCTGCACTTATAGTCTGTAGCTGTCAGCTTGATGGAATATAGTGGTGAAATTACATTCGCGTTTCTCATATAAAAGTAGTAGGTACATTTGTCATGGACCGAATGAATGGTGAATACCTGAGGAGTGAACGAGAGGTGTTCCTGCAGACACCGACAGCATCAAAGAGCCGCGGAGACCTTCCAACACACGATCTCTGCACGCTTACTTACGCTCATCTCTCTTTAATTGATGTCGGTTTTTGAGTGCACCAATAAGCCGCCAGCGCACGTCGTTACCGCACCTCAGTTAACTGCAATGTATGGAATTTGTATTCAATAATTTAAACAGCCAGCCGACGTTTTAAGAATCCAGCGATGTTTATTTTCAATGTAAGTAATTTATCGTGATTATAAAACAAAATAATATCTCTAATGGAGACTTTCGGATGTGATTATGTTATAAATGTAATTTTTTTATATATTACATGGGAATGCTATGCAAGAGGCATGTTACAGGAAATTCTATTGGTTACAAATTAATTGTAATTACATATTTGTTAATATGGTTGCTCAACTAACTTTCAATTTGAATAGCTCGAATTCGAGGTCTCTCATGGAGCAGAGGCGCAAGCGTGTGACCGTAAACGCTGAAAGGTTGTGGCTTCGATTCCGAGTCGAAGAAATCAAATATTTCATGTTTTCTTTTCTTCACTCCACCACTCAACACACAATGACTCCAAAATCCATCAGAAAATAGGGCACGGAGCATCTTAATACTAGGTTTCCTGTGCCAATCTTGCTATTTGCAGGATACAGGGTGAAGCTAAAAAAAAGAACTGTTTTGCAAAATCTGCTTTTATTAGCCGTTGGAATAAATCTGGCAGTAGTAGAGCCGTCAGCGGATACAGGTGTATTTTGTAAACAATCAAGGCTTTTACTGGACTGAGCTAAAGTAAAAGTATTGCAACCAAAAGTCCACTTCCTTTAATTGAAGCACTATGACTTGACTATACAACTACAATACAATCATCAAAAACATTGTATTTTTTTATAATTAAACAGTATTTTTGATACCTTTTAGAATTTTGGATTTTATTTTTTTATATATTTTTGATTATATAATCATAATTTCTTTCCGCATAATAAAAAAAGCGTAACGTTTAGCTTAAAATCTACGACGCACTTTAATAAGACCGGAAAAACGCAGCAAGTCTCTCCGTACCTGGTTATTACTAAGAGTCCTCTATCACCCTACATAATACTAAAGCAAGACGAACATAAATACTTAAACATTTCTCGCACGCAACTAATAATATGTGCAAATATTTATAAAAACATATCTAAATAAAATAAATATTTAAATATACAGTAACTAACGAGCCTAATTGGATCGTTTTCTTCACGCTTATCCAAAATTGACGTTTGCTAATTTCTTTAATCATATGTTATCTCAATGTTAGAAGGAAATAATTGATATGGCAATCTGAATTTTATTTATCATTCAATAGTGGCCCAAGCACCGCCGGACGCAGGTGTACTGTAAACACGGATATTACACACCCCTTATTTTCAAAACGTCAAAAAAGTTTTCCTTTTTTAAAGGAAATTCAATTTGTAGACGATATTTCTGTTAAATCTCATTTACATATCAAATAATGTTTGTAAAGTTAAGTTTATATATTACTAGCGGCCCGCCCGCGGCTTCGCCTGCGTGAACTATGTGATTATTAATTTCTGTCTCCATGAGTACCTACATCCTATAAGTGACGTCCTTGCAAAATTTGAGACTCCTAGCATTTGTAGTAACGAAGTTTCATACAAACTTTCAACCCCAAAAACAACCCCTTAGAAGTCGAATATTGCAAAGTCCCGTCTTACCGAGCACCTACGTCCTATAAATAACTCGTATGCACAATTTGAGATTCCTAGTACATGTAACTACATGTGAGATTTCGTGATGAGTGAGTGACCTTTCGATTTTATATATATAGATTATGAGATAAATTTCATTGTTTTTTTAACAAAATTTCATAAATTGCTTAAATAAGTTAAAAAATTCTTAAGAAAAAATGAAAATGATAGCCCCTCAGGTATTATGGGTAATCATGTTATAGTTAAGTGATTTTATATTAAGTGGCATCCGAGTTGGTAATTTTGATACAAAAAAACTTGTCCCTTTCGAAAACAATCTTAGACGAATAGAATCTAATCTGAAACTAATAGTACTCGTATAATTTTTATGGAGTTTTAATTCGTTACATTTTTTTTGCGATTAACCCTCTGTTTTAATACCTACTGTTAAAATCCATTCTGATATTTTTCAAAATTTATTGAAGCAAATAAAAATAATTGTCAAGACAATTCATTCTCCATTCTCCAATCTCTAAATGAAATGTTCTTGTCCTAAGAAATCTATGAAAAACCAAAATATTTTAAACATACAGAGACAGAACCCGCAACTATCGCTAGTATAGTTCCTTGAAAACATCGCCACTATGGTTAATTTTTCAAACGAGGTCAGATGAAGTAGCATGTAACGTAACTTTATTTAAATTATAAAAAAATAAATGACATGACAAAATATTAATTGGCTGGTAAATCAATTTTCTTATCATTTTCTCATTATCATTAAGAAAATATTAAATTTTAGTTCCCAGAATATATCAAAGAAATAAGACAGCAATAACACTCTGCCCTAGAGACAAATATGATTGAAGACGTTCCGATTCACACTCGCCTCTAGGGCTAGTATTCATTTAGCAGTCTACAGTAATCAATTGGTACACCAAATAAAAATATAAAAAACTATGCTAACACAGACAACTAATGGGCTTATTAATTTAATTTATAGTAATACTATTATAACATTGAATGAACGATAAGCCCATTTTTCTCTTATTACTAGTCTATTTTTTATCCCGATATGTAAATATCTTGATGATAAATATATTTAGTACAAAAATAGAATATTAGGGTATAAATAGGGTGTCATAAAAACAAATTATTTAATTTTGAATTAATTTTGAATTAAAAACAAAGGTGAATTTTGCGCATTTAAAATTAACACTTTCTACTTAGAACTGAACCTATAACACTTTCTTAGACTCAAATATTTAACACTGAGCAACGATGGTGTTTCATACACCCATATAAAAAAATACTTACACAGATGCCATAGCATAGAATAATTAAAGATAGTTAGCCCCTGGCAGTATTTTATCTTGAGATCTTCTCCCGTAAAACTACCAGCCACCAGGTTCTAGCTGGAATATAAATTAAACAAACGCACGGCAGTAACCTCGGGTTCATTTAAACATGATTAACCGTACAGAGACTGTAATTGACTGAGTTATTATATTTAAACACACGACATATATTTAAATATATATTACTTATTTTGCAACTTTCTGTGTGTGTGAAAAAAGCAATGAGGATTTTTTTTAACTTAAAACTTAATGTAGATAGACAATACTTTAGAAATTATATATATGCCGCATATAGCAGAATAGGCAGGAGGAGCCTATTGTTAAGACACTCCTCTTACCGCTTTCTCAATCATATTGAATATTTAATATTTCATTTCCTCGAGCAGGAATCGAACCTACAATCTGTCACGACTAGGACTAGCCTCGATATTATTTTTTTAATTAATTAATATATTTCTGATGTCTATGTATAAAAGGAGCATTTTTTCTTTTAAAAAATGATTCATATGGGCTCCCGCTATTCTTGTTTATAAAATGATCATCGAACAAAGCGGTTAGATCCGTATCGCCTCTCTCAAATGTGTTCAGCATGATGCGAGACTTTTGACACCAAACACAGTTGATAACATCTTAAAAACTCTAATGTTTTAAACAAACTCTTTTATATGGGCTAACTTAATTTTGTCAGAATAAAAGAAATCCTCTTTTGTTATTTTTTTACTGTTTGCTTCCTCTTCCTCTAAAACAACATTTTAGTAGCGTGAGTTAACAGATTTTATTATTATATGAAAATAAATGTATGTTTTTTCTAATAAAAAAATATATATATAATAACATAATGCTAAGAGGTAGAATGATTTCTTACAAGAATAATTATTTTCTTCAAATAGGATGGTTTAAACAGTTACGGATGTAATTCTCAGTAGGATGAATTTTATATATATGAAATGATTAATTTTATTGGTGTGATTCTTACAAGATAATTATGATAGTTTGCTCCATTTCCCTAAAAGACAAAGTCGTATAACATATAATTAGTTGAGTAGATAACGCAAATACGCAAATTTTGGCAAAGGCAAAGGCTGTTTACAATACCCAAAAAACAATGATAATTTTTAATATAATTAATAAATATATATAAATAGTCACAAGATAACCAATTATTACATAATTATTGGGAAACTACAACCTCATAAATCACTCAAGTTGTCATTCTCCTCACACAATTTATTTCTTGAAAACAACAGTTAAACAAGCCAACCAGCTAAAAAAACTTTGTATCTTAGGCAAACTACAGTTCTCGTATAATCAAACTATATCATTTAAGTTGACAATTTTAATATATAACTGGATCTATCATTGAATTTATATTTAGCCATATAAATCTAATTTTTAGTCCGTAGCCTGCGCCTAAAGCAATTTTCTAATGTTTTAATAATATAAACAAATGTATTACCCAACAATACATCTGGACCATGGTCCACCACGCGTCCATGGATATGGACACAAACATGGTGCCCATAGAATCATAAAATAATATTATTAAAAAATGCTAAAAATAATATAACTTTGTGTTTAAAATAAAACTTTGAGGGTCCAATTATTCATGCTTTACTAGGATCGAGGCGTTTTATTTGGCATGCATGCTATGCAAATGTGCACGATAAATAGCCAACGATGACACACAGCTGTTCGATTTTCTTTATATAAAAGGCTATATTTTTATCTAAAATGTGAAAATTTTCTATTTAGAAAATAACATATTTTTTCAATTTTAATTTAAAAATTATTTAATTATAGTTGAAAAATAACTTGTCGAATAATCATTATTTTAAATACCTACTAATATGATTTAATCGACTACTTTACTTAAAGCAAATAAATTTGATAAAAAAAATGTAAAACCTACTCATTTCACAGAAATCCAATAAAACAATACCCATCATATCTCCATAAGCGAAACAAAATTGAATATACCCTTTATAATTGAAAACACATATTATAACGTTGTAATGTCCACAGATACACCCTGAGTAGCTTTTATAATTGAATAGATACTAGCGATACCTTCGAGCGTATAGTGGATGCAATTATAATTTCCAACGAGTAGAAGAATGCGGGTTCCCTTTGGACGCCTACCTGCATGTATTAGGATTCTGCACTAGACTCACCTCACCTACAAACCCGTTGCCCGTATTCTGGCTGGCTATAAAAAATAGAAGCTGGGTCGTCAATGTCTCTCTAGTATTGTGTGGAACGAAAGACTAGATAAATCTACTAAATGTGATACAAATAAATTTTGAAATATTTGTTCTGAAATTTATTCATTTTGTTGTTGTCATTTAATATATTTTTGTTAATGTGTTATTTATTTTTTTGTCCAACAATAAAGATGTATGTTTAAAATTATTTTTAAATTATGGAAAATATCAGTAAAATTCGATTTCGATATATCGCGTTCGCTACGAACTAACTGGACTTCATGAGATCCTGTTGAGAGTCGCGACTTGTTACAAATCTTTCAAGTTTAATGCTATAGCTTGATTTTTTCTTGACTTTTTTTAAAATAAACCAAATAGTCCACTTCTCTAGTGGAGCGTCTATTAGATTTCTATTAAAGGAATATTATAATTTCACAAGGCATTAGCGGTCAATGTGGTTGGACACATGCAAAACCAGTCGTCAGCAGCAGGTGAGGCTTAGATATTATGTATTAGGCGAAGAGCCTTATACGTGCATGCAAATAGTAAAAAACAGAAGTACCAACACTTAAATGTTTTTTTTTTTGCTAAGTGTCGTTTATAAATAAATAAAAAGGATTCTTCATAATCACCTTTGCTATTGAAACGTGACTTGTTTATTCATATCACGCTGTCAGCTTCTCGTGTTATTAAATATAATTAAAAGATGACTTAAACAATAAGTTAATGGCTCGATGGGCTTATATGTTTTTATTAATATTTTATGTATAAGATAGAAGCTTTTCTTTTTTTAAAATAGACAAAAGAAC
The DNA here is from genome assembly GCA_036379175.1 of Heliconius cydno galanthus. Taxonomy (NCBI): domain Eukaryota; kingdom Metazoa; phylum Arthropoda; class Insecta; order Lepidoptera; family Nymphalidae; genus Heliconius; species Heliconius cydno. The sequence continues at coordinate 1,152,000 of JAKRZM010001275.1, forward strand.
TATTTTAAAATTCATGGTATGAATTTGGAAACTGCAATATTATTTCGTATATGATGTTATTATTTCACAATAGCGATAAAAATGAAAAAAGAAAAAAATATTTTTTTATAACATGCTATAAATCATTGAAAATAATATCTATAGTCTAAATAAAAAAATTGTAAAGTTTACTAAATATAATTAAAATTAAACGATTTCATTACGAAAATAGGATATTCCAAAGTGCAACGTATGGCAGAGCCGTCCTTCGCGAAGGCCGCGTGGCCAGTGGCGTGTGATTGACCTGTCAACCGGCGGCGCGCGCGTCTCGTGCTGCGCCCGCGCCGCCGTGCGCCATCTTAATTACAAACACCAGTAAGGCGCATATTTACTCATTTAATTTACGACTTTTGCACAAACTCACTTCATTAAGCATCTATACCAACTATTTTTTCAGGTGACAATATAAAACGTGACGACCTTCGTCAAAAATGTCAGAATTAATTCTCTTAAGTTTTATTGCACGGACGTGTCGCATGCCAGGTTAATAGTACCACTTTTGCTTTCAATAGCCTTTTTCGGTGTCGTACCGGTCGTTTATACGCTTTTTTAGCGAAATCCTAGAGTGGCAAACGAATTCCCCGCCTTGTATTGCAAGACGACATTCAACAAAGTATTTAGTATTTCCAACAATAAAAAAGTAGTTAGTACTAGCTACGTTAAAAATATACTTAACTACAAAAAAAATTGTATTTTTTTCCTATGTTTGCACATATATCCTCTTTAATATTTTGATTGGCCGTCGAACTTGTGAATTGATAGTCCAGATCAAAGCTGACCGCCGACAGACTATATCTGGGCTCAAATCTTTGTCATTTGCGCTCGACTTGACTTGGCACCGAAACACAAGCGCCGCCGTTGGCAATTAACGTAAGCGAAGATCATCAATAAACATCTTTATCACTTCATCGCCTCTGACAACGGGAGTATTTAAATATCTAGGGACACACGAGTACGTATAAGTTTTAAATATACCTACATACGTTCATATATTGAGTCACGCACGACGTTACAAGACATAGCCGTAGATGAACCGATTAATATTTTTATTTTTCGTCATGCAAGAACAGAGTGCCAAGAAGAAGAGACAATTATCGAATAGAAACAAAATGTATAATAAAATCTCAACATTAATATTATACTGAGGCCAGTCGTGTTGCAAGGGCACAACAACGGTGTGATTGTAAACCCGATAGGTTGCGGGTTCCATTTCCACTTGAGGAAATAAATATTTAATAAGTACTTTTTATTACTTCGCCCTGGTATCGAAGTAAAACGCGGCGTTGAAGTCCGCCACTTTTTACATGCAAAGCCTCCGGAATGCGACGGAAAATAGGGAACGGAGTGTCATGACACTAGGTTCCGTCTGCCTACCCAGCTACATGCGGGATACAGCTTGAAGCTGAAAAAACATTAATATTTAATTCTGTTGAGCAAGTCACGATTCAAGTAGTTAAAAGCTATAGTGTCATGATAGAATACGGTTTTAAGGCTCGCCAGACCAATTATGACCATTTAAATGGTCGATGCGTACTCGTATGATGAACCGCCCGCTCGGACGTCAAGCCTTATACAGCAATCGGAAGTTGGATCTTTGCCGGCACTTTGATTCTGTTTTCTTGATAATTTAGAATACTAGATATTATTGATTCGATTGTCTTCAAATTATAAAAAAATATGTGGAAAATCAGTAATTGCGTATCAGTCATTTTGAAGACTAATATATTAAAATTCCTTATACATATCAAACAAATGATTAAGTAGTACAAAGTTAAGAATCATAATACGTACAGTTGAATTTCTCATTGATTAGGCAGAACTCGTAACGCAGGGGCGTGCACCTATAAACACGACAGGTTATATGTTCGAATCCTTCGTTAGAATGTCTTAACAATAAATTCCCAGGTTCCCTCCACCTTCCCTGCTATAAGCGGGATACAGCGTGAACCTAAAAAAATACTAATTCCCAATCGTGATATAATCGTGTTTCGAAGTCAAATAGCAAAGTCTGAGACCATCCTAATTTTCAATAACTTCAATATTTGAATTTGGCATATAAAACATAATTACTGCGTGACCTCAGTGACATATTTCCAAGGTCATACTGTGTAACTTGAAGATCCCCATCTCGCGTGATCCACTCAGTACAAAGATACAGATGCAGATCGTGCGCAAAGATAGAGCTATCACGAGTGTATCACTTACTCTAACAGTGTGGGAGTATGTGTGGTACTATAAATAAAACTTATTTATTTACAAGCATTCGAGAATCAACCTACTTACTATTTAGATCTTAAATAAAAACATCACAAATATTTATAAAAAGTAAACTGATCGAATTATTGTTTTGCCTAAAGAACCTTTTAAAATATTTATGTTATATTTGTTATACCTACAATGTCATCAGAATTCAGCGGTATAATAATTATTCTGATGGCGCGCTTTGCCTCATTGCCCAGAACGTAGAAATAAAATTATTAAATATTTAATTTCCTCGATTGGAAATCGAACCCACACCCAGTCGCGTTTACAACGGGTTTCAATGCATTTCTAACTCAGTACTAAAATATATGTATTATATGTAATCAGCCTGAAAATCAGATACGCTAGCATACATTGTAGAGTATTACGTACGGCCACGAGGACGCCGCGAGCTGGCACTCCTCCCCCCATTGTACTGGACAATGCGTTGTTACATCTCGCGCTAAGTGACCAGAGTGTCCATTTTATGAAAGAGGGTGTTTTTCAATAAATATTTAATAGAAATTATTAAAGAATATAATCAACTGGTATTCTACTATCAGCGCACTAATTTATCGTTTGAGATTTGTTTTTTTTATATCAAAATGTGTTTTTTTTTTCGAATGTATAATTGAACTGAGCCATTCTTTTGATTTTAGAAATCATGATTGCATTTTATCTTTGTGGGTTTGTTTTAACTCAAATATTACTAATAAATATTTTGACCTTGGACTTGATATTTAAATGATATAATAGATTTTAGAAAGACCAAAAACTTACATAATTTCATCAATTAATTAGTCTAACCGTGAGTCATAGCGAAACGCTTACATAAAAATACTAATTTTAATGAATCGTATCTACTCTAGAAAAAAACACAAAATCAAAAACTTATAATACTAGTCTAAAAAATTAGTTTTGAGGGTATCAGATGTCAATCACCTTGTATGTCAGATATCTATAACAAATAGCAAACTCGGATAAGACTGAAAATTGACGTCAATAAAATTAATATAAATGAAGAAAAAACATCAGGAAATATCAATTAACTATTAAATGGTCATCATTAATTAATTTAATAATTTATTTTTATCAATACAATTATCATAACAAGTTTTCTAACATTGCTACTTCAAATGCAAAACGTTAAATGCTGCGTGATGTCGAAAGTTTAGCGCCTCATTAGCGCGAACACGAGCTACTTTATTGATATTAACTGACGTTGTATCGTCCTACATGAAAGGAGTACTCGTTTTAGATAAGAATCAATAGATAGATAGTGCTTGACAGAATAGATACATAGGAAACTTCTAGTTAGTTCTTCTATTTTAACAGTAAGATGTAAGCAATTTTCAATTTAGTATTTGATTTGTTTCGCTAGCAATGCTACAAGAAATTAATTATAATAATCAATAACAGAGTAGACAGTGGGAGCCTATTGTCTTACCACCAGGTTCCCTATGGCTACCCTGCTGAGTATGGGATACAGTTGGAAGCTGAAAAAAAAACAGTAATATAGAAAATCTATAAACAAAAAATAATACATTTCCACTTGTACCACACACAAAGGCCATAGCTTACGCACATTTATAAAAACAATAATAAGAGTTCGCTTTTGGCATATTGTATTGACATGAGATAAATATTTGCGAGATTACGTCGTGTCGAGATCGCGGGCAAGATGCGCCTTGCTTTAGGGTACGACCAATATGCCTGGATTTATTATGGATAAAACAATATCTTAGTTAAAATGAATCTTTACTGTATTGTAAATTCATATGTGATATATGATTATTATATTTCATATTTTTATATTATTGACTTAGTTTATTATATATTATATAATAATTAATTATATTTCATAAGATTTGCACTGAGACGTTGTCCCCTTTCTCCTCATTACAATTTTTCCGTAACGTTTCAAAGGTTGTCTGGTGGAGATTGCTTAAAGCAATAAGACCGCCTTTGCATACGTGTTTTTCTTTAAATTTTATTTGTGTTGTTCTTTCTATATATTTCTTTTATGTGTGCAATAAAGTATATTCTATTCTATTCTATTCTATATTTACATGTAAATACTTTACTTTACTTTTTTTTGTTTAAATCAATTGTCTCAAAAAGTATGCTTAAAAAAGCGTATGTAAGTGTGTGTAAATAAATCCTTATTCATTTTAGCTATTTAATCAAAGCCTACTTACGGAGATGTAAATTACCTACTTTAATAATAATTCAAATCAATATTTTCATTTAAAGTTGTGACGAATGTAATAAAATAAAAATTGTCGAATTAATTAATTTTTAATTAAATACGTTTATAATTATTATTCTATTATTAATAGAAATTACGATAACATAACCCCAAAATCACATTAGAAATCATTATACGTATAAAAAAAAAACAGTCGAATTGATAACCTCCTTTTCTTACAGAAGTCGGTTAAAAATGTATCTTAACTTTATTTCTTAAAAAAAGCTACTTCATTTTGAACTTAATAATTATAAACCATACAAAAAAAGAAGACATTTTAAAAATATGCCATGGCAAAATAGAAGACTTAATGAAAACAGATTTCGAGCTCACCTTGCAATTGCAGTACGAAGTAATAACTAACCATATTAAAAGTCATAGCGATACGCCTACATGAAAGATACAAATTTTAATGAATCGCAATCCACAGAAAAAAGAAACAACATCGAAAATTATTAATACACGTGGTTTTTAATAGCGACGAGTTCTTAAATTTTTCCTTTTTTTATTAATTATCCGTGTTTTTTTTATTGTGTATTGGAATGTAGTGAGCGCCACCTAAAAAAGCCTAATTTAATTTAAGAGGTAGGCCGCGTTTCTTAATCATAGGTTTACTTTAAATTATATGGTCCAGTAATAGCTTCTGAACAATCAGCAATTCTTTATATTTGCTATCATTTTTTATATAGACAAAAAATATTCGCCCACAAAATTATTACTATAAAGCTTAGTCTTTAAAATGCACGTAATTAATCCTTTTTCTCTTAAATCTGTGGAACCATAAGTTGTTATACTTATGTTTAGGTAATTTTTGCTATTATTATTCTAGCCTAAAATCCAAAATGCTCTAAGCCTAGAATCTAGTAAAAAAACATAGTAGAGCTTATTTCGAAAATCATTGTATGAAATTTGATATCAGATTAACGTCGTTATTTTTATACTATATTTATCTTCCCCAAGTATCGAAATAACAATTTTTATATAAATTACAAGGGGCTACCTACAGATATGATTTCCTCATTAAAATCCAATGACTCTGCAAAAAAAATCTACGAATGTTATAAATCGTGGGTTATGATCAGGACATAGTATCGATAGGCACGTACGAGGAATATAGAATACACAAAAGTGGTGTACGCCGTCAGCACACGTCGACCAAATTACAGGGGTCTTTACAAAACTTAGCACTTCTTAGGTGTTAAAATTGCCATAATTTTCAGAAGCGGTGTTCACCACGCCTCCTTTGGTTATTTAGAAAGCCGCCTTTTTGCCCATTTCGAAAAATTTCAAACTCAATTTTTTTTAATGATTTGTAGCCACAACCGATATTCCAAATTGGATGATCGGAAACAAAACCCCGATTGATCGTGTGAAAATTATTTCAAAATGTACAATGGAGCTGGCCTCTTGGTTAAACAGTCATATATTCGTACGTATAATGTGAGATTTAAATGTAGTTTTACTATATAATAAAATTCTACACAATTCTAAAGTTCGGCTGTTGCCGAACCTACAAAAATTGTACTAGTTGTGTTGTGTTGAAGTAACTTTTATTTATGAAACTGTATTTGGCGATAAAGAAAGTTTATTATTTCACTATAATATGCATGTACATATATTATACAAAATGCATTATATATTACTCTATAAATTTAAAAATATATATAAAACTTGAAATATTTTAAAACATAACTTTTTTAAAATAAATTTAGTTATACTATAAATAAGTCTAATTTGAACACAATACAAAATAACTAATGCATAATTCGATTCAAATTTATCAAATTGTATAATTGTGATTAATAAGTATTGTATAATAGCTAGTTATGTCTGTTATTAATAGAGTCATTCAGAGTTCTTTGATACGATTAGTTTCGCTCTCGTAACACAGAGATGCTTAGGATTTGTAACAATTGGTCCATATTAGTGTGACCGACATCATATGTTATCATTGCTGTCAAAAGCTTATGATATAAGAAACATATTTAAATCAGTTTTTATTTTAAATATTTCAAATTTCTTCGTATAAGAAATCTTCTTTCTTTTCAATTTCATAATAAATCTTATTAAAAATACATAAGTTATTTTAGTTCTAATTATAGTACCTACTTGAAAAAGATGAGGTAAATGCGTTTAACATCAAAGCAAGGAAAGAAGCGGACTTTCTCAAACACAATCTTACACAACTTGCTTAGTCATTAATGAGGCTTGTAAAATCACCTATGATGAAGTTTTGTCGCTAAATCGACTATTTTACGGCGAATTACCAATTCTTTTGTAACGTTTAAAATATTTAAACTTCTTGCGTTTCAAGAAGGCAAAATTAAATGTTTTCAATAGTAAACCGATCGTGAAATTGCATGTATTTGAAGTGTGTCGACAGGACAAGTGTGGCGACAACAACTGAACGCATCTCTGTTGTCCGCTACCATAAATTGTGCAAAAAGGGTTCTACCTGCAACTTGTACGTATAGGAACAAAGCATCTAAATCGAAATCTTCCTTGCATCATACATTTACAACGTCATTCTTCGGATATGTACACACGATCGTCTCGCTACATTACACAATATGCACAATAGTCCACAATGGTCCACGTCAAATCTTCTTAAGGACCTTCCGTTTTTTTTGGTCATGTTTAATTTTGTTGAGCGTCGAAGTCAACAAGGTGGAGTTAGGGCTATCGGCAAACTGCTAAACAATTTTGCGTCACGGTCAATAGAGCACGGTCTGTTTTTTTTTCATGCATTTTTTTCATCAATTTCCCTTTGTATTGTGGTTATAGTTATTAGTTTACCCGTTCTAAATTAAGCACCCGAAAGGTTTGTGGATAAGCGGATTTTTGGAACGTATTGTTGAGATTAGGGTAAAGAAAATAACGAGGAAGTGGTTAAGTAAGGAAAATTAAATAATAAGCTCATCGTCTACGTATTTTCTTAGAATATATAATTTAAAAAACTACTAACAGAATTCACTCATTAATATTTTTAATTAATATTTTCACTTCTTTGTTCTGGCAACAAAGCAAAGCGCAGCATTAAGTTCCGTCACTCAACACGCAATGCTACAAAAAATCGGCGGAGAGTGTTTTAACACTAGACCTCCGCTGTCTACAATGCTATAAGAAGGACACAGAGCGAAGCTGATAAAAAAAACTAACATACGGAAACTAAACATGATTGAAGTACACATAAATATTGTCATTATAACATTTACAAATAGCATACTTTAAAAACGTAATAATTTGAAACGTTTGAGGGTATCTATTTACTCTTTGTAAAATGTCAATAATTTATGCCACTTCTTACGCCGCATACATTTACTATCACGCCTTCGTTTTATACACCAAAGCCCGTGCCATTATCGACACTCGTACGCGACACAAAAGGCGTCGTAAATTTTGTATAACACTGTAGAATTCCAATAACACTATATTTAGGAAGGAAATAAATGGCGGACCAATTATTCACAACGCATTCGTCCGGAAGTGTACAAATTTTATCGTTCTGTCTATAGAACGGTCTGCTGGCTTTAGACAAATACGAAAGGCACGAAACGCTCTCGGTAGTACTTAAGTCGAGAAGAATAGAAGATTACGACGAAATCCTGTTATTGTTTGTTTTCTTTGCTATAATTCAATTGTATGTAACAGCTTTTCTACAGCGTCGCTGTGCCAACTAACTCACGTATCGAAGAACTAGACAAAAAAATATTTTTGCAAGAAATGCTCCCTCAGAGTAGCATGTAATCCTAAATGGAGAAGAAGTAAAAAACTAACACCAACCACAAATTCGTTTTCGTGTGAAATGTAACAGGCCAATTCCGGATTTTTTTCTGATTCGGTCGATTCAGATTCTAAATTGGATATAAGGTTGCATGTTTTGATCGTGATCTTTATCGGTGTGAAATATAATGAGGGAACAAAGCGAACATCACTTAAGTATGTGTTAAAAAATTGTGTGCAAGCATTTATTGGTCTACTATTTCTAACTTCGAAAAAGAGAAAGACATTTTGGAAAAAAAAATATCAAAATCGTTTCACCCAGTCAAAAATTATGAGGTAACAAACATAAAAAAAAAGAAAAAAAAATACATTCGAATTGATAACCTCCTTTTCTTACAAAAGTCGGTTAAAAATATCATTAATATAAACTAAAATCTCATCACTAATTATTAATAATAATAACACATATCCGATTTCACTAAAAATATTATTTGGAAAAAAATAATTATTATAAACTAAAATCTCCTCACTCACTATTAATAATAATAACAAACATCGATTTAACAATAAGAGACATAAGTATCGAATTCATTGATACGTAAGTAACTCGATTCATTTTTCATCCTATCGACGAGTCGAGTAAATTAAACTTAGAGATAGTAACTAAAAGCATCGGCTTCTGTATCTTAGGAGAGGCGTCATATTTATCAAATTTAATTATATGAACGATCGGTACTGGAAGAAGTCGAGTGATAAGCACCACTCTAAGTAATTCGTTTCTGGTCCAGTTTTTGAAGTAAAAACGCTAGTAGCACCTACCTACTTGCAGAGATATGATAAAACTATATATATAAGATAGCATAATATATATACTTGGTATATATTTTTTTAGTTTCTTGTTATATCTTGGACATAGCAGAGTGGGTGTGACCTTAGTGGTGGAACTCCAAGCTCTCTGCTTCGTTACTAGAGCGAGGAAATGAAAATAAATTTTTATTCCCACGATTGGGAATCTAACCCACAGTAATCAGAGAAATCACAGGAATCAAAAGTAGTAATCTAATGGATTCTAGACATTTTTTTTATTTTCATCAACAGAGAATGCTGTTCTTTTGTTTGTCATTAGATATAATTAAATTTTAAAACACACAAATATGCTACATATAACTAACTTTTAAAAAAACATTGTAAGGTAAGCATTTTATCAGCCTATGTAAAGTAAACCACACTAAAACATTTGACACATTAATCGTATAAGTTAAATTTAATTGCTGTCTTCTTCAGGTTAGTATCTAACGCAATTAACAAAATGGAATGGGAACCTGGGACCGTACGTTCTGATTGATGACATCATTTCGATTCCAACTAATTGCATATCGGAATCATTATTTTAATCACATTAAAGACATACGACTATTATCTATTTATATATTATTCAAAAAGTAAATAAAAAGTAAGTAAATACATTAAGTGATGTGATTATATTAAACAAGAATAAAATTTATTCTGATAACTTTCCAATTTAGATAATTGTTAAATATTTCTTACAATAGGCCAAATCGAGGCCGAGGTTGGCATAAGGCTATGACTGTAAACGCGATGTGTATGGGTTCAATTTCTACTCGAGTGAATTATTACTTATTAATATTAAGACGCATCTGTACGTTCCGCCATTCAACACGCAATGCCTAAAAAAATCAGCAAAAAGTTGATAACGGATGTTTTAACACTAGGTTCCCTCATCCTACCCTGCTATATGCGAAATACAGGGTGAACCTCTTATACTAAGCTCAGAGATTTAAACTACTAAGCTTGCGGACTAATGATTGTCCTCGTGAATGTCTTTTCCAGCCACATCAAAGGAACGGCCGACAATGCGCCTGCGCCGCACCGAACGCGTGTCTATAATCTCTATTGATATAACGGACCCTAAGAAACCATAGAGGCACCTTACACATATTTTTTGCCGCATACTCCTTATGAAATCCTTATAAAACGGTACACTTTTTGTATCCTTTAAATATTAGGGAGCAGTAATGCACTGTGCCGTTATTACAAACAAAGCGTCTCACAGTGTTACAGTTCTTCGACATAACTGTATCAGCTCGTCCCCGATCCTCTCGAGGGTCACGGGACGCTTAAAGGTGGAAGGAAGTAATACATTTTGCTCACTGATCAACATTATGTTATTGAATTACTTTTAAATATTAAATTTAGGACTGTTTGCAGTGCGTGTGCATCTGCCACCTTCAATACGTTTTTTTTTTGCCCAGCAGATATAACAGAGGACCTTTTGCTAGTATATGTGGGCGCTTAATTACGGTGCACTTTTATAAAGATAAAGTAATATAATCCTCTTGTAAACAATTGTGAATTTCGACGTAGCAAGGTGATGGCAGTCTTTTGAGTTGCGACTACTAAAGTTTATATAGAAGGTCTTATTTCAGTCAAAATTGTGACTCCAGGTGAAATATTTTGGCACGTTCCTTAATTATATATGGAACTTACTATCCCGATGAACACCTTGCCTGACATCAGAAAAGATGCATCAGATTGTATGCACACGAGATACTAGGATTCGTAACGCAGATGTAGAAGGGTTTTTATGAATTGTTATGATTTCAATAGATGGTCCGCAAGGTGTACTTGACTTTCTATAGCGGCGTGCGCCAAATGCTTTTAATAGGCAGCGATGTTGTCCAACCTGAAACTATCTCGATATTCTGGTTCAATTCTTAATGATACTGATTGAAATTGCTCACGTGTGGAACGGGCGGTAGTCGAAATACTCATATAATTAATATAAAGTAATTCAAACCAGTATGCTTTAATGTGGCCAATAAAACATGTGTGTTGAATATCACATTCTAAGATCTTCGAAATATTTTATACAATAATAAATGTAATATGTTCGAAAACGATTTAACGGATTCATTAGGTCAAAAGATGCACACATTAAAATTAAAACACGAAGTCGTTCCAGCGGCGAGCGTTTCATTGCGTAACGGCGTAACGGAGGAGGGACGGAGGTAGAGAGAGACTCGTACAGCGAGAGCATTTATATCACTCCATATTTTGACTAGAACTTCTTACGTTTCCCATGCTCTGCCGCAAATTAACATTTAAAAGTAATAAACTACTGCTTTCGTTTTCCAGCTACGCTAAAGTAGAGGCAAGTCAAGGATTTTATTATCTTACTTTTATGAAGGTACTTTATGGTTAATACTGTCAATTAAGATTTCTTCGTTTTTATTGAAAGGGAATAATTAAAGTAGCTCTTAGTGTTATAAGCAAAGTAGCAATTATTTTTCTTCTGATAATTTTTATATTTCAATATGATCGTATAATAGAATTAAGTAAATGTGTATAATACAAGTAGAGGCCAGTTGTACCGCAGTGGCATAAGCGTGTGACTGAAAACGCGACAGGTTATGGGTTTGATTCCCACTCGAGGAAGTTAGTAGTTATTTATTTTTTGGTTGACTTCTGTCAATCAACACGCAATGCCTTGTAAATTCAGCGGAAATTAGGGAGCGGTGTGTTTTAACACTAGGTTTCCTCTGCCTACCCTATTAAATTCGGGATAACTGAAAAAAGAAAAAAAATATATAAGTAACTGTGATTTTATTGAAGCATCGTTTTCAGATTTTTTGCCACTAGGTACTCGAACACTATACCTCCATCCAATCTTTGGAAGTTTTGGTATTGATGAATTGGCAAACATCGGTCCGTCGGCATCACTCAAAGGGAAGGCAGATGACATATCCGTTGCACAATGCTATCTCATAAAGGGGTTGAGTGCATGCCAATGCAATTCATAAGGGCACTTCTCGGTCAATAAGTAACTTAACACTCGCCAAAAATCCTTCTCGATTTCAGCACGTGTGTGTTGATATGGCGTTTGTGGGTATTTGTAAATGATTGATTGTATTGATCTAATTATACTAATTAAGTATTACTTGAATACAAAATTCTTGTAACATTTTGCTTATTTTTTAAACCCGTTTCTGGCTGGGTTATGTAAAGTGAACCTCTTGACAATAGCCAAGACTCTCAACTCCTCACTTTTTCTTGCCAGAGTATGGCAATAAAAATAATTCTTTCTTTCAGCAGGGATTGAACCCACAATCCTCACGCTTACAGTTACACGCTGTCCTACTGCATCATGACACTGGCATTTACTTGTAAATAATAATATTAAATTTACCAATGGAAGTAAATATATTAAATCAAAGAATATTTTAAAATTACTTATGCTTGTACAATATACATATAAGTACAATAAATAATACTATTATAACAAGAGATGTACTGAATAATTTTGCTAAATATTATTAGCGTGGGTAAAATATAACTTAATAAGCCAACAGTTGAGTAAAATAAACCTAAGCAAACACTGCAGTTTGCCCACTGGCGCCTGTAACACGATAGGTGCTTGACCAATAATGGGCGCATGCGCAAATATTGGCGCAAAAAAATACATTATAGCAAATCCAAATTTTGTGTATATTTGTTTGATGTGCATTTAACATTCACACAGCAGGGTAGGCAGAGGAAATGTAATGTTAAGACACTCCCTTTCGAATTCTTTAGGCACTGCTTGTCGAGAGGCATAACTCGCGCTTTCCTTCAACACCAGATCGAAGAAAATGGAAATATTAAATATTTCATTTCTTTGAATGGGAATCGAACTCACAACCTGTAGCGTTTACAGACACACTTTGGGCCGAAATTCAATAATATCGTTTAAATTTCAAAGAAAATTAAACTCCACAGCTTCTAATAAAATCCTAAATACAATAATAATAAAAAATCGTCATGGAAGGCAGTACTCAAGTCTGGTATTAAAATTCACAAACTTGTTTACGGAATTATGTTCAATTGAAAGACATATTTGCATGTATTGAATACTTATTCCAGTGATATAGAAGTAAATACGTAGCGAGGTATCTTAATCGTAAAAGAAGATTAAGCCTTTAAATTATTATATGAAACCGCATAAACATTATAATTGAGTTTTGAACTTATCTTCATAACGAAAATAATTTCTTTGATTATCTCATACAATATAGCGCATTGAAATCAAACGGCTATGCACTTTTTTAATTACTATTTCTGTAGACTGTTTATATGCAGATTTTTTCAATTTCTCGCTTTTATATAGCAATGTAGGCAGAGATACCTTAATTTCAAGACACTCCGTTCTATACATTTTGCGTTCAGTGGTGGAAAACTGTACTGTCTTACCAGAGCAAACGAATAAAAATAAAATTAAATTCACAACCATCTCGCTTACAGCTAGACGCTGGTCGCTGTGCCATAATGGTCTGATATATGTGTACATATAACGTTACCATTAAATCTAAATATAATTACAAAATATATTTCCAAAAAAACATCAAAAGCTTACTGTTTTATTTCTACAATTATTTAATCAAATAACCACTATTAAATTAAAGAAAATGGCAACACAGTTATTTTCAAAACAGATATAGCGCTCACAACAAAGCTGTTACCCAAGCTGTAAATACTATCCTTGTCCCACCATGTATTGGGAGAGGCAGGTACAAATTACTGAGACGGGGCTCGATCACTCGAGATCGTGGTCGGCGATAAAACGACACCGTCATGATAAAGACATAATTTAGTCAGAACAAAAAGAATGGGATAGACGAACGGTCTTGCCTCCGCGTTTTAATTAATGATGTCAACCGACGATTGAAATGTCCTGTGGTTGATGTGTATACGATATTTCGTTTGGTGTTTTTTTTTTGTTGTAAATGTTTGGTTGCCAAATTTATGTTATATTAAGAATTAAGCTATTCTTGTATATTTATATTCATATTTGTTTATAAAATCTTAATTAGCTGCTAATTTATATTGTAATAGATCAAAGCAATTTGTCACTTTAACCTGTAGAATCTGATAATAACATAAAAAAATGAAATAAAAAGGTAAAGTTGACTAATATACATTTTATATTGTTTATAATTTTTTTTTTAGTGTTCTACAACAAATTATTTTTGTAACAGTAGTATAATTTAATAATGACAGGACGAGGAGAGGGACCTGAAGGAGGGAGGGAATAATAGTAGTGTAAAAACACTCTCCTCCAAGCAACGGTCAATTTTCGAAACATTGCGTGTGGAATCGCGAATCTCGCTTTCTCTTATTACCAAAGCATATTAAAGTAATTTATTCCCTCAAATGGAAATCGAACCCAATACGTCGCTTTTACAACCAGACATCGTACCGCTGCCCCACTACGGCTTCAATTAGAAAAAAAAGAAAATAATTATTTTCTAACACTTTTTTTATTAAATAATAAGAAACAGTTAATAATAATATAACTTAACTGTAGATATAAGTACTAACCCTTTGTCGGTATAGCAAAGTGATGTATATACTCTTTACTTATTATGTTTAACCAATGTAGCGTACCAACTTCCTGTGGCCGATTGAGATGCATTTCAGAACCCGGAAACGTCTTTGTCGAGCCCGATGCAAAAAGGAAAGGATGCGATCGTAACTAAGTCTTATAGAATATTGACGTGCATGTAATTAAATGAATCGTATAATGGATGTATGTACTTAATAAGCATAAATAATTATTTGTTTTTTTTTTCAGTTTCACGCTGTATCCCGCACATAGCAGGGTAGGCAAAGGGAACCTAGTGTTAAGATTTCGAATATTGAAAAGTGTATTTGGCATAAACTACAATTAATATTAAAAAAAAATCTTTGACCCCCACGTGTTTTATAGCGTAAACTCATATAATCTATAAAAGTTAAATATCATCAGGATGTGTTCATAAACTAGTTTGTGATCTAAATCTTAGCGGGAGACTGCGCCCACCCAAAGGTGTGGACAGCGGGAAGATTAAACATATATCCCTCTTTACTAACTGACATTAATTCTCCTGAATGTGTTATTTGTTTAGACTCCTTTTAACACTGCCGCTAAAAATTAGATATTTACGATTATTTCTAATATATCGTTCGATATTTATTGGATAGAGGTATTCTGGTAATGGTAATATAATCACACAAAGAGCTTCGTGATTTAAAACTAAACTATTGCTATAGTTTAAAAGTATTGCAGATTTGCTTTGTACAGATTAAAATTAATAATTCTTGAAAAAAACAATTAAAACCATTCAAATCCATTGAAATAAACAAATAACTCGTTCACAATTTGAAAAGACGAAGACGATTCTTGTAAATCTATCTCCGATAACAATCTTGATGTACGAACGGATGCAAAACGGGAAGCTCTCTGGATCACAATTTGATTTAAGGAAATACAAAATGGCTGAAGCTCAAAAGCTAAATACACACGATGTATTGAAAGTAAAAAATCATTAATAAAAATATTCTAATTCAATTTACGTACCTAGTTAATTAATAGGTAAGCATTTTTTAATTATATATAAGCCGTGCCTTGTTTTATCACCAAAACGAAAATTAAAATATTTCATTCCCCGAGTGGGATCGAACCGGCAACCGTCGCGTGTACTGTCAGATATTGTCACTGCGGCGCGACTAAGCATCGTTTAGCCAATTATTAGCAATTTAGGTTATTTTGTAAAATTCAGACTTAATTAATAGTTTCCGGTAGTCTCTAAAATCTACTTTGTTTTTCATCTCTCTCGTATAAAAATCACGATAAAAAATAGGTGATCGTATTATTTTTTAATAATATTAATTTTCCAAGTGTGCCTTCAGCTTTACTCTGGCATAGCTTCTAATATTCAGACGATTTGCTTATCAGCTGAGATATGAGCACGTACTGTAAAAGGAGTTCAATAAAATTTGGATAACAATAAGTGATTTACAAACCAAAACAATATCAATAAATAATGCCTTATCAACTAAGTCTATCTGTTCGTCATTTTATAATAAAAACCTGTAGTTTTGATAGTGATCCCTAACAGTTATATATCTAGAGATGGCAGTTTCTTATTTAAATTTTAAATTTCCATAGCTAATCTAATTTCAACTAAACGACCTTTGGTGTATATTCATCATTTTAGAAGTTAGTTCTCGCTTCATAAATAAATAAACACACAGGGAGTCCAACTGTAACAAATACAATTTATAGAGGTCTAATATGAACAAGGGCAACGTCCCACTGCGACGATCGGAAAGATCTATCTGGTAATGCAAATTTATCTAAAAAAAAGTTTAATTTATTAGTTTAAAAAAATGTTTATCAAGCCGCATCAAAATATTTCTGTTCAATTTGTATTTCACTTAAGTAAAAGCAGAAACAAGTCGTCAATTTGGATTGTGTGACAATACTCATATAGCATTAACCACACCACTTAACTTACATTAATACAACTATCAGTTTTGTATTATGGGTGTAGGAAGAGGGGGGACCGGGTGATCCGTGTCCACCCCAGAATAATCTGGTGCCCATCCCAAAAATTTAGCTCTGAAAAATTAAAAAAATAACGTTTACACGAACATAACTGTTTAAAAATAAAGGCCAGTTCCCCCAGAAAATATCTTTAGCTACGCTAATGTTTTTTTATTCAAATTAATGTATATTATTTTTAATATAACACTTAAAAATCGTTCCATCTTACCCTGATTAAAGTAAAAAACCTCTCAAAGTTAAAAACGGGACGTTACATGGCACGTGTTAGTTTTCAATTCTTGTCTCCAATAAAAACATGGCAACCCGAAAAACAATGTTTTGGCACGTCCGCTAACGACTGCCTCTCTTTCGGCAGATGTTATTTTTGGTAATAAAGGAGAAAAAATCAATTAATAACTGCCATTTGTACATAAAATTGATTACCTCTAAAGTCAGCCGTCCGACGCACCCGGGGCATCCGTGTGAACCCTGAAAATCGCTGCGTACTGTCTAATCAAAATACTATTACTCCTTCCAGTCACTCATATACGACTGAAGTAATGAATGAAAGAGACCACAGATAGGAAGTAAATGGCGCTTCCACTCTTCACGACCACATTTTGATTGATGAACAGAGAAAACGCCTCAAGTGAGTTAATCAAGTCCAAATTTAATTTAGGAGGAATATGAAAATACGATGGCTATTAATTATGTTTTGTTTGTTTTGGACCACCTTTTTCCTAACCTGAATTCAATAACATACTCCATAATTTAGTAAGCAAGATAAAAAGGTAATGCAATATTATACAACCACATTTGAAGGCATTACCGAAATAAAATACATTAAAACAGTACAGGTTTTGTTGCATTTTTGAAACTTAAAAACTGATATTTGCCTCAATTACGGTGTCGTTAGCCTAATACATTTTTTTGTTTCCATATACTTCATACATCTGATGTGGAGACTTAGAAATATAAATTATTTTTATTTCTGTGTCTGTGTTATATTAGGGTCGATGATGGATAAGTGAAAGTCCACTTACGAGTTTATTCAACACTACCTGTACATACATATGTGTTAATACAAATAGTAAAACACAATTCAACACGGCACAGTTAAACACGAACGAATATATTACGGAACACAAAAATTTGGGAATTTGAAAATAAAAACTGAATAGGCAAAAGAACGTATATAAAGCGTACCGAACGGCAAGCATCGACTCCAGTTATAAAATATGCCGTCGACAAGGGGTTAGGCGTAGATGTTAAGGCACCTTGCCGGTTTGGTCGACGGCAACAAGCGCTTCATATCAATCAACTAAATACGAATACGTAATATAAAATAGGATATAATATAATTAGGATATCGAAATATATATATGATTTTTATCTTTGGCCTTTTTGAAAAATCGATGGCTTTTGGCTGGATCCTTTTGTAGGCAATCTTTTATCATTTTTCTAAATGTTTTTCGGTATATTTTGTTACATACTGAATGAAGTGTTTATTTTCCTAACCAAATTAATGAATCAAAAATGATCCAATCTACTAGTAACCACAAGAAACAATATGTATTCAGTATTCACCTATTCTATTTCAGAAGTAGAATAAATCTATAACAAGAATATATTCGTAGTAACAGCAGAAATTATAACAAAATAAAATTAGAGCAACATCAGGTTTATAGTTATTTTTATTGAAATTGCGGGTAAAAGCTAGTATATTATTTTTATTTCAGTGACCGTTTTCTCCATCTACGTAAAAAACTTCTAGAGCATGAATGTATTTACATACATAATATATTGTATGCTGCGCTCAGAATTTCTAATCACACTTTACAGTATAAATATATAATAAATATTATATCCACCTTAGTATATTTATATTATAATTCATAAAAAGCACAGGTTCCTAATAATTATTTAAAACCATAGTTCATATTTAAATTATATCTATATCAAAGGAACCTGCAACGTCTAATCTATTTATTTTAGCTTTTAACACTAATATTATCTGTGGAAGAACATAAACGTTTTTTTTTTCACGACTTTACACGGTCATTTCAACGGCCGCGTCAAACGTTTTGTGGAAACTAAAATTAAGATAAACGTCACTAGTTAAGTCCACTTATATCTATTTGGGGCTATAAACATAATAATTTTAATCACTGGCCCTATTTTATCTTTCCTGTATAAATTCTTTTAAAGGACCGGCTTTGTATGTTATTTTTATATTTAATGGAATATTAATTTTTAATATGATTTTTTTATATTTTCTAACTTATTTATGAACTTTTGTCTATCTACATGTGAAATACTCAAGTAATCAGTACAGTTTCTAATTTCGTAAGATAATTATAAGAAGTCGTATAAATGAAAGGCCTCGTCCCATAAAGTCCCCGCATAAAATCCCATATATTAGATTTCAACGCGGCCTAAGCTGCCATTTTATTTCGGTAACAGATTAAATTTATTAATTTAGAAATTACTTTATTTAAAAAAAAAATAGAATAAAATATAGATTGTATTAAGCTACAAGACTCAACTTCAAATGTGTAGTTTCAAATACTTACTAACATATTATATTTTTAAAAAGAAACAATATTCTTCGGCTCCATTCATTCTTTGTTCTCTAATGCCAGTCATCGGTCATCATTTGAAAATTACGCATAAATAAATAGATTATAAAGCAAATTGAATATCTTCTAAAGTGGTCCTCAACGTGTAATGACACCGGTACCCTTTAAATTAGTATACAGAAAAAAAGGTTTGTTTATACAGCTATACAACGTTGATAGGGTTCAGCATAACTTTTTAATTTTATTATGTCTTTTATAATATGGAAATAACACCAAAGTACAATAAAGAAGTCAATACTGACACTTGATGGTTATGGGGTCAAATTCCACCCAGGATTCCCTCATTGCCTAGACGCAATAGTTTCAAACGAGAAAAACCTCTTCGGGTGTGTGCCTATTTTCTTCACATCCCTACAGACAAAGGCAACCGAATAATCCCTTAACTTAAGTTACCGTAAAATAATCAGTGCTGGTTTTAGCACTACCACCGCTCTGGGCGAGATTTTTGAGGCACATTTAACAAGCACAAAGTGATACAAATCCGTACAAAAAACCTACAAAGAATAACTAAATAGTTAGTTACACAAAAAGTAAGCACTCATTTGATGAAACTA
The DNA here is from genome assembly GCA_036379175.1 of Heliconius cydno galanthus. NCBI lineage: Eukaryota > Metazoa > Arthropoda > Insecta > Lepidoptera > Nymphalidae > Heliconius > Heliconius cydno. The sequence goes on from JAKRZM010001275.1 coordinate 1,171,806, forward strand.
ATTAAATGTCTTTCAGTTTTCTTTTAAATAATAAATTTAGTAGACGAAATATTAGGAAATTTAGGTTATCAAAATCGATATTACGAAAATTATTTCTTAATGAACAGGATATTTTTATCGATTATTGATATTACCTATTAATTATAATACCTATAAATTAATCCAACCATACACTAACCTAGAGCCATTACCGATAATCATATTTTCAACTTAAAGAAAAAATAATTACTCAAAAACGTCACATTATATAAGAATTAAATATAAAATAATATTGTAATATATATCTTATCTATCTATCATAAATTTTTAAATATAATAAAACTTTAAAACGTTATCTTATGACCAAATTTAAGATTTCATACAAAAAAAACAACAATTCAATTGTCACTCAAAAGATATATTAAAAACGACAACGAGCTACAAGCGTATCTGGAACGAAGTGACATAATATTCGATATCAGCATATTCGGTGATGCTATCTCAAATGTTCGATCAAACTTGCTACTTAAGTATATCAAATAGGCAGATGTGTCGGTCGTTATCTCTGGTTGCGTGGGTGGACGGCACGCGACAAGTAAGCAGTGGGTTCACAATGTACCCCATTGTGTTTCCCCACTCGCCGCTAACACTTCCTTGTTTATATTTGCATAGAAGTAATCTTAAGTGGGCTCTTTCTTGTCATTTTATATTGTGGTCAGTTTCAATTTTTGACGTAAAAATTAATATTAATGAAATATTATTTGTTATAAATACATTAAGCGAGGCCGTCGTAAAGCAAGGCTGTGACTGGAAAAGCAACGATTATGAGTTCGATTCCCATTCAGGGGAATGCATTTTTATTTATTAATATTTTCATTTATTCTCTCTGGCAAAAAGGCAAAGCACAGCGTTGAGATCCACCACCAAACTCGCAATGCCTCAAAAAAATCTGCGGAAAGTTTTTAAACTTTGGGTTCCCTCTGCCTGCAGGCATATATGCGAGATACAGCGTAAAACTGAGAGACAAAGAGAGAATAATATATTAAGACAAAATTATTACTATAATTTTATGTTTGTTAAAATTATGTGAATATATTAAATGTTAGCGTACACGCTATGATGTTTTAGATAAACCTCTCTATACGTCTATTCTATGATTTAAAGTAGCATTAGCACTAACTCGTCGTCTTAATTGAAATTTTCTTATGAATAACATGTAATTCCTTACCATAAGAACATGACAAAAGTCCAAAAAATATCCTCGCTTCAATACCCTGATTAAATATTTTACAGCTATACAAATTTAAATAAGACCGTAAAAGATCAGTTTCGCCATCGCTAGTACACAGCTTGTCGAGTGATTTTCGATGGTTATCGAAGCCTATACATGATAAAAGAGTGATAGACATTGTATCTTATTAACATAATTATATATACAAAATTTTAATATGACGGACATGAGTTTAAGCTGGCTCGAATATGAAAATACAATGATTATCCAAGCAAATATTTTATTATATTAATAGCTTCTATATCTCGTTTTTTTAGCTTAGTTTAGCAAGGCAAGCTAGGCAGAGGACGCTTGGCAACCTAGTGTTAAAACACTTCGTTGGCGTTACCCACTTTCCGCTGACTTCGGGAAACATTGCGTGATGAGTGGCGTTACTCAACGTCGCGCTTTGCCTTGTTACCAGAGCGAACAAACGATAATATTTTATTTCCTCGAGTGGGAATCGAACCCACAATCTGTCCCGTTTGCAATCGCACGCTTGTGCTCCTGCGCCACTAGTGGCCTCCCTGTATATCTTAAATTATATTTAAAATTGCCATTCATTACCAAAGATAAAATATATTACGTTATTTTAATTGCCATTAAAATATTTTAATGTGTACTTATAAAATTACATGCTATTAAAGTATTAATATAAAAAGCATCATAAAGTTCTATATGATATAGTCTCAAGAGTGGTATTTTGAAGATCTGGTACGTAGATCCATTTAAATGAGAAACTTATCATAATTTTTCAATAACATATTATGATATTCTTTAACTACTTACTAATAAGCCTCTATAAATAAGCAAGTTAATTGGTTTTATTTAGTTACAGAGCTTTTTAAAAATACTTATGGTTAGAGTTCTAGAAGCATTGCGTGTGTAGTAGTGGAACTTAACGCCGCGCTTTTGCTTCGACACCAGACCGAAGAAATGATAAAATTAAATATTTCATTCTCTCGAGTGAGGATTGAACCCATAAGCTATCGAGCTACAGGCACACACTTGTCCCTCAGTGCCACGACTGGCTTTTATTTACCATTACATTGCATACATTCTATCTGTGATCTATAAGGGTGATGATGAATCATAATCACATGTAACGATGAATCACAGCCCTTTACGTTAAACGTTTAAGTAAATTAGTAGGGGGTCGTTGAAAGGGATAGTCGATACAATAAATAATATATTTTACTACGAATTCTTCCAGTCCAATTACTTTGCACGTTTAACGTCAATTGGAATGGGGATGGGGGATTTTTTATCCTCTTCGTATTTCTTACACTAAGGTACCACTAAGGTTATAATAGAGAGAACATAGACTATTTATTGTGTTAATTTTGGAGACGTTCAATTAAGTAACTGATTCCAATGCTGAGTATTCATTCTTGCTGAACAGGAAAAATAATAATTTTTCTTTAATATTTTTCGACTAAGGGTTAAATCAATAATTCGGAATATTTTTAATTTATATTTCTTTTTAAATTATTTTATGTAAATAAATATATCAATATCTTTTAAAATTCAAAAGATATATACATACATGCAAATCCATAAACGTAAAATACCAAACTTAAATAAAGACAAATTAAAAGTAGAGTCAAATAATCAAACCACATTAATGACGGCCTAATGATTTCATGATGCTCCCTTCAATCCTGGCAATGGATGAGCCACCCTCCGCGTCTAACAAAATTACACACTCATTAACTTTTAATATAACAATGAATTGTTTTATACCCCGTTTTTTTTAGGAATTAGAACACCCTTGGCGCCGCGTCTTGTCTGAGATTGCGTGGTTTTTCTGATTTGGTCACTCGAATTTAATTTAAAGGTTAGAAGTACCTGCGGCTTCGACCGCGTGGTCAAATGGAAATAGCTAAGACTTTTGTATGACATATTCTAAAGCATTATCGTAATATGTTTAGCCTTCGATAAATGAACTGTCTATTTTTTTTAATTTAACCCAATAGTTCCTGAGAATAGCGCGTTCAAGCAAACAAACTCTTCAGCCTTATAATACTTATATATATTGAAGTCAATTTCATAGTTATTATTTTGTGCACAATTGCAAATTTTAAAAATTAATAAGTAGAAAAATATGAAAAAAATATAGAAATAATTTTAATAAAAAAAAAAACTTTCAATAAACGATTAAGCTCTCTTTATTAAATACATATTGAAATAAATAAATGTGTAAGAATTATTTTCTAAGGTAGTTAATAACATTTGTTCACATGTTACATACACCAATATAGAAATATAGAAATTAATACAAAAGAATCACTTACAGCAATAACAATTTGTTATCTTCATCTTTAACAGGTATATATTTAATTTTGACGATTTAAAACCTTTAACCTTTTTAGCCTTTTATATGGTAGGGTCAATATGTATAGTTAAGTCTCTTTTTGCACATTTTTTTATTACTTATTTCTTCGCAATTTTTTTCACTTATTTTACAGGATATTTAAGACCAATGGGTTAAATTTAACACCATAAAAATCACATTTGACTTTTAAATATGGCAACGCAAACACTATTAAGACAAAATTTATTTAATACTTTCGACCACATCAAATAACTAATATGAATATTTGTGATAATAGCAGCAATTAAAAGTGCATTACAGTATTTTATGCTGATAAAATTTACAGAAAAGTATAAATTTTATAGACCAGTGGAAATAGTTCATAAAAAGTAGTCGCTTTACAGCCTTCTAAGAGTTCCAGTGCTTAGAATTAGATAGCGTTTACGATTGTGGAGATCAATGAAACGACTGCCTTTATCGTTATTTGATTTTCAGGTTTTTTTTTTACGTACTTACGTTATCGTAGTATCTAAGTTCAATTTTATTTGCTTTATTGAAAATTTATATGCATTTTATTATAATTTTTATTTTAAAAAAAATACTTACTTATTTATATGTAATTTATTTAATTTAATCAAATTTTAGTATATAGTTCTGTATAATTTGTATGACTATATGTATAAATGTATATATAAAGACTTTTATACACTAACATTTCCAATTGACGAGGTTAGCTGGTATGAAAAGCTTTTCACCCCGTGTTTTAAGCATATTTTGAGTTACGTTAAATAAAAAATAAATACATAAAATAAATTTATATTTAACAATACCTAACAAGTATAATAATGAACTCCAACTATAGATTCCTAAGTGGACCGTCTCTGTAACATAATGTGTTCCGTTGATAATAATTAACGCGCCGGCGCGGGCGCTCGCGCGTGACCACCGAAGGGAGTCGTGACCGCGGCGTCTCTGACCCCGTAGATTGAGATATAAAATTTTGCATGTCCATTCAACAGGCGTTTGTTTTATGATAACCATTCAAGCCTTTAGGCAACCGTATTTGATATAGATTAGATGAAATAAACAATAATGTTATTATTCTTGGGTACGAGCAATTTCTCATGATTCTGAACGATGAACGTCAGTTTTGGAGTGAAATATTTTCGTGACACCTAATATTTTAAAAATCGTGAAAAACATTCGGGCCTCTTAAATTTTCTATCCTTACAAAATTAGAATTTACAATTACAGCATAATTCGATTAAAAATCTTCGATTTAGAAAACCTTTAGATATCAAAGATCATAGATTGGATCAATGTTTTATTAAAAACCAGATACCTAATCACACTCTACGCATGTATTTTTTAATGATATCTCAAAATCTGAAAGTTCCAAATGCTTGTATAGATTTCTATACGCATGTATTTTCATCGATTACATACGAACAACAGTGTAGAGGTAATGTTCCCACCGCAGTGGGGACGCAGTTACCGTAAATACCGATACTGATGAGAGCTGATGTCCTACAATTTATTATAATACGAGAATATCTGTTCATATGCGCAATTACATATTTTTGATATTATCATAATGGAAAATGAATCCTATATGCATAAATGTTTCGCCGACGTGATAAGAAAATACAGCGTTAGGTTCCGCCATCCAGTAGTTTCTGGCAATGTTAATAATATTTAGAAAGTAAATAATTGTAAAAATGCAAAATACATACATTTAACATGAAATATCTTTATATTTCTACTACACACCCATACAATTTATTGAACTACAGTACCTTGGTACGCGCTATTTCTATTTGCACTCCCGAGAACCTCCCTTATCCTTGATCTACGCAGTAAATGCAACTAAATGGTTAATGTTTTTATTCGGTTGGTACAAATTACAGTATCCGTTGCATAAAGCGCAAGCCCGTTCATCGATAGAGATTGCCCTGATTTATTTCATGGAGGCAGGCTCGAAGAGAATACTACGGTTCCTATCATTCGTATTTATATAATGTATTATTATGTAATTGATAATTTGCAATTGTTTGTTTTATACTGTATCCAGTTTAATTTCTAGCTTCAATGGAAAAATAGATTTTCCTGGCGTTGAGTTTCGTCAATCAACACACAATTTCTTGAAAATTTGATGGAAAGTAAGGAACCCGGTGTATAAGCACTACGTTTCCTCCGCCCACCTTTTTGTTTGCGGGATCACAATTCACAAACGATAATGATATTATTTAAATTTACAAAATATTTAGTCAATTCGACCCTGTTTTAATAATTAATAATAATTATAATAATAGGTACTATTTTTTATAAGATTTAAATAAGATTTTTGTTCCCAGTGTATCCTTAATAAATATCTGTAATCATTCGATTATTTGAATAAACATCACTGGCTTTGAACTATTTAGTGTTATAGTTTCCAATCATATGGGAGGGCAAACATTCAATGTTTATTTTAGCCCGCAGCTTGGATTGAGCTGTGTAATTTAACAAGTTGGATCTAGATAAAGCGTCGAACCTAACCGCCCTCCAGAGCCTTGTGAGCTCTCCTGTTAATATTACATCTTGAATGACATCTCTATTATAATTTTATTATAATTTTCAAATATATTATTTTACTTATTTCATACTAAAATAAAATTTGGTCAAATGCGAGTCGGTCTCTTATAGTGAGGACCTCTTACCAATTTCAGGATTATAATATGTTAACTGGAACAATTTATCAAAGTTAACAAATTTTCCAGATGTACCCATTTTGTTTGAAATGAAGAACAATTATAAGCGTGTGCAATGGTTTTTTCTTTGTACTTCAAGTTCTCATTTATTGTCAAATTTAATAATTGTAGGTCCACGCCTATCGTATAGGTTTTGATTAAATTGCCAATTTCATACCAAATGCAACAAAAACGATATCTATAAACGTTCGTATATTTCGATTGCGTCGGCTTAGAAGCTTAATTTTTTTCTGTACTCTAAGGCACCGTAGACTGAAATATTTCATATTCAGTTTCATACCTCCATACAATTTCGAGATAAGTGCGCTTAACCGACTGACAACAAAGTGATACAATAGAAGTCCGTTTTTTTTTCTTTTGAAATACGGAACCCTAAAAATATTTAATTTAAATTAAAATCATAGCAGTCTACTTATTATGTGCATACACTGTGCAGACTGTCTTTATATTTAACCTTCACACCTCGCATGTGACAAATATAATATGTATCAATCAATCAAAATGTAAACAAAAGGGAAACCTTGGAAATGGCACCTGCATTTGTGTAAACGACCACATATGTGGGATACTAATAAAAAAAGAAAAAATGATTCAAATCCAAATTAAGAATTCATCGCAATGCCCATTGAGAGCATCATTTCCCGTAACTGCGAATAATAAAGTGATATCATACGTATTTACAACAATTCGTAAATATACATTCAATTTTTATTTTAGATTCATTCTTGTATCTTGTACTTAGCAGGCAAAGGGAACCTGGGCACCTAATGTTACCTATTAGGACTCTTCCGTTTCCCACTTTCCGTCGAATTATGCAGACATTGCATGTTGAGTGATGGAATTCAACGCACGGCGTTAAGGAGAGCAAAGAAATTAACAAAATATTAAATTCCTCGAGTGGGAATCGAATACACAACCTCTCACGTTCTCAGTGTGCCTCTGCGTCTCGACGACCTCTAATAAGTAATATATAATAACAGATAAATAATTTCCATATATTTTTAAAATGTATCCATTATAAAAGACATTAGAGAAGACAAAGTAACAAGACTAATTAAAACAGTAGTTAACCATGTTCAGTTATGTTTGAGCTTACCCAGAAGATGTCTTTAGAAAGATCCTTATCGAACCCCCTACATAACCCCCAGCTACGTTATTTAAATTGCATGAAAATTATCATCAAAGCAACAAGTGTCCTATATATTTTTAAATAAGATGTAAATTTAAACATTGGGCATGCAATGCAATATGCAATACAATATTGGTGTTGGTGCATGTTGAGACCTTTGTCGCTTTATCGGAATCGAATCTGCACCTAAGTTTTACGGTAATCGTATACAGTGTTTTAACACTCCGAGCTATTTACGTTTATTGTTATTTTTAGTAGCTGCATATTAATTTTTTCCAGCAGAGAGCTGATTATAGGTTCAATTATTTTTCCTCGCAGCTAGAGTTAAAGTCCGCTTTATCCCTTTATGAATTGGCATTTGCAACTTAAGTTGGAGATATTTACCTAATGGATTATTTTATGGGATATATCTAGAAGAAATATTCACATTACAGAAATTATATATTAATATAGGTTCATAAATTACAATAATTATTGTAAGAAAAAAATATTTTCGTATCACACTTACTGTATTTCAACATGGATGTGTTTAAAATTAAATTTTTATATACTGACAAAAATGATCACACCGACCCCCATACTGATGTACTAAATTCAAAGATAATTATTGATCTCGCATCGTAAATTGCACTGATTTAAATGTAATAAGTGCTAAAAATTCATAAGAGCACACACAAAATGAGTCCCCGCCCAGAGACAGCTGTGCCCGCACAGGACATGCTAAGCCTCTATTATAGTACCAACATAAACACGACGTCCCATAAATATGGACAGAGACGACCGTCCATTTATTTTTGAAATTAACCTGTCGCATGCACTTACGGCGCCCGAGTAAGTATGTTTCAAATGAATCGCAGCAATTTTCAGATGTCGATGGTAATTTTATGTATTAATTATACGGACGCCGCCGATTATAAGACTTGTCTTTTTAGTTGTTTTACAGTTATGTTTGCCACCTGAAATATTTGTTTTAATTTAATTTTTAATATAGCAATTATTTTTAATTTGTTGAATCTGTACAGCAATGACAACTACTTGTACGTACTCTGTCACAGCATAGTGGGAATTACCCGAACATCGCCAAGCAGCAGATATTTTGCTTATGATTCATATAAAACTCCAAAATCGTAATTAAATTTATAAGAAGTATTAAAATAAAGCCAAGGTAAGGGGGTTCAAAGAGGGGGCATAGACAGCTCATTGCAAGGGCAGATGTACACTGACACCTGCCCTTCGACAGTGGCCCTCTCATTCTTTCTCTTTCATCCTCCTTCATATTTGCTACAAATATCTCTTTCTAGTAGCTAGTTTCATGAATAATTAATTAAATTTATATCAAATCAAGCAAATTATATCATTTTTCAATTTCTCAAACGTCTCATTTTAATTTCATTGTGGTCTAGAGATGGAAAATTCGTAGTCTTTTTATATAACATTGAGACTTCCTAAGATCATTGATTAAGTTAAACCTTATTTTCATTAAGCTATGTCGCTGTGCGATCAGCTGTGAAATCGAATCGTTGACACCGACCGCAGGTGTCTTTACTACTATAATTACAAAATATGAAGCTATAAAGGTAAATTTCGTACCGTGCTGCTTCGTAGCGTGCGTGGGCCAAATACAAAGTGACCGTGTACTTAGCACATTTTTAAAGACAAAGAGAATTATACGTTTCATATTTATTTTATATTTATAAAAAAATATCAAGTTGTTTAATCTTTTTTTTTTCTAACAGTATAATTTCTCAATAATATTATTTTAAAAAAATAAATACATCCAAAATAATATACAAAGATATAGATATGACGTGCGTCAAAAATGCGTAGAATAACATAATAATGACAAAAACACGTACATAACCACTATTATTAACAACACAAAGCGTTTAAGTAAATATCGTAAGCGAACGCCAACTTTATTACAAGCCCTACTGGTCAGCGTAGTTTTCAGACGGGCAGGTGCTCGCGGGTCGCACACTTCTTTCATTAAAATTAATACCAATGTCGCGTGTGCACATTCTTTCTCGATAACGCCTCAACGTAATTAAGGTATGGTTTAAAACGAGCAAACCCGTCCGGCGAACGACGAACGCCGCCGTCGCGCGCGCGCCACGCGCCTGCGCCCGCGCATCTCGCCCAGGCGCTGTGTACACTGTACGCACGCCGCGTCGCGAGACGATACTGATAACAGTTTTCGCAATATTGCTAAATTTGATAAATATTTTTTTATTTTGTTTTTTGAATAGGCTGACGTTATTTTTTGGAGTAATTATTTTCGTTATTACAAAATATGCAATATCAGAGGTCATTCAAGGCAAGAGAATGAAAAAAATTTCGAATAATTTAACCGTGTACTGTAAGCGCGACAACATGTAGGTTCGATTTTTATACGAGGAAAAATTAGACAAATATCTCATTCTAGTGGTTCATTTCATGAATAATATTTATAACGAATAATTTAATGACTCAAACACTATAGGTACTTTAAAAATTTCCTTCCGTGTAGGCTAACCATTATTATTTTTTTTCCAACATGGACAACATATCATATCAAGATTGTATGACACAGAGTATCGAGTTTGTTTATTGGCAATCAGCGTTCAGACTTGTATTTATGTTACTTCTCCTTCACCTGCTAACGCTGTAACCGTCATTTTTAAATACATCTTAAAAGTCAGCCGCCAGCGCTGACTGCGTGCGGCGAAACAAAGCTAATTATCTATTTAAGTCTATTTTATCGTTGCAGCTAACAAGGTACCATAAACAAATAAACCAATTGATCCACAAAAAACTTTTTGAAGAGACGTTTTTTCGAATTTTCTCATAGATTTTAATTAAAGGATTGCAGTACAGTTGTATAGTATGAGATAAATTTATAATCATTGAGATATCTAAATAATCTAATGAACAATTTAATCGCTTTATTTATTTACAGTATCTTTTGTATCAGTTTATTTGCTATAGGCAGCCATCACCCACAGCTCTTAGAAGAATTCTTTCAAATTTCGCTTGTCAAGTGTCGACACTCGAATAGGGACACGCCTCCACGCCAGGATATCTGCCTGGATAGGTGTCGAGGTGTCGAAATGTCTTGAGAGCTACTTCCTGTGGACGTCACAATGTCCGACATAGACGTTGGGATCACAAGCTGATGCGATATCAAGATAGTCTCTACTGTTTTACAAGCAATCTTGACAGCCTATTTGCATTATGGGATACTGAATACAGAGCGTGGGAATTATTCTGATTCAACGTGGTTTGTCATTGACACTTGTTTCAGATTTACTTGTGGATATTTTTAAACTATTTGTGTTTTTTTTTTTTTTAGTTTCACACTGTATTCTGTAAATTGCAGGGTAGGAGGAGGTGGAATAGGAGCAAAGGGAATCTGGGAACCTACTGTTAAGACACTCCGTTCCCATGAAGATATTTCAATATATATAAGGAATTAAATTATTAAATTCTTGATTTCCTCGAGTGGAAATCGAATCCACAACCTGTCGTGTTTGCTATCACAATTTTGTGTTCCTGCGCCTCCTGTATTGGCTTTTATTTGTGTATTTTGATTATAATAAAATCAATAAGTATAAATTAATCAACATTTATGTATTTAATCAGCATTTTATATAAAATATTAATTTTATAAGCAGTATTGCTTATAAAATTAATATTTTATATAAAATGCTGATTAAAAATATGAACCTAAACATTGAAATGTGCTAACGCTCTGATCAATCAATTAAAAGCGCATATTGTATAGACATTTCAAAAATGAAACTCACGCAGTTCACTACATTTGACTGGCCTAGCTAAGGCTGTCTAAAAAACCATTGGTAAAAATGCATAACATTCTCTTTATTGATGCTTACAATATCACCCTTTGCCGACGCGATGAAAGGGAGTCACTCAACAAATCGTTAATCAAACGATATTGGATACGAATCAGGTAGTTTTACCGATGCCGACACCACTACATATAAAATGATTTATAGTCCAACTTAATTTTTAAATATGTAGCTAATGTGAGACTTATTTTTAATAATACTTGCAACCGGGAGCGAAAAGCTACCGAACTCCCTAAAGTAACATCTTCTGGGCACGCACTCGTAATATATTATTGTTTATATAAAATATTACCCTTAAGGCGGTATGTTTAATAGTATTAATTATACGGTAATAAAAATAAGACTTGTTTCACGCAAACAGAATATTGCGTGAGGAAAAATAAAATTTAATAATGCACCACTGTAGTGCAGTTATCATACTCGTATGTCTGATTTTTCAAAGCATAGCTTATAGTAGGTTCATTGCTTTAAAATTGATTTTAGGACTATCTATAAAACTTAGGACTAATTTAAAATTTTATTTTTGGTAGAAGAGTAAAAATTTGTTAAGGAATATCTCTCTTTTCACATAAGGTTAATAATGTACATATTCATTTTCCCTGTCATATTAGACAAAATGAGACGTTTATTTCCGCCAGCTATTACTGGAGTAGCACTAGACGATCTCCACATCCTCAAAAAAAAGTCAATTGTAATGATCCCATACCACTTTTTAATTGTGATGTAGAGAAATATATAAATCATGTTAAGTTATATATCTAATATCTAATAAGCTATAGTTTATTAAGTACCACCATAAAATGCATCTATCACCGAGAATGGATCAATTATTCTTAAAATTGTTTGATTTACAGATTTGGTAGACGAACTTCGGTCTTGAATTCCGCCGTTCAACTCGCAATGTCTTAAAAACTGGGTGTAAGGTAGGGGACATAATGTCTTAAAACTAGATTCTCACGGCCTACCCTGTTTTGCAACATAAAGTTGCTTATTAAATATTGAACTAAATTTACCATATTATTATTACTACATAAAAATAACTTCACATAAACATACGAGTAAACGATATAAAAACAATAATTAATTTATAGGCAAATGTTTGTTTTGGGTCCCACACCAGTGGAGCATAGCGCATCAGCAGATGACATGTTTCCCATAATCATCGTAACATCCCCACAGTCCCACGTTTTACATCTCCGTAATTTGTCAAATGTAATTGTGTTGCTTTACAAGTAATTGTCCGAGTAAGTGGCGGTCACACGCTGTTACACTATTGATCATCAGGCCTATTTTACGTTAATCAAGATATTGGAAATGTTAACTTTCATATTTTTTATTTCTGTATATACATTTATTTCTTCGCTCTGGTGTCGAAGAAAAACACGGCGTTGAGTTACGCCACTCAATAACAATACAACAGAATACGACGGAAAATGGAGGACGGAGTGCCTTAACACTAAGTTCTCTTTGCCTACCCTGCCTAGCTGTGTGCGTGATACAGCGTGAAGCTAAAAAAGTATATGTACTTTACAATAGCGGCTAATATCGCATGCCTATCATTCTATTGTAGGAAAAAGCGTGAAGCTGTAAAACAATAATCTACACATGATAAGAACTTTATTACGACAATAACAGCTTACATTTATTATGTTAAGAAGGGACAAACTCTCTCTGTCTACAAAAATAGCGGAGACTAGCAAATATAAAATAATAAAAACAAAACTTTTGAATTGGTATTCAAAGAATTGGTATTCTTATTACTTTATTTCTTTTGTATTACAAAATAACATCTATAAAATGCATAATATAATAAAAAAATTTTTATATTTAATATTCTTCTTTGATGACACAATTATGACACAGTTGACCATATTTCAATAAAATCTGTCAAAGAAAGTATTTTACAAATTAATTAAAAAAACAGAACTTTCTATTACGTTTATTATTTTTCAAACGGTATACGGAATGTTGTCGTCAAGTTACATATTGGTAAGGGCATTAATTTTATCTTAATTATACAACGGGAGGTGAAATATTTGTAATTTATTACGAAATTGAAAAATTATCACAATTAATTTCCATGGATTGATTGATATTAATAATGTAAATATTTTCCAAATTTTGTTACTGGAGAAAAAAATCACTATTAATATTTTATTCGCGAAATTCATCCCAGTGGATCTATCTTCTATCTTAATGGAAGACATGTATTGATGTCAAAAAAAATGTTTTTATAAGCTTCACGCAGGATCGGCAAAAAAGAAAAGGTAAAAATTCTCTTCCTTTCTTTAACCCAATTTTCAAAACATTGGAGAATATGAAAATAAAAATATAAATTTTACTAAAGAATATTAATATAACTTCGCAAAAAAAATTTAAACTTTTATAAAAAGTAATAGAATAATAACATTTCTTAAAAAAAAAATAAAAAATAAAGATATTTTTATATGCACTTAAATCCATACATGTTCAACTATAAAAGTACGCATTTCCCTAACGTCAAAGACGTTAGCTAACTAACTTAATGAAAATAACGTTCAAGATACTGCACTAATTAAAGGTATTAAAGTAAAAGATTGTGTCTTTTTATTTCGGGATCCGACTGGGCGGCGACTTTTGATCAGTTAACGTAATAAAAAAGCTTTTTACTTTTTACGTTTAAATTATTTGATATTTTTGTCAAAGAACTTAACGCTTATAAAAGTACTTGTTTGGTTTAAAAATATTTAAGTGTTTGACTATCAGGTGTCATCATCAGAACATTTAAAAAGTAAAAACTACTAAAAGTAGTTGCAAAAATTAAAAATATAGAAGTTTATCTCAAATGAAATCTCCCGCCTTCAGAGTAAGCGGCCAGTTTGTAACACTTCAATAACATGCATATATTTGCGTTTATTAAGACATTTTATATTTATATATTGTAAATTTTAATAAGTTAGATTTTTCGAAATAATTATTATAATTACTTTAATAAACCCAAAATAGACATTTATAGCCATTATTTTTATTTATGAAAGTTATACCTAAAGAACATTTTCAACAGTTTTATTTATAAGTTGACATCAGAACATTCGAATTTGTAGAAAAAATTAATCAATGCTAAACAAGTCGGCATCCAAGTGAAATGTTTGAATTTTTCATGTAAAATGCTATCTTAAATTAATTGGAATTAAAAATCAATAAATTATTAGGCCACATTAAATTAGTCGATTGGTATTTAAATAATTCGAGAGGCAAAGCGACACGGTCCATACGTTCCCAGCTAATCGATATTTGAACATTTCGAATATGTAAAAAATGTGAGACTACGTGTATACTAAAGATACACGAATTTAAATAATAATAATACGGTACCAATACCGTAGATAATAACCAATATATACAATGAGGCCAGACTGTAAACACGACCAGTTCTGAGTTCGATTCCCATTCGACGAAATGAAATATCTAATATTTTCATTTCTTCGCTCTGGCGTTGATGCAAAGGGCGGCGCTGAGTTTTGCCACTTACACGCAATGCCTCCAGAATTCAGCGGAAAGTGGGGAGCGGAGTGTCTAAACACTAAGCTAAGCATACCCTGCTGTGTGCGGGATACAGCGTGACGTTAAAAAAAAACATATAAATTTAATAAAAATAAAACAAAAAACTATTAATTACAAGCTCGTGAAATATAACCACATGCTTATTCATTATTTCAACATATATCAACATAGTGAAAAAAAACAAACAAAAAGAACTTGAAGAGATTACGTCTATTTGAACTTTGTATTAAAAACCACCTGTGTAAGATTCCAGCTCGTTTGCCATATTTTTATTTTCACTTATTGGTTAAAGAATTGCAGTTTTTATCCTTATAAGTATAAATTTTTGCTTATTGTAAAGGAGAAAATAGGTTTAATTTGTTGCCTATTATTGGAACAATGACCATTTACTGCGTAGGATATATTGGTGGTGACTAGTAATTTGCTACTGAAGTATGCCAGCGGCTACGTACTCTCTAAAATACATGCGGCTACACAAGAACTGAATAAATCTTTCATTTAAAGCCTTATATAGCTAACAAAATAAAAACGATAAATTGTTCAAACTCCAATCCAAACCAAGAGATTTGGCATTGCTAAGCTTTATCTAGTACCTATCAAATAAATATTTAACAAATTGATAAGTGCTAAAATTTTAGCGAAAAACATATTTTAAAAGATTTTTTAAAGCTTTTTTTATGTATAAATTTATTTTATATTAAAGTTTTTATAATAAAAATTTAGTGGTCATCAAAAAAATGGACACGCGTTAGCCTCTCTCTGCCCGCTCCCCTAAACACGTCGCCAGGTACCCGTTCGTACCAAAGGGGAAGGGATGATGAAAAATAATAGGGGAAGAGAATTTTAAAATTTATATTTTTTGCAGCCGGCGCAGGTGATATAACGCGTGCGCGTGCGCCGCCGGCTCACTTGTGCGTGAAGCTCCGCTGCCGCCGCCCGCGCTCGACTCACTAAAAGCTCCCACGAAGCCTCCCTTACGTCGGTCAGTGCTTTTCCGACCGCCGCGCGGATAGCTTGTGTGCGCTTTGCATCGCGACCGGTCGCGTAAACACGTAAAATGTTACAAGAAATTCAACTAGTCCAAGGTCAGGCCAACTACGTAGTCGTCTCACCTGGCTACTCTTCAGCGACAATCACAAAACCCACAGCGGAGAAACGGATGTTGCCAATTGCACCAGCTCCAGAAAAGAATTATGTCACTCACGACTCACCACCGAATCTACAATATAGGAAGAAGGTGCATTTCAGAACAAATCCATACACCGGTCCTCAGGCTGTGTCCATCGCCAGGCGTAATGCTCGTGAACGCAATCGTGTTAAGCAAGTAAACGATGGATTTAATGCTCTACGTCGACACCTTCCAGCTTCAGTTGTCGCGGCTCTATCTGGTGGAGCTCGACGAGGGTCAGGCAAGAAGTTAAGCAAAGTAGACACGTTACGGATGGTTGTTGAGTATATAAGATATCTACAGCAATTATTAGATGAAAGCGATGCTGCCTTAGGTATCACACGTGATCAAGAAAACAGAGAAAACATACCTAATACAAATTCACAAAATATCACGGTAACAGATATGGATGACGGTTTCTTTTATGGAAGCAGTTCACCTTGTTCAGAAAAACCTAATTCCCCTGCCCCTTCAGAATGTTCATCAGGAGTGTCGTCAGCTTATTCAGCAGTTGATAGATATGAAGTAACAACGCAACAGAACCTCGGCCCCATGGATGAAGATGAGCTCCTAGATGTCATTTCATGGTGGCAACAAAAATAGCAATAATGTAAGATTTTAAAATTTTCTTTTTTTTTTTCATATATATTTTTTTCAATTATTAAAAATAGTTATAGTTCCAAGTACACGAATTTTTTCAAACATTTATACATAAAAATGTATTTTCTTTTTTTTTATAAAACAAAAATAATAACAAATACTTTATTTTGTTTACAGGTAACCGAGCCACCGAATTAAGTTTGGATCCCTCCGACTTACTATATTATTATAGTGAATACGAAAAGACTCATGATATTTCTAGTCAAATTGTAGTGCCTTAGTTATTTAGGATTAAAACTAGTGATTAATATTAATATATTAAATTTGTTCATTAAATTAATGTGATTTTATGGTATTAAGTTTCAGCGACATCTTAGAATTTTATCCGTTTAGATTTGTTACCTATAAGTGAGTTTTTGAGGCTTTATTTTTCCATAATAGAGCCGGTCGACACAAATGTAAATACATATTTAGTTTTAAGATACTGAATAAATTATTTATTTTATACTGTGTAAGTCTTTTATGATTCTTATTGGATATTAAAATATGAAATGCATTTGATTTTACAAAGAGATAAGTTTCAATACAGTTTCACTAATATTAATACCTGTATTAAAGAATACTAATGACAGTTTAAGAAGAAATTGTCTATATATTAAAAATAAATTTATTATATTTTGCATTACATAAATAAAAAAAAATTATTAAAAAAATATTTGTTTTTGCAGTAAACAAATAAGAAAAAATATATTTAATAAATATCTGATTTTCAATAAGACCTTATGCATGAAAATCATACACTTGAATTTCATGTTCACTTTTCTAAGCATTTGAACTTTAAACAGATTTTTTTACAGTACATTTTTTTTCACAAATGCATACTACTTTACAATTTAAAATTATTTTCTTGATTTTGTCATATAGTTGAACAAGAAGATAAAGAAAGAAGAAGAAAGAAGGAAAAGGAATGTCTTTACACTAGGTTCCCTCTGCCTGTTCCGCTATATGAAATATAGTATACAGCTAAAAAAATAAAAAATACATATTAAAATATTAATATTTAATTGAGAAATAAAGATTTTCGATTATTAATATATTTT
The DNA here is from genome assembly GCA_036379175.1 of Heliconius cydno galanthus. NCBI lineage: Eukaryota > Metazoa > Arthropoda > Insecta > Lepidoptera > Nymphalidae > Heliconius > Heliconius cydno. The sequence goes on from JAKRZM010001275.1 coordinate 1,189,504, forward strand.
ATAAAATTTAAAATTTATGAATTGGAATTAAAAAACACTACTCTCTTTCACTCTTATTTTAAGGTATTTTATTAGAATATCTTAAAAATTAAATAACAAATAGTTTTTTTTTCAGTTCTAGGAATGTATTTTGGGGATTAAAAAAATCTGCATAAAATTTAAAAAATAGAAACCTTCATTATAATTTCAATAGTGTAGCCCAAAATAAGTGTCGTCAATTTATCTTAAAATCATCATCATCAATTTTAGCATAAGAAAGAGACCGTTGTGGCACAGCAATACAGAATCTGACTCTAAACTCGATAGTTACGAGCTCGATTCTTACTCGGGAGGATGAACTATAGTAGGACGACATATAGTGTGAAACTAAAAAAAATAATTTATATAAGGTTGAGGTATACGCATTACTATAAGAAATTAAAATATATATCTTGTTTTCTTCATTGTTTTTCTCTGTATTATTTTTTTAATTTTTCTAATTGGATAGAACTTTTTATTAATACTAAAGATCATTCTGAATTGCGTCAAAGATTTTTATAATGAAGATAGTTATTTATTGCAATCAATTTAGACTTTAAAGGGACGTTACGATAAGTAACTAAACATCTCCCACATTTTGCAGGATAAACGCAACCAGACGAGAGCTAGCGAAATAATAAATAAACATTCAAAGTATTAAGAAAGCAATTTACACAACATAATAAATATATATCGTTTAATCTATAATAAGAAATTTTCAGTAATAATTATTTTGTCTTAATAAACATAAATATAACATAATATTGATAAGTAACTGAGGCCGCCGTGGCGCAGGGGCTCAAGAATGTGAATGTAAACGCGATGGTTGTGGGTTCGATTCCCACTCGGAAACATTAAGTGTTTCCATTTCCTCGCTCTACTAGGGCGAGGAAATCTACAAGGCAAAGCGCGGAGTTGAGTTCCGCCACTCGACACTCAATGCCTCAGAATTCGACGTCAATACCTTGGAAAATGGGGACCGGGAATGTCTTAATGGGATCCGTCTGCCTACCCTGCCACGTGTGGGATACAGAGAGAGGCTAAATAATAATTTATTTGTTATATAGATTTTTGAAAAAAAAACAAATCCTTTTTGTGTTGTTTCTTTTATCGGTACTACTAAAAAAAATTAAAAAAATATTGTTGCAAGGCATTCAATGTTGTGTTTTATTAAGATGATTGCCGAGATATCGCTTCTATTACCCCTTGCGCATCATAAATCAAACTTGCCCATATGGCAGAATTAGCGACTAGATGCTACACCGAAGACATTCCTCAAAACCCCATAAAAAATACCTCACACGAGACCAATTCAATCATTATTATACGACAACGATGGGGGTAAATACTATTAATTTATAACCAATGTGGGTGGATAAACTGACATTATTTTTGTTTTCATAAAATATGAAATAACTATAATTTTATATGATCTTTATTAAGCTCCAAACATTTTTAACGACTGTGTAAATAATATACTTTGTGATTTTTATTTACTTCATTAATTATTTTAATGAATGGTATTAAAAACACTTTTTGTTAAAGTAAAGACAAATGTATAAAATTTGTAATATGGTGACGACAACCGTAAATTACTCAAGTAATTATAGCACCAAATGGAAATCGTAACAATTTTCCAATGATTAATAAAATTAAAAATAATTATAATTCTGATGAATATTTTTGTAAAAATGTTATACGTCAATAATTTACTGTAAACGCGACAAGTTGAGGGTTCGATTCCTAGTGAACGAAATTAAATATTTAATATTTTCATTTCCTCACTTTAGAAATAAGCCTACAGAATTAGACGGAAAGTGGAGAACAGAGATATCTTAATTGGAACGAAGTGTCCTAACACTAAGTTCCCTCAACCTACCCTACTATGTGTGCAATTCAGCATGAAGCTAAAAAAAAGTTACTGGCATCAGAGGTAGGTAAAACACGAGTATCTAACAAATTTGATTGTTGGAATAGACATATTAATTGATTGTAAAAATCTATCCTTGGACCCGTGTGACCCGCGTCTCTATAAAAACGTTATTGTTTTGATAAAAAATGACATGCCATAGAGGAATCTGATAATAAGCGTGGGCGGAGACATAACAAAGGAGAAATTGGTTAACACCACACAACAATACGGGTAAAGTTTTGATTCGGGTGTAAAATTAAATTTTCTAACCACCGACTTCTTTTGTTAGTTTATTTATCATTTTTTTGATATATTTGGCCTGTTTGATATTTATTTGTTTACTTTTAAGAAACGGCACGCCTAGCTACCAATTATACCATAACGATCTAAATGTTCATGGTTTTGGCAGGACTAGGAAATTATTTTGTAATATAAAATGTATAATTTGAGGCCGTCATGATGCAAGGACACAAGGGTGTGCTGTAACTTTAAAAAAAGGCAAAAGCCCGGCGTTGAATTTCGCCACTCAACATGCAATCGGCAGAAAGTGGGGAACGGAATGTTTTAACACTAGGTTTTCTCTGCCTACCCTGCTGCATGCGGGATACAGTGTGAATCTAATTGATTTTATTTTATAAATGTACTAATTATACATGATATTAAGGAATTCCTTTGAAATATCGATATTTATCGAATTATTCCTTGACATTAATCAAGAATTGTAGTTGCGTATCTCAGCCTTTCCTTGCGTGGTTCAGTGAAGGCTTTTAGGAAGTTTATCTTGCTAATGATGTTTAACGACGTAGCTCCACTCTGCGTTATCACTGGCTGTCGCCTACGGTAGCCAGTGCATATTTATTGGGACGATTTTAAAAAGTCAGCCCTATATCCTGCAAATTAAGATTTAATTTAAATATAACATTGGAAGATAGCGAAATAGCGGTAGCATTTTCTCATCGGCTGTCCCTTTGTCGCCTTTCATATCTCAATAGTAAATTAATTGACGGATTGTGGTAGCCGTATTGATTAATTAGCTTTTTGTGGGACATGGAAACTCTTTTGTCACTAATTTTATCAAAACGATCTCATCTTATTTAAGTGAGAGACAAGAAACCATTATATTATACAATGAAATTCAATTATTAATAAAAATAACTGTCATAAAAATTACATATTCAATTGAAACGATATATTAATTTACTTACGAAAACGTATAAGCATACGAGTAGAGTGCACTAATTGAGAGGAAGATATACTCGGCAGTATTCCAATTGAATATTCCGGGCACAGAGAACAAAGGCCGGCAACACGGCTGTCGGCTGCATTAACGCCCCACCACAATAAATCCCCGTGGTCCGTCGCCACGGGGCTAATTACTCTGGATATCGGGTGATATACTGTCTACTTAGGCCCCGTGATGTATGGATGCTCTCAAAGGATTGGACGCCGCACGCCCCAGGCGCGGGTCTGATGCTACGATTATAATTATGCATGTTTAGGATAACTATCGACGATCGGTAACCTACCAGCGTCCACGGAAGCACAGCTAAATCTGATATACTTTCTAAAATATGCGGCCAAGCTTATTTCTATAAGAACTAGAATTATATTAATTTTAGGCGTAATGCCATAATTCGTGGAATATAAAAACGTCAATATACTAAAATACAATAATTTTCATAACAATTATAGAAATATTGAAGTAAATATATCACCAAATATGATCTCTCAGAAAATATAACAATGGCGCTGATAAGATCAAACTCGAGCTTCACTAGACAAATTGCGCCCATTCAAAACCAAACTTGTTTACAAAACATGTCATTCTGTGGGAATTACTTTTAAATGGTGTTCTGTACTGTGAAATTGATTCTAAGATTTTCTTTGAAAACAGTGTAAAAGATTACACGGTGACTGAATCATATCTTATATCTGGATATCTATAAACACAAACGCCTTTTAAAATTTGAAAATAAAAACTTATAATAACCCTTTTTATGAGTGAAAAGAAAATATTAAATTTTAATATAATAAGATTGTTCTCTTTTAACTCTTCTAATCTATGCTCTTGAATTCTTTAATCGATGTTTATTTGTGAAAATCACATTAATTAGTATCCAATCCGTGTTAATATCAGTTTCAAAGATCTACGGATACGACAGTAATTGTTTCTTACGGGAAGCCACTTGTTTTATATTATGTAAAGATTTCAAAGTAATTTAAGCAGATATTAAGTTTTAAAAAAAATAACTCGATCAGCTTATATAAAAATAACTACCTAGACGAAAAGAAATAAATAAATTATATTAAACATTATATTTTGTAAGAAAACATTAAATATTATTAAAAATATACGATTTCAAAATATGTCAAATCGAAATATGAATGTAACGTTGTTTTTCTTTCCCTTCCAATCTAAACCCTACCTACTCGTACAATAATGGACTCTTATTTGTAAGTGTAATACCCATTTCGAGCAGATGTCAAAGGATTGCGGGCAAGGTGTCCCGCTCAGGTGCTCGGGCACAAGCCAAAAAATTGAATTGATTGTATAGATGAAAGCTCAAATATACTTTCTTATTTAACGTTGCGAATATATGTTCATTATAAAATAGCACACATATGTCATAAAATTACTTATATAACATTTTAGATATTTAGGTTTTAGAAATTAACGCTTGTAGGTTCGATTCCCGCACGAGGAAATAAAATATTTAATAGTTTCATTTCTTCGATTTGGTGTCAAGACAAAAGCGCGGCGTTAATTTCCGCCACTCAACACGCAATGCCTCTAGATTACGGCGGAAACCGGGAAGCAGAGTGTCCTAACTAGGCTACCTCGGCTTATCTTACAATATATGGGACTCAGCGTGATATACCTAGTGCACCATAATAGGAAAATGGATTGCTAAATTAGTTCTCAAAAAAAACAACCACATTATAGCTTATCATTATTTTAATACCTTATACCTTCTATTTCTTAGAATATCTACTTAAATAAATTATATAACCCGTTGACCCGTTTTTACACCAGGCATTTCCGTTCGTACATCTTTCATCTATCCTCGTGCCACTTGAAAGGTGCCGACTAAAGCTGCCAATCAATGAATCTTCAAATTCTAAGGCAGCTGTTGAACGGTCAAATAAGCTATGACAGTTTGCGCAAAAATTTTCTTTTTGCACCCTTTCCATTTGTGCAATACTTACAATTTATACGTACGCTACGTACACCAGGTGAAAAATCTATTCTATTTTGATATCATTCAATACTTTTATTCATCGTTTAACTGGTACTTAAATAAAATTATTATATTTTGGTTTGTAGCGTTATTAATAATATTTTCAATATTTTTTCATCTTTTGTAGGATATTTGACATTTTAAATCAGTGAGATCGTTTTTTATAATAAGATATTTATTATTTAATTTTTACATCTCATTTACCTTATAAATAACACTACGATAAATCAATAAATTCTTCTAATATTTTAATATTAATATATCAATACATGTACGTATGCAAAGCCCTTCTAAGCGTACTAAAATCAACACTTAGGTAAGTTTATAGCATCACCCGTTGGACGTCCACATAAAGATTTAAATATTTATTTAGAATTTATACCTTCCCAATATTACGTAAAATTTAAATGATAATAAAAGGAACGTAAAGCAAACAAGTGGCAGAGTTTAGATATTTTACGGCGGACGTTTACGCTAGTGTTAACGAGAGTCACCTCAATAAATGTTTTGTGGACGAGCATAAATCTTCGACAGAAGATTCAAAAAGAGACACTACAATAAGGCCACATAAAATGTGTGATAACATTAAGATGCTATAAGCTATGTAATAAAAAATGTATGAAAAAAACTCACTTTTAAATGAGAGTTGAATGAGAGAGCCATTCCTCATCCAAATCACAATGAATATTCTTTTTGTGTTGACACCCTGTTGTCCATTTTCCACCCAATTTTCGAGATATTGAGTATTTCGAGATGTTGTTTTAGTGGCCGAAGACGATAACATGCTTTTTCTTATTACCAGAGTGAGAAAATGAAAATATTAAATAAATATTTTTTCTCGAGTGGTGGGAATCGAACCTATACTCTACTATAACATTTACAGTCACTTGTGCTAGGACGGCTAGAATAATGGTAAATGATACACATATTATATATAACTTTTTGGGATTTTTTTATGGTACTTTGCAAATCTTTTAAAATCTTGCGGTCAATATCCTAATGTCATTTCCGTGTTTAAGATATGGCAATTCCTTTATCATTATCACAAGGAACGAAGAATAGATATAGAAGAAAACTACAACTGAAAGTGCTGCATTTATTTATAAGCAATTATGTTTAGTGAGTGTAGGTTCAAATCCCACTCAAGGGTGTAATATATTTGTGTTATATAATTTAAATTTCTTGTATTCCAACACCAATATGCATCACCTAATAAAACAAAATTTTAATTACCATTCATAATCAAGACAAATATTATAAAAAGTAATTCAATTAGGTATAATTAACAAAATTCTTTATCCAAATGCGTTTAACATATTGATATATCCCTTCTAAGTAAAAATGTGTTAAGGGGTTTATAAGCAGCTATCTAAAAATTTAAAATTTTAACGATTTCAAAGTGTAAAAATTGCGATAAAAGCTAGGTATCGTCTCAACTTAAGTGGCCGATAAGGTCCGTGAGGAAGAAAAGTTGTTTTTTTAATTAACACATAAAGGCAAGATATCTTAATCTCTTCGGCGCCAATTCCTGAGAGAGCTTACCCCTTGATAAAAGTCGCGACGGCTTTATCAAATATAACCGTAGGGCATTCCTATGGAGCAGGATATGTTAAATGCAAAAAAACCCATCGGTTTCTCTTTAATTATTGATTTTAATTTTATGGTTTTAAATGGACCACCCCAGTGACCCGTTACTTCGTAAATACACTAAGGGAATATTAATATGGAAATCCTCCATCCTCCATGGTGGATATCATCAAATACCATAAAATTACATAGATAATTGATATTTTACCTTTTCCACCTACGGAATAAATTTAAAGTTAAGACAAATGTAATTTATGTAAATATTTCCATATAACAAAGTAACTTTAAAACAATTATCAAAAAAGCGTAAAAATTAACCTTGTATAGATTAAACCTGTATAAGACGGTGCAACGTGGGAATTCGTTCTGGCGATCGCAGCACTGCTCGCAATAAATCACGAATAACGAGATTTAGACCTACTGGTATATTATGTATCATTTTGTATTATGATTATATGAAAATAATAATTATAATATTGTTATGTCGCTTTTGATAACCTTAATAAGACTATATTACATAAATCAATATAATAAATTAACAATAATTAATTAAACTACATGCTAATAAGTTACAATAATTGAAATTTATATAGAACTAGCGACCCTATTGCGGCTTCGCCCGCTTTTACTACTGGATTATTCATATAATGTATGTTTGCAAATCACTTAAGATAATGTGAAAATTAATTAAACCCTAATGCAACCCGCATTTTCGTAGTTTCAATAAGGATTTTCCAATTGTTTTACACAGCAAGGATTTTTTAGTAGGTACCGTAATTTTAAATCTGTGCTACTAATCTTTTCAAGTACTTATTAAAATATATTTAAATGACTATTTTTAGATAGTTAAATGACTATTTTTAAACGGAAGAAATTATAAACAAAAACCTACCTACTAATAACTACTACAAAAAATATGAAACCAAATATATCGCGCTGAAATAATACATTCAACTCCAATTATCCAATACGTGCAAACGCATCTAAATCTTCGTTGCTATAAAGGCAGGCGGGTTTTTTTTTTGAGCTTGTGGTTAATGCTGAAGAGGGTATTCTGTCCCTGATGAAAAGCAAGCACTACGTGGCTGCCTGTGAGGAAAATTAAATAGAATGCATCGGCCGGGAATCGAACCCGGGCCGCCCGCGTGGCAGGCGAGCATTCTACCACTGAACCACCGATGCGTGTAAGGCAGGCGGGCGCGGCGGACGCATGGCGAGTGGCGAGCCGTTTCGCAGCAAGGATTTTTTGATATTGTAACAACTTCTAAAGTACTTATTAAAATGAAAAACAGTAAAAGACAGTTTTGATCTACATTAAATGGCCAACGTAACTAATATACTTATTTATATGCTGAGAGTAAGGGATAAGTGAAACTTGAGTCGATACAGCTGAAGTGTCAACGACGTGATGTGTCAACAATTAAATGCGTTTTTCTCTTAAACTATTCGCAATTTCGAAATTGTGTAAAAAGCAAATTTTATCTTCGTTTAACGTAGAAAATTAATAAAGTATTTTAAAGGATAAGGATTAATACCATTATGGAAAAATATCCCTCACAATAAAAAATATATTGAAATTATTATTTTTAGACAGAAATATGATCACTACACGTTATCCTTAAAAGATAAAAATATGCTCTCGCGGACTTTTTTGTAGATCTCATTGAGAGGAACAATACTCCAGTACATTTTTTTCATGTAGTACTTACCATTAAAGCAGCGCATGCGCGAAAGTGTCTCAGCGGGTAGGACTTTATTCATATTTTTCGTATTTATGTTAATTTACATAAGAATGTACAAATAATAAACTATATATAAACCTTCTACGAAAAATACTCGACCTAATGGTGAAAACCGCAATAAAATCCGTTGGGTGGTTTAGAAGAAGAAGAGTTAGAAAGTTCAGACAGACACAAAAAGCGACTTTGTTTTATAAGATATAGGATACAGAAAAGCAATAAATAAGAAAAAAAACATTTCATTTAGACCTATATCATATAATAGATTTGCACTGTTACCGTAAAGGCTGTGAATGTTTCTGAATTAAAATAAAAAAATATCTTTTGAATGAAAGTATATTAAATACAATCATTCCCTCCGTTCACGGGAATGATGATTCCGATGCTGTGCTATTGCATTGAGAAAGTATATAATTGGAAGAATATTATTCATAAACGTCATTATTAATATATTATGTAGATATTTTTTTTATTTATGTAGATTAAGTATCCAGTTATAGAAATGGTACTAATATCATTAAAATTTTGGTCATACTTAAATAAAATTCAATATGAATTTTGTCGAATAATTATTAATAATTTAGAATAAAAATGATAAATCCATTTACACTAATAGCATAAGAAAAGCGAGACTACGTTCGAGAGTCGGTGGTCCCGGCATGGAGGGCCACTGTTTGATCCATATTTAAATAATTTTTGCTAAAGGTTCTTTATCAGAAATCTTCGGTATCTTACAGATTTTGTTCTCATGATTTATCTATCTTAAAAATCCTTCTAATCTGTGTTCAAAACTCTTGTTAGTATTCATGCCAAATTTGCATCTCATTTAGTATATTGGAATTTCATATTTTGGGAAATCGAACCGTATCAAGTATCTTAGGTCGTTTATCGTAGATGAAAGCAAATTAAACATATTTACTACTGTCATAAATTTTTTATAGGTATTTTTTTTATTTCATAAGTATACCTATTAATAAAATTAATGATAGATTGATCCCTTTTTTTCATCAGCTTCACGCTGTATCCCGCATGTAGCAGTGTAGGCAGAGGGAACCTATTGTTAAGAGACACCGCTGTCCACTTTCCGCCGAATTCCATAGGCATTACGTATTGAGGGGCGGAAATTAACGCCGCGCTTTCCCTCGCACTTGTGGGAAAATTTATTGATTGAAAAGTATATAATTATTTATATTATCAAGATACAACTAACTCAAGTATTACATAATGTATTTAACTGCGTACATACAAACTTACATATTGGAACAACAATTGTTTCTTTCTCTCAACCGTAGTCTCTGCATTACACATGACTTGTTAGATGATCGAATATACTTTTTTATATATAAGAAAAAAATATACATTTATTATTTTCAGTTTAAAAAACTTAATACTGGCCTCCCAAAAAAATAATTGAAGAAATTCATTATAATGACACCTTCAATGTTGATAGCAAACATTTATATTAAAGCAACTTTTATATAAAAAATAAAACAAGATTTTTATTAAAATTGAAATATTAACTTTAAATTTCTCAAATATTTCCATCTTTAGCGCTGTAAGTACTGACCTCACGCCTTCGGCCACCACTAACCGCCCAGGAAGCGCAACTCAACGTGCGAATAAGAAATAAATTCCCTGGCAAGCGTAACAAAGGTGAAGCAAAAGGAAGCATTTTACCCTAAGGCGTTTTTCAACTACAACAAAATTACCTTGTGTTTTGAAAAATCGAGACGCAAATATCACTTTCAAAATAGCTACATTCGTGTACATTACTAATATTACTATTATCTTAGTCTTTACGTATTTAATTGTAGGCTGGTAGAATATTTTTAAAATTGTTAAGACATTCATTTCACACATCCAAACATGTTTACGATTGCTTGATTCGTCTTTATTTTTCAGCTGCCATTTCATTTTAGTAACATGTTATTTATGTAAACTGTTTTGAACTAACAAGGGTAGTTTTCAATTAGGTACATAAACATTTAAAAAAACACATAGATAATAACATTTATTTTGACAAAAAAATCATTAAAATTTAACTTTTAGCAGTTAAGGAGAGCGATAAAAAAATTTGCGATTTTTCGCTTTCGGTACTTTATATAGGGAACATCGATTTTCAGTTTTTGAGATACCTGATTAATGTAACATATTTTCATTATTTTTTAACTGTAGTTAATTTGAAGTCCAGTTTACATATAAACCCAATTAACAAAACTGGTTAACCAATAAATCAGTGTAGACTGGACTGGCCGATGTGTAGTGACATTGGTTTAGGTGGAAGCAATTTGTCTTACATCGAAAGATAGGATCAAAACATTCCTTCACACCTTTATTGACCCTTAGTCTAACTATAAAAAACACAATTTTGTCGAATCAAATAAATTTAGAAGCTCATGCCTGAAAAATACTTGTAACTTTTAACTGTTCTTCCAAAGAAAACAAAATGCTCTAACTTAACATACTAAACAACCTTCCAATATCGAATATGCTTATATATTTTATTTAATTGTAAAAAAACTTGTTGAATTATCAGAAATTATTAAAAACTAAGAAAAAGAATCCATAGGTCACACACACACAACAATCACCAACTTTCTGTGTAAGAATAGAACTATTACTATTGGATCTTCTACAATGAATCTTTTTCTACCCTTATGTTAACTATTATAGAAGAAAATAAGTTGTTATTGAAATAGAATTATTCATATAAAATATTTAAGAACACAATAATTGATCAATTTATAGCAACTTGTTAGGACACTAACTCTAAAAGTGTTATTCAAACAGAGATAAAAAACCCGATAAGAAGTTAACCAAACATCGTCAACACAATACGACGACATACTTTTTCATGTTCATTCAGCTTTTGTACACGAGGTGTTAAATTGTTCTCGAGATAAAATCTTCGCTACAATAAGAAGCTCTTACTGTACTTTTTATTTATTTTTTACTTTAAAACTACAGCTGGGAACAAATTGTGCATTTAAATGTGAAAACATTGATGATAAATTAAAAAAAAAAAACGCCTTTTTTCAATAGCATTTTAATTATACCCTGTGGTTTTTAACTTACAGACGTTATAAGTTAAGCTTAAATTATACTTGAAATTACTGCGTGGTGTATGACTGAAATGGACATGAATTTGGGACTCTTCCAACGGCTGGTCCGCCCACCTCAAATGGAGCACGGTGAAAGCCAGAAACCCATGTGACGAATCCAACACAACGGGGCACTTTGTAAATCGTGAAAACATAAGTTATTTTCAGTACAAATATTATTTCCTATATGGTATCTGAATGTATAACTCTCAAGTACAGCAGATGTTACTGGTAATATACGTATTGAACATAATTCCAAATATGTACACGGAGAAAGAATCCTGCTTAACATCAAACACACTTCATGTTAAAAATTACACATTTTTTCCAAATAAAAAAAAACATAAAATAAAACATAATCATTATCCCAACAATAAAAAATAATATGAATATTACCAAAATGACGGCATATTTAAAACATTTTTTGGTCCACACGACAAATAAAACTTTGTTATGAACGGTGCTCCTTTCCCGCTTACTAACGCCCGCGGTCACAAACTAATGAGTACTTGAACACACAAGAAATCGCTTCCAATATTTCTACATGATGGTTACCGAAATTGGTACATTGACGTTAATGATTGGACCAGCGCAGCGCCCGCTGACCCGGTCGCAATAATCATTTTCAATTATAATAAACATCATCACAATCAAGTAGCACAAATACCAACCGCCATCAGATCGGAAGCGCATAATATTCCATTATGCATTTGACAACTAATATTTAACAGTGTACATAGTAGCATTAGGAAGTGCAGATATAATATTTTCATTTCCTGTTTGGCAAGCAAGTAGATTTTTGGAGAGCAGTTTTTGCATTGTTCGCACACATCCGTGGGAGCGGCTACCTGGCCCCCGCGGCGTAATTTCTTATAAATCGACATCGAGTGAGATATTCAGAGACGCGGCTCTTTTCCCGCTGCGAGAGGGGAGCGGGCCCGGCGGCGCACAACAATGACGCACAATAGCGCACTGATCTAGATTAGTGACGCGCATTGTGTCGCCAAAGGGTTACCTTTGTGCACCGCACAGACCGTGCGTCCGCGCATAATGCGAATAACCCGCAAACATCTCGATACAGAATTCGCACGGATTCTATGAATTTCTAAAGAAAATAAATATAACTTCTGACAGCGCACCACGCATCGATGCTATCTTTATTTGTCATTTGTAAACTCTAAATACAGATATGAAATAACAATAACCCTTCGATCGTGTTGTATTTTATATTTTCAATAGAAATATTGTTACAATTCTTTGAATATTTCTTTCTATCCTTTCCTGAGGCGCTGCGATACTAATAATTAATTTTCATTTGGAGCACAACTAATAATCATACTTTTAACTTAATTAGGGAATATGACGTGATGCTGTAATGAATAAAATTAAATTCTAAAATTTGAAATATTGTAATAGTTTCTAATGACTTGCCAAGACAACCGACAATTAAGCAGTTTTGATGAGGTTACGAGATGTTATAATTATTATTTATGTGGAAAGCTTAAAGGGCTAATATTTTTTGTGTATTTTGAATACGAAATTATTTTTTTCTGTCATACGAACATGCTCTGTCATGGTTACATGTTAAAAAATAATAAAAAACAATATAAAAAGACATCGCTGTCCGCTTAAATCCACTAAAAGAGTAGTCAAAATATTTTATGGATGTGAATGTTAACACTTTTGTCATTCCAGATCACCCACATGAAACACAAAGGACACCGATGTAAATCTTTTCTTTAATACGCCGCTAAAATTGTTGGGTTTCATTCACATGAAATATAGATATTAAAAGCAAGATATTATATATGCCATAAATTTATTTTACTGCTTTATTCAGGCTTACACTAAATTTGAAATTTTGTCGTGCATTTGATAAAAATTCAAATCTTCTCAGATCGTTTTTATATGCCACCTGACCGCTGTCATAGTTAATTGTTATACGTAAGCTAAAAAAGGGATGGTTTAGGTGCCGTTTCTGAGCACCCATCGAAGGATAAAAATTGGGGTGATTTGTCTTACAAGTTTATATTCTGATCTTATTTTTTCGCATTCAATAGCAACACCTTCTGGTTTTTTATACGAGTATAATACATTCAATATTGTGGTCATTAGTTTAGTCCGTGGTTTTATTGGTAGAGTTAAGAAGATATATATGTCATTAATACACACAAATAGTACCATAAATCAATGGCCTATTCATCACGTATACGACAGTTTTTTTTATTGGTAAGATCCAGAGTCATCCCGAGAGCGTTGAGGTGACCACTTATAGACGTAAGATTAAGCTTCACCCAACACTTTGTATTGTTTTACAAAATTGTAATAGTCTTGCGAGCATTATGGTGTAGCTTATATCTAATTAGATAATGTGATTCAATTAAAAATCCATTCTCGCTTTGGGTGGTAAAACATTTAGATAACGTTATCATTAATTGCTTTTTTGAATAATTTAGGATCCTGAATAGAATCAACGAGGTGATAGTTTGAAATAAAAAGTAAAAATAGTTTAAATAAAGTTACTTAACTTTATCGAAACAGTACGAGGAGCAATGACGAGCAAAAAACTAGCGGAAGAGGATGGGACCTTCCAATATTAGTTTTATATCTGTCAGAAAAAACCTGACACTTGAGAGCGATTGTCGATCGGAATAAGAATAATGGGGGTCTTTAAAAATTGAGAATTATTTACGAACCCTTTCTATAGTAGAGCACCTGATGCGGTAGCCTTTCGCGTGAGACGTGGGAAACTTTACTTTACTTTACTATTATCACGTTTTAGCTTCATACGTGCAATTTTGAGACCCGTCGTGGTCGCGGGGACATAAGCGTGTGACTGTAAACACAACAGGTTGTAGGTTCGATTCCTATTCAAGGAAATGTAATATTTTATATTTTCATTTGATTATTTGTTGTCGAAGCCAAGCGCGGCATTGAGTTCCATATAACGTGAAGTTTTTTTTTAATATAGCGTAAATAATATAAATAAAATAATTTGTTTCATATATGTAAATTAGTAGAAATGTTCCTTGTAGTTAAGCATATTTAAATAAAAAATATTTTTTTGTAAAAAAACAAAGCAAAATAATATGCTGCTATGCGTCCATAGAAATGTACGGTGCAAGTTCAAAACCTGCCATTAGACAGTCACGTCCTGAATATCACAGAGTGTGAACAAATATGTTTTTGCCGACAGAAAAACATAGTAAATCCAATAACTTAAAGTTCATTTTTAATTGGGTCTCCTTCCTCGTTGGTATCGCAAATACCCGCATTGTCGCCGGCTGACATGCGCCGGCGCATAACTTGATAATATTATCATTACACTTGACTCGTTTTGTTACATAAGTCACTTAAAGTTCAGTTCAGATAGTATTAAGGAACGGTAACGCTATTTTATTTTAAAAGAGTACTTTTATAAGGCACAAGTAAAATTAATGAGCTTATTTCCAACGTCTGTGACATGAATGGAGACGAGTATATGTTGGACTCTACAAATTGATTTTGAGTTCAAATTTTATATGCCTAAGGTTTAAATTAATATATCGTTTTACCACTCCAGCATGCAATCGGTCTAAACAAAAGTCTGTCCAAATTTAAGTCAAGTCTAAACCTGCACAAACTTTAGTATATATTGTACTAGCGGCCCGCTCGCAGTTTCACCCGCGTGAACTATGTTATTATTAATTTCTGTATCCATGACTACGTCCTAGTGACGTCTATGCAAAATTTGAGACTCCTAGCATTTGTAGTAACGAAGTTTCATACAAACTTTCGACCCCAAAAACAACCCCTTAGAAGTCGAATATTGCAAAGTCCTGTCTTAGCGAGCACCTACGTACTATTAATAACTCGTATGCAAAATTTGAGATTTCTAGCACTTGTAGTTTCTGAGATTTCGTGATGAGTGAGTGACCTTTCGATTTTATATACATAGATATCGAAAGTGTAAAACAATTATATTTTTACTGTCTACTTAGCAAAATACAATAGCAATACTATTAATACGTGCTATTAGTAAGTTTATGTCACGAAGTTGTAAAATTTTTCAACAAATTTTAATATTTTACAAGCAATATAGAGGTTAAGGTATGCTGAGGCACATTAACCAAATCCTCTTCTAGCAGAACATCGAAACGTATATTTATTCATGATTTAGAATAATTATTTTGTCACCTACATAAGTGCCTAATGCCACGGAAGCTATATCGCTTCATAATTTGATCGCTGTCATAACAACGGATACAGGCCATTTAAGCTTATTTCGCTTAATTGAATCCTAGAGCATTAAGCGTCTCCCATATATAATCTCCTTTATGGGAATCACGCCGACGACTTAAGGATCTTGCAGTCGACTGTCTCTTAGGGTATTATATTTTTTATCTAATAAATCAAGATGGAAATTTAAGTGATTTGTGTATGACGATTTAATTTTTGTGTTAAGCCTCGTATGGGAAGACATATTGAAATTAATATTTTAATTTTTTTTTTCAGCTTCACACTGTATCGTGCATATAGCAGGGTAGGTATAGTAGGTAGGTAGGGTAGGAAACCTAGTGTAGAGACACTCTGTTCCTCATATTCCGCTGAATTTTCAAGGCAATGCGTGTTGAGTGGTTGAACTCAATACTGATTGCGTTTACGTTGGTACCAAGGCGGCAAAAGTTAAAATGTTAAGATATAATATTTCATTTTCCCGGGTTGGAATCGAACCCCGAACTAAACAGTCAAACACTTGTGCCACGACGGCTTCTAAAAAAAATAAACTTAAGATTTAAAATAAAAATATTATTTGAAGTGGACAGATAAGAATATTGTCAACTTACCTAGTTATCCTTACAATGTTTCGTGATAAATGACGGCGCCGCCTCGTTCTGTACGCAAATGGCAGAATACGAGAACGTCTACTATGAATTTAACTGCAAATTATTTATTATCTCTTTAATTTCTTTTTTATTGTCATATGTTTTGATAACTTGAAGTCGTAATTTAGCAGCAATTTATATTTGAATTCCTTCGTGTATGTATACAACTATGCCTATGATTTTATTGTGAAATATTTTTTTTAGTTTTTCTTTTACATTAATATTAAATATAATAAAACATAAAATTTAAGAAATTAAACAGTGCATTTCATGATATAATTACGCAAGACTATGTACGATTTGTTCGCGGCTTCGCCCGCTTGAATTAAATTATTGTTTTTTTTATTCTGAGATTAGCGTGAATAAACGCACAATTAACATCGTTAATTAATATTTTTTTTTGGTTCCATTACGTTATTAAATGCCACTAATATATATATTTTTAAATATATTTGCACGCATTACGATTTTATTATAAGTATAGATAATTGTTGTACCTCACACACATAGAAACACGCTACCGGCTTCTCTATACCGGTAAAGATAAAAACCTTCGGAAATAGCTATCACCATTATTACCAAGTACTTAATTGAAAAAGTATAAAATATTTTTAATTTCAAAGTTTGCTCGAGCTTTACAAAACCGCAGCCAATTCTTTAGAAATTGTAAAAATGTAACCGCAAGTAACAAAATAGACGAGCGAGTGCAAAAAACTCCTTAAAGTGTTAGTTATTTGACGTTGTTCGTGCGGAAATGGTTCTCAAATTGCACATTGCATCGGAAGGTATCTTCCGATTACACAATTTTAAGTATTTTTCGGGTTCCCTTATTACTTTTTACTATTAATATGAAATATATGGCTCCTTTTCTTATTTATATAAATATTTCATAGTTGCAATCGTATCGCATATCTATATTCATTGATAATACAAACTGTAATACAATACTTTATGAAGTGCGGTCAAGTGGCCACGTTTACTCTAAGATCTCTAATTATAATCGATAATTGGATTTTTCAACAGCTTCCAGTCACGGACAGATGTGTAACACTTTTTTTTAAGATAATATAATTCGACGTTCTAAGTAATAGAACAATTTTTTGAGTTTGAATAACTATCAGAGACCTCTCCGACTAAAATACATAGAAAATAAAAAAGTAAATTGAGAGTAGTACCCACATAACTCCTTTATTAAAATGAAACCAATTCGAATACTGAAGAACGTAGTGTCCTGACACTAGATTTCCTCTGCCTACCCTGCTACAGCGTAAAGCTATATGAAAACCATAACATATAAATAATTCACAAACATAAGTATAACATAATTTAAATTCAATGAACCTCTCCGCTCTTGACCTTACGCAATATCACACGCGGATCCCGGGGCGGTGGCGGAGGATGTTGGTATCCGACAATTATTTATGTACCGCTTGTATATCTTACTCGGACGGCTCGGTACTTAAGTAAATGTTATATGATTTATGTTTTACATATAAAATATATATATATGAAAAAATTAAATATACTTATTAACTGTATGGAGACATAATTGAAATGTATTTTAGAATAATTAACTGTAATTTTTAGTGACTCGTTACTGATGATTGACGGAGACAGCGTCTGACTGCAAATGTGATGCTTGTAGATTCGATCCCCGGTTGGGAGAATTAATTATTTTTATCGAAATGTCGTGGCACTGTGGCACAAAGGTGTGAACTGCAAACGCCAGGGTTGTGGCTTCGTTTTCATTGTTCCTCAATTGAACACGCAATACCTCGAGAATTCGGCGGAAAGTAGGAAAGGGAAGCGTTTTAGTGAGGAGAAGTTTATCTTAACACTAAGTTCCTAGGTTCTTTCTGCCAACCCCACTATATGTGAAATACAGCGGTAAGCTAACAATTGGCGTGAAATTACGCCACGTAACACAGCGATTCGAATTCGAGTGGAGAGTGGAGACCGGAATAACTTGGCAATAGGCTCTCTCTGCTTTCTCTATTAAGGAGGAAAGGAGAAAATTGTAAAGCTACTTAAAATATCATCTATTCTTACCTACACAACTTAAAAAGACAAATATCAGCATTAATATACTCCTATCTAAGAATCTATTAAATAAACATATTATATTATTTCTATAGTAGAAAATATCAAGGATATCTTTTGGAAATTATATAAAATGATAATACTATAAATCATGTAAGAAGACGAGGCGGAGGCCATAAAGCATTTGCATAAACGACGGTGCTTGTCTCTGGTTGTCATTTAATTATATTTATGCGGAACTACCAGGGACGTATCAATTTCGAATCTTAGAATTATATATACGTTTTAAAATTTCTTATTTCTTTTCTTTCTTATATTCGGTGGAAAATGGGAAAAGGAGTGTTTTGACACTAAGGGGTACGGGGGATACGGCGTGAAACTGGAAAACATATATTTTTCAATGAATAATACAATTTTAAAACGTTATTTCACGGCAATTAATCTTCTTCCAAAGCCTTCGTCAGTAAAATCGATGCCCAAAAATAATTAGAAATGAATCAGCCTTTTGAAAAGCTTTAAGCACGTTATATTACAACAATAGCATTAAGATACCAGTGAAGTGAAATTCACAAATACAATGAACAACAATAAAAATATGATTGTATCGTTTTAAAACAGTGAGTAGTTCATCACATTAATCTTTCATAACAATTGGTTAGCTTTCGATTATGAAAGATTATAATTGAAAGCTTGCGGTAAGCTTACCGCAGTTACTATTAGTAGATTTTTTTAACTTTACGCTATATCCCACATAGGGTAGGGTAGAGAGGTCCCGGGAACCTAGTATTAAAACACTCCTCTATTTTCGTCATCGTCTGAACAAGGAAATGAAAATTAAATATTTCATTTCTCCGAATGGGAATCGAACCTACAATCGCCGCCCCCACAGCCACACGCTTGTGTTATGAAAAATACATTATAACTTAGTTTAAATAAACTTAATAAAATTTTATAAAAAATAATTGCAAATATTTTACATATACTCTAACTCATATAGAAAAAATGCATATATTTTTTTTGAACAATCTATTGTAGTGGTTTATACAAAAATAATCCAATTGTATTCAAAGATTAAATTCTACAAACGGCAAAAATCACGAACAGAACAAAGCTCACGTGCGCAATGTAACAAGATTAAGCAAAAAGCGAAATAAATTCAAAACGATAAACTTAAATTTAACAGTTTCCGGAATCCCCTAAACGATACCTTTTGGCGTAGTAGGCTTTCATACAATACGCAAACAGGAAGCACTCTAGTGGGAAATAAATATAAAAAATATACATTCGATTTAATCTTTAGAGCTTCATAGAGAAACACGCCTACGCCCATAATTCGTTTCGCTATACATTAGTAGATATCAACGAAGACAGTTCTTTATATTAATTAGTTAGGTTTTCTAACAGAATTGGCAATTATCGTAAACTTTAATCTGCGATACCACATAATCTGCATTAGTACACACGGATATCGAAAATATCGAGCCTGGTCCTACTTGACGCAAGTTCATTACTTCTTTTGATCTCATAGTTTTAAAAGCCTTAATCTTAATCAATTTTTTGTTTTTCTTTATAATAGTTTTACTATTTTTAACTTGTTATGTGCGTGGGTTTAAAGTAGGCGCGTCAATCTGATGTTGTTTTACAAACAAGGTGTCTTTTTTTGCTTTATTTTTTTTATTTTTTACGTCTCCAAGCATCTCCAAGTATTTTGCATTTTCGCAGATCCTAGCAAAAGGAATTTAGTGGTAAAGAGCTTTCGCAAGGTGGCAGAACCGAAATTAACTTTAACTTATCAGTTCAGAAACAATTAACTGTAAATGCGATGGTACTTGTTCTAATCATCACTCTGGTAAGTCAAATTTAATGAATACTCTAGTTAAAGTATTCGATTTCTCTAAAAAGTTAGACTTTGGAGAATTTGGAACTGCATCATTTGGACACCATTCAAGCGCTCTCGCGAATATTTTCTGTATCAACACAATAATAATAATCACCGAGAAGGGCAAGTAAAATGTCTATTACGAATAATATCTTTTTCAGCTTCACGCACATAGCGGGGTGGACAGGGGGAGCCTGGAAACCTAGTGTTAAGACACTTCTACTCCCCATTTCTCGCTAAATTTTAGAGGCATTGTGTATTGAATGGCAGAAATAAACGCCGCGTTTTGCCAGAGCGAACAAATGAAAATACTAAATATTTCATATCCTCAAAAAGGAATATTATTTTATTTAATTATTAAAACTTTTTTTTAGCTTCACGCTGTATCCCGCACACAGCAGGGTAGGCTGATGGAACCTCGTGGTAAGACTCTCCATTCTCCATTTTCCGCCGAATTCTTGAGGCATTGCGTATTGAGTGGTGCAAAACTACTTATTGCTTAATAAAAAACATATCTATCATATTAATATAACGAAGAAGCACCCCCACGCATCCCAGCAATATGTAGCGAACATAATGATAAAGTATGGTGGTCGATACAATTCGATACGAACTCCTTTGTCGCTTTATCTGGTCCGTATTCGCACATGTAAATGCATTTAGCTTCCACCCCCTTATCTCCGTGCACACCATTAATCTTGTATAACAATGTCTCCGGTGTAAAATCTACGACTTAATCAACAGCACTCCGATTTAATTTCAACACAATTTCGATCCCGACATCATCATAAGATATCGCAAAACTATAAAGACAAAAAGATTTGTATCTGGTTTTAATCAAGCCGCAACAGAATATACTTAAAGGGCTTCCTATATTTTTATTTGTTAAGTTATACTGTTCGTGTTGTTAAGATATATGTACATAAATGACTATTATTCAGAAAATTGTTGAAAGAATGTACCTACTCTAAATTTATATTTAATAGATGAATTGCATCAATAATGAATAAACAGTATGATAGTTTGACTGTATTTAAAAATAAGTACAAAATAGAAAATAATAAATCATAATTAATTCCCCCGAGTGGGAATCAAACCCACAAGCTTATGCCCCTGCGCCATAACGGCCTCATTCATGATGATACAATATAATATACATGTACAAACAGCAAATATTAGCAGGTGCTTGAAAATAAAATTAACTGAGCTGAATAAATACATAGTATCTTACCACAAAAAAATAACAACAACTAACCATTTAAACTCGCTTATGTAATGGCGGGTCTCCGATACAAGTGTAACATTTTTATAATATATTCATAAATAAATAGCATACACTGTTCAAAACCAGAAACTCAATCAAAATGCCTACATTTAATAGATGAAAATTTCATTTAAAAACTTCCGGCTAATTATGGCATGCTGGTTACGAATGCGCGTGCGTTTCATCTCTTTTAATTACTAAAATGTATCAAATCGAGAGCATGGTGTAGAAATAAATAAGGGCACGTCTACTAAGTATAACATGTTGTTCGAGTTGCGGTTTGTGGTAAGCCACTGATTTTTTATTTTTTTTTAACTTTAAAAGTACAATCAGTACAGGTTTATTAAATTAGTTATTTGTGTAAATGATGTCTGTATAAAATATTTAAAATGAAAAATAAAATTTTTGGAATTTTCGAAATAATTATCAAATTCAAGTTTTTATTATTTTTTATAAACACTCTCTAAGATTATGATTAAATAAAAGAATAAATTTCATTACAGTATAGTTTTATTTATTATTTCAATAAAATGTATATTTACATAATTTAATTTCTTTGATATATTATTTTCACAGCCATAAATAATTAAATATTATCCTATATTTACAGTAATATTAATATTTACACTTTTTACAATGACATTTTGACTAGACAGAGCGTAAAACAAAAAAACTTCTACTTTTGCTGCCACCAAGTAATAGCATCTAGTAACTCGTTGTCATCCACCGACGTCACTTCAGGATAGTAATTGTTTTGACAATATTCATTATTCGTTGAATAACTTGAAGAAACTCCTGACGAGCACTCAGAATTGACTGGAGAAGGTACGGAATCAGAATAAGGCGAATTTCGTCCACCAAAAATCCCTTCGTCTACATCATAATGCACAGACGTTTCCATTGCAACTTTATTTTCTTGTGTCACACCACACGCTGTATCACTTTCATCTATCAAGTTTTCTAGGTACCTTATATATTCCACAACCATGCGTAGAGTATCAACTTTACTAAGCTTCTTGCCGGATCCTCTCCTGGCGCCGCCAGATAACGCGTTGACCACTGCTGCAGGCAGCCTCTTCCTTAGCGCATTAAAACCATCATTCACTTGTTTCACACGATTTCTTTCACGAGCGTTCCTCCTCGCAATGGAAGCAGTTTGAGCTCCGTTGTAGTTATTTTTGTATGTATATTTTTTGCCAACTGAACAATCCATTTCCAAGCTGTTCTCTGGACTCGGTGCAATCGGAACATATTTAGGCTGTTCCGTTTTGTAAGACGACAAGTACGCCATACTGTAATTCTTATTTTGGAGCATATTGTATTCGCGGTCACGGTCACAGTAAGGTAAAGGGAGTTGAGTATTAACGTTTTCAACTACGAAGCAATGAATGAGAGAGTCGTGCTCTCGCGGCTCTTTATATGGGGCCCACCTGAACAAAAAAATGAATAGGGAACACTCCCACCCCTATCCTTTTTTTGGGCCGGTACCTGGATAGTATATTTTTTTTTCAAATTTTAACCGAATAGCCAAAGCTTTACACACGTGCCGTATAATGTATGTTGACCGATAAGTGTTTTTGTATCAATCGTTGTTTTATTTTCTTTTAATTATTGTTTGATATTTTGGTTTTATAACATTAGAATAAGTATGCATATTTCTTATTAAAATGAAAAAACACTAAAATATATTTTAAATAACAGAATCATCAATATTAATAGCAAATCATATGAGAATTTTTTTTGTAGCTTTCGAATGTTTTAATTTAGACTTTGGTAAAGGCCGCATACACTTATAAAATTGCATTAGCTACTCATAAAAGGAAAATTTGGGGAGAATAGAAGGATTTCAGGTATAAACTGTAAAAAATAAATTATAAAATTGAAAAAAAAAAAACATTTACACTTATAAATATTATTACATATATAATACTATTGTCAATATAAAAATTTCTGCTTGTGGGATTTGAATTCACGACCACCACGTTTAATCTTCGGTCCAACAGCGCTACAATGGTGTTACTTAACAATTCATATAATAGTTAAATCACATGTAATACATTTTAATTATTTAAGACATATCGTTGTCCGATTTCGTTTGACAGTCACTGGTTGAGAATGTTGATTATTTTATTGTTTCCGTTAGTAGCTTATCAGCAAGTTAAAAACTGTATAAACCATAATTTATCCTTGTAATTGGATCACATCTATAAAACCTAGATTATAGATTTTTTCCTAGAATATATCAGTGACTTCAATTAATTTTTTTACATAATCATGACAGCCGATAAAGTTTTTTATTTTCTTTTATACCAGTAATCCTAAAAACGTTATTCAAATTAGCTTCGATACCAACTTGGCCTCAACAAATATTATAATCCTTAGCTTTTTTAAGTAATTTCAACACAAATAGATTATATAATTAAACTTCTGATTAATTATATAATCTATTATCTATATTATTAATATATCATACTTGTTTACTTAAAATAATATTGTATATAAAACTTAGAAAAGATTTCACTTCTTTTCTCATTATATTCTCTTTAAGTAAAGTGCCAATCTTTACAATGGCGTTCATATTAAGAGACGCTATGGGAAATTTATTACGGTTCGTCTTTGACTTCGAATATGAAACTACTCGTGTTTTATGGTATTTGGACCAACAAGAAAAAACCAGAACCAATTGTAATACCTATTTTTCCTTTCACGTGTAACTTGTGCTTTAATATAAGGTACTGAAGGCGAACTCTGGTCTGGTGAGACCACAATACTAGCTCCTTGGGCGGCGTACCTTCAGTGAATTTTTGAAAAAAGTTACATTAATTTAGAACTAAGGGTAGAGTATTGAATGGACAAGAGGCCTGCCATTGTCACACTCATTGTGCTTTAAAAAGATTACACAAGGAATGTGGGCCAGCCATTGAGACTCGAAGAATGAATTGTTTAAAAGCCTTCAATCATTCAAAGGCGGAGGCGCTAAACTTGAGTTTAATAGACTACGCGTCGCCTCAAGAAGTAATTCATATTTAATTTTGTTCCATTGATTCCTTTCGTTTGTCTACCTGCTGTCGTTTGGTGTATGGAAAAAATATTATAAGAAAAGGATAAATAATAAATTAAATAAAGAAAAAATACTAATTTGATATGTAGGGTAAAACCCGGATAGTTGCCTCGGACGGATACATGCCTCAGTTTCAAATGCTCTATGTTAGACGTGTTGTCAGTGTTTCTTTTTGATCATAATAAGAAGCGTCCCTCGCGTAGGACTCGGTGCCGCATCAGCTGTCGAAGTAGGTGCACGAGTTTTGTCCGTGTGAGTAAAAATCTTCCGCGACGATACTTTGACGAGCGTCAGAATTATATTGGCAAGTAATCTCCGTTAAATATAATTATAACTAATTGCGGTTTCAGTAAAATAATTATTTCTTTGATTGCATTAGAGTTTAAATTGCACTGTAATAAACGTTTTGTTGTTAAATATGTTTTATTTATTTTGTAAATAAAAAGGGCAAGTATCCGTATCAAAAAGGATAGTTGCCTTACTGTCTTTTGCGGATTGTTGCCCTGGGGCAACTATCCGTAACTACACATTTTAACGAGCAAACAGGTTTTTTTCTTAGTTATTTTTTTCATTTGGTTTTACCTTTTTTTCTTGGTGATATTTTTATTGGGCTTTACTATAGTTTATCTTAAATAAAATAAATTCTCAACAGCAAAATGCCTCGCAAGTATAAACGAAAGCCAGGCGTGGTGCCGCGCCACATCAGCTGGACAGAAGATAGCTTAGCACTTGCGTTCGAAGATCTAAATAAAAAACAAAAAAGTATCAACGAAATATCCCGGATTTATGGCATATCCTCTCGAACCTTAAGAAATTCAAAATAGCAATATCAATTAGCAAATTCAAAAAAATGAAATACCAACAAAGAAGTTAAAGTTGATAATTATTGTGTAGAATGTTTTGAAAATTATAATTTAACTAAATCAAAATCAGATTGGATACAATGTGAGATGTGTCGAATGTGGTTGCATGAAACTTGTACAACATTCAAAAACCATTGCATGAGATGTGGCAAATTGAAAACCTTGGCTTCTGGTAATAATCAATACTAATGCCAAAGTTATTCCCATAATTATTTTTAATATTTAAGATAAATACTAATATTTAATTATTTTTTTAAATTAAAAAATTACATGTTCAAATTTAAAATTTTAAAACCTTAGTACTTTTAAGTGTTGTTTAGGTAATAATTATAAAGGATCTCAGTAAGTAATTAGAACTGAATACTTATTTAATAGATGCTATGCCAAAGTTAATTCTTATTTTTATTGTTGTTCTACCTTTAAAATAAATAGTAATATTTAATTATTATTTTGGATACTTAATTACCATTTTGGAGTCTATTTTGTTGTAATTTTATAATTATATTGACTTTGATTAATACTTAATGAAAGATTGTGTTCAATAACAAAAAGTGATTACTTAAATTAATATAAGTTCGTTTTTATTTGAAAAAAAAATAGACAGGCAAGTATCCCCCGAACCATTTTTAACGTTAGGCTAGTATCCGCCATAGTAGGCAACTATCCCCTTTTTTAGAGGCCACGTAAAACAGGCTGTACTCAAAATTAATAATATTTATATTTGAAAAAATTGGCTAAGTTAGAAGATTAATATACTATGTTTAAGAACACACATTGAATAGGTAATGTAGTGGTATACATTTCTAACAAAAGAGCTTTTTCAAAAAGTGTGGCAACTATCCGGGGTTTACCCTATATAAAAGTACTAATATTACTCTATTTGAATATTGGGAATTTGAATTTGATTTATATCTATAAGTTTTATTGTACGTACACCTGTATAGGGAGGCTGAGTTAGTATTTTTGTAAACACACATTTCAGTTTTTATTATTTTATATAAATATATCATAGTATCAAGAGAAATATGAACAGTTTTCTATTTTATCTTAATACATTATTCCCTTTCTTGAGAATTAGACAACGTCGAGCTTGTTTTTTCTTGCCCAAATACAAATTAATTAGCATATAACTTTCATAAAAGTTAAAAATCAATTTTCAATGTATATCTAATGATATTTAAACATTTATTGAAGTCTCTAAATGCTGTCGCTATTTCTATAAATTGTATGCTAAATTGATTAGTGTAGAATTTATAAAACTTAATGTCTCCCAAGAGTCATATAACTTCTCGCGTCGGACTTGAATGCTGAGGTTGCTACGCCCATCCATCATTTCCAGCCTCTTCCTGCAAGTGAATTTGCAAAATATAATGAAAATGTAAAAGTGATATGGTCGAGCCCAAAACGAGCACAATAGAGCTACGGGCGTGCGCACAATACCGTCGTCAAATAACATTTATCCAGCCCACACCTTAGAAAATCGCAAAATAGAGACATCTCCGAACAAAGCTATAAAGGAGCAAGCGGGACCATCATCGATAATTACAACCTTTGTAACTTATATACTTAAACGCGATCGTATGACATCCACAACAATGAACACCTTTTAAGTGAGATTTGCAATACACGGAATGGGAGCCTTAAAAAGTTTTATCAAGGTACCCTCCCATGAACTTTCAGGACGTTATACATCAAGTTTTATTTATTATAAGTACTAAAACACCTATAAAAATTGCCTTATAATATTGTCTTTTATAAGGAAAAATTCTTAGTCCATCTTAAGATTGTTAACAATGAAATCATTAATAAATGCGGCAGACGTAGACACATTCCACTTTACTGTAGGATTTAGTAGTACTCGATTCGAATATAGTATCAAATCTACATAAAGGTGGGCAGCAGGTATACTCCAGGATACTCCAGTAATAAACTCATTCGGTGGATTATAGACAAGTACCGATCGCCTGACAGCTCCATTACGAAGGCAATGCTTTGCCAATATTTATACTTGGCTCGTACGAATCTAGCAAAAATGTCGGCTCGGTGGTCTGCGTGTTGCCGATAGGGTATGATCGATAAAGATGTAGTTTAATTACTAAACTGGAATTGAGTGACTTTCAAAGATACCGCCCGGTGTTCTCACGAGCGCTGGTATATTCCTAGGAACTAATATTATTAGCTTATGATAATTAACATTTTACATAAATCTAAATTTAATTAATTAGTTATGGTTGGAGAGTCATGAAAGTAATGTATGAATTACAAATAATTAGCAATATGAATAATAAAAGGCTTTAATGATAGTGTGATATTGATTTTACATACAATGTTTCGTAATTATACTGGTTAGCAAATTATACATTACATATATACACATACATATAAGTACTATACAAAATTATTATCGAACTTGTGGATGTAGACTTTCCATACATAGCTTTTTATATATTTTTTTAGATTCACACTGTATTTCACATGTGCGGGGTAGACAGAGGGAGCCGGGGATTCTCGTTCCTATTAAAACACTTTCGTTCCCCACTTTCCGCAGAGTTCTAGAGGCATAGCGTATTGCAACGCCGCGCTTTTGCTCAATTACCAGAGCGAGGAAATCAAAATATTGAATATTTTATTTCCTCGAATGGGAATCGAACTCACAACCTGTTGCGTTTACAGTCACACTTTGTGCCCCTGAACCACGGCTGGCCTCAATAATACTAAAAAGAATTAAGATTTTCTCCCATAATGCTATAAACATACAAAGTATACCAAACTCATAGTAAATAAACCTTTATATTATATCTGTACTAAAAATCGAATTGCCTATAGAGTTTTGGCACAAGCCACACGAGGAGAGAGAAGATGAACACCTTGCGGACATGTGTGCAATCCTTTCACATCTGCCGATCTTGCACTGATTTTTATTTATGAAAAATATGACGAATTATGGCTGGCCTTTTATTTGCGCTGCCACCTTTCCGGATGTACTTTGGCGGCGGATGTTGCTAACCTATAACATGTATCCTCGCGGAATATTTTGCTGAGTAATTCTTTAAAATATATTTGTAATCTATAAGAAAGGTATATAATATAATATTAATTATATATTGAAATGTTCATATTTGAGGCCAGTAGCACACAGGTACAAGCTTGTGACTGTAAACGCGACAGGCTGTAGGTTCGATTCCCACTCGAGGAAATGAAATGTTTGATATTTTAATTTCTTCGATCTGGTGTTGAGGCAGGCATTACTGATAAAAAACAATATAATCATATAAAAAAAATCATTAGAAGCCAGTGCAGCTTTAGCGGATAAGTATGTTATCTCCTTTTTACTCAAAATTCGGCTTTTAAAACCTCAAATTCATACTTTACAATTAAAATTCGCATTTATACAGCTGAAATTCATCTAAGTTATATAAATTAAAATTACTATTTGAAAATATTTGTCTAAGTTATTTTAACGTATGATATTACAAAACTAATTTGTTATTCTATTTACTTATTATAACTTAAACTAGCGCGCAGCTTCGCTAGCTTATTTAGGGGTGAATTCTAATAAACCAGGAAACATGTGTTCAATGAAATATTTTTAAGAGTCGAAATTTCAAATTTTATAAAAATCGGTGGCGATTTGAAGATTTTTCCATACAAACTTTCAACCCCTCATTTGCACCTTTAGCGGGAGAATTCTAGAAAACTATGAAACATGTGTTCAATTAAATACTTTTAAGAGTCTGAATTTCAAATTTTATAAAAATCGGTGCCGATTTAATTTTTTTTCCATACAAACTTTGAACCCCTATTTCACCCCTTTGGGGTTAACATTTTTCAAAATCCCTTCTTAGTGGATGTCCAGATTACAAAAGTAAACTTTTGTCCAAATTTAACGTTCCTACCATCAGCGGTTACGGCTGTGCGCGCGTCTTACCTCAGTCAGTGAGGACAAGTCCCTTTATATATATAGATAACTAGCGGACGCGCGCAGCTTCGCTAGCTTATTTATGGGTGAATTCTAATAAACCATGAAAAATGTGTTCAATTAAATATTTTTAAGAGTCTAAATTTCAAATTTATTTTTAAGAGTCTAAATTTCATATTTATAAAAATCGGTGGCGATTTAAAGATTTTTCCAAACAAACTTTCATCCCCTTATTTGCACCCTTTGGGGGTGAATTCTAGAAAACCATGAAATACATGTTCAATTAAATGTTTAAAGAGTCTAAATTTCAAATTTTATAAAAATCGGGGGCGATTTAAGATTTTTCCATGCAAACTTTCAACCCCTTATTTGCACCCTTAGAGGAAGAATTCTAGAAAACCATGAAACATGTCTTCAATTAAATACTTTTAAGAGTCTGAATTTCAAATTTTATAAAAATTGGCGCCGCTTTTAAAAAAAATCTATACAAACTTTCAACCCCATATTTGCACCCTTAAGGGGAGAATCCTAGAAAACGATGAAACACGTGTTCAATTAAATACTTTTAAAAATCTAAATTTCAAATTTTATAAGAATCGGTGCCGATTTAATTTTTTTTCCATACAAACTTTCAACCCCTGGTTCACCCCTTTAGGGTTAAAATTTTTCAAAATCCCTTCTTAGTGGATGTCCAGATTACGAAAGTAAACACCTGTCCAAATTTCACGTTTCTACCATCAGCAGTTACGGCTGTGCGTGCGTCTTACCTCAGTCAGTGAGGACAAGTCCTTTTATATATATAGATGTAGTGATTTTTGTTATGTTATTATTATTACTGATTCACTCAAAAATTAACAATAGTAATTGAATTTAAAAATATTTTTTTTAACAATTTCCAAAAAAAAGGGAAACTTGTAATTCGATTGTATCTTCTATATTAGACTTTTAGTCATCGGTGACATTATTATTTAATCAATTAAGAATCAATTTTGATGTTTTTGTTTTTTTAGTAACCCCACAAAAACATCAACAATATATCTAAAAAAGCCAATATTAAAAATATATATACACGGACGACATTTTGGTTAATGATACCAACTAAGTAGGTAAATACCTAGCTGGTATCGATAAAAAAAACTTTTTGGTGGATTTTTTTGTCAAGTACAACGAACCCGCAGAATTTTTTAAGAGATCACATTTCCTATGTACGTACATCTTGCATTCATACTTCAGCTGTAGGTGCCTTACAATTGACTATAATTCTACTGTCTATATCAAAAACTATAATATAATAATATTCATCATTTAAATATAACAAACCTTAATCCATCAAAGTGCCACGTGACACAAGCATAAATAATAGAATTAAAATATCCAAACACGGTCTTAAATCTGAATAAAAAAACCTTCTTATATTTGCTTAAAATTTGCAAAAAATCTGCCCCAGATTGAATTACGAGTGCTTTTAAAATACCTATCAATCGTCTACGCCTCTTTAATAGTGTTATACGCATGACCGTGCCCCCCGTATGGTATTGTTGTGCAACAACAGCCCCCTATTGACATATTAGCTTTTTAGTGGTAGCATCCCTTTGTGCTCGCGCTTGAATTAAAATGGCTTAATGTAGTCTTTCATATAATATGTCATAGAGACAGCACGCGACGACGATTCACTTATATTACTTCTTAGGAGAAAAAAAATTCTTTTTATTTAAATTTCAGTTCTTTCTTAAATTTCTTAAATTTTTAGTCCTTAACATTTAATTTTCTCTATTCCTATCCATGAATAAACTTAAGAATAAATAATTCACGCATAAGTTAATATATATTTTTTATTTTATACATATTTTTTAGATCCCTAGCGGGGTAGCCAGTGAACGTTACGATTTCTACATACTTCTTTCGCCTCGTCCAATGTCCTCCGGGGGATCCTCATGCTTATACACGGTACTTTCCTCCATTATCATGATATTGTGTTTTTAAAGGTCAACACTCACTCTTCTTTCATAAATCTTTTTTGCCATTCCTTCATCACTCACTTACTCGACCTGCCCAAACAGCCTGAGCACGTTCTTCTTTATTTTTACTATGACCTCCTAGCTAGTAGCTGCCATAGTGTCTCTTCATCGCAGTTTCGATCAGCTCAAATATAATATTTAATACATATTATAGCATACCTAAACATTACAACACTATAAAAAAATATTATGAATGCACACCGTTAGAAAATGTGCTGTGAGAATATTTACTCTATGAAAATAAATTATAATTAAAATGAAAAATATGTAATTAATAAGGTCTAAGAGTATTAAATAACACTAATAGATTAGGCAATAAATTAAATAAAACGTAATTTGGACAATAAATAACTGCATAAGCTCAATAAAATCAACTTTCCACCATCGGCGGCGCACCCCGCAGCGTAACACGGATTGATATAGAGTATATTTAAGGCAAGTATTAAAAAATAACACGAATTCAGATATAAACTCTTGCGTAAACCTTAATAAAGCAGATTTACCCTTTTTTCCTGCATTGCAAGGTGGGCAAATTAAACCTAGTGTTTAGACCGTTTTTTAGGGTTCCATACCTAAAGGGTAAAACGGGACCCTATTACTAAGACTTCGCTGTGTGTCTGTAACCAGGCTGTATCTCATGAACCGTGATAGGAAGACAGTTAAAAATTTCACAGATGATGTATTGCTGTTGCCGTGATAACATCAAATAAACAGAACTAATAAACAATAAAAATTTAAGAGAGATCTCATATAAAACATATTTTTTTGAAGTTTTTATACATAATGGTACGAAACCCTTCGTGCACCGTGAATCCGACTCACACTTGGCCGGTTTTTTTAAATATTATATAAAAATAAATTTAATTACCGACCTACCATAAATAAAGAATATTTTAGTTTTTCCGATGTATCTACGTTGAATTCAGTTACCCAATATGAAAAAGTTTGCCCAGCATGGCACCAAGTTCAATAAAACAGCGCGAAATGTTATAACATTTTTTTATCTACTCAACCTAAGGCGGGAGGTAAGCCAAGGTAAAAAAAAACTGGTCAAGTGCGTGTCGGACTGGCCCACCGAAGGTTCCACACCAATTTCAAGGTGAAACTTATGAAAGTAGTCAAATTTAAATTTCCGGGAATATGCACTCATTTTTCTATAAATATAAGTTATTATTTTGAGCTTTGTAGAGCTAAAAAAAATTTAAACGTTGACTGAAAAACTTAAATTTTTCAGCCCCAACGGATCGTAGGCTTCAATATTTGATATTAATTTTTGCTTGACATGGAGGTATCCATGTTATCGGTCGTGACAAATAGAGAGACGGATATTAAAACGATCTTAAAAGGTATCTGCATTTTTTTATATACAGAACCCTAAAACATACCAAAATCTAACATTTAATATATGTTATGAAAGTATATTTAATCGAATATAATTTAAATAATGGTCAAATACAGTAGAGTTTTAACTATAAATTTTAAATACATATTACCGAGGAATATAAATGACTTAATTATTTTATTGAATTATAATCGTTTTTTTAATTGCTTTAAAGCTCTATAGAAGCTGCTGCCTATAACATGACTGTGGATCTCTGTATACATGTTTATGATTTTACAATTTAACTTGCATTTTACATATTCTATCTCTATCTCCTTTAAAAAGAAATTATAAACTTTTAATTGACGCCTTTCGTGGTGCAGGCCCAAGCTTGTGACTGTATGCGCTACAAGTAGGGGTTCGATTTCTAATGGAGGAAATGAACTAACATAATGAGAACTAGAATAAAGCTACTACAAAATATTTTCCAATGACTGATACAGATTTTTGTCTTCTTAATAAACTCCAAATTCTAAAGCGTTGACACCGAGAAAAACACTAAACATCACAATAGGAAATGAACCTACAATCATCGCATTAGGCGTTAGACGATGTTTCACTGCGCCATAATAACCTAACTTTAATATTAATTATTGCACTAAATTTTTCAGAGCATAGCAATGAAAGGGCTGCCTATAAATTAGTTAAACAAATTACCTTCTACCTCCTAAAGCTTCTTACCCGGTGGCCCAAAACTTTATAAAGAACATTAATACATATTAGATACAGCAATGATGATTATAAAATATGTTAGGAAACGGTAAAATGTAACCCCCGATTTACCGTGACAATTTATAACATGGTATACGACTTTTAATATTATAGAAAAAAAGAATATAGGCCGTGGTGGCGCAGGGGCTCAAGAGTTTGACTGTAACGCGACGGTGTGAGTTCGATCCCCACTTGGGGGAATGAATTATTATTTCTTAATATTTTCATTTCTTCGGTCTGGCACTAAGGCAAAAGCCCGGCGTTGAGTTCCTCCACTCAACGCGCAATGTCTCGAAAATTTCAACGGAAAGTGGAGAGGGAGTGTCTTACCACTGTTTACTATACTTACAGTCGTATACTATAGCCATAATTAAAAGGTGTCCTATAGAAGATTATTTTGTCTGTATCTACAACATTTCTATACTTATAATAAAATCATATCAGATCGGTGGGTGTACATTGAAGATATATAAGAAAGAATGTTATTGGTAGCATCGAATAACGTAACACAACCAAAAACAACGATTTTTTGTATGTTTGTCTGGGCGTTTGTTTACACTAATCTCAGAAACCCATCCCCGTTCATCACATTAAAGAATGGATCGTGGAGAACAGAGTGATATACATCATTAAACTCTCTCTTTTTTTTCTCTACAACTTATAAAATAAACATTAAAACATTTGTACCACACTCGCGTGTTTCCAATGAGTGGTTTCGTAGATGCATAATATAAAAATAAACTACAAATGTCTTAAAATGAATGTGATCTTTTACAAAACTTTTAAAACGCTTTCAAAACATAATATGCTTAATGTATATTTAATAGTTTACGTGCTCACTGGTCAGTAAAAGCTTTTAATTATCGTTCAAAACTAACAGTCCGGCCGCCGATACGAGAGTGAACTTCAGATATGTAAATATGGAATTAGAATGCATATTAGAATATTAATTATGTGAGAAACAAGAAAAGTACAAAATTGTATATATGTACGTCTTAGTATTTCTAAGAGAAATAGAAGTCGTGTTAATTACATGTCTTAAAATTTTAACCTGAAATTGCATTATTCAATTGATTATATTAATTTTCCATTCAATTATATTGATTTCTAAAAAAGTCATATTGTCTTTTTTGTTGTAGGCTGAGATCAACAAGAAAATCTTAAAAACTATTATTCGTAAGCGGTATCATACGTCACAATTAGAGTTACCAAATTAGGAGAATGTCAAATAATTTTCTTATACAGATTAGAGATCCCGGTGCGAGAGCCCATGACTATAACAAGTGGATTCGGATTCTTTACTTCTCTTTACTTTAAAATTTATTTAATTTTCATTTTAGCTTCAAATTATAATATTTTTTAAAAATCTATTTTATAATAAATAGAAAACATTTTAAACGTTACAAGTACACTACGTACTATTAAACAAATTAATAACTATTATATCCTTCTTTAAATAAAAAAAATCGTATATATAATGGTAAATTAAGTAAACATATCTATATGAAACTTGCCAATAAAATCATCTTTCCTTTCAATTGGGCAAAAAATCGCCTTTAATTAAGTAGTGTGAAAAACAACACGTTGTAAATCACGCTCTGCATCCGAATCCGCTTGAGTTTAAATCAAAACACAATTAAAACGTCATACAAACTCGTTGAAAGTTGTTTTACGAACTTAATTAACACCAAACATAATCGATATTTGATATCGATAAACTCATCCGTTGTTTAGATTGCGAGCTTTATACAACATTCGATCGTTTGTTTACCTTTGACTTTGGAAGGAAAAGTATAAGTTTCATTTTTAAACAATATTTCACAGTCATGAACGAAGGAAGAGGGGGGAAAGGACTATTGCGCCGTGCCCACCCCAGGATAATCCAATTATGATGTAATTCTTATGACAATATTCAAATATAATAGAAAATTCATTTAAAATTAAGTTAATAAATGTAAAAGGGCAACTTACTTAATGTAAACGCAACTAGTATCAGCTCTCTGTAATTAATAATATATTCTGTACAACTGAGTTAAATATACATACGATGTGATTAAAATAATTGATATATCTCACTGTAAGTGTTACACTCTTAATTAGTAAAGAAATAAAGATTTTTAATTATAACTTTATTGGAAATACAAATGCAAGCCGGTCAAGTTATTTTATATAATTTGTGTCACATAGAAGTTGTTAATTAAAAATGACCTTATTTGTAACCAAAATGTTTTTTTAAAGCAGTGATGTCTTATTATAATCAAAAAATCTGATATATGTAAGTACCTTGCTAATATAATGCTAGTAATTATTATTGTTAACTCTTGTCAAATATAGGAGTAACATAAACCTTATTCATGTGGAAAATATTCCATTAAGTTTTTTGTGTAAAAAAAAATGTTATCGAAGATAAATAACAATATATAAATATAAATATATTTTTATATATATGTAATTTATTTTTATAGTAAGCCGTAAGACATGTGATGTTTTTCTAAATAAATACAGAAATATCTACTAAGAAAAACATCGGACGTCAAATCATGGGTCGAAAGGATACAACATCTATACGTAAGTCCATATTATATAGAACTCTTCAATGCCTGAGGCTATTTGGATAGCAAATGATGCACCCATTCCAACTACCAGATTATCTGTAAGATTATTTCCATCCAAATTAATACTCTCACTTTGATAAACAAACATATTTACATATGGGAATCAGACCTTAGATTTTAGTGATTCTGAGTTCGGCCAGATGAATTTAATCTTTTTCACGTCTACCTTTTTATCTGAATATTACATATTAATTAAATTAAATATTTAAATCCAATAAGCTTTAAGTGTTCAATTTTATATTAAAATTAGTTAAAAACATAATGCTCTATAACACTTCTTATGAATTAATTTTTACTGAAACAAAGTGAATATCTGGTTACAATTGAAAAGATATCAGTTTCAAGCTGTATCCCACATACTCGTACAGTGCGAAGATAGGCAGAAAGAACCTATTAACAAAATAGCTTGTTCTCCACTTCTTACCGAAATTAGAGACTGAACTTGGAATGGAGAAAATCAACCACAGAATCGAATCCAGAACTATTACTTTCACATTTAAATACATTTCCACTGCGTCAGGATGCCCTCAAATAAAAAAGTATCAAAACTAAGTAATACGCTCTACAAAAGGATGTTTGCCAAACGCATGTTGTATTGGGATAAGTAATAGCTTAATTCTACGTTGCGTCTGCTAAGGTGCTTGATTTCTCGGCTCTTTGGAAGGGTTTCTCAAAAGTATATAGAATTAATACAGTACGGATAAAAATAGCACCCAACTTTATTTGTTCACGCTGTATCCCGCTTGTAGCAGGGTAGGCAGAGGAAACCTAGTGTTTAGACACTCCACTCCCTTTTTTCCGGCGAATTCTGGAAGCACCACACACTAGTGTTAAGTGACTCAACGTCGCGCTTTACCTCGTTAACAGAACGAGAAAATAAAAATATCAAATATTTGAATTCCTCGAGTGGGAATCGAATCTACAACCTGTTGAGCCTACCCCTTGCCCCTGCGCTCTTGACTAACATGCTTATAATATTTGTAAAAAAATCTTCAAAAATTTCAATTTTCATGATTTATTAGTTTTTAAAATTACTAAAAATGATCTGGGTATACTTATTTATTTTTAAATACTTTTTTGAGGTTAATATGTGTTTGACCACCCATCTAGCGCCCCACGCGTCGTCCTTGGCCACTGTGACGGATTCCACCACGCCCCTCATTTGTTATACAAATTTTATACTACCCTCCGAGCTAAGATCAGCAGCGCGTAGAAACAATGGACCCGAATCACCCGATTATGCAAGAATATTGCAATTTTGTGAATATAAGCCAAATATTTTGGGTAATCATTTACATATATGCAGAAATTAGATTTTTAAATACTCGATTTAGCTTAACTCAAAATCGTTCCGCCACTCCAGAATTTGGCGGAATGCAGAAAAGCGACTTAACAACAGGTACTATCCTATATCTCATAAAACAAAGTCGCTTTTTGTATTTCTTCTAAACTACCCAACGGATTTGGATGCGGTTTTCACCATTAGGTCGAGTATTTCTCAGGGAAGGTTTATATATAGTTTATTATTTGTACATTCTTATGTAAATTAACATAAATACGATAAATGTGTATAAAGTCCTACCCGCTGAGACACTTTGGCGCATGCGCTGCTTTAATGGTAAATACTACATGAAAAAAATGTACTGGAGTATTGTTCCTCTTAATAAGATCTACAAAAAAGTCCGCGATGGCATATTCGTATCTTTTAAGAATAACGTGTAGTGATCATATTTCTGTCTAAAAATAGTAATTTCAATATATTTTTTATTGTGAGGGATATTTTTCCATAATGGTATTAATCCTTATCCTTTAAAATACTTTATTAAATTTCTACGTTAAACGAAGATAAAATTTGCTTTTTAAACTATTTCGAAATTGCGAATAGTTTTAGAGAAAAACGCATTTAATTATTGACACATCACGCCGTTCACACATCAACTGTATCGAGTCAAGTTTCACTTATCCCTTACTCTCAGCATATAAATAAGTATATTAGTTACGTTGGCCATTTAATGTAGATCAAAACTGTCTTTTCTGTTTTTCATTTTAATAAGTACTTTAGAAGTTGTTACAATATCAAAAAATCCTTGCTGCGAAACGCGCCTCGCGACGTTATGCTTATACAAGCGAGTCCGCCGCGCCCGCCTGCCTTACACGCATCGGTGGTTCAGTGGTAGAATGCTCGCCTGCCACGCGGGCAGCCCGGGTTCAATTCCCGGCCGATGCATTCTATTTAATTTTCGTCACAGGCAGCCACGTAGTGCTTGCTTTTCATCAGGGACAGAATACCCTCTTCAGCATTAACCACAAGCTCGAAAAAAAAAACCCGCCTGCCTTTATAGCAACGAAGATTTAGATGCGTTTGCACGTATTGGATAATTCGAGTTGAATGTATTATTTAATGTCATTTAACTATCTAAAAATAGTAATTTAAATATATTTTAATAAGTACTTGAAAAGATTAGTAGCACAGATTTAAAATTACGGTACCTACTAAAAAATCCTTGCTGTGTAAAACAATTGGAAAATCCTTATTGAAACTACGAAAATGCGGGTTGCATTAGGGTTTAATTAATTTTCACATTATCTTAAGTGCTTTGCAAACATACATTATATAAATAATCCAGTAGTAAAAGCGGGCGAAGCCGCAATAGGGTCGCTAGTACTATATATACTATATTCTCTTTCTACCTTACTTTTTGCGGGATACAGGTGAAGATGAAAAAAATTTTAACTTGTTCAAGATATGAAAGTAAAATTTTGCCTTAAACAATTCGTGATGTCTTGAAAGCTATCCAATTTCAATCTCAGCAAATTCTGTGATTGCATTCAATAAAACAACTACCGATTCCAAATGCAATCTGATGTGGAGGTGAAGAAATCCATTTAAATCACTATTACCGGAGGACTATTGCAATTGTACGGAGGCAGTTGAAATTGAGATGGCAGGAATACCTCGGGCCGCGGGGTTTTGGGCACTACTTCTTGATTAAATAAACCTTCAAGTGTCAAGTGTCAGTGTCACGCCGGCAGCTAGTGTCAGTCTTGGGCATATACCACGTATTGTGTTTTTTTTTTAATTCCAAATAACATGAAGCTTTTATTCGCGTATGAATACCGCAACACCTTTTAATTTATTGTTTTATTATTCACTTACGCGGTAAAAATTGATTGTTCTTGAAAAAATAATAAACGCTTCCTTTAGTGATTCTGTAATGGCAGCGGGTTTTGCCTGCAACGCTAAAAGCCTAATAAGTTAATGTTATACGATTATTATGCATAATATTTTATAATATTATTTAATAATATTTTATTATATCCATAACGGTAACAGTAGAAAATTCCAAATATTCCAAAAACGGTAAAAGTCATTTCAAGACATTATACGTATCCATATGAAGGTTGACTTCGCTACGCTCTAAATAATGACTTTATAAAATGTTTCAAACTTCATATATTAAACGTTAATAAAAGAAATGACACCCATAGCTACCCATAAAAATCTCTCCGTTTAATCCATTAACTACGGTCGAATACACACCACACTATGCTATATCGATTCTGAATAAATTCAATTACTAAACTGTTTCCTTAATCTTCGTTTAATTTCAATCAATTGAGATAAAATTCTATTGAATATGCGCCGAGAGTGGTTTTTTTGGTCCACCTGTGCCACACGGCTTACTTTCGAAGCGACTGTTAGGTGGACATAATATCTCGACGTGATCAGAATTCTTAAAGAAGTAGCTAATGGCTTGTGTTAAAATTACATTAAAACTTTATCTTTAGTACATCATGACATGATGCCAATGATCGGGTGAGAATTCCTTTCACTGGCCCTTAAATCATGTCGGTAGAGCATTGAATAGCAAAATTAACATGTATGCTTAGATTTAAAACATATGTATACCGTATACGAGTAGATAGAGCTACCGTTAATAGAAAAATCAACTATTAGTATCACGCTGTATCCCGCACACAGCGGGATAGGCAGAGGAGATCTAGTGTTAAGATACTTCGTGTTGAGTGGCAGACTTCAACGCCACACTTTGCCTCGAAACCAGAGCGAAGAAAATGGAATTATTAAATATTTCATTTCCTCAAATGGGATCGAACCACCTCGATCGACCGCGAACCTGTTGCTTTACAGTCACACTTTGCACCCCTGCGCCACAACTGATGAATAAAATAGTAATTAATAAGTCTAATTATAAAGCAACAAAAAATTGATAATGTTTCCATAATCGTCAATCATAAATCAGTCATCCAAGAAATCTGGTACAATGGGCAAGGGACTCGACTCACTCGCTACCCTACGTAATAAATTCATAAGATTGACTTGCCGAGTAGTGAGAACTCGTATACTTGCAGCAGCCGCTATACTACAAGAGCATAAATCTAATGGGAGTGTCGTTGGACACCGTGGACCATGAATGGAGCCGCAATATGAGCGATGGTCGAGCTCCAGGCGAACCGACCTATACGCATGTCGAATACCTCGTACAGGACATTTTGACAATCAGCTAAGAGAATTGAAATATGGGGCCTGGTATCCTCCCGTCTTTGAGCATGATGAATAAGACAATTAACTAATAAAACCCACATTTCAATCAAATATGTATCAACGTACAAAGACAGGTCTTTTTGTGTTTTTCTTCGTATTTGATATATTACATATATTTGTAAGTAGCATCCCAACATAATTATCTTATTAGGCTTTAAATTTATTCTAATGAATTAAATATTTTTAACGGCTCAAAAAATTTTACCATATTTTGTGTAATTTAAAAATATACACTAGTTATAGAGTTTAGCAGGAAATTTTAATATCATTAGAAGCACTTTATCATTATTATTATTATATTTACACATAAAATGATGGTAAATTTTATTTGTCTTACTATCCTAGCTTGCAGAAAAGTTGTCTCTATATATGACTACCACACCAAAAGCGGGAAATTCTTAAGAGTGAAAAAAGCAATTAAGTACTGAGTTGAACTGAACTCTTACTGAGTTCATTTAAAAATCAAAAATACAACAAAATGTCAAGGAGAATATAAAAAATTGCAATAAACAACGGTAGATGTTAATTTCAAATACCCTTGAATTTATTAAAAGTGAATTAATCATTTTTTATCGTCTTTTACGGTGAGCTGACGTCAATTTAGCGGCTTTAAAAATGCAGTCAAAGCTGAAGAAAAAATACAATAGGATTATGCGGCCTTAATGGTCCTCCTAACATGGGCATTAATCTCGTCATACAATATTGATGTTTTTGAAATTTATTGCCAAAGCTAAGAGAATCTCAGAGTCGATATAGTTTATTATTGTGTGAAGAAAGTCACCTCCTTAGCAATCCATCCCATAACATATTTTTATAAATCCAACGGAGATCATTAAAGAAAAATTTCGGTTTTCATCTGCGGAATACAATTGAATGCGACCGTCAAAAACACGCTTCAAAATTTCATTATTGATAAAGCTAAACGAGGATTTATGTTGTGGAAGTGATATCTTATGGGCAATTGATAAAAACATACGCTACGAAAACCATATATTCCTACAATAATTTTGGAATGGCCGTCTTAGCGCAGTGGTACAAATGTGTAACAATAAACGCGACGGTTGTGGATTCGATTCCTACTCGGGGGCATAAATTAATATTTTTATTTCTTCGCTCTGGTAACAAGGTAAAGAGCAGCGTTAAGTTCCGCCACTTAACACACAGCTCTAAAATATATATTTAGATAATTTATGTATATCTCTGAACTTTCAATTAAAATTAGCCTTATTCAAGAAATATGTTCTGTGATACTTTTTAAATATCAAACTAGGGCGTATCTGTTTTACAATTTGAAACCGACGAATTTAATAGTGACCTAACAATGAAATATTAAAAAATTAAATAATTTTAAAGATGATTTTTACTAATCTAATAAAGTGCAGACATTAGTTTTCAAGGCACGTTCCTGATAGAACTTTAATCTGATCTGATCTTTTGAATAGAAACCTTCTTGAAAGGTTTCTTAATCGTTCAATAATACACTCGAGCATGTTTATTGTTGCACATTTGCATGTCGCACACACGTTGACCCCCACTGGGTTTTGTAAATTATGATTTATCGAAATAAATCCATAGAAAGAATATAGATTTGTTCTATTTCAAATAGATATAAATATGTAAATATTGTTTTCTTATATTCTAAAATCGTAATTTAAAAAAAACTCTTTAAAACGTTTAACTTATTTACATATGAACACATAATTAAGACATATTAGTTTTACGTAAAACTGCTAACTATTGTTGTACCTAAGTGTTACTATGTTTTTTTTTTTTAATTTAAACTTTATATCAAAAGCTAAATCAAAAATTTCTTCTTACTTTTATTAATTATATTTAAGTTGTAAAAATTATACATCTTATTATTTTTTACACTATAATTGCTTTCATTAAAAAAATTCCACACAAAAAATTATGACCTATGGCGGTATCCGGAGTCTGGGCGTTATATCTTTCGGTTTGTTACAATTTAAATCAGTGCGTTCCCTTTAATAAGAGTATTTAGATGATAAGACGTGACGACAGGCCTTCAGGCTAACAAGACGCAAATTATGGCAATCTTGACACCTACGAGGTGCTAACTGGGTGCACCCTGCAATTTGGCGAACGTGGAGTGTTATCAACAACCTGCGCTGCCGGCGAACAATTTCCTACATTCATTCAAATAAATATACTCTCTGGATCTGGAACGTCAGCGTCCCTTTCATACATATTAAATATATAATCGGCAGCAGATACTATGAAAGACTCACGAATAATATCAAAAGTTTGACTCGAAGCTATATTCAGAAGTTTTTAGTGGCAAATAGAGATGTTATCAGGCTGATAAGCCCAAAAGCCACCTGGTTGAGCGGCCGCAACCGTGTGTAATACGGTCTGGTATCCCACCACCGATTTGCAAAACAATACCGCCAACAAAAGGAAGCGGACGATCGATTCGGATTCCGCCTGCAATCTCTGTGCGGTATAATCTTGCAAATATTTATTATATGTCAAAACTATATGCCCAAGTGGAAGGCTTGTGGTTTTTACAAATGTGTCTGAGCTCGGAGCGCTCGTTAGCGTGAAGTACGACGCATTGTGGGGGTACAATGGGGGGCGGGGCAGCCCGCGGCGCCGCAGTGCGGGAAAACGGGACCGTATCGCCTTTACGCCATATACCTACTAAACCATTGACAATCCGCGGAAAATATATTGTATAGCTAACGTGACCATTTTTCGGTCGGCTCAAAACGGGACATTTTAGGGTTTCGTTTTTTTAGGATAGCTTCCATTTTTCTCGACGTCTGATAGTTCTTTCGTTTTTTTAAGTAAAATTATATACTACGGAACTAAAAATTCAAACATAACAAATCTAAATAAATGCTATAATGATTAAGTATTCATTAAAACACTTTTTTAGAATGGATTATTCAAAGAATTTACAATTTCATTAGATTACAGAAATTACTAAGTGGCTAAAAATTCTAATATACTAGATAAATTAGTATAATTTAAATTATACGGATTTCAGAAGAGATAACATGCATAACAACATATTTACCCAAATTAATACCTCACCATTAATTACTTAATTAATTAAGTATAATTAAAAACAAATAAATGAATTACGATATAACTATTAGTTATGTAAACTATTAAAAAACATATCTTATGCAGTCGTTTCGCGGTAGAACGACTTTGCGTTCTAACTTGTTTTACGGTAAGATTGAGTTTAAAATGGTGTCATAGATACTGCTACTTAATTTCTAATGTCTATATATGGGAAAACTATGGAAAATGGAATTATATGAGTCTTACGGATTCTCTTTTTCTAACCCTAAATATGGAAGATGCGTAAAGATAAAAAAGACTTCAAACAGAAGTTACATTAGGAGTTAGAAAAAAAGATTGCCTATATAATTTTTTTTTTCCGCTTTACGCTATTTGCCACTTATAGCAGAATAGGTCGAGGGAACGTAGTGCTACGACACCCTGATCTACACGTACGTACCGCCGAAAGCCGAAATCAAGGCCAAACTTTGCCTTGTTACTAGAGCGAAGAAATAAGAAAATATTAGTAAAC
This sequence comes from Heliconius cydno galanthus, assembly GCA_036379175.1. Lineage (NCBI taxonomy): Eukaryota > Metazoa > Arthropoda > Insecta > Lepidoptera > Nymphalidae > Heliconius > Heliconius cydno. The sequence continues at coordinate 1,233,842 of JAKRZM010001275.1, forward strand.
AATATTTTATTTCCCCGAGTGGATATTGAACCCATAACCGTCGGGTTTACACACGCTTGTGCCACTACGCCATAACAGCCTCTTTTTAATCACTTTTTTTGCAACGCCAATTTCATGAATGTTATTAAACATAATAAAATTTCATAAAGTAATTAACAACAGTGAAGTTCAATAAGCTCCCAGCTTACTCGAGCTCTTTTAGTGCTTGACTCATACCTATAATATTCTTATTCCCTTTTCATAATATTTTATATCCTTTTTATTTCCCATTAGGAATATAATATGCGGTCCGAATAAAGATATAAAAGTAATTGAAAAGCACCGTTAACTGAAATGACAATTTTGACTCGTGGCATGAGCTTACAATCATTCTGCCACGAGTTAAAAAACATAACAACATGCTTTAATTATAATGAAGTAAAAAGGTGGCAGCGGCGTACGACATCTTTATTAAAATTTAATGGAATATCTGTTGCAGGTGCGTGGCACAGAAGTATCGGGCGACGCCACTTGATTTGGAACTTTGATATCTGCAACGCATCTAATTAATATTAATTTTGTTTCTCTTATATAATAGTTTTTCTCAGCTTTATGCCTATGCTAAATATAATAGTATAAGTTCAGTAAACGCTGGAAGTAAACTAACATCAAATTTAATAAAGCCTGTATGTTTAAAAAATTATCGAGTCAAATTTTGAGCTTAACTGGACAGTTGACACCCATATAGATCTCTAATTTTTTTGCTGGTATAATCGACTATAATCATCTCACATGTATATTTTTAATGGAATTATATTTTGAAGAAAACATAAACTATAAATTACTTTTTTTAGTAGGCAGCGGGAACCTATTGTTAAGATACTCTATTCCTCACTTTTCGCCGAATTTTTCGAGGCATTACGTGTTGAGTGGTGGACGCCGGTAAATAAGGATAGAAGAACGGAAGAAATAAGAATAGTTATAAATAATAATATATTTCCCCGAGTGGGTATCAAACCCAAAACCGTCGCGTTATAGTCACACCCTCGTTCCACTGCGCCATGAGGGCCTCAAAATGTCTTTATGAAGCTTTAAATGATATACTTTCCCAATTAATACGACTTAGGTCCGGTCATTACGAACGCCATAAGAGACGTTCTAGTTACCTTTAACAGTATAAATTTTATAAAAATAAGCACATCACGATAAGGACGCAGATATGAACTATGTTATGACAGAAAGTGATGGGGATAGTGGTAAGGGCAGGTGTCACAAGACATCTGCTGGCCAGGCACGTGGCGCAACCCTCGACCGACCTACGACTTTACTACGAGGAAAGAGAAATCCTTCACGAAGCCCTAAACAACTAAAGCCGGCGAAGTATGTAATAAAAGTGATAACCCCTACCGCCATCAATTGAAAATTCTTTAAATGTTACAATATAACAAAATTAATTATAGTTAAAGGACTTCACACAGGTATTACTTTTAATATATTATTATATTAGATGTATGTATGTACATATATAAGAAACACATATGAACGTTATAGTAAAATTTATTCTAATACATTTGATTTATTCATATAATTTTAAAAGCTGTTATGATTCTGTTTTTTTTACTTTACTCGAGAGAGCTCTGTTCTTAGATTAGCTTCTGTTTCTAGCTCTAAGTATTTATATAAAATTCTCTATGCTTATAATTTGTAGTATCTATGTTAAAGGCGGTCATGGCGCAGTGGATCCCCACTCGAAGAAATGAAATAATTATTTAAATTTATATTTTCATTTCTTCGCTCTAGTGTCAAGGCAAGCGCGGCTTTGATTTCGCCACTCAGCATGCAATGCCTCCAGAATTCAGCGGAAAGTGGAGAACGGAGTGTCTTAACACTAAGTTCCCTCTACCACTAGAATAATTCTATATATTTTTTCCAAATTGTTATAATTTTACCTAAGGTTTAGGACCTAATACATAACTTAAATTTAAATATATTATAAACTGACAATCTCTTATTCATTAAACTTTAATAGACGAGCCACTAAAATACAAGTTATCTAATTAATTACTTTCCCTAATTAAGATGGCATAGCGTAAGCCCTATCAAGAACATAAAACTTATCAGTGCACTGATGGGTAATCTCCATAGAATTTTATCATTCCATATCGCGTGTGAAAATCCTCTTTATAACCGGAGTCCGATGACTACACGATAATTGAATCAATAAATATAGCTTTCACATGCTTTATGGATTTTATATGTACTTTTTTGAGAAGTCCTAAATGAATGGAATAATACCAAAATAGTTCTGTAGTACGTTTGCTTTAGATTGACGTAAACTTTTTAATTAAACAAAAATCGATTGCTAACCTTACGGCTGTGTTTATTATATCATGGCTTCATGGCAAATTTTAAAGAAAGGTAATATAATTATAGGATCTTAAGATATTTTTTTAATAGACAGAAAAATGTACTGTATTTACATTTTTTTCATCAAAAAAACCCATTTTCCTACAGCTTAAAAACATTAAGCACTTTATCATAGTTTAGCGCGGCGTTAAGTTCCGCCACTCAACACGTAATGAATACTGGAATATTCCAACAATCCTAAAATCATCATTATCGTTATTGAGATTTTAGCTATTAAACGACCTAACAAAAAAGATGTTAATATTTTACAATCGATTCTTAACAAGTTCTTTAGTTTTCCATGATTAGTAAGTTATTTTAAAAAAGATTCTTAGTGTTCTGCACTGCAATTACAAGAACGTTCAAAAAGGCACAATTAAAATGAAAAAATTGTAAAAAATGGTATTATTGAAATTTTATCATTTTTCTCCATGATTTTATTCAACAAAGAAAAAAAATAGCAATTACATCTTGTTACTTCGTTAGCTATCAAGCGCCTTATGAATTCATGTAGGCAAAATTACTTTATCGTGTAAAAGCTATATGTAATTATGTATACTTAAAATTTAAATCCAAGGACAAGATTTCTCTATATTAATATTTTACGTGCAAATAAATACTTTTAACAATTTAAGCTTTTAATTGTTTAACTGTAGTGATAAATCCAAACAAAATGTTGCTTCAAGTCAGTAAGTAAGTAAGAGGCCAGTCGTGGCTCAGGCCAGACGCGACAGGTTGTGGGTTCGACTCCCACTCGAGGAAATTAAATATTAAATATTTTAATTTCTTCGCTCTGGTGTCCAGGCAAAGCGCGGCGTTGAGATCCGCCACTTAACACGCGATGCCTCCAGAATTCTGCCTAACCTGCTGTATGCGGGATACATGCATGAGGCTAAAAAATCGTTGCGTGTTAGGTGATGAAATTGAACGTCAAACTCAATTAGAATGAAGTAAGGTTTATGTTATTAAAACATTCCCCGCGTAGAATTTCAACCCAAGGCCGTTGTGCGTAAGCCGATAGGCCTCTTTGCGAACTCGATAGTATTTCATATTTTTACTTCATGTTACAAATATAAAATATCATTATTTTATCTTTTTAGGTGAGGAAATAGAAATATAATACATTTATTTTGTAATTATAATTTCAAAGAAAAACAATTTTATCAAAGATTTCTTTATTATTTGCATATTTTACAAGGTTTCTATTGTACACTATTTTTTTTTAGGTAACAGCCAGTAGTTATTTTTAATTTAAATTTAATATAAATACTTAATTTGTCTAGGTTTATCAAGGTAACTTTTATTTAGTCTTTTAAGCAATCTTTCATTTAATCGTATTAAATAAAGTTGAATTATTGTTGGTTAAATAAATTTTATTCAAAAAAGAAAAAAATATTTCAAAACTAGACATGACCATAAATGATATATTTGAAATGTAAATAACGTAAGTAATTTGTTCAGAGGAAGAAGTTCCGCTATTCAACAGGCATTGGCTCCAGGATTCGGCAGAAAGTGGAAAACGGAAGTCTTTTAATACCCTCTCCCACCCTGCAATATTAATAAATCTCTATAGATGATCGGTACCTACAAATAAAAAGAATATTTAGTTCATTTAATCATCCACTTCCCGCTTCTATCCTTTATTACTGTGTAATTGCATTTATATATATATTGTATTGTATTATTTATATATATATTGTATTCTGCATTTTATCGAATATTCTTAGATTTCGTTTAATGAATTTTTTCTCAAAGCTGCTTGATAATTTTTATACAATATTATTAATTGTCCTTACGATTCAAACTGCAAACGAACTAATTTTCACAATTTGAACTTCTAAATAATTATTAATATTATTTGTTCAAGGTCGCATGTAGAATGGCCCGGTGGATATTTCGAATAAATTTAAATATTTTATATAAATTTAATTTAAAGCAAGTTATAAATTGACACAAATTACTTTGTACTCGTAAATTAAATACTATTCCCTGCCTAGTCTAGATTTATTATCTCCATAATAAATCTAGACTAGGCGGGGTAGTTGGAGAACTAAATCACATTACTCTTATCTGATAATAAATATATCTATATAATAAAAATGTTGTAATATTTGTTTGTAATTAAAAATATATTCTTATCATTTATCAAATGTGTATGTAAAAATAATACTTAATCATCATTCAAATCAATTAATTTCTTATAAGAAAACTTTGATTTAATTACCATATTATCCACAAATCTATTTAAAAATGACAATCACGTTCTAACTGATAGCCATTTGGAAATTTCTCTTGCCCATATAGAATGACGTACAGAATATAAAGTACTTATATCAAACAAAAAGAAAAACCAAAATCTAATGCAAAAACCATAATCCAATGTGACTTTTCTAAACTTGACAGAAATTTAAATTTGTAGTAATGCGTCGATGTTGTAATCTGGTGAATCTTGGTGAAATTCTCAAATTGTAAAATGAGGTCTTTCCGGTACGTCTTTACGTGTTGACGCGTTAAAAGATAACATACCTTCGCTGAGTTAACTTTATGACGACTGACATGAGGAAGCTACTACCGAATTTATGTATATAAATTGGAAACTTTTATCATCTCTTCTTTTAAATTAATTTAAATTTATTATAGCACAAGTATATAGCTACCTAAGGAATTTTATTAATACTATATCTGTATCTTTAGTAGAGAATGCGCACAGAAATAAATAAATAATGTATGAGATACATCAATAGTGTGGACTATCTTGAAATGAAGCACGCGACAAAGTAGAAACCACATTGACATGTTTCCAGAACTGGCCTTCTTGCGAGGCTGAGAGAACTGGCATCTGCTGAATACTTGCTATATAAATACAATTCTTCGAGATCCCCTATCACTTAACTGCATACATTCGTTGAGATTCTTAACTCGCAGTTAAGTTTTTTAAATAAATATTAATATAAGCTATTATAACTTTGCAAATTTTTCGATTTTTATTAAATTGTTTTTCGTCACACATGGTGCAGTTTCTTTAAAATATATACAAAACTAATATTACTGTTGTATTACAATTATGATTTTTCATGTCATTTATATCTCACACGGAAAAGTATCCATCAGATGACGAGGTGCTTGGGATCTGAAAGGCATAAGCAGAGTGTCTCGACACTAGGTTCCCTCTACCAACCCTGCTGTATGCGAGATAAAGTATGAAACTGATTACTGATTTGATTTTTAAATACTACTAGGACTATATTCTATTATCCAACAAGTATATACGACATAAATAATAAATGCAATTTAAAAAAAAGATTTATAAATATACATTTTTGTTACAATACGCTTACCTTATCTTATATATATTATAAATACAATATATAAGGTAGTTTTATTTATATAAGCAACTCAACAACAACCTAATTAAAAAAAACAATATTATTTACTTATTTTACTTATTTGTATATTTAGGTGTACCAGTTATAATTACGTCAATACCCTTAAATAAAAACACAAACTAGGTCATTTATTTCCGAATACATACATTGCCTTTTATGCTCAGTACAGCAAGTGTTAAAGTGGAAATTCACAAATTGATACATGATTAAAAATTTAAAATAAATTAATATAAAATTGAACCATTTAGTAAAATTTTAAACTCATCTTTTATGGCTCTTACAAGGCCGTTCTCACTACCACGGAAATAAAATATTCAATATTAATATATTCATTACTTTGCTCTGGTGACAAGGCAAAGCGCGGTGTTGATTTCTGCCAATTAACACACAAAACCTCTAGAATTAGGCAGAAAGTAGGGAGCGGAGTGTCTTAACACTAGATTTTTTCTGCCTACCCTGCTTTATGCGAGATGCAACGTAAAGCTGAAAAATAAATTATAACAAATTTCAGTATAATATATGTACGCTATTCAAACATACAGACGACCTCTACCGCACTAGTGAACAGCTAAATCCGGGAAAATATTATGTTACCATGCCCTCTCTATCACGCGAGACGCGAGTAGATAAGAAAATTCACAAAATTAGGAACATTTATAGTGGTTATAAAATATTCTTAGTTTATTTAGATTTATTACCTACATACCTACTTACTATCATAACAATGTTATTTGTCTTTGTTATCTTTGACCTTCCTTACACTCATTGGCTGTCGCAGGAAATGCAAATAAAAAGTAACAAGAATGTAACAAGAAATATGAATTGAGGAAAAAAAATATATTATTAATTTTAATCAAGTGGAGGCTAGTAGTGGCGCAGTGGCACTAATGTACGACATACACCCTACAGGTTGTGGGTTTGATTCCAACTTGACTAAATGAAATATTTAATATTTTCCTCTCTTTGCTCTGGTGTCAAGGCAGAGCGCAAGGTTGATTCCCGCTACTCAACACGCAATCCCTCGAAAATTCGAGAAATTAGGGTACGAAATGTCTTAACATTATGTTCTTTCTGCCTACCCTGCATACATCAAATTAGAAAAGATTTTGTCAATGTCAAGTTAATTTTAACTCTAAAAATTCATTAAAACATCTAAGCACCTGAAAATGGTAAGACTGTTTATACTGCAGTTGCAGAAGTCATTCAAGATCATCAGCGAATTTGTACGTATTTCTGACACCCCTCCTATTTACGCTATTTTATGTATTTCGTAGACAATGGTCGTCACCATCCATAAATGGTGAAGGCGAATACCAGAGTTGATTTTATTAAACTGTGAATCACTTTGTCTGAACGACCTTGACGAGGACGGAGCCAGTGGCTAACAGATCAGTATAGATTTATGGTGTTTGTAACTTGTTTTTGACTTTGATTGATGTCATTCTTAAAAGTTAAAATATATTTCAAGCTAAAACACGTAATAGAAAAAAATAACAAATTGAATTTATTATGCAAATATTATATCGTTATTTGTTCACATCGTTACATCAAAAGCGGTAACATTCAAAAGAGTGCTTTCCTACAAAAATAATAATTGAAAATAATAATTAATAGTAAATTAATGATGAAATTGTAATTACGAGTGCATGGAACAATTAGTATTTACATTTAAAATCAATTTAAAAACACGTTTAAGGTGGGGCGACTGACATAGCGTGCAAGTAAAGAATAAATTCACATACACAAACATGAAATTGAAAGGTTTGTTTTATATTATTTCTAAATTGAATTATGTAATAGATACAAATAATTAATCGACATGGATGACATTTGATTATATATCTCATTCTGAATTTTAATTTTCCTTATACCTTTTTGGTAGAAACAGCACGTGCGCAGAACCAGTTAGCGAAGACGTGATCGAAAAAAAAACGTCAATGAACGATCGAAAATTCTATCTGGAAATGTCATTCAGTTTTAAGTTCGGACGTAGAGGGAGGATGCGTTTTTATTTACTTGCGTATGGTCTTTGAACATGATATTCAATTTCCCTAATTAGATATTTGTTTCTTTCAATGAAGCATTCAGCATTGTTATCGGCATCGTATGTGCGTCGTTCCCCCATTGTCACTTTATATTTTTTCCAGTCGTAGTGGCGATCTCAATTTTAAATAAGCGTCAACATTGTTTTTGAGCAATGGTATGTTTTTGTTTGGTAATGAGAAATAAAACCATAGAGGCCTCCACTAATTGGGGTCCAAATATTTCAAGACTTTGTCGAATTTTAGCTTCATTAGTCTGTTTTATGTTCCATTGAATATTAGAAACCTACAGCCATCGTTATCCGTTTATATTTTTAGCAATGTTATTTTTCTTGATGGGGTGGCATTCGTATAAAACATATTTATTGAAGAATCGCTATCACTACTAAATATCAGTAGTATTTTATAAGTAATTTGAAATACTTTACTTAAAACGAATAATAATAACCAGTGACGCGCTCGAGGCTTCGCCCGTTTGAACTACACAATTATTTATTTACTAAATTGAATTACTTTTGTGTTCTTATAACATTATAAATTTAGAGACAATATTTTCTAGGAAATGGAAGGGGTCCTTGCGTCCGAACCAATGGTGGGATAACCATCCTATATCTATGCTAGCATAGCTGAGATGGAAGAGGCTGCAGCGAGCCCTATGACTAAATGCCCAATAAAATCCTGGTGATATTTCTTGCTGCTGCTGATCACGGTATAGAGGTTAATGATTAAGTCCCAGTAACCTAACAGAATAATAATAAATCATAATACTAACTAAATTATGCTATTTGATATTGTTATTTATACTGACCACAGTCACGCCTTGACATAAGAACATTATGCCAATCTTATCAATTAAGGTATAACCACAACCTCAGGTGGAATATAATTAACATTCACATACATTTTGCTCGGCGTGAATTACATTCTGTATTATATACCTAAGATTAGTCTAAAGCAATTCAATTTCACTAAAATTACTTCCTTACATAAATGTACATAAATGAGACACGCGTAAGATAGCTTAGTATACCTTTCCTTTCGAGACTTCTTCTAAATTAAATTTCCTTATATTTACTACTAGCGACCCGATCGCGACTTCGCCCGCTTGAATTACATAATTATCTATTTCCTAACTTGCACTTGCATACCTTTCTTTTACTAATAATAATATAATGTTGAAAATAGTATCTATACCTATATTCAAAAGCAAAGTTTCAGCTAAAACAATAAAATTATTATTTATTGCAATAAATATTTATATTGTTGGATTTATTTCACTAATCTGCGCAAGCGCATGTGCCTACAAGTAAATGATGATATGCATCTAAACTGAATAATGAACAACATCCGCCTGTTCATTACTCAATTTGAAATAATTATAAATTTTATAAACTTAGAAGTTGTTTATATCATAAATAAAAATCCATCTTTAATAAATTAATATAATTATACTTATTTTTGTATAATTGGCCAAATATATAATTATAAATAGCGTGAAGCGTGAAGGTGGTCAAATATTAATATTTATTACTATTAAAAAGTCGTATCCCGCACACAGTAGGGCAAAGGGAATCTAGTGTAACGACCCTTCGTTCTCCACTTTCCGGCGAATTTTTGAAGGCATTTTTACCTTGGTGCCACAGCCAAGAATTCATAATTAATTCCCTCGAGACGAGGGGATCGAACCCACCTCCGTCACGTTACAGTCACAACTGGCCCATGCGTCACAATGCCTTACTAATAAAATAAAAAAAAAAAAAAAATTGATCAAATATTAATATTTATTATTGGTGCAATTCTATAACTTCGATACGGATGAACGCCCAAAGTAAAAAGTTGTTTACACTGATATCCACAACCACACACGTGATTGCTAATGAAACTTATTATAGTGAAAACGATGTCGCTATCGGCGGTTGTTGAGAAATAATGAAACATACAACCAACCAGACAGTGCAAAAATTATATGACGAAATTATATTTTTCTGCTAATTTTGTAGTGATATGCATTTTATGTCGATATAATAATATAACCAGAATATCGTGATATAAAGATATGAAAATAAAAATAAACTTATTACGAAATAAGGACAAGTGAAATGTTACAAGTACTACTAAAATTAGTACGTGAGATTTTTATGACAAAAAATTTGTCAAAGCCTTATCGAAAATATTGCCCTTGCAGTTATTATATATAAACTAGCGGCCCGCTCGCGGTTTCACCCGCGTGAACTATGTTATTATTAATTTCTGTCTCCATGACTGACGTCGTCTAGTGACGTCTATGCAAAATTTAAGACTAGCATTTGTACATCCTTGTGTAGCATCCTATCCCCACTTTCCACCTGATTTTCGAAGGAAGGTGTGTTGAGTGGCGGAACTCCGGGATTTTGCCTTGAAGCCAGAGCGAAGAAATGAATATAATATGAATATGACGGCCTCAAATATAACGTTGAATTTTTTTTTTTTTTAACTATTGTAATTTTACTATAGCAAAATTTACTATTTATATTTATAATATAAATGTAGTTCTAATATGTAGGTTATGTATTTAATATAATTCATTGTACCTCTTTAATTGTACATTGCAACTCAGTAATTTCGGTTATTTTATTATATAACTTTTTAAATTGATGAAATAAAATAGCATAATATCACAAAATAATTTTATCTCTCGAAATACTTGCGCAAAACCTGTTTTTTTTTATAATAGTTTTTTATTCTCAGATTATTAATCATTAAATATATTAAAATTGTACGAAAAATATTAATAAAAATCAATATGAAATTAATGAACTGAATTATAACTCGGAAATTTTGTTATTCGTTTGTTTTTATATGATTTAGTAACACATTTCGTCGTTTTTCTACGTAGGCAGTGGGGGCCTAGTGTTAAGGGGGCATTTTCCGCTCAATTCTAGAGGCATTGCGTATCGATATTTACACTTAAACAGAGCAAGAAATGAAAATGTTAAATAAATAATAAATATTTAATTTCTTCGCATGGGAATCGAATCCACAATCTGTTACATCTACATCCCTCGCGTGTGCCGCTGCGTTACGAATGACCTCGAAATGAAAGTTTATGTTTACATTACTTAAAATTGATGTTTTTAAAAAAATATATAAAAATAAATATTAAATCTCTATTTAAATAAAAATACTTGCAGCATTTTAAAATTGTATCATTATTAAGCTTTTCATGGCCACTAGATGTAGCTGCCTAATTATACCTTGCAGGTATATATTTTGAATTTAAACTATGTTAAGAATTCTGATTGAAAATTATACAATAAATGCTTATTTTAAAAAGTAAGCAGCGCAATATTCACTTTAATAACCTTGTAAAAATAAATTGCCCAAATATCTGCAATGGTATTACAAACAAGTTTTTTTTTTTCTTTTATCGAAATTAAATTCCATAACAAAAATATAGACTAACAAAGATTCCAATATAGGAAAGACTTACTACATAAAATTTCAAAAACTATTTTTATTTTTATTTTGAAATCGAAACTGTTATCGAAATATTATTATATACAATAATTATACATTTTTAAATGTATTACATAACGTGATTTAATATAGACTGAGGTAAAACGTAAAAGTTCAACAAAATAACTTTCAAAAAACCAGTTACGGCAAAATTTTAACGTTCAAAACCAGAATGGTTCCATTATGGGCTGACCTTAAACTCAAAATTCATTCATGATATTGAAATTCCACATTGTTTAAATTTTATCTCGCGAAGTAAAATGCTATTTTTAGAAATATTTTAAATAAGTGAAATGGACTTGGAGTTTATTTTTAAATTTTGTATTTTTATGTCATTACTTTCGACTTTTGGACATTTTTGGCGTTTCGTTTACACATGTAAACGAAAAAATACAGGTTTAATAAATTTATTGATTTCTGTAGTTGTATGAAAATATATAATAAATGTTATTGCTATGTTTGCCTCATGGTTGCTTAATTAGATATCAAATTATTAACTTTCTTACTAAATTTAATTACTCTTTGAAAAAAATTTAAACCAAACAAAAATTAAAAATTAAATTAAATCAGCTTCACGCTGTATCCCGCCCACAGCAAGGTAGGCAGAGGGAACGTAGTGTTAACACACTCCGTTCACCACTTTCTGCCGAATTCTGAAGACATTGCGTGTTGAATGGCAGAACGCAACGACGAGCTTTGCCTCGACACCAGAGCAAAGAAATTGACATATAAACGTAAATAAATATTTCACTTTCTCGAGTGGATATCGAACCCACAAACGCCGCTTTACAGTCACACGTCATACAAATAAATTTAAAGAAAATCATTCTTAGTGATACAAGTAACGAGTAAGCGTTCTTTACTCTCTGTTAAACTAAATGTACTATTGTGTTGTGTATTTTGTCACATTGAGGCTGAATTCGTAATAGAATGACTTGAATTTCGATTTTGCTTTTCCATTACATCATTTTCTCTAACTCAAAATTTTTAAATTATTACTTTGACATAGATTTACTTTTAAATATGTAGGAAATGAAAAATAAGAGTATAAAAACTGGCGTGTTACTAGAATTTATATAATTATGTATTATTATTTGTTATAGACAAGGGCGGCGAGGCGCTGGGGCACAAGGGTGCGACTGTAATCGCGAAAGTTCTGGGTTCAATTCCCACTCGAGGAAATTAAATATTTAATAATTTCATTTGCTCACTCTGGTAACGAGGCAAAGCGGGACTTTGAGTTCTGCCGGTCAACACGCAATGTCTCAAAAATAAGGCTCTGGCACGCTCGGATCGCCATAATTAAAGAACAACAACAACAAAAATAAGGCGGAAAGTGGGGAACGGAAGACGACGTATAGAAGTACGTTGTTAGGATGATTACATTCTAATATGAAGTATATACGAACTAAAATTATCGATTTTGAAATATATTTTCAATTTCACGGAATCAGTTATTAACCTAAGACTAGTAGTGTTAAAGATATATTAGTATCTAACCAATGTTACTTGAACTGTCCATATCATGATTTTTCATAAAAACTATGGGTAATTAAAACTGGCATCAGAATTGTTACAAATTAAAATTATCTAGCCTTATATAAAAATAATTACACAAATATGTCAAAATATAAAACGATTTATTCTGTCCACATACGGATATAGGTAGTATGTAATGTAATATTACAACAATTCATCAATTATGGTTTTTAACAAATTAATTATGGAAATAACCTTGCCGTAGAACAATAACTAAAACCCATAATGTTTTATAACTATCGAACATACAAATCTACTATGATACATTAAGAATATATTTTTTATAGCGTTTTTAGACAAATTACAAAATATGTAATAATTATTCTACAATTATTTGGAGTCTATTAAAATATGCGCATTTACGCTGTTATAAACGTCATCTTTCAACCAGCATCTCCAAGAAAACGATGAAAGTCGTACTTCCCGTTGACCTACAATCCTGAAATTGATACGGAACTCTTTGGGGAAGAGTACTCTTACTTTATCAAAAAATCCGGTCAAAAAATCAGTTAGACGAAGTCAAAATATCTCACTAGTGCTTCCATTGTTGATTAAAGTTAGACCACGGGTGACTTCACATCCACTCGTTTAGAAAAGAATGTGCTGCACTGGAGGCAATGTATGCTTATATATTTATTATAAATTTGTAAATTTATTTAATAAAAACGTAAGCTAAGTAAGTTATTAAAAATGTGTAAACATCTAATTAAAATATGATTCAATCGGCAATTAGTTAACCTGGATACTTCAACCAGCTATCACAGTCTTACTTAGCTGTTTTTGCATTTCCAACTATGTCGTTATGGGACTAAACCAAAACATGAACTTCGACAAGAACTTTATATTTTATTCTATATTTTTCGTTTTTCTAGGACAAGAAGAGACCATAATGGTGTAGGCGTACGAGTGCGACGTTTGTGAGCTCGATTCCAATTCGAGGAAATGAAATCCTTTTTTATATTTTCATTTCCTCGCTCAGTTAACGGAGCCCAGTCAGTGTTTTGAATTCCGCCACTTAACACGGAATGCCTCAACTCAAGAAATCGGCGGAAAATGGGGAGCGAAATAGTGCTAATAGGAAATGGACTTTCTTAACACTAGGTCCCTAGGTTACTTTTGCCTACCCTGCCACTTGCGGGATACAGCGTGAAGCTAAAAAATGATAATACTTAACTTCAAATGAAAAACCAACAAGTAAGTTTTTTTAGTATTCAGTATTCTTAATACAAAAAAATACTTTAGCTATATACTTGAATTATTTTCTTTTTTCTACATTGATTTTTTTCTTATTTCGATATATCCTATCATGGCTGACATTTATTTTAACCACATATCTAAGAATTCAATATACGTTATTTCCTGTTCCTTTCAACAGTAAACCACACTATACCTACTAACAGAATCCTTGGAGGTCACTACTTCGAGCTCGAGTTAACGGTGTACGCTCTACATATTAACTCATACTTAAGGTCGAAGAAGTTGTCCAAGTTGCCAATTCTAAGGTCACATCCTACGTCAATATCTGGGTTTGACTCGTACTAGAGAAAGCAATCAGAAGATAATTAAGTAATTGCCACACATGTTACCTCATTTACAACAAATTAATATCAAAATTGCGTTACACAATCGCTAAATTTGAAAAAACAAGAACTCAAAGTCAAATTCTAATATATGTATTTAAATGTCACAATTCAAAAGTTTCAAACTCAAAATGTTATATAATTTCCTTAATTATTTTTTTTAATTTAATGTTTAATCATATTTACATACGATGATTTGCATTATATTATTTTTTTTAATAAAATTATTTCTGTTTGGAGACGAGCTTTGTTGTTTTTAAACGGTTTTTTATTGTCTTATTTTACTAACTTTTAATTTTCTTTTCAACATCATGACATTTATGCAAATGAAATGAAAAGACCAATTAAGTCACGAGACTTTCCAATGTTTGTTTTCTAGCTTCTCTATTTTTTTTCAGTTTCACGTTATATCCCGCTCATCCCCGAAATATATATGATAGATTTAAAAAACACATATTTGTATGTAAGTTTGTACATTATACAATAATTATTAAATTATACTGAGGTCGAAAATTGGAAAGAAAATCAAGGTTTACATTTAGTTCCGTTCTAAGTAGGTATACTCGTACGTATAATATTCACATCAAAGCGTGGGTCAAATTGTTCAAATAGCTGGCGTACGAAACCACGCGTGATTACTAAACCATGGCTCTATAAGTACATGGAAGTGGCCGTTTATAGTAATTAAAAACGACTTCGTTCTCAAAAACTATATATAAATTAAGAAAAAAATAAGTATTCATGTAAATTTAAAATTTATTTTTATAGTTTTAATTTTATTACATCTTTAGATGAGATTTCTTTGTTATATTTCATATTACAAAAAAATACAATTATTAAAAAAAAAACATTTATATAATACTGCTAACAAAAGAAAAACATTTTAAACACGTTTCTTTTTCCTTAGTATTATTTACGTTAGTCAATCTTAAGCGAAATCTCTTAATATCCGTAAAATTTATATAAAAGCTTCACGTTCATCTATGTAGATAAACGATTCGATGATGTCATCAAAGTAATTTAATTTGAAATAAAAAAAAAAATGAATATAATTTATGTTTATTTTGGAAATCGATATAAAATTGATAATACAAGTTTTTGTAAATAGATATCAGCTTATTGCACAATTTTTAAATCTGCGGCGTTCCTTCGTCACTACCGTTGGAAGGAGAAGATGGAGGCACGTTTTAAATAGTAGGGGGTGAGTTGATACATTTCAGTGTAATTCGAACAGCCAATTCGGCTTGGACGGCGTAACCGTGATTTGTACGTAAACAATAATATCCCTTGGAATATTTAATATTAAACATAAATATTAAAATTTATATTAGACATCCTGTTCAAAAATCGTGTGAAGGAGAATAGATAACTCTAATTTCGTAAAATAACGTATATAAGTGTAGCAATTGGATTATTTTAAAAAAATAAACAACACTACTCAATTATGAAAATATTTAATATGTGATAAATAGTGTTACTCATGGAACTTTTTAAATTTCTTAATTTAACTTTCTAATTAACTTAACTAATTTTCTAAATTAATAAACAAGAAAAAATCTAAAAGCTGCTTAATTTTGCAAATACTAAAAGAAAGTTTTCCTGTTACAGTTCATTTTATAATTTAAAATTTTCAGATTAAACATGTTGGGAAAACTTTTCCTACTATGTGGGCTACTGGCCGTCGCATCAGCTTCGGTGAAGCTGCAAGAGGTTTATTCTTGGAACATTTTAGACTGGAACTATCCTGACCAGTATATGAAGCAGCAAGCCCTCCAAACTGGTGCACTCATCAGACAAAACGCTCTCCCCGTGGGTATTGAACGCTGGAAGGATAAGCTCTTCGTCAGTGTACCTCGATGGCAATCAGGTCAGTAATACTTTAAATATATTTTACAGGTCATGTTTAAGATTTTAAGAGAAAATAAGTGGAGATTTATTAAATGACTATTTTTTATTTGTTTTTGGAAAAGTTCAAATTTTAAACTAATCTATATATTAGATCTATTTATTGGACTAGTTATAAATGTAAATATAATATTTTTTATTTAAAAAATATACCTAATATAAAAATAAAAGAAATGATCTTAGTGTTGACCATATTAAAATTTGACAATCATAAAAAAATCACTCAATTTTGAGACAATTTCTTCAATATAATAAACATTGTTACAAATCCAGTTAAAGTACACGAAGTACGTAGGCGAACCCTAGTTCTAGATCTCGTTTAGAGAGTAACGAACGCTCGATTTATTTAGCAATAAATATTATAATACTTGAATAAATATTCAGGGCATTCAATAAAGCCGTAGCGGCATTAGATAGTGTTAATTTTACTTCCCCATTTCTCTGTAATGGGTAGGAAAATAGTTACGTAAAACTTTTTGTGGTGTGATGGTACGTATATAGATTATATATCTTTTTTCTATAATATATAATAATTCATAATTTATTCCGCAGTTCGTAATATATTTATTAAATAAATATAAATAACGCTTTTACTGCGTGATAACGTTACAGTACTGCCGTAGGTTATATTATATATCTTCTTATATCTATATCATAATTAATAGTCTTTATGAAACATGTAGGTCAATTTGCCAGTTTGCATCACATAGTTTAAGTTAGTAAATAGTCAACGAAGGCAATTTATACTTAATTTGCATAATTATTTTTTTATACTTCCATATGTTCCCTTATGTAAATAAGATCCATCACGTAATTTCGTTGACAGATCCATCACGTAATAACTTTAAAATTCTTATTTATGAAAATTGAGACATGTTTTGCAATTATTAAAGAGTTAAATTAAATATGTTTTAGCTTCACGGAACCCGGGAACCTAGTGTTAAAACACTCCGTTTCCGTTAAGATCAATTCCTCAATTCCATTCTTTCCGCCAATTTCTGGAGGCATTGTTTACAGAACTTAACGCTGCTCTTTGCCTTGTTATCAGAGCGAACAAATGAGAATATGAAATATTTAATTTCCTCGAATCGGAAACGAACCCACAACCTATCTCGTTTATAAATGCACCCTTGTGCCCCTGTGCCTAGACCGGCCTCAATATTTTAACTAATGTTAATAGTTCTAATTCAAAAACATGATACTATAATATAATAATATCATGTACGGAAAAAAACCGTATAATAACACTTAATTATGTTGATTACGAAATAAATAGGCGTGATAGCCACGCTTTGTTGTTTTCGTCGATAGTGCAATTAAATTTTGTAATATCATCCTTATCAATTATAAAGTATATAAAGTAGAACCTTCGTCGGTTATTTTAATAAATTTCCAATAAAAATTCTTTTGACTCAAATAGTGTAATATATTCAACTATGCTGGATTTCTACGCTTAGAATACAAACATTAGTTATAAATAGTAAGTATATCCAAATAGTTAAGGAGTTTTTAAATACTTATTACTTGTATCTATAATACTGGGCTTGAGTATAGCTTGTTATATTTATTAATAATGGCCAAAAATGGCCAGTCCTGGCGCAGAGGCACAAGCGTGGCCGTAAACGCGACAGATTGTGAGGTTCGATGCTCACTCGAGGAAATGAAATATTTAATATTTTCATTGCTTCACAGCGCGGCGTTGAGTTCCGCGCTCAACACGCAATACCTTCAGAATTCGGGAAAGTAGAGAGCGGAGAGTCTTAAAACTAAGCTACCTCTACCTACCCTGCTACGTTCGGAATACAGTGTGAACGTGAGAAAAAAAGAATAATAAAAAAAAACACATAAATTTAAATCATTTCAATGTATCTTAGCCAAACGTCAGTAGCTCGTTAGCACGTCACGCTTCGTTTATCTAGAACTTAATGTTAACTGTATACAGAGTGTTCTTGTCAGCACCACTTTAAATTAAACCACACTTTTAACTACTCTATAAAAGCCTAATACAATTTTGAAAAATCCCAAAAATGAGACTATTTTTTTAAACAAAATAAATGATAATAAAAATATCATTGTAAAATAAAACGAAATCGAGTCGTGGGTATTGGCGATAAAGTTCAAAGTTGTTTAATTTTTAGTAGTATTTTTGTAGTCTCTATGCGTAACTGCGTCACAAGAAATACAGGTATGGTTAAACATCGTGAAATGAACAAAAAACATACATCTAGGCTGTTGAGATATCTTGATTATTTTTTTTAGGTATGGGTTTGAAATGTTTTATTTACCCTATAAACTGTTTCCGTAAAAGGAGCGCTGACGCTTCCACCCTGTATAATATAGAAATTATAATCTAGAAAAAAGTTTTAAATTGAACTTGCAAAGTATAAGTAGACTAACCGACTCCATTATGAAATTCGCGAATTACGACAGACACCTTCTTACTTTGGGTGGTAATTTAAACTGCATAATAAGTAATTAATGAATTTAAGTCAATTTTTTATTTATAGCTTAATTAGTGCCGTTAATTGAGAGCTGTGAGAACATATCTTAAAAAGTAAAGTGTAAGCTATCCGACGCGAATGACTTTTTTTTAGTCGGATTAAATATTTTCTTTTACAGTATTAATTAAAGTATAAATAAATAATTAAAACCGTGAGAGACAATCATTGTGAGTTCAATCCTTAATCGGTGAAATGAATTATTTTTTATTTTTCCTCTCTAGTAAAGCAAAACGCGATATTGAATTCTGCCGTAATTAAAATACAACTGTAGAAAATTGTAGAGTTAGACTGTACGTCATGCACGTGCAGAATTATCAAATTTAAAATATAGAACGGATGCTATACGACAGCCAAATATATAATGTGATTATTATAGTGTAGCAAATATTTTAAAATTTTAAAGTACATATATTACTTATATCTACTAACTACTATCTAATTGAAATACTATCTAATTGAAATTTGAGTACAGATATACCTACTGAGGATATCTACCTAAAATAAATAATCACATAATTACCTATATTTTTTTTACCTACTGTGTTTGACACTAAGCGGTTGATTTAAATATAGTGTAATTTGCTTATAGGAAAATATAATTTTCCTATAAATAAAGTGAACTACCAGTATATTAAACTCTTATATTTTCCGTTTGAATAATTTCCTCATTTCTTAAAATCCAGAAAATCCATCCACACGCCAGTCATCGCCCACGACACGTAAGCGCAATGGTTGTGAGTTCGAAATGAAATATTTCCAATTTCCATTTCCCCGCTCTCGTAACGAGTGGCATTGAATACCTTGACTCGACAACAATACCTCGAGAATTCGGCGGATAGTAAGAACGGAATTGTTTTTATGCAAACAGTGTCCCAACACTAGGTTCCCAGGTTCCTTCTACAGACACTGTCATGTACGGGATACAACGTGGAGTTAAAAAAAATAAAGTATTACTTAGTAAAACCTATCCATATAACCCGATTTGCTAATCATAGGTATATGTTGAATTAATGACATCGATAGCTGTATGTTTATTCGATATCCGCGCATCCACAATAGGCTATCATAATGAATAATTATGAAATTAGAACTAGTTTAATAGTAAATTAATTGTAGTAACGTAATCACGAAACCACGCCCGTGCAGAACGTTGATATACTACTATTTTATTAAATGACCTAAATACTGCTATGTCGGTAACAAGAATACCTCGTAAAGGATCATAATTAATTAACTGCAAAAAATATTAAATAAACATTTAAATTATTTATTATCTTTAGTACTTAAAGTGTGTTTATGCAATGTTGCCGTTTTTAGGGTTCGATGCCTCAAAAGAAAAATGGAAGCCTTATGAGATTAATTTGTTGTCTGTCTGTCTAGACTTGAGAACTAATATCCAATATCTCTCTAGTCTAGAGACCCTTGGATCACAGAAAAATTTGACTTCTAACTCAACGCAACCTATATACACAATCGTTTGTATAAAATTCGCCGCATATTCTAAACTTGTAGGGATGTCTGGTGGAACTAGAATTTTATAATTCCACAAAATGTAATATAAGAAAAAGAAAAAAAATCCAACAAATGGAAATGTACAACGCAAAAACAAACATTATGAACATAAACTTATATTTGTAGTTCATTTCAAACAAATATTCATACGCTCACAAAATAGTTTATAAACTGTTATAAGTCACGTTTCGGTTGACCTTTGATAAAAAAATTGGTACAGAACCCTTTGAGGGCGTTCTTGACTCGCACTTGACTAGTTTTTATTTTATATAACAAATTAGTATGAAAATCACATATAAAGCGATTATAATTGGCTGTAAATACAATATAAGGTAAAATTCTTAAAATAATCATAAAAATGTCATAATTACCTTCGAAACAAGTACTAATTATAAAACCATTGCTAAAATTAATTGACGTAGCCGTCATAATATAAAGGTCTTATTATATTCTAAAAATAAATATTGAAACGATATTAAATATTTAAGTAATAAACGTGTCTTTAAAAGGATTAAAATCTTTTAAGGTATTTATAATTGCAATGCTCATAATTTTTGAAATGGTCAATTTGCTCCACTTTTTTGCTTTTTATTGGTTTTTAATGAAAAGGCAAGAAACATTATAAAATTTATTTTATGGGTCTAGCAATAATTAGCAATGCTTAAACATTTATTACATGTAAATTTAATTGAGCTAACGCATGAAAGGAAGGATGAATAATATTGAGGCCAGTCGTGGTGACTCCAGAATTCAGTAGAAAATGGGAAACAAAAGTGTCTCATCACTAGCTACCAAGGCGCCAACAGCGTGAAGCTAAAAAAAATAAATAAATAAAGATGACAATTATGGTTATATTTTTAAACAAAACAAAAACATTCTGTTAAAAGAAGCTTATTCGAGTACTATAATATAAATACTAGAATGATGTAAAAGATTAAGATCTTGACATGTGTCATAATAACAATATAAAGCGTCCAATAAAAGTCGTTTCTAGTGTCTACCATAGCAACATTTATTTTATTTACGACTTACAACACAAGACATTTTTAAATGTATAGTCAAATAATAATGTTTTTTGCACTATATGATAAAAACCATTTTGTCTGCAAAGAAACAGTAAAAGTGGATTAATAATTTTGTATTAAAAGAACTGTACATATTTGCTCGTCATATTGACACATTTTCTAATTTAAGTTCTTATCAAATAGCTGTAAATTGTAAATGCAAATACAAAATACGAATATAGCCTAGCAACTCATCTGTTATAACAATTACATAAGAGTTCATGTATCAGCTTCACGCTGTATCCCGCATACAGCAGGCAGAACACCTAGGCACCTAGTGTTATGACACTCCGTTCCCCACTTTCTGCCGAATTCTAGAGTGGCGCAACTCAACGCGCGCTTTGTCTCAACACCAGAACGAAGAAATAAAAAAAAAAAAAATCAATATTTCATTTCCCCGAGTGGGGATCGAACCCACAACCAGTCGCGTTTACAGTCGTACTTTGTGCCCCTGCACCACGACTGACCTGACATCAAGAAAACCATATATTCTTGTATAAAAAACTCCACACGTGATCCACTTCCCTATATCTTCTCACGATCTAGAACAGCCCGTACTTACATACACTGCTTTGGTAGTATTACGCAATCACCACTTACAATAACAGTATACTATAAAAGATTCTATAGCCGTACTTTAATGTTTACAATCCGATTACAGTCGAAAAACAAATACTGGTCAAGGATATTTTAAAATAAATATTTCGCAAGTTATAATTAAGTTAAACCCTTAGCTTTCTAGTGGTGGTGGTAATATCATGAATTAACTTACTTGCTCTGGAATTAGTGTTGAATAATTTAGTTTAGTAATCGCTTAATGTCAAACCTTAGTGATCTATAAATGTCAGTATACTACGAAAGTAAATAAGTAGGTACATATCAAAGAAAATTAATCAATTTGTTTTAAGTTCATGTAAAATATTACTCATTATGTATCCATCTACAGTTTTTTCTTATAATTTATTTTTATTTTAAAGGCTTCATCTTTCAATCACAAATTACTTCAACATTTATTGATTTAATTAAAATTTGATATGGCTTCGAGTGCAAATAATAAAAAGTTGAATGTATCGTTTTAAAAATCTGCAAATGATCATTAAATAATTATTATTATATAACACATAATAAGTTAGTTTGAAATCACGTAAAAATATAACTCTTAATAATTGTTTTAGTATTTAAAACATTATTTATAAAAAACACTACTTAATTTTTAAAGCTAACAGTATGAATAAACGGGAATTTTAAATATACGTTCTTTAAA
The DNA here is from genome assembly GCA_036379175.1 of Heliconius cydno galanthus. Lineage (NCBI taxonomy): Eukaryota > Metazoa > Arthropoda > Insecta > Lepidoptera > Nymphalidae > Heliconius > Heliconius cydno. The sequence goes on from JAKRZM010001275.1 coordinate 1,256,515, forward strand.
CTATTTGTATTCAGTAACTTACTTACGTAACTTTATAAATACATACATATATATTATTTATGTAAATTATGTGTTTTTATTTTAGGTATCCCCGCAACCCTTAACTACATTCCTTTGGATGCACCCTACGAGCCTTCACCGAAGCTGACACCCTATCCAAGTTTCAGAGGCAACGAACTAGGCGACTGTGAAAACGGTCTCACCACAGTTTATAGAATTAAAGCAGATAAATGCGATCGTCTCTGGGTTCTGGATGTTGGAACTTATGGATATGGTACATAAATACTATAATATATTATATAATTTTATTACTTTTTATAAATAACTATAGATTTCTAATTTATATTTCTTTTACAGATCCTAATGTAACAAACGTATGCCCGTATTCTATTAACGTATATGATTTGAACACTGATCAACGTATTAGACGGTACGTGTTCCGGCCAGAGGATATTGTCTCTACAACATTCATTGCAAATATTGCTCTTGATGAAGGCATTTCGTGTGATGATACTTTCGCATATTTCTCGGACGAACTCGGATATGGACTCATAGCGTATTCTTGGGAACAAAACAAATCATGGAGATTCAGTCACAGCTACTTCATGCCTGATCCTCTAGTTGGTGACTTCAACATCGCTGGCCTTAACTTCCAGTGGGGAGCTGAAGGTATATTTGGAATATCAGCTTCACCAATGGGAGCAGATGGTTACAGAACACTCTATTTCAGCCCTCTTTCAAGTAACACCGAATTTGCTGTATCAACTCGTATTTTAAGAGATGAATCTAAGGTTACTGGATCATACCGTGACTTTAAGGTTGTCGGTTCTCGTGGACGCGATACACATACCACAGCTAAAGTAATGGACATTACAGGCGTTCAATTGTTCAGTTTGATCGATCAAAATGCTATTGGTTGCTGGAGTTCACGTCTTCCACTTAAACCTCAAAATATTGCCGTCGCTGATAAGGACGACGTTGGTCTCATTTTCCCAAGTGATGTAAAAATTGACGCAGGTAGAAACGTGTGGGTTATATCCGACCGTATGCCTGTGTTTTTAGAATCAGAACTGAACTACGGTGATGTTAACTTCAGAATATTTGTAGCGCCCATGGAGAAACTTATCCAAGGAACGGTTTGTGAAGTTGAATCACCAATCATAACTACACCTAGATCACTTTCAGTACACAGCCCACGTCTTGAAACTATTTCTCAAATTCCATCTAAAATCTTTTTACCAGGAACTTCGCCTAGTCCTTTAACGTCCTCCTACAATCCTTTTATATCTCAAAACGTAATTCCTAATATTCCCAACCAGCCTATGTACACTAGAGGACCATCCCGATCATACTTCTTTCCACCATCACAAAACAACAATCGTCAGTGGTGGTTAAACAATAACTAAATGTTTCACCTACAAAAATGATTGTGTAAATTTAGATATATTTCAAATTGCAGAAAATATCTAAAATTCAATAAGCAATCGAGTATGTTTAATCGAAAATACTCATTTAGATGTTGTACTCAGGCTATAAAAACATATAGCTAATTTGTTACTACATACATGAGGTATACAGGTATAGTTAATTATAAGGACTTGGCGTATGGAAAATAACAAACACCAAATATGAGGAAACACTGGCTTAGTGTTACATTTAAAAAATATAAACATATAACTATAAAAAAATATTTCCTTATTATAAATTTAGTTTGACAAATTTTGCAATCACAATTAAATAGCAAGATTTGCGCGAATGTCACGCTAGTTAACTATGACAATTATGACATTAGCTATTAAGTAGGCTTACCATTTATAACTTTCTCTTTCAGTATGTGAATATTGTTATTTTGTATGTTGACTATGATTTAGTGATTCTTATGTTATTTATGTTTAAAATAGAAGGTATATATGTAAATATCGAAATGAAAATATGCTGTGTTTGGATGGTTGAGAAGGTTGAAAGTGAAAAAGTGAAAAAATAAAAATGTTAATAATAATGTTTGTATAATTAATTAATTAATAAAGAACTTTATTTCTTAATTTTTTTTTCTTTAAACATACGAATATATATTTAGAACCAATTCACTTTTCATTTCTTTATCCTATTTAAATGTTATTTTCCGCAAATGCATATTTACTAAACCAGTATGAAGCGAGTTATTAGCGAGCGGTAGTATATTACTTACGTAAACAAAAATTTTCTTGTACTATGTTATTAGCAAACTGACGAATAGAGAAGAGATCAATTTGAAAAGCAGGTTGCACTAATGAAATGTTGTCACGATTATAATTATACCTACTAAAAATTAAATTTGTGAGGTTTTTTAATATTAGGCCATTGCAGCGCTGACACAAGCGTGCGGCTGTAAACGCGGCAGGTTGTAGGTTCGATTCCCTCTCGAGGAAATGAAATATTTAATATTTTCATTTCCTCGCTGTGGTAACGAGACAAAGTGCGGCGATCAGTTCCTCAAGAATTCAGCGGAAAGTGAGGAAAGAAAGTGTCTTAATGAGAACATCATCATCATCATCATCATTATCAGCCTGTCCTCGTCCACTGCTGGACATAGGCCTCTCCAATGGCACGCCACTGAGCTCGATCTTCAGCTCTTCGCATCCAGCCGCTGCCCGCTACTTTGCGAATATCGTCACCCCATCTAGCTGGAGGACGTCCTACATTACGCTTGCCGAGGCGTGGTCTCCACTGTAGAACGCGCTTACCCCAATGGTCATCGGTAATGAGAACGAAATGTCTTAAATCTAGGTTTCCAGGTTACGTCTGAATAATGCTATGAGCAGGATACAATATTAAGCTTAAAAAAAACCAATTTCGTACTCTATCGCGTATAGCAAAGTAACCAGAGAGAACTGAGTTTTAAGTACAAGACTGAATCTGAATCCGAGATATAACGTGTTAAAAGGCAGAACGACACAAGTAGGAAACGAACCCAAAGCCATTTTCTAGGGCCTATGAGGCCCATATTTACCCAAAAAAATTACATTATCTATTCATATCATTGTCAATTACACGTAGAACATAATAGGCAATTACACCCACGAGCTTTGAATTTAAAGACTTAAATGAAGGCTGTTACAATTAATAAAAAAATATTATGCCATTTGTCTAATATATTCGCCCTTGATACCTACATTCAAGTAAGTAGGCAAGGTTCTTTAAAAACTGTGTCAGCCCCAAATATTATGTTGTTAAACCACCATTTATCGTTAAATTTATGTTATATTTTAATTATAACTTTTTACGAAACATAAACCATTATTCATTTATTCACCTAAATTATAGTAGAAAGACAAATGTTGTTTTTTTTTAAACAATTAAATAAAAAAAAGTATTTTTATTAAATAATACATGTCTATTTTAGGATTATCTTTTTAAAGAGTAGTCTTCAGAGAATTAAAGACTTAACGAATGTTAATATTAAAAGAATTGTGGACATCGACAATTCTTAAGTAAGGAGCTTTACAAAATGTTTATTTATGCTTTTATACACCTTTAAATTCTATGTTAAACCAATTTTTAAAAAAATCTCTTCTTTCACTCTAAGAGCCGAATCGCTGACATTAGCTGATAACGCGGTAATGTATTACTTACCGTAGTACAAAATACTAGCGAGCTCATATATTGTTTTCAGCTTCACGTTACATGTATCCCGCACATAGCAGATTAGACAGAAGGAACCTGGGAACCTAATATTAAGACGTTTCCGTTCCCCACTTTCCGCCGAATTCTGGAGGCATTGCATGTTTATTGGTGGAACTCAACGCTCTATAAATAAATGTAAAAGTAATACAATGTTTTTTATATAAATGTAAAAAAAAACAATTAAAATATAAAATTAGTTCCTCTTCACACTATCAGCTCGTTTCATTGGAAAAATATTATTTTCATTAGTAAACACAAGTGCAGGTTAAATTTGATAGTATTCATTAATTCTGTTTGTTTTTCAGGCATTGTATCTATTGTGTTATTTCAGACATCTGTTTATATAACATTGGGTAATGTGGTGTATAATTTTTAAAGTATTTAATATCTCTTTGTATTTTCCCTTAGAATTATCGATTATAATATTAGATTAAATAGGTGTTTCAGTGTTTAATATTATGAAATGCCACTGGGAAGCATTTATATAAAAATACTAGCGGCCCGCCCGCGGCTTCGCCCGCGTGAACTACGTTATTATTAATTTCTGTCTCCATGAGTACCTACGTCCTATAAGTGACGTCCATGCAAACTTTGAGACTCCTAGCATTTGTAGTAACGAAGTTTCATACAAACTTTCAATCCCAAAAACAACCCCTTAGAAGTCGGATATTGCAAAATCCCGTCTTAGCGAGCACCTACGTCCTATAAATAACTCCTGCGCAATGTTTGATAGTCCTAGCACATGTAGTTTCTGAGATTTCGTGATTTCGTGAGTGAGTGACCTTTCGAATTTATATATATAGATGCACTTTAAAAAAAAACATTTATGTATAAAACATCAACAAAAACATATGAGCGGAAAACTTTAAAAGCGCTACATAAATAAAATTACCAAATCTCTAGAGCATGACGATGAAAAGTAAAATATTACCTACGTCATTGCGTCATTCTCGAGGCATTGTCATTATCACAACTCTCGTAGATCAGTGCGGAAAAGGTTCCCGCTGTGATTGGCTTATCAGTTCCACAAATAAACCGTTTAGTATTAACTTAAGACTTACCTGCAATTATAGTTTAATCTTACCATATCACGATTGGCCTCGCGTTCGTCTATAGAATTATTTAATATGAAGAAAATGTTTATCGCAACTGACGCAAATATTCTTCACATTAAACTGTAACATATGTTTGTTGTATTTTTTTTTATTTAATTCGACGATAAGTTCTCGAAGTGTGTTAATTGATTCTGAAAATTGACAATAATTGCGAGTTTTGTAGTGTGTTTCTCGCATTTTGAACAAGTGTAACTTTATTTCTTTTTTTAACAAAAATGAGTAAAGACAAAGATAAAGAAGAATATAATCCGTATGAACATAGAAAAGTTGAAAAGCCAAGTTCGTAAGTATTCAATTAAAATAAACTATTTATTTTTTGTAGTTTTACATCTATGAGTATTTTATAAGATACTAGCGGACGCGCGCAGCTTCGCTTGCGTAATTAGGGGTGAATTCTAATAAACCACGAAACATGTGTTCAATGAAATATTTTTAAGAGTCTAAATGTCAAATTTTATAAAAATCGGTGGCGATTTAAAGATTTTTCCATACAAACTTTCAACCCCTTATTTGCACCCTTAGGGGGTGAATTCTAGAAAACCATGAAACCCATGTTAAATTAAATATTTTTAAGAGTCTAAATTAAAAATGTTATAATAATCGGTGGCGTTTTAAAGATTTTTCCATACAAACTTACAACCCCTTATTTGCACCCGTAGGGGAAGAATTCTAGAAAACCATGAAACATGTATTCAATTAAATACTTTTAAAAATCTAAATTTCAAATTTTATAAAAATCGGTGCCGATTTAAAAAAAAGTTCATACAAACTTTGAACCCTTATTTCATTCCTTTAGGGTTAAAAATTTTTCAAAATCCCTTCTTAGTGGATGTCCAGATTACGAAAGTAAACATCTGTCCAAATTTTACGTTTCTACCCTCAGCGGTTACGACTGTGCGTGCGTCTTACCTCAGTCAGTGAGGACAAGTCCTTTTATATATATAGATAACAATATTTTGCCTAACTCTCCGTATGCAGTTATAATTACAATAAGTAGTCTTATATTTACAACATTTTAGTACAGAACCATTGTTATTTGAAGATAGGGTAATTATGCAATTTAGGGCAAAGTAAAAAAATTTTGGACATTGACATGTTGTTTGAAATTCACCGCGTAATTAAAACCGGGTACTTCCTGGGACCCACTATTATAAAATTTGGCAAATAGTAAGAACTTGCAGTACAAATGAAGAATAAATTACAAACAAATAAAATGTAGAGATCAGTTAAATAAGCCAGCTTGTATCTCGCACACAGCAGGGTAAGCCTCTGCCTGACACTAAGTTCCCTCTGGAACTTAGTGTTAACACACTCTGTTCTCCATTTTCCGCCAAATTCTGGAGACATTGGTGTTAAGTGGTGGAACTTACCGCTTCGCTTTGCCTCGACACCAGGACGAAGAACGAAGAAATGAAAATATTTCATTTCATCGAGTGGGAACCGAACCCACAACCTGTCACATTTACTTTGTGCCCGCGCGCCACGATTGGCCTTAACAATTACTATATCATGTCTTATATAGATAATTTCTAAATATTAATCAATATCGCCATTGTTGTTATTTATTTTGTCGCTTGTTAGTTTATATTCATATTAGCAACGCTACACAAATTCGTCATACATTTAATTAAATTATTACTTCGAATTATAGCTTGTATTTTAATTCGGTAAAGCCGATGCCATTATGGTGCAGTTGGTTGATAATTAACAGTGCCACAGACCCCCGCTACTTTCGAAAAACGTGCGATACTAATTACTTAACTAAACTGTTATAAAATTTTTATGTCTATCACATCATCCGATTCTTAATATATATATTGACATATAGTGACGAGTCACTAGCCATCGAGATGGCTAATACTTTTTTTTATATTTGGCATTGATTTTATCCACCAAAACTAGTTCCAAGTCATAATATCATAGATAAAATATATAAATTTGAGTTAGTAAATATCCAATTCCAAGTTATTTCCTTGCATTCATAATATTACTATTAATCATATTTGTGACAAACATGACACCATTATGGGCTCTAATAAATTACCCTACAAGTGCAATATACATATACTTACTGTGTCATAACGTGTCAAAGTCATCATCAGTCAAAATTGATATCCTGTAGATGATGAGGATAGGCTTACTCAACACGGTTTTGTGATTATAACCAAACGTAGATATGGTCAATGTCTCACTGATGAAAGGCAGATAAAATGTGTAAAGAAAATAAAAGTGTAAAATAGGTTGTATTTGTATATTGAATGAAATGATTTAAATATCTAAAATAGATTAAAGATTTTAAATTTAAATAATATCAAAAATTTTGAACACGGGAAAATGACAGAATGCGGTAATCAAAAATAAAGAAGATTGATTGCATTTCCTTCTTATTTGTCAATATTACTTTGTAAATTTAACCAAAAAGTGAATAGATAATAAAACGCAGAGACCGATACAAAGATCATCAAGCTTATCCGAGAGTGTTTTAAAGCCCAGCATGCTTAACTTTTTAACTAACAAGAAGCCAAATGACGCAGCCAATAATCAACAAAATAAATCCACGTACAAATAGCAACTACCACTCCCCTCTTACAGAAAAGACACATACAATATCCAAGCAACAAATATTAATAAATCTAATCTCCCAAGCCACCGTGGTCACCGTGGGAGAATATGACCACAACCCTCCAAAGAAAAATATAAAAATATAAACATACGAAACATACGGAACCAATTAAGAAACTGAATAAACTACATTACATTATGTGAAGATTAACTAACTTTGGAGGAGGCCTTCACCTGTTGAGGGGTTCTTGCGAAATATATTGAAATAAATAAACAAATAAAAAGAAAAATAAATATTAAAAATAATAAAATATACATTATGCTACTAACCCTAAAATATAAATACATATATATTAAAAAAAATGTAACTAACCTAAGAATAGTTGTAATTTACTTTAGCAAGAAATAAAAGGCTTTTTTATTTTTTATTTTATTATTTATTTTATATTTATCTGAAAGTATTGATCCAAAGTACGCTACTTACATAATATACTTAAGAAACAAAACATGAACATACTAAATACACTATAAAACAGAATAGGGTACACCATGGATAGTTGCGGCACTATTCGGAAAAGTAGTACCTGTAATAAATAAATAATTTTTTAACAAAAAGAAAAACCAACTTCTGACAACGAACTAAAAAGTAATAAAATAATTTTACAAAAATTTTATAATTTTGAAGTTGGTGTCAAGTTAATGCTACATTACCTTACTACAATATCAAACAGGCTTAGTAAAAGCCTATTTGTTTTAGTTGGCACCAGTAATGCAGTCGAATTGATAACCTCCTTTTCTTACAGAAGTCGCTTAAAAAATGCATTTATTAAGAATAATACAGCACGTATATGAAAACATATATTTTAGTTAAGTAATTAAGTGAAGTTTAATATCTTGTTAAATAATTTCAACAAAATGTTTACTGTATAATGTGCTATATTTTTTGATGCAACATTAATTAAATTATTACAATGCACGCGGAGAAATTATATGTTTCGTCAGTTTGTCTTGCACATCGTACATTATGCATTCTTTAGTCTTTGTTTTTATTCGTAAAACATAAAAGTGACTTTTACATGGAACTTTTAAAGGATTGCAATATCTATATATATAAAATCGAAAGGTCATTCACTCATCACGAAATCTCAGAAACTACCAGAGCTAGGAATCTGAAATTTTGCATAAGAGTTACTTATAGGACGTAGGTGCTCGCTAAGATGGGAATTTGCAATAATCAACTTCTAAGAGGTTGTTTTTGTGGTTGAAAGTTTGTATGAAACTTCGTTACTACAAATGCTAGGAGTCTAAAATTTTGCATGGACGTCACTTATAGGACGTAGGAACTTTCCCGGCTTCGCCTGCGTGAACTACGTTATTATTAATTAATAATAACGTAGTTCACGCAGGCGAAGCCGCGGGCGGGCCGCTAGTAATATATAAAGGTCATATATGACTTTTAACTTTAAACGTTTATGTAGCGCATGACGAGTCCGCTCTGCTACTTTATTTTAAAACTGTGATATCTTCTAAAATATACATTTCCATGATATTCTGTAAAATGCCAATTTCAATCAATATAAACAATGTGTATTTTTGTAAAACACAAAAATGGTTACTGTAGGTTATCCTTCAGAGATAAATACATATATGTGGTAGCTAACTTATTTACATTCCTTAGGAGTGCTAAAAGCTATATAGCATTGCGGAGTATTTCTTTATTTACTTTACATAATAATAATAATGGCTGACATCAGATTACTTCAATTACATTCGTTCTAAAAAAGGCCGTGACACTGTATATCTCTCATAAATAATTGAAAATTAAAAAAATAATAATTGAAAATTGCAAAGGAATACTGAAACATTTCTTATAAAAAAAATATTGAATTGTGATAAGCTTAACACGGAGAAATAGTAAGACAGACAGACAAAGAGACACAATTTATAAAACAATTTTATATTTTTTATCTACCCTGCCATATGCAGGATAGAAACAGAGCCAAGCAAAAAAAAAAAACTTACTACATAGATACAAATAGATAGATAATTAATTATTTCTTATGACATTTTTTATTACAGAGACATAAGGGCTACAGCTAATATAATCAAAGCGTCGTTGGGGTCCGGTTTGCTGGCTGGACCACTCGCCTTCTCCAACTCTGGATGGGGAGTGGGTATAGTCGGCACTCTATTAATCGGTTTCATATGCGGCCACTGTGTCCACATACTTGTAAGTAAAGGGGACAAAATTTATATATAACTTTTTTATTAAAAAAATATATAGTAGTTATTAAAAGCAATCCATAATACAATTGAAAGTAATATTCAATAAAATATGTACAGCTGTTAGTGTATTTTATTAGCTGTTGTGAAAAACTAAAATTAGCTTTTAATATATAGCATTATATTATACTGACTGGACTGTTGGGGACACTAAAACTACTATTTCAAAATGATAGGTAAAAACGTCCCGTGGCTGTTGCAAGATAGAAAGGAAACCGCTACTCGGTTATGCTGACACATGTAAATCGGCGTTTCAAAATGGACCAAAAGGTGCCCAACGTTATTCACATGCTGCCAGGTAAGTATAACTTACAGTTAAATATAATAACATATTTATTTTAAATTATAAGAACTTATGAGGCCAGTCGTGGCGCAGGGGAATAAGGGTGTGACTGTAAATGCAAAGGTTGGGGATTCGATTCCCACTCGAAGGAAATGAAATATTTAATATTTTTTTTTTTTGCTCTGGTAACGAGGCAAAATATGGCGTTGAAGACTCAATCACGCAATACTTTGAGAATTCGGCAAAAAATAGGGTACGGGGTATCTTAGCACTAGGTTCTAGTTAATTGATGGATAGAATATTTCACAACAAATTCCGATTTCAGGACGTCATTCAACCTTGCCCGAACTTTTTTAAAAATTTTAATTTATATTTATTTCTACCATATGAAGATGTAAATAATTATTTAGGAAATCAAAACAAAAACCCAAGCCCAAAACTTGAAATAACATATTATGTTGCATAGGGCACTGCCCAGACGTGTTATTTTATTTAAAATTACTTTTTTAACGACTTCGTTCCATTGTTTAATTACAGACAGGTAAAAAATAACATTGAATATTATTTTTATACCTACCTAAATTAAGAACAAAAGAAAATAAAACGTCATACATATGTAATTGTTTTCTTAAACGAACATTTACCCGAAGATTTAGCTGTAAAGATTATTATTGTAAGCCATAAGAAATTCAAAAGATTTTGTACAAAATTTAAAAATTTTGACAAAATAAAAGGCATTGTATTTATATTACACTTTTTTGCATTAGAATTTTCAGGTTTTGTAAAATTATTTCCAAGGTTGTTTTAAGATAAAAATGGAAATAGCATCATTATATACATATGTATATGTAGATATAATGTATGTATATGAAATTTCAATGAGCAATATAAGTCAAGTTATTTAAATATGTACATTAGATAACCGAATTATATTCATAATAAAAAAAACCTAGCTTCATCCTATATACCGCACACAGCAGGATAGACAGAAAGAACCTCTCTCCAGTGATGTCTCCTGACGTTACCTGACTCCTGACGTGACGCGACTCGTTGAAGACACTTCGTTCTCCACTTTCCGCTGATTTCTAGAGACATTGCGTATTGAGTGCCGGAACTGAACGCCACGCTTTGCCTCGACACCAGAGCGAAGAAATGAAAATATAAATTTAAATAAATATTTCATTTCCTCGAGCGGGGATCGAACCCACAAACAGTACGGTAACACTTTGTGCGCCTGCGCCACGACTGGCTCATATGTATAATATTACAACATTTAATAAAAACGTCTTTGCCAATTTACTTACAGGATACCCGCCCTGTTCAATTAATAATAGCGCTACATCCTTGTCGGTTATTCATTAGATCGTTACACCGGGACCGATTATTACACAAATTTCACTTATCACGCAACCACACCTTAAAAAGGTATCATATTATTATACCTAAATAACTCTAATTAGACAAATTTAATTACATTTACTATTGCTACAAAATCTTTTCATGTATATATATTTTGGTTGCCAGGTTGCCTTAAGGTTGCCTGGAAGAGATTGCTCACTTATGTTTAATTATTAATTCATCCATCCTCTTACATTAACAAGATTAAATAATCTTTTAATAATAAGTAAATTATAATTCGACTAAAACACTCTACGGTCTTATGTTATTCAAAAATGTATGCACATTTCATATTCCTATTGAATATATGACAAGATTATAGATACCTGGATGAGATCATTTTTTTTTTAAAACTGATTTACTGGTTTTTTAACTAGCACGTTTCCTGTATAATATATACTATACTAAAATCAGCTTCACGCTGTATCCCGCATACAGCAGGGTAGGCCGAGGGAACCAAGTGCTAAGACACTCCGTTCTCCACAATTACAAATAATAATTCATTCCCTCGAGTCGGGATCGAACTCACAATGGTCGCGTTACAGTCACACCCCTGAGCCCCTGCACCACAACGGTCTCTAATATCTACTATACTATAATTAAACGATTGTTTTTTTGTTTCAGTATATTTGCGGAGTTCGCGTTGGTTTCGACATACGTGGGCGTTTGCTGCATTTATACTGTACTAATATCTGACTCTATAAAACAAGTCTGTTTTTCATATAATATAATAATCTGTTTTATAATTTTTATATATTAAAGTTATAAAACAAATTAATTTATTTTTTCATATATTACAGATCGTCGATAAGTATATTCCAAGCGTCAACCTATCCGTCGAATACTATTGCTTGATCATCTTAATACCCTTGTGCCTACTATGTCAAGTGCGATATTTGAAATTTCTTGCAATTTTTTCAATGCTGGCCAATATTTTTCTAGTACTGACATACTTCATATGCTTATACTATATTTTTGGAGGGGAAATCAGCTTCGCAGACAAAAAAATAGTCGGCAATCCTGCAAGATTTCCTGCGTTCTTATCGTAAGTACGTTATTGTGCCGTCACGTTAATTTCACTTATTGTTCTTCTTCAATTGAAACAATACCTGGATGTATATGAAATTATAAAACAAGAATTACCTTGTCATTTAATGTTTCTAAATTTTGATATTTATACGTATCTACGTTAATTATATTTATCTAATGATTATTTATTATTTTTATTATCTTTTTATTATTTATTATTATTAGAATAAAAAGAGGATTAATTTGGTATACTTTTAGAACTGTAATATTTGCTATGGAGGGTATCGGGGTTGTGATGCCAGTTGAAAACGCCATGAAGAAACCTCAGCATTTCCTCGGCTGTCCGGGAGTACTCGTCGTGGCTATGTCAGCTATTGTCTTCTTCTACAGCACCCTCGGCCTATTTGGGTATTTGAGATACGGAGACGTGCTACGAGGCTCTATCACTTTAAATTTACCCATAGATGAATGGTGAGTTATTTTTAACCGACTTCTGTAAAAGGAGGAAGTTATCAGTTCGGCGGCGCCCGGGAGGTCTCATCTGACGCTCTTGGAACATATCCGCTACGTCATGGACTCCAAGACTACCTCGAATGAATGTGTTGCGTACGCGGTCAGATCGCGTTACGCCGCACTTCCACCTCAGCATTTTCATTTTCTGAGTCTGCCGAAATAATAAAACCGGAACTTTCACTTTCTTCTTCGGAATACATTATTACGTATATAAATTCATATTCCTTACCTTGACCAGAAATTTGAAAATATATATTTATTATTTAATTCCCCCAAGTAGGAATCGAACCCATCACGTATAAAGTCAGACACTTGTGCCCCTTCGCCACTAAATTTAGATATCCTCGGATACTTTAAAAACACCCTATAGTCGACATCAATTGAAATGTTAAACATTGTTGCTATCACGGTAGTAACCGTTCCCGCGTTATCTAAAGTCTGCTCTCGAAGAGGATTAAAATATAATACATATAATAGTATGTACGTACTTGGTTGTTAATGAAGTGTACAGTAAAACTCGACATTAAAATATGAAAAACAAACTTGTTGATATAATATCTACTTTTGGAATTTAATAGTTAAGGCATTCCTAAAAGCACAACCAAATTTGTTGTTGTTTCAAGTCCCCCACAGTAGGGTATGCAGAGGGAACCCAGTGTTAAAACACTCCGTTCCCCACTTTCCGCCGAATTCTGAAGGCATTGCGTGTTGAGTGGTGGATTTCAAAGCGATTCCAAGTAATATAACAAATATGAAACAATCTATAAAAGAAAATGTTGCTTTGAAATTTAACCTTTTTATTTTCTTTCAGGCCCGCCATATGCGCAAAAATATTTATTGCACTATCAATTTTCTTTACTTATCCTCTGCAATTCTATGTAGTGTATGAAATCTTTAAGAAATACACTGATCCCCACATAAAGGACAACTATCGTACGATTACTGATATTATGGCAAGAAATATCGGTGTTTTAGGTTGTGGTAAGTAATTTTTTTCTTTATAATTGTATTATAAGGTTAAAAGTAAGGGACATAGTGATAAGACACTACGTTTCCACTTTTCGTCTTATTTTCGAAACAATGTGTTGAGTGACAGAATTCAATGGCTCGATATATTTACAAGCGAAAAAAGAAAATTTTAAATATGATTTTCCTGCCCCTGCTAAGTAGGGCTCTAACCCATAACCATCCACTTACAGTCAGAGTTAGTCCCACTAAGCCACAATGGTTTAATATTAGTCTTATGTTTATTTACTGACTTAATCGTTTTTCAATAAATGTACAATTAAACACAATTAAACACAATATACAGGGTGGAAGCGTCAGCGCTCCTTTTACGGGAACAGTATATAGGGTAAAATATTTCAAACCCATACATAAAGAAATTAATCAAGATACCTCAACAATTTAGACGTAGATTTTTTTTTTTTCATTTCACTATGTTTATCCATACCTGTATATCGTGTGACGCAGTTGCACATAGATACCAATAACGTAAGCACTTACTACTACAAAAATACAACTAAAGGTTAAACAACTTTCAACTTTATCGCCAATACCTACGAGTCGATTTCAGAATGAGGCGTGTGCGGCGGTGTTGCTTTAATAGGTTTATGTGTGCGTGCGTCGTCCTTAGCCAATGGTGTTTTATTTTACAACGATAATTTTATTATTTATTTTGTTTGAAAAAAAACTTTTTCATTTTTGGGACAACCATTTTATTTTTTTAATTGTATTAGACTTTTATAGAGTAGTTAAAACTGTAGTTTCATTTAAAGTGGTGCTGACAAAAGCACTCTTTATAAAATTTAATACGGCTGTAACATGACATTAGTTCTGCCTTGCTATATGATTATAAAAGAAATGAAATAACCAAAGAAAATATTAATTTGCATTATACATTTTTATTTCAGTGGGAATCGGTATGGCTTTGCCTCTATTAGAACAAATAATAAACATAGTGGGTGCCTGCTTTTATTCAATTCTTGGTCTCGTGATTCCCGGCATCATAGAAACGGTTTTCCGATGGGACAACCTCGGAAAATGCAAATGGATTCTCTGGAAAAATATTGTTATCGTATTCTTTGGACTCTTTTGTCTCGTTTCAGGGTGTACAGTTACTATAATGGACATTATAAAGATATTACACCGTACGACAGAATAGTGTAATAAAATTAAATTAATTTATTTTATTAAATTAAATTTGTAAAATTATCAGCCTTTTATTTGTTTGTCTTTTCCAATATAATATAATAAAACTGAAATATTGTAGTAAAGGTTGTTTAAGTCAAATTATTTTATTCAATTTTTTTCAAATTAAAAGAAGTTACATGCTTAATTTCTTGAACGTCAAATAATTTAAAATTATTGCCTCGGTCTTGAGAAGAACAGGCGTAAGAGACTCAGCAGATTTTTTAAAAATCAATATTATGAAAATATATATTGAATTTAGTTAATCTCAGTAATATAACTAAAAACATTCCTTATCTTTATAGATAATAGATAGTTGTTTCTTAGTGTATAACTGTCAGCAAATAATACTATCTATACTTCTATACTTATATAAGAAAGCGGAAGAGTTTGCTCTTTCTTTATTTGAAAGCTAAGATCTCTGGATCTACTGGTCCGATTTACATTGTTCTTGGTTTGTATGAAAGCTGCATTTTTCAGACGTGCTATAGGCTATATAACATTATATTATACATATAAACTAATATATTTTAAAGTACTTTCTAATTTGACATGTAATTTATTCTGCCATATTAATAACAACCGTCGCGTCGCTACACAACCGTTACCGCGACATTTTGATATTCATCCTTATGAAAATAAATATAATAGTCACTCTTAACATTTTATCTAGATTGAAATTATAGTTTACTGTATAAAATTCTAAAGGAAATGACCTAGCCTTCGAGCGGCACAGTATGAGTATGACCGACGCGAAAATATTCTTATAGTTCAAGCAGGCGTAGCCGCGTCCGGGTCCACTAGTCATTAATATATTTCTTAACATACATAATATTTTAAAATAAAATATTGAATATATTAATTTGTTAAAACTTTTGCCTTAAGGAGTCTTTAGGGTCTGTGTTATACGCACGAACAGCTCGCTTCTGCAGGACAAACATTGATTGAATACCAGCCGGTATTCAATTTTTACCCTTCACCCTTTATCTTTCAAGCTTTACCCCATAGAAAAACCCTGTAGAACACGTGGCATTAGAATTTAGCTAACATATATATAATAAATGATCTTATTTGCTAACAATTATGCTCTAAGAAACTACTATCTAGCCCTTATCTTTTGAGTTATAATAATAAAACTGAGATTAAATTAATAAAACTTTTATATTCACCAGCAGAACAAATCAGTTTTAGCTTGTCTGTTCTATGTAACGCAATATAAATGTAATAAACAGATACTACTTTATACAACTCTGTTATCATGGCTAGTGAAAAGAAAAAAGAATTAGAAGCTCAAGAATATAATCCATTCGATCATCGGGTTATAAAAAAACCTAACTCGTAAGTAGAGCATTTTTTTTTTACGAATGAAATAATGATTCCTAATTGTTACTTAAATGCGTTCCATAGTTTCTAAAAAACCAGTTAAGTGCGAATTGAAGTGATCCTATAAGGGTTCCGTTTTCCCTTTTGAGGTACAGAACCCTAAAAGTTATATAATTCTTTATTTCAGCGATATAAGATCCCTAGCAAACTTAATTAAGGCATCATTAGGTTCCGGTGTATTTGCTGTACCCTTTGCTTTTTCTAATGGAGGCTGGGGTGTGGGCATTATCGGCACTATCATTATAGCTTTATTTTGTGGGCATTGTGTTTATATTTTTGTAAGTATCGGCTCATAAAAGTTATATATTTTATACAATGTATGATGTAAGTTAATATATTTTTATAAAAAATTTTATTTCCTTGTGTTTACAATATATGTTATAAAGATACTTTACTTACTCATTGACGTAAATATTTCAAATTTTCAACTATTTTATAGGTCAAAACATCTAGGGATTGTTGTAAGCGTGTACAAAAACCCCTATTAGGATATGCAGAGACATGTCAAGTGGTCTTTGCTACTGGACCAAAGAGGCTTAGGCCCTTTGCAAAAACTGCAAAGTAAGATTTTGAATATTTTGCTTCAATATTTCTTATTACATTATTTACTCAGCTAGTATGCACAGAAAACCTAGTGTTAAAACACTCCGTTCCTCACTTTCCGCCGAATTTTCGAGGTATTGCGAGGTAGCCTTGTTACCAGATAGAAGAAATGGAAATATTAATCTATATATAGATATATAATTGTTTGTATGAAGAATATAGAATCATAAACTACGCATTTAATCATGTGATGATCTTTAGCAAAGCACACGAAGGTTTCCGAGTTGGTACGACCAATTTTCCACAGATGGCGCCTTCTTGTTGGTGGCCTGGCAAAGCACGCAGGATATAGCTAGTAATTAATAATTCTGTCCCAGATTTGGATTCGAACCCAGAATCGTCGCATTTACAGTCACACGATTGTACCACTGCACCACGCCGGCCTCGATTCATTCCGTACAATTCTAGTTAATGCTTAAAATCTTAGTTTTATGATTTTGATAATTTATTAATACCATTGGGAGCCGTCCATAAATCAGGTGAAGCTCGAAAAAAGAGGGAGGGAATTGGTCAAAGTCATGATATATCCAATCCTTGATCCGAGGACAAATAAATAATGTTCATGTACTCATACAAATATTTTTCGCGTGACTCCTAAAAGGAAAGTAGTTTTATTCTTCTTCTTCTTATAGGGCCTATCCAACTAGTGCAACATTTAGTTTTTCAACCACTGGTTTTACCTTTCCCAGAAACTTATTTTTATTCAAATACAACCAACCGGCAAATTTAGCAAAGCAAATTTTTTATCATGGTCCTTAATTTTCTAAAATAAAATTATTGTATTTTATTAAATTTAATATTATATTGTATTAAAGATAATATTCAAAAAATTTGAAGTTTCTTTACTAAAAAATATACGTGTTTTTTAATGTAGAGTGGGGGTTAGTCCTAATCCTCGTATAACCAATGAGGGAGTGGAGATTAAAAGATGCTAAGAAATATCACGTGATTATTGGACGGATAAAAACTATAAATGAAATAAATAGTGTTAAAATTTACAAATTGTTTAAGCTTCAAAAATTGTTAAATTTCAGCATATTTGCCGAATTTTCTTTGATTTTCACCTATGTCGGTGCATGTTGTATATTTCACGTGTTAATTGCCGATTCTCTTAAACAGGTTTGTATTTCTTATTTGGCTTATATACCCACTGTTTTCTAAAATAAGAATTAAAATATTGTTTTTTTTATTAATGTATTATTTTCCCTATTTTTAGTAGGGTGGTTTCAGTAGGGTAATATGTTTTATAGTTTATATATGTTTGTTTTTATATGGTGCTGACGGATTTTAATAATGAAATATATTTATCAGTGGCATTACCGAAGACTGAGAATGTAGAGGTCGGGTTCAAATCTAAGGCACTTACTTTTGATTTTTCAAATTAAACTTTAAAATTAAATCCCTTAAATATTCATGAAGTATTTTATGTTATGCGCGACCACTACGGTTCAAATAAACAATTGCCTGCTTAATGATATTTTAATTCCATTAATGAAAATTCCTCATAATAAATCCTAATTTTATATTTTTTTGTTTTCAGCTTTTAGATCAATACATGCCAGAATTTATTTTACGGGTGGAGTACTACTGCCTGATAATAATGATACCGTTGATTTTCATGGTACAAATTAAATATTTAAAGTGGTTGTCGTATTTTTCTGCAATAGCAAATGTACTGCTTACATTTACATTTGTAATATGTTGTTTCTACATTTTCAAAGATAAAATAACAATATCAGATAAGCAATTTGTTGGATTACCTTCAAGATTTCCTATTTTACTTTCGTAAGTGACTCATGATTAAACATTATATTATATTACTAAGTAGTCCGTAAAATGGATTTATATAAAATATTTATGCAATAATAATATTACAAATTAAATATAAAAAGCTTTTATTTAAATTATCTGGACTATATTTGGAATTCTACAAGAAGTTCGTTCGTTTCGTGGAGTAGTAGTGTGATGTGAGAGGGATCGTAGCTATGGTAGGTCACTAAAAATTGGCACGTCGAGAAAATGAGTTACGAAAAAATAAAAAAGATTTAAGTAGCAAGAATTAGTGATAAGATAGGCTTAGGAAGACCTAGGTTGATCTTCGAAAACGATACTGAAGAAAGGCCACGTAAAATACATGAAGAAGCTGACTAAAATGAACGGAACGTAAGAGGTGGTAGAACTGTAGCATTTGGTGCTCCATTATCTTTCGCCAGGAATATAAAAGCGTGAAAGTGAAGTTAAAAAAATACAAATATCTCTATGATTTAATATAATTATTAATTACTTTTTCATGTATATCTATATAAAATCTATTTATTTTAGTACAATTATATTTGCCATGGAAGGAATTGGGATGGTTATGCCAGTTGAAAATAATATGCAAAATCCAGAACATTTCTTAGGCCATACTGGTATTCTAGTAAAGGCAATGACCCTTGTCACGATCCTGTACAGTACTATGGGCCTATTTGGATATCTGAGATATGGCGATGCTTTACGAGGATCTATCACTTTAAATCTTCCAATAGATGAGTGGTAAGCTTGTTCTTTTTTTTAAATAATTTAATCTGATACTTTTAAATCGTTTCAATCGAAATTTAAGTAATTATTATTTTAAGGACATTTAATTTGTTTTTATCTGTTTAAGGCCTGCTGTCTGCGCCAAAGCTTTCATAATAATTTCTATTTTATTGACCTACCCTCTTCATTTCTACGTAGTATTCGAGGGTTATAAGAGGTACATAGACCCATTCATCAAGAAAGAACACAAAAATGTGGTAGAAATTACTACAAGAATATTTGTACTTTTGTTTTGTGGTAAGTCTAAAAACTTTCAACTGAAATAATAATATTTATAAATTATTTATCTTATTATTCTACCGTCGCGTCGTGGCACAGGGGCGCAGGGGAATGAATTATAATATATATTAATAATATAATATTAATTTGAATATATTAATTTCTTCCCTCTGGCCACAATACATATTCCTCGAAAATTGGGCGAAAAGTGGGGAACAGAGTGTCCCAATATTAGGTTCCTTCTGCCTACCCTGCTATATCCATGAAACTGAAAAAAATTTAGTTCACATAAAGAGTGCACATACAATGACGGATATATACGCAGGTTGAGTAAGCAAAAAGGCTTCTCATGTCTTAATATATTTCCTGATATACAAATTTGCTTCATTGTTTTTAAGGTTTCATTGCCGCTATACTTCCGATGTTGGAACAGATAATTAATATCGTTGGCTCTATATTCTTCTCAATTCTGGGGCTGATCATTCCAGGAGTTGTTGAAACTGTTGCCAGGTGGAATAACCTTGGCAAATATAATTGGATTTTGTGGAAAAATATGGTGATTCTACTTTTCGGATTGAGCTGCCTTAGCTCTGGTCTTACTGTTACGATAATGGATATAATTAAAATATTAAATAAAAAAATGATTTAAAACTCTATTACAATTAATAAAGACTTATTACGAAATATTACACACACTTACATATATTTATACAAAATATATATTTACATACGCCTATTTGAAATAATATTAGCAAAATAATATAAAAAACCTTAAGGAGTTTCCTGTAACGTAACTAAATATTATACTCATAAATTATTAAGAGTTTTTGCTTGGTTAATATTATTATACTTCTATTACACAATGTAAACTATATTTAAATATATATCTTTTTTAAATTTCTTCTTTTATTTATTTTTTGATTTCCTCACTAATATTTACCGAAATCCCACTAACTAAGTCATTTTAGCAAAGCTGAAATTTTAAAAATTATTGGTCTAATACAAAGGCGGTCCGATAAATACTTACGAAAATTTTGAAATGTGGCAATTTTTTTTTTCATAATATTTTTATTAAATATATTTTTTCCGCAACTTTGTTAAACTTTATGCAATAGTGGACCTGCCATATAAGATAAACCAAAAATATAATTTTGATAGAAAGAACGTAGTAGTGTCTCAGACACTATTGTCACTTTCTGCCCAATTTTCGAGACATTGTAATAATTTTCGAGTTGAGTGGCCGAACTCAAGGCCACGTTATACACGTGTTATACAGGTATTAAAGAAATGCAAATAATTTAAATACAAACATACGTATAATCATTCTCCTGAATGAAGCTTCAAGCCACATCCACACACAGTTAGACCCACGTGCCAGAGTTCATTGTTTATTGTAGCTTATGTTTTTTTAGTATGTACAGTAATCATGATATTATAAACTAAAAAAAAAATTTGTATTTGTAATGGTATTTTTACCATTTATATTATTGTAAATTCTTAATTAAACACAATTATTTAAATTTCATCACATCACATTGGCTCTGCCATTCCTTATGATTGTAAAAGACAATATACAACCAAAGAAAATATTAATTAGCATTGTGCATATTTCTTTTCAATGGAAATCGATATAGATTTACTTTAATTTTTTTTTTCTAGTCGAACAAAAATCAATCGTTGTCAATTTTATTCGATTCTTGGTACTGTGATTTCTGGAATTATAGAGACGGTCACGGTTTCGCGATCTACGGTTATTATATTGGAAAGAGAATACCATAAGGATAATATCTTTTCTAGCTTCACGCTACTTCCCGCAGATATCAGGGTAGGCGGAGAGTGACAACCTGGTGCTAAGCACTGCCATTCTCTACTTTTCTCTGAATTCTGGAGTCATTGCGTGTTGTTTTCCCTCGTCACCACACCGAGGAAATAAGAATATTTAACATTTATTTCATTTGATTTCGAATAGAACCCACAATCTGTCGCATTTAGAGTTGTACGTAATATCATCATAAGACACAATTGTATTTTTTTTATTACATAAAACAGCCGTTTCTGTCGTTCCCGAAATAATTATGTTCTATAAGAATATTTTCGCGTCGGTCATACTCATACTATGCTGCCCGAAGGCTAGATCATTTCGAAAAAGTGACATCTCCTTAATTATTTATTAGAATGTTATACAGTAAACTATAATTTCAATCTAGATAAAATGCTAAAAGTGACTATTATATTTATTTTCATAACGTCCTTATGTTATGTTACGTCCATAATATCAAAATGTCGCAGTAACGGTCGTGTAGCGTCGCGACGGTTGTTATAAACATGGCAGAACAAATTGCATGTCAAATTAGAAAGTATTTTAATATATTAGTATATATGTGTCATGTAATGTTATATAGCCCTATAGGCTAGACTCACACACTTCTGAAGAATGCAGTTTTCATACAAAACAAAAACTAAGTAAATCGGACCAGTATATACAGAGATCTTAGCGTTCAAACAAAGAAAGAGCAAACTCTTCCGCTTTCTTATATTAGTATAGAAGTATAGATAGTATTATTTGCTGACAGTTATACACTAAGAAACAACTATCTATTATCTATAAAGATAAGGAATCTTTTTAGTTATATTACTGAGATTAACTAAATTAAACTTTTATATTCACCAGTAGAACACATCAGTTTTAGCTTGTCTCTAACTTGTAATACAATATAAATGCTATAAACAGACATTACTTTATACAATTTCGTTTACAATGGACATCGAAAAAAAGGAATTCGAAAATCGAGAATATAACCCATTTGAGCATAGAGTTATTAAAAAACCTAATTCGTAAGTAAATTATAGTTTTAACTATGAACTGAGTAATTGTTATTAAAATAATCTATAAAAATTCTTAAATGTTGGTACTTTTTCATTTCAGTGACATAAGGTCACTAATTAACTTACTTAAGGGATCGTTAGGTTCCGGCATACTTGCGGTACCCCTAGCTTTTGCTAATGGAGGATGGGCTATGGGCATTGTGGGCACTATTATTATAGCTTTTGTTTGTGGACATTGCATTTACATATTTGTAAGTATTCACTCATAATCCTTAGTTGAACTTATATTGAGGTCAGTTGTGGCGCAGCGGCACAAGTATATGACTGTAAACGCGACTGGTTGTGGGTTCGATTCCCACTCGAGGAAGTAAAATATTTATTTAAATTTATATTTTTATTTCTTTCATTCTGGTGTCCAGGTAAAGCGTGGCGTTGAGTTCCGCCATACAACACGCAATAGAATTCGGAATGCCGAAAAAATATTTATTTACTTATTCATAAAGAAAATTAATCGTGGTGCAACGCACACTTAAGCTACCCAACGTCTAATAGTAAACGTGAAAACGATGCTCTGGTTTCCCACTCTTATTAGTATAATTATAATATGACGAACAATATAATTATTAATTATTTAAATTTATCCGCTTTTGCAAACTCAAAATTACTTATAAATATTACATACGTTTAATTTTATTACAGGTAAAAACATCTAGGGAATGTTGTAAGCGTGTACAAAAACCTTTGTTAGGATATGCAGAGACATGTCAGGTAGTGTTTGCTACTGGACCAAAGAAACTTAGGCCCTTTGCAAAAGCTGCGCGGTAAGATCGAATACACTTTAGCTCAATAATTTAATTTATATCTGCGTATAACTAACGTGATCAGACGTCACGTTTTGAATGGAACTTCCCCGTTCCCTTCGTTTCTGGGTCCCGGTGGCATCAAAGATGGCGCCGGAATAATAAAAACGTCCTGTTTTTCGAAATGGCACGTAAATGTGGTCTATTATCGCGGTACGCCATTATCAATATAAGAAAATGGAAAATTTATAATAATCATTAAAAATAATGACAACACTTAATTGACATTACGAGACGAGACGAGAAGACCGTAACGTTTGGCACTATGGTCTTTCTGACTCCCCCTAGGGGTACACCGTGTTAAAATACTTTTTTTATGTCAATTATAAAAGAAAACATTATATAATTAGCCAGCCAGCTGCTAGCCACATCCGAAAACCATACCTCTAATAAACCAAAGCCGGACGAAAAAACAAAAGCATTCGTGCTAATTATTGAAAAACACTAATATCCAAAAATAATGGTCACGTTATTTATAACTAATACCCAACTAGTTTTATGATTTTTTTTTTTCAACAAAGTAAAGTATATTAAACTTTAATATAATATTATTTAAATATTGTCGAATTTACAGCATATTTGCCGATTTTTCAATGATTTTCACATATGTCGGTGCATGTTGCATATTCAATGTGTTAATTGCCGATTCTCTTAAGCAGGTTTGTATTTTCTAATTTCATTTAGCCATAAACATAATATGTATATTACAATAAATAATTAAATACGAAAAATTAATGATTTTTAATGGGATAAGCACCTTTATATAAATTTACTTTATTAAATAATGAATGTGTAGGAAAAACAAACAAAAGTAGATAAAATTGCAGTACTATTTTTATACTTTTTTATTTTCAGCTTTTAGATCAATATGCACCAGGATTTGTTATACGAGTTGAATATTACTCCCTGATAATAATGATACCGTTGATTTTCATGGTGCAAATTAGATATTTGAAGTGGTTGGCGCCATTTTCCGCAATAGCGAATATACTTCTAACACTAACATTTCTAATATGTTGTTTCTACATTTTCAAAGATGAAATAACGATATCAGACAAACGTGTTATTGGATTACCTTCAAGATTTCCTATTTTTCTATCGTAAGTTATTATTTATCATAAAACGTAGATGCAATTGTGTTACTTTTCCATAACCCGTGATTAGTGGTCACATAAAACGTTCCTATAATAAACATTACACGAATACAAAGTAACTAATAAAATTATCGATATTTTCCTTATTTTTAAATGAGTTATTAATGGTGGTCTTTTAGTACAATAATATTTGCTATGGAGGGAATCGGTATGATAATGCCAGTCGAAAACAATATGCAAAAACCTGAACATTTCTTAGGACGTAAAGGTATTCTAGTAATAGCAATGGCCTTTGTGACGGTTCTATACACCACGCTAGGCGTTTTCGGATACCTAAGATATGGTGATGCTTTACGAGGATCTGTCACCTTGAATCTTCCAATCAATGAATGGTAAGCTTATACTACATATATTATATTAAAATAATCATGTCAACCGTATTTATTTTTAAATTGTTTTATTTTAAATTTGCTTCATTATTTTAAATTTAAGTTTTTTATCTGTTATAGGCCTGCGATTTGCGCCAAAGGCTTCATAACTATTTCAATTTTATTGACCTACCCTCTTCATTTCTACATAGTATTTGAGGGCTTTTCTAGATATATTGAACCATTAATCAAGGAAGAATATAGAAATTTGGCACAAATTATATCAAGAATATTTGTAGTAATATTTTGTGGTAAGTTAAATGTTTAATACACACACACAAATTCTTATATAAATCTAATGTTGCTTATTAATAATATACGTTATTTTTTTACCTACAAAAGTATACTATTACTAGTTTTATAACAATACTAGCGGACCCGGACGCGGCTACGCCTGCTTGAAATATAAGAATATAATTTCTATAGAAATATAATTTCAATCTAGATGAAATGCTAAAAGTAACTATTATATTTATTTTCATAAGGATGAATATCAAAATGACGCGGTAACGAACGCGGTCGCGTAGCGACGACGGTTGTTATTAACATGGCAGAATAAATTGCATGTCAAATTAGAAAGTATTTTAATTTATTAGTTTATATGTGTAATGTAATGTTATATAGCCTATAGCACTTCTGAAGAATGCAGCTTTCATACAAAACAAAAACAAAGTAAATCGATCCAGTAGATCCAGAGATCTTAGCGTTCAAACAAACAAACAAACAAACAAACAAACAAACAAACAAACAAACAAACAAACAAACTCTTCCGCTTTATTATATTAGTATAGATAAAGATAAAAAAATATTTTTGTTATTTTACACACACGTATCATTGCTTTTAAGGTTGCATTGGCGCTATACTTCCGATGTTGGAACAGATTATTAATATCGTTGGCTCTATATTTTATTCCATTCTGGGGCTCATCCTTCCGGGAACGGTTGAGACTATTGCCAGGTGGAATAACCTTGGCAAATTTAATTGGATTTTGTGGAAAAATATTGTTATTATACTTTTTGGATTTGGCTTCCTTAGCTCTGGTCTTACTGTTACGATAATGGATATCGTTAAAATATTAAATAAAGAAATGACTTAACTGTATTGCATTGGTTGCAATTACCAAAGACTTATTACTAAATATTACATGTAAATGGACTAGGGTAAAAAAGAAATATTTACATAGACCTATTTTAAGTAATATTAAAAAAAAAATTAAGAACTATTTAAGAAGAAATTTAGAAAAGAAGAAAAATTAATGAGTTTCCTGTAATGTATTTTTTTATTATAGTAAATCATTTTAGCTTTATATTTTATGTATCTATAATTTTATTTGTAAACTTCAATTCTTTAATATTATATATTTTATTACACAACTAAAAACCGTTGTTTCCTTATATTTAAGTAGATATTAAAATGATTTTAAATTACACAATATTTTATTTATTATCTTAATTTCCTTACAAATTTATAAACTAATCATATAAGGAAAGGGAATCTATAACCAGTGATTTAGTATTGTAACTTTACTGAATAGTATAAATATACTTTTGTAGAATAGTATATGGAGTTTTTAAATACACTTTAATATTATTTGACCGTAATTAAAAGGGTAGACAAAGAGAACCAAATGTAAAGACACATTGTTCCTCATTTCTCCTCCCAATTTTCTTAAAATTCTATATGGAGTGGCGGGAACGTCTCTGTGTATAAAAATACCAGAACGAGGAAATGAAATAAATTCACTCCCCCTAATATATATAATATTAAATGACTTTGGAAGACTTAAATGGATGGAGCTGCTGTAAAAAGGAAAAACTGGACGATATTTCACATAACCTTAATTAAATCTATTCGGGCTGCACTTCTAAGGACTTTTTTTATTAATTATTGTTAATTATTTATTTAATTATTTATAGCAGTGGATTGCCATGGTATCAAAAACCCGATGACAAAATTTGCGGTGAACATTCAAAAGGAGGATAAAAGTCAGACGCACGAACAAGTCTGGCTTTTATTCCCACGATATTCCCTAAAATATATATCGAAAGCAGAAGAAGTGACATGTTCTAGCTAAATATGCATGTCTCATAAAAGGAAGAACTACAAAAACAACGACATAATATAAAATCATAATGGCAGAAGACAATGAATTGAATAAAAACAGTGTACCTACACAAGATAATTTCCACTCGAAGGAATATTTATGTTGAAACTAAATCCATTTTCCCAATCTGGTAATACAAAACGATGTATTGAGTTTAGGTTTTCCCTACTTATGTTAGATGTAGTAGGCAAAGCAGTATTACACAAAAGGTTGAAATGATTATCTATATCTATACTATACTATCTATACTAATATAATAAAGCGGAAGAGTTTGTTTGTTTGTTTGTTTGTTTGTTTATTTGTTTGTTTGTTTTTTGTTTGTTTGTTTGTTTGTTTGTTTGTTTGTTTGAACGCTAAGATCTCTGGATCTACTGGATTGATTTACTTTGTTTTTGTTTTGTATGAAAGCTGCATTCTTCAGAAGTGCTATAGGCTATATAATATTACATTA